>CP136882.1:13761316-14361316 GCA_033000465.1 Sciaenops ocellatus | reverse complement strand
TCTAACAGAAAGCAGTTGTTTTTTGTATATACTATATATATTATGTGCATGTGGTCTCTGACTGTTGAGACTGGTGTTTGTCTGCATGTGCGTCTCTGTCATATGTTCCCTCCCCTTCCACAGTTACCTTAATGATTTAGAACGAATAGGATCAGCGGGGTACGTGCCCACTCAGCAGGATGTGCTGCGGGTTCGAGTGCCTACCACCGGCATCATTGAGTACCCATTTGACCTGGAGAATATTATCTTCAGGTACTGGTGTCAAGTGCTGACGATGATGTCACTGGTTGGCTAACTGCTCGACAGTTGGCCAGCCAGTTGGAAACCGTCGATGCCGCTATCTCCGTCTCCCCTGTGCTGCACAGCAGGGCTCAGCACTTTAACACATCCCTGATGGTACGCTCTCAAAGACTAGCCTTAAGAACAGGCCCCAACCCTCCTGTCAAGGCTCGCTAAAAAGGCAGGCATTTTTATTTTCACCCTGGCAGTCAAAGCTGGCCTCTTGAGTGCTAAATCATCTTTTTGGACTCAAGTTAAAAGTTCCTGCTTCCCTAAACCTTCACAGTGAGCACTTTGCGGGGGAGAAGAGTATAAAATTGAGGAATGTTTTGTCTTTGGGAGTTGCGATCAAGGATGAAGCTATGTTTCTAAGAGAAAATTTGGGGGTAGAGGTACAAAATGTCACCCAATCCCCTCATAACTCTTGGGAATGGTTTTCTGTGGTTACATCTGGACTGATCCCTTGCTTTTGGAGGGGGGGTGCTGTATCTGCTGTTATGCTTCACTTTCTCTTTCCTCCCTCTCTCTGTCTTTTGTTGTCCTTCCTGTCTCTAGCTATCTAAGTGATCTGGATCGTATTGCTGAATCGTCCTATCTGCCAACCCAACAGGATGTGCTTAGGGTTCGAATCCCAACCACTGGGATCATAGAATACCCTTTCGACTTGCAAAGCATCATTTTCAGGTAGAAGAAGAACTATACTACTTTTACTAACCCCACTTTTGTACCCTACTAGTGGTCTGTTTTCATTTGAAAATCTGAAAGACCATCGTAAGTCACCTTAAACATGTTTCATGTCCCCACTTTGTCTGAATATGTCCCCAGTCCATTCTGTGCAACATTAAAATACTAGAGCTGAAACAAGTAGTAGATCAGTCAGTTAGCTGATGAACAGAAAAATCGTTTAAAGATTTCAGTTTTGGGACACCTGTGGTTACCACGGTAACAGTTAGTGCGGTTTAATGCTACAGCAAACATTCCTTGAGCAGCTACATTGTGCAAAATGTGACAGAAGACCAAATGGTGTGACTGTTTACGCTGCAACCAAACAAACTAGCGTTGTTCTCATAAAGAAGTCAGTCAATAATTGGGCGTTTTCCATCACGCTATGAGCAATCTGATTTCATGCTGCGTCCGGTGTGAGTATTTTTCCAGACAACAGCAGGACACAGTAAAAGGAGCCTGTTACCTTGCTGAGGACGTGTGCAGCCTGTTCTCATCTAACAGCTCACTGTGGCTGCTCTTGTTCCTTTGCAAAAATTAAAAATCATCTGCTGAAAAATAACACCAAAAACAAAAACTGGTTTTGTTGTTGCTTTTTGGTTTGTTTGCTTGTTTTTTTTAAAATAATCCCAGTTAGCACTGACCTTGATGACAAATGCATGCATTCTCTGTGGCTGCTTCACAATGAAAACCACAATTTGTTTCGCCACTTTAATGTAAAACAAAAGTAGTTTATATTCAGTTTGCATTAAAGTAGTATAGCTCAAACACAGTGTGAAGAGAGTGAACAGTAAACAATAATAAATAAAGCTAGATTTCATGCATGCATCATTTTTTGTGAATCCATTGTATGCAGACAGGCAATCTGACTCCAGTTTGGAAATGGCAGAATCCGCCACTGAGACAAACTACTGAACTCAGAGGCAGTTACTGAATATAAATGTAATGTCAATGGGTATTGCAGAAAAATGCAGACCATGAATAGTGTCAAAGAAGGGGTTTGCAACGATTTTTCAAGCAAAAAATACCAAACATTCCAGAGTTATGTCTCCGGTATCAGAATTTACTTCTTTTTTGTCTTAGTTTTGGGTTTTGGATCTTTAGTAGGACAAACTTAATTTAGGGAAATTGTGATGGACACTTTTTTCAGTATTTCCTGACAATTGATAGAGCAAACAGTTAAATGTCAGTATAATTGCTAGATGCAGCCCTGGCTCCTACATATATAACTATATTATCACTTCGTGTGGCACAAAAAGACAGGGTGAAAGAGCAACTGTAAAACAAAGTTGTGTAAATAATTGTATGTATATGGATGTTTTATGACAAGCTGTACTCTGAAAGGCTCATAAAGGCAGTATTTTTACATATTACTCCTGCCTAGTTTATCTGCATAGCCCAGAGACACGGCCTCCAGGACTTGGCACAGAGTCAGTCTTAGGACCCGCCACCAATTCGTAGAGCAGCTTCCCTTCCCCCTTCCTCCTTCTGTTGCAAAAAAAAAAAAAAAAAAAAAAAAGAGAGAAGATGAGGAAATGGAGATGGACCCAGGGAACAAGAGCGATTACAGAAGAGTGCAAATCGATAGGAAGCCATCATGTCAGCCCCCTCCTACGCTTGGCAGGGCTAGAAATAACTCTGCTTGCAGTGAGGTTGTGCTGAAGAGGTTCCCAGCAGCCTTGCTGCAGCTAGCCGATAGGCTCTACTCGGCTGTGCTGCTGCTGGTGAATCACTACATGCTGTCAATGACATCAGTTTTGTCTTAACAGAATGAAAATACAAATATAAAGTGGGAATAAGTGTAAGGTGTCAGGTTTTATTGGAAAAAGAGCATGATTACTAAGGTTTCTTCGGTGATTTATGGGAATGTGTTGTCATTTTTTTGTGTGTAGATGTGGAGTATACGTGATGCCGGAGTTCCACAGCCTGAAACTCGTGTATAGTAACAAGCACATGTGGGACTATACTGCCTCTGCTTGCAGTTGACAGGGCCGTAACTGCAACAAGGAAGCCTTTCATAGACAAACATCTCCATTAGGCTTGCTTCCTTCTCTTTTAATTGGTTTTTGAAGTCACAGAAAATGTCATTTTACTTGGCTTATCCAGCATAAGAGATCTTATCGTACTAAGTAGGTCACTCATCCTTGCTAAAGGAAAAAAGGAGGTCGTCCGCTGTGAAGGAATTTTATTTTAGGCTCGCTCTTCTGGAGGACTCCATTTATCAATGCCATCCCTCCATCTGGCAGACTCACTAATTGAACTCACCTTTGTGATTTGCGATGTGTGATCAGTTTCACTGTTCAGCTTTTGAATGATATTTGGTGACATTTTCTGGAATAGAGACTGACGAGTAGAGTCGGAGTTTAATTCATCATCTGACTTTGTTTCTTCAGTTGCAGTTTAGTTAGTTTAAGTTCACAGAAACTGACTTTTGTTCTCCAGTAAAAGTTGATTTAATTAATTTCCCTTTACTTGGTTTTAATACAAATTAAAATAATTGAGTAGAATACTAGATTGGGGAAAACTGAAAACCACTTTGTCGATCAATGTCTCATAAAGGAATCAAAATCTATATATCATGCCTTGCAAGTCTGTGTTTGAATTTTCTCACCTTCAGTGCTTCCTTGATTTCTCATTTCTTTATTATTTCATTTTTCCTCATCTCCTTTCCTTCAAACACGGCCCTCTGTTGCTCCTCCCATATTTCACACATGTAGCATCTTTTATCGGCACTTCTAAACTTGGACTCTCCTGCATTTACTTTGCAGAGAAAAGAGAGAAGGCTGACATTGTTTGTACACGCATGCACTTCCTTGTAGTTATTTTGGTTCACCATAGAGAAAGTTTGCTCTATCCTCTCTATGATTCATGCTGTAGATTCTCTTTTTACATTTCCTCTATTTATATTCTCGGTGCAAAAGGGGTGTTTGGCTTGAACTACACTAGACTCATTAAAATATTAAGTTAAAGTAGTTGTATTGGTCAGACCACATTTGACCTTGTAATATATTAATTGGCCACGACTGGATACAAAGTTTAGTGTAAATTAAAATGAAAAATTATGGAAAGATTTTACAAGATAAATGCCTCTGTCCTGAAGGGACTCAGATCCTTGGCTGGTTGCCTGTCCTCAGCCAAATTGAGTTCAGTTGAGCGTTTCCTCATTTGAAATAATTGAAATTAAATGTAATTTGTTTTTTAATTTGGGACTTGTGTATTCTGATTTTCTGTAGTTCAAGTTTGATTTGTTTGTCACCCCTGGTAGTTCCAAAGATTTAACAAAAGTTAAATGATTGAAATGCATGCTTCCCTAACATTGAAGACTAAAGACGCACAGCTAATTGTAATTTCCTTTCTGCCCCCGGTTTGATGGCCCTTCATCTCATCCCATCATGTGCCAATCAGGATGGTAGATGTTGGGGGTCAGAGATCCGAGAGGAGGAAGTGGATCCACTGCTTTGAAAACGTCACTTCCATCATGTTTCTGGTGGCACTCAGCGAGTACGACCAGGTCCTGGTGGAGTCAGACAACGAGGTGAGACAGAGACATAGAAACAGTTTGTCACACTTTATTCAAAATGAGGCTTCAAGACTTAAATTTTAACTTACCATCACAAGAGTTTTGCAGGTTTTCAATTATTTTACTTCTATAACTTGAATTTTAAAACAAGCTTCTTAAATAGCCTGTTGAATCTCCTGCAGCTGAATACACTCACAGTTTTAAAGTTTCACTACTCAATATTTCTATACTGACAATGGATCACATGACTGTGTGTAATGTGACAGATGTCACTCACAGTGACAAACCTTCAGAGAATGATCTGACTTTACAATTCCCTTCAGCTCTATGAAGTGTTGTAGTGAGTTTCAGCTCACTTCAGCTTTTAATGTTGTGGTTTTTTTTTTCTCACTGCTCTTTTCAACTCATGTCCACCAGCAACAGGAAAAAGCTCAGAAAAAAAAATCCACTGAACATTAACGCCACCTGCCTGGTACCAAACAGCTGACAGAGATGTCGGCTTGCTAGTGAGCATAGTCAAGCTTTTAGCTCCTAAGGAGACAGATATTTCTTTTAGGTGTTGGTGGTGACCAAAACGGAGCCAAAAGCAATATTTGACTTACATTAATCAGGTGGCCAGAAACACTATGGGTACTAACTGTGTCTGTGTTTGTTAGATGTGTAAATAAGCAACCATTTGCCAACTTTTTAAGGTCATAATATGGCGATGTTTTTGTTCCCAGCTTCCCATATGATCAAAGAATCAATTAATGCAGGTTTAAAGCGAGCTTACGTGTTTAACAGCAGCCATTTCTGTTAAAATGCAATCTTATAAATTATGCATTCTATTGAACTACCATATGTCATACAGAAAGTTTTTTTTAGATGGGAGAAAACGGACATGTTTCCCTCAACACGCATACAAACAGTCCTGATTATTGATGTATCTCTCACAGCAAACTGAAGAGGTCTTCTATCTCTGTATTCTGCAGATATTTTGTTTGTCCATGTTGTCGGCTCCGTCTCCTCTGACTCTCTTCTGTTCAGATAGAATTATCGCTAATAAAGCTAATGTTATCAGCCGCTGTATGCCCTCTGCTCCTCTCCTGACAACAAACCCTTTCTCTGACCTGATCATATGACAGCTGGGTTTTATAAACCAGACCCAGCTGCCAGCTTGACTCACTATATCGGCTGTACATCGCTACAGCTTCATGGCCGATAGTTTACAGGGCCCACTCTGGCAACAGTTTGTTAACTGTACACATATACTGTGCTTTGTCACGGAGTCTGCTCAGGTGCGGGCCCTCATTGAACACACAAGGACAGGAATATGTTTTCATTTTTGGAGGCTGCTGTTAATTTTCTGTTCCTGCTTGCAATGTGCACATGATCACAGGTGGTAGGCCACACTCAACAATTTTGATGCTGTCACTGAGCTCTGTTTCTAAATGGTTGACGGCTGCGACAAGGCAGGGCAGCGTTGAGGGACCACAGTCTACAGAGTTTATCCTGTCGTGTTGACAGGTTCAAGACCGAGACTTTGACCCTCCATACCAGTCAGAGCCTGACGACATTGTTTTCAAACATCTTTTGATTTCATCAGGTCAAGTCTGGCCAGGATTGTATTATGCCTTGCCAAGACTAAACTGTGGGAGTGATGCTAGCAAGAGGTTTAGATCAGAAAGGGGAAGAAGAGTCATGTTTGAGAGCACCCCTTTAGTTTACTCGAGTCGGTTTCCAACGCCACATGCTCCACTTTTTATGTTTACTAGACAGTTTTCTTTTGAGGAACATCACTAATATGGGAACATTAACATAACAGAGTCCCTTGCCATTTTTATGGTTGTTTCGACAATCTTGAGTGTTCCCTAGCTGTTTGTAAAGGGTCAGATGAAACAACACTTGAGTTGTTAACTGAATACTGATCACAGTTAATCTATGCTATGCTAACAATGTAAGCATTCATACTATAAATTATCGGAGGCTGAGTTACTTAGTTCTCTTGATAACTACTTGTTTCTTAATGTGTTTGTCTTTGAAGAGAGACAAAATGTTTGTTTTGTTTGGCTGCATGTTTGTATTATCCCTGGTAGTAATATAGGTAAAACTAAAGGTAAAAGATTAGCTTCACTCACTAGCGATCTATCAATAGTGATCTATTGAGTGGCTGGTAAAACTTGAACATTCACTAGTCATCAAAAAGTGAATTTTGTTAATTGTATAAGTGGCAGGCATTTTCCTGCACAGCGTTGGCAGACATAAACGCACAAAGGCCCGTTAGATAGTGGCTGCTAATTGTTAGTCCAAAAACTTTGAGAGATAATCCTGAAAATGAAATGCGTACCTCAAATTATTGATTTCAGCTGTAGCATCAATGCATAGACCAGATATAATAAAACATCAGTTTAATAGTTGCATTCACAGCAAAGAGTGAACTAAGCATTTTGAATATATCCTGATCTTGTGTTTATTTTCATGTGTGCTCTCTCTCTGTCCTCCTTGGCTGTCATTAGAATCGTATGGAGGAGAGTAAAGCTCTGTTCAGGACCATCATCACATATCCCTGGTTCCAAAACTCCTCCGTCATCCTCTTCCTCAACAAGAAGGACCTGCTGGAGGAGAAGATCATGTATTCTCACCTGGTTGACTACTTCCCAGAGTTTGATGGTGATTTTTCTTTTTTGGCTCTATTTTTATTACATCTTAACT
Organism: Sciaenops ocellatus; assembly: GCA_033000465.1. NCBI lineage: Eukaryota > Metazoa > Chordata > Actinopteri > Sciaenidae > Sciaenops > Sciaenops ocellatus. The sequence continues at coordinate 14,354,103 of CP136882.1, read as the reverse complement.
ACATCATGAATTTGATACAGTCTGCCTAGTTTCAGTCTACATTTAGTCAATAACTGACCAGTTTCAAGGCCCTTTACAATTATGAACATCGGAGTAGCTGCTTGCTATCGTAACAGTGAAAATGGCTGTAGCTCAGCAGTGTCATTATCATTATTTGCATGCACAGATCGAGTTTTTTCACCCTTAATCTATAACTTTATCTAGGCAGGAACCTTTGGCTTATATTTTTGATTTTGCAGTGACATCCTGTGGTTATAATGCTGTACTACAGTGCAAAGCCATACTCAATCCTTTTGGCTCATGATTGTACAAAATAATGCACTGTGTAATCCCTTACACTTTTGTCAGTATAAGGATGCTCATATTTTAACCCATACTGAGAAATGCTCAAATGAAATTATGATAAAATAGCAACAATGATCAATAAACGTTCAAATGTGCTCTTCTCCCAGGTCCCCAGAGGGATGCCCAAGCGGGTCGGGAGTTCATCTTGAAGATGTTTGTGGACTTGAACCCAGACAGTGACAAGATCATCTACTCACATTTCACATGCGCCACTGACACGGAGAACATCCGCTTCGTCTTTGCAGCCGTCAAAGACACCATCCTGCAGCTCAACCTCAAAGAATACAACCTGGTGTGAAGAGTGAGATGGAAAGAGAGAGAGAGAGAGAGAGAGAGAGAGAGAGAAAGCAAGAGGGAGGGAATGAGAGAGAGAGAGAGCGAGAGAGTGCAAGAAAGAGACCTGCAGCCCCACAAGCAAACATACACATAAACACACACAATATATGTATACATACACGTAAAGAATGCAGATTCCACTTCTACAAACACACGTCTGCATGAAACATACTGCAGCTCAAAGAATTAAGCATTGCTTTATACTTTACCAGACCAACACTATCCATGTTCTGCTCCTACAGTCAACTTAGCTCCTTGGTTGTTGGTTTGCCCATTTTTTGAAAAGAATGGTTATCTGTTTCGTGGTCCTAATTGCTCCTCTTGTACAAACACACACGAAACACACTCAAATATAACACTCCCTCTGTTTGTCTCCCCCTCATATGGCCCTGGGCATGGCTCACTTTTTGTTTTTTTTCTTCCTTTCTTTACACTACATTATCACCAGTGCTTGTGTGTTCGAGGTGGGTAGAGGGCCTTCTCTGGGTAAGCTTTTATGGACAAAGGGCTCTCTCCCCGTCTTCTTATTTAACCCATGCATGCGATACACTACAGCATGAGGGCATGAGGCCAGGCTGCAAACCCTGGGCTCTGCTCATCTGCGAAGGGTAACTAATTATGATGATAGGAATATATTATCAGGCAGTGCTGGGGTGCAGTGAGGTACTTGATTCCCCTGGGTCTTGAATTGCGTATTTTCTTTTTTTTTTTTTTTTTTGTTAACCCTGCCCCAAATCAGAGCTCAGAAGCTCTGTTGAATGTAAATAAAGTTTTCATGCTGCTCACCCAGTGTGAGGGCTATGCAGAGATAACTACATGTTCTCTGTAGACTTATAAATATAAATATTTTCAGCTATGTTCTCTAACTTCTTGGTTATATTATTACTGCTATTGTTCACCAGTTAAAATTGAAGATGACTACTCAAAGGAAGGCAACGCTCCAGAAAGAATCACAGTATGTTCCTTTTGAACTGCCCCTCAAGTGTTAACAAACATTATGAAACAAAAATATAAGAGACAACACTACTAGTATTTACATATTGTATATCAACTCCCCTGTTATTTTATCACATTGCCATAATAAAACCACCTAGTTTTTTCTGTAAATATATGTTGCCAGTATCCTGTTCATCCATTAAGTGGTTCAGATACTAACAAAACAGATTTGGACACTGGTATTGCCAAAATTAAGTGCAAGTTTTTTTCTCTCATGATGGATCATTCAGATGTCAGTGGCATAACAACTCACTTTGTGTGGCATTTTTTCATGTCGACTGTTGTCTGAATCACACATGTATTAGTACTGTGATTTATTTTCGTTTGTTTCCTTTGATGGTGAGAAAATCTTCCTGTGCACAATGTGCGAATTACGATACCAGATTAGTACAGTGCAATAGTCCGTTGTAGGTGAGATAAAGCTTTTGCGCTGCCAGTTAGCTCACAAGTCACATGTTGGTCTTGATCATCCATATGGCTTCTCTCTGTAATCAGCTTAATTGTGTCATATTATTTGGCCAACATTTGATAAATGGATAGCAAGAGAGTAAATGGTTCTTTTTTGTATGTCTAATTTGTCAATCAGATCTACGTATTGATGATACAGTAAATGAGACTTCCTCCGTAGTTTCAGCTCAAAAGTTTTTCCAATTGAGGAGACAGGAGGAGATTTTATACTGCTGTAAAATATATCAAAACTATTTTATGGACAAGTGTTCTATCTTTCTAATGATACTTCATATATTTAGTCGTTGCAGTTCTGTTTTGAAATGCTTGACAATGGACAACACACTGTTTCCATGTCAGGTTCGTGCTTTATGCAAATAGGAAAATGAAAACAGACAAAAAACTTAGTGGTTGAATATTTCCTGTTAAAGGATGCTTGCGTTTTTTGGGTTTTTTTTGTAATTTTTGAGGATATATGTCGGCTATTGGTACCAATCCCATATCGTGTCTCTTGCCTGATAGTTGTTTAAATATTCCATTAAGCTGAAAGTTGATGGATGGCTATTTTTGTCTTCACAATGTAATTCAGGTAAGTTTTCATAACTTTTTCATCACAAGGGCTACTAATAGCAGCTTTGATAGAAATGAAAGGACTCTAGGGATGGCATATAGCAAAAGGTGCAATTAATTAATGAGGGCGGGCTATGAATCAAGAGTGTGTTGACATCCTGTTGAGGATGATGGCCGCAGGTTCAGTGAGGGAGGAATGCAACAGTCCACAGATGCCTACATGACATTCCTGAGGGAAGTCCGGTGACTGTTCGGCTCTTTGTGCATCTTTTTGCCTTTTAGGGGAGGAGAATGGCTAGTGTCAAAAGAAGTGGGGTTTCCCATGGTGCAATAGCACTTCTTTTTTTTTGTGTCCTGGCTGTTGCATCTATCCATCCTTTTACTCCAATGAATTTATGTGCTTCTTGGCTTTATAATATTTTCCACTATGTGGTTATGCATATTTGGCTTATCTTCTCATTGGTAGTGTTTCCATGTTTGACTTTAGCATTTGCTTGTTGCATTTGTGTTGGAGTGAATTAAAAAAAAAAAAAAAAAGGAGTGCTCGGGACATTTTGACCTTTTTGTGCACATTGAAAGAGTTGGAAGGGTTAGATTAAACATCAAAGAAAGTATTACAGATCCTGTTGCACTCCCTCTGTACCTTAAATTGTTTGCCAAAAGGTAAACAAGTCAACATTGCTTTAGATTTTTTACATAAAAGTGGTATTATCTGGTACTTGTAGGGTGTATTACTTAGCCTTCGTCACATGCACCCACTGAGAGTAATCACCTCTTGTGCAAACGTGTATCATGTGTTGATAAAGCCATTATCTTGTACATTTAGTCACTTAATGAAGAAGGGACATGTATTTTTATGCAAAGTGCCACATTTCTTGATTGATTTCTTGTATTTCCAGCCTGTACTGGTAATGGGTTAATCTTTGGTGCTTTAGCCAACATTTAAAGGCCTTTTCTTGACTAGTTTGTCCCATGTAAAGGGCAATGCTTTTCGCATTCACTCGCTAATAGAAGTTCATTTCGTGGGTGCCAGAATTCAGCACGCTTTTCTTTTTTTAAATATACGAGTTTATGTAGTTTGATGTGTGGATGAATACGTTTTAGATGAGCTTGGAAAGGAATATTGTTCTGCCTCACTGCTGGGATACCATGGGTCTATTTGTGTTTTTAAACTTCTGAGCTTAGCCTTCAGGAAACACATTCTGAACTATGGCTTACCACCTTAAGGGCAGGCGTGTGGCCTCTTACATTTCATTCTGTTAGGTGAGATGTTGTGCAGAAAATTGACTTGAATGAGAACGAGGAGGATGATGATAAACAAAATGAAGGTGACCACTCCAGGGACCAGTGTTGGTGTGATAGTGTGATCTTTAAAAACGGATCCGTTTTCACAGGCTGACAATATGTATACTTCATGCCTCGTCTCGTTAGCAGCTGACCAACACAGAAAAAGTCGCATGGCAACACTACCAGTGATTAGAGCCAACAGCTGGGTCGGTTAATCAAAGTCCTCACCATTGACTTGTACTTTTATTTGCTTTATTCTGCATTGAATGCATTTTGGAGGTTTGTACGACAATCCAGTACAAAACACTGTGCCAAACAAAATCAATCACACAGAAAAGATATTCGAAATTAGTAATTTGTAGTAACCTGACCCAGATCTTTGTGGTAAAACTTGTTCTTAATCCACTTTTACGTGATGGTTTCTTTTTTCCAAATGAAGCTTGTGTGTTAAACCTCAGTATTAATGTATTTATTGAAAGACTTGCCAAGTGAAGGTACTGAAATGGCCATTATAATATTTTGGTGGTTATAATAGCAAGTGAGTGAATGAATATGCTGTGTGTTTACATGTCCGCCATTCTCCGCACTCTTTTTTTTTTTTTTTTTTTTTTTTTTCAAACCCCTCTTTACTTGATTGGACTGTGTATTCTTTCCCTGGGTCGAAGGCACTGAAACTGCACCACTGCAATGGGCCTGCATTCATGCAACTTAGATGTCCGTTCAAGCGCGCTCGTTGGTACTCTGAGGTGTGTGTGTGTGTGTGTGTGTGTGTGTGTGTGTGTGTGTGTGTGTGTGTGTGTATGTATGTATGTGTACACTTTTGATGGCTATTGCTTATGCTTGAGATCCATTCTGATTAGAGGGATGGACATACAGTGATATTAAAAGCTATCTTTGCATCTTTTTTGTTTGTTTTGTTTGTTTTGTAAGGTTGACACACCTTAACACATGTATTTAGGACCACTTAAGATGACAGACTTTTTTTAAAGAGTTAAAATAAACTTTGTGTAGTGGTGTACAAATTGAAAGTAATGTATTTTTGTTTGATTTTTTTCTTCTTTTTTTAAGTATACCAAATGTAAATTATGTACAATGAGTGTGCCAATCCCCTTTCTTTGTAAAGCCAGATTCTTAACAAGTGCCAATGTTGTGAAAAATCAGAGGGCCTGTGAATTTCATGGTCCAGTTTTTAAAACAAATAAACACTTAAGTATGTGATTAATTAACTAAAAAAAGGACAATTTTATTCTATATTTAAGATTAATGATGAACTGCTGTTTTTAAGATAAATGTCATTTTAATTGCATGTGTTTGTCAGGTTGGGGAGGGAGTGGGTGGGTGAGATACTGTATTCATGCAACATCCTCCTGAAAAGGGTCCTAATGGTTATTGATTTACAGTATTTTAGCCATATTTCTCTTTTGTATGTTTCATTTCAACCACTGTTGCCTGAACCTCATTCAAACATGAAAATGATTTTCATAGCCTTCTCCTTTTAAATGTTTTAAATTGGAATAAAATATGTTCCTATACTCTCTTATTGCATCCTTGTACATTTCCTTTGGAGTGGAGAATTGTTGTCTTACACATTGTGATTAAAGGACCTCACCACTTTTTGTATAACCTACAAACTTTACGTAGCTGCCACAACTTTTCAAACCACCTGCCCTCCAACAGGCTGTTAGTTTCCATTAATTTCAGAACAATATTAAGATAATTATGCAACAATATCAGCAGACAAATGTGATGTTCATAGACCTCTGTAACTCACACAGACTCTTAGCATTTATTGAAGACAAAAGTCTGAAGAACTACAGCATGCTATGGAAACTGGCAGCTGTAATATACACTGTGCACATGTAAAGTATATTAAATGAGCTAAAATGTGCACAAATACTGGTAAGATCCTTCAGGATAGATGCAGGGATGATAGAGGTCAGTTCCCTGCTACAGTTGCTAATATTGACAGTCTAAGGTCACTGGACAAGACACTGGAGTCTACGTACTTGTCATCACTGACAGAAATGTCAACTCTGAAACAACCTGAAACACAAAATAACTTTGTTTTATTTCATTCTTACAAAGGCGCATAAATATAAACTCAAACTGTGAAGACCTACAGGTTATGTATATATATACATATATATAGGTTATGTGAGCGTTCCACAAAATTGGTACTATTTGAGTCCCTCTGACCTCGTCAAGTGTGACCAAAACCTATTTTTAAAAGCTTTTTATATCATTTGAAATGTCTCCTTTTAATAATGTGCAAAAAGCATTATATTAATTATATCTTTATGTCAGAAATGATGTTTATTATGTTCTTTAGATATAACTAATAAAATCTGAAGAAAGGCCGTATATTTTCAGAATCAGGTTTACTGCAGAGTAGGTTTTCACATAAATAGAATTTGTCTTGGTGTTTTTGGTGCATAACAAACTTTAAGTAAAAAATAAAAAATATATAAGGAAGGAAGGAAATAGAATACTAAAAAATATAAACAATATAAGTATCTGTACGATATGTTTTTAAGCTGAAAAGAGCTGTAGTTTTGTGCTGGCATTAACTATTTGCCAGGTAATGTGCAAAGGTTCACAGTATGCAGAATATTTTAAATGTACAGGATATATAAGAAAAAAAACACAAATGGTCCAGAGGATGTTTAATAAAAAGTAAACGGTGTGCGTTAATATAACACATAGAGTTAATGAATCGTGTAGGTCATTAACATGAACATCTGTCTGTGCTTTTTTTGTTGGTCATGTTTCATGGTTATTCATTAAAATTGCATTATTTCCTTCTATTCCTCTGTAACCACAAATCATTCTCCCCCATACAAATAATGAACTGATCCTTATTTGACATGAGCAACAGCAACATAATCATATTCAGACACTTCCATTAGGGTCCATAATGGGGTTGAAGATTAATAGTGCCCATATCATAATATAATGACTAATATCAATAATAATAATAATAATGATAGGAATTTGATGCCTAAGGTGGGAAAAATATGTTTTTCTGAAAGTTAATGTTGTGGTGTGTTCAGGAAAGTAATCAGAAAATGTTAAATGGTACCGTTTTTTTTTTTTTTTAATGACTCATGTATAGATTTATGTATGGTTTTTATATTTGTATAGACGTTTCTTGTAGGATGAGAGGTTGTGTTGAAGTTATGGGGACCCCTGCCCTGCACTGCACTGATACACACATGATCCCTCCTATGATACCGTGTGGGGACTGTGTTTGGGACGTGTCCACACGGGGCGCTAGTTGCTCAGACATCAGCCGGCTGGTGAGGTAGATCTGCGGGGTGTAGATCCGCGCCGCACCGCTCTCCTTCTAGCCGCTGTGTTTCTGTGTGGGGCGTACAGCTCGGCAGCGTCGCGTCTACCTACCAGCTCCAGGAATGGACTGACTTTCTAGCTTCACCACCACAGACAAATCCACTGTTTCTCCACCTCTCTTCGGTTCCAAGGGACGAACGTTCAGAGTTTAACTCAAGCCTGGGCTCATTTTTTATTTTAAAGTTGATTTGTCGTTTTTTAAGCGACAACGCAGATTTATTTTTTTTCCACTCGCGAGACTTATTTGTAGCCGTTGGACGAGACGGGATTCAACTTAAACGAACCCGCAGACATTTTGTTATTTCTGAGAATTAGACCTGTTTTTTTTTTTCCTCTTCTCTCCTCTTACTTTTTTTTTCACCAGTGTAGTCGCAGCTGGTTTGAAGAGAGGAAAAAGGACCACCACAAGGCGAAGGAAAGAAACCATTACCCCCACCGCCCGCTCGCTCGCTCGCCCGCCCGCCTGCCTGCCTGCCTGCCGCTCTCTCTCTCTCTCGCTCGCTTAGCTACATCCAAACACCGCCGTGTGTTCCTAACGTTATTAATTCACGCCTGCCGCTGCCGCTTGTGCGTTAAGGCGGAAAGCTTCTTTGCAACAGCGATGGATCATTTTGACTGACAGCTTTTGAAGAATTAGCTAGCTTTAGCGCCGATGGTGGTTTCCTGTTCGCAGACACAGTGAATACGGGATCGGGACAGGTACAGCTGAATGGTCTTGTATCAACACAGACAAGACACCGACTGTTTTACGTCGCTAACGGCTGAAAAGTGTTACTCACATTCGGCTTCGTTTTTTTTAAGGGGGGGGGGGGTCCGCTAGCCACTGTTAGCTAGTCATCCTTGCTAACGCTGGACAGCTCCCGTTAAAGGCTGGGCTAGCTTTGGACAAAGGACCAACGCAAGGAAAAATATAAACACGGGGCACTCAGTTGGTCGTGTTTGGGGGGAAAGACGGCAACAAACAAGGAATTGACATGATGTTTCCACAATCAAGACACTCAGTAAGTGTTTTTCTATTTTTTTTAAATTTTATTTGACATTTGGTTAAAAAAAAAGGCTCTACAGTGAACACCAAGTGATTTATGCATAGTTAGGTAACGTTAGGAGAAATTGTGCGTGTAACTTGTTTTCTGACAGGTATATGTGAGCGTGGGATTTATAACTGCAGTGTTTAGTTCTGGTAAGTTCTGCTGTGATTTTTTTTAGAGACATGTTGAGAAAAGTATAAGAGTGAAAACGCTTTTTTTTTTTTCTTTTGTATTTTGTATTTTTAAAACTGACAAACTTTTTCCAGATGTGCATCCTCCAAATCAAACATCTCTAACGAATGCTGTCATATTTCACAACCACATGATTGTTTTTGCACCCTTGTGTCAGTTTAGTTAGTGATTCGCCTGCATTTATTAGGCTTGTAGTCCTGTTATTTCCCAGAGAGGGAGACATAATAGGATTGGTCTTGCTTCGTTTAATGGTATGGCTACTGAACCATTCAAAATTCACTATCATGTGCAGGTGGGTGTTGTTTTATGACTGACAATGAAAAAAAGCACACATCTCTTCTGTCGTCCCCCCCCCCCAAAAAATCTCAAGTTTCCATGGTAACAGAAACTCAGTTCAGGGCATGCATTCATCAGTGATGATGGCTCTGAGCCCATTGGTCAAACATTTATGTTAAGTGACACTGTAGAAATATCCAGTAGTGTCAGCACCGCTTTGGAGCAAGTCATTCTCTCAGCCGAGGACTCGAATTAAAGAATTGTGCTCTTGGATGGGACCCAGACTTAAATTGCAAATAAAAGCAATCTCAATTGGCTTCTCAAAGTGCCATAAGAAAGCTGCCTGAAATTCGATGGCCTAGCTGTATTTTTCAGCTCCTATTTTTGGTTGCCATTTCACCTTGTCCTCGCAAGGGCAAATACAACAACAGCAACAACAACAAAAAAAAAAAATCACTTGTGTAAGTCCGGCACAGGTAAACACGACAGCAAGAAGACTGTTATGTTGCCAGGGATTGTGCCCTCTGCTTCTCCCTGGCAACGTCTTGTCGCCACCAGTGGTTCTTTTACTGCTGAAAGGCGAAGTGTTGTTTGCTGAAGCTAGAACCTGAATGTCTTTTGTGACATGAATGGTTTGCCCTTTGGCAGTCAGTCTGTGTGGCAGCCTGATTGTGCTGCTGCTGCTGCTGCTGCTGCTGCTACTGCTGCTGATGTGAGCCAGCTGATGTGTGTTCTCAGACTAGGTAGCAGGATTTGAGGATTTGGGAACCTCTGGTCGTAGCTTGGCTTGTCAAATGAGTGAAATCCTGTGTAAGCGGGGAGTTCCACTAAGTTTAACTTACATGCTCTGAAAGTGATGATCTAAAACACTGGTAGTACTTGATATCCTGTAGCGGTACTTGGAGGAATCTCTGAAATGTTTCAAACCATCTACAACAATTAAAAACAAAATTAAACTAGGGGATCGCTGGAATGTTATTTAAAATAAGAAAAATTAGCATTTTCCTGATTTCCTCCTGCTTCAATATCAGCCTATGTAGACACGTTAATTCACATAGTGCGCGATTACATCCATGATTGCTTAAAATCTGACATAAGATAGTCAGCTAACGTGAAATGAATGGTTCAAAAACTCCAAAAAAAAGTGGCTCCAAACAGGAAATATTAGGAATTCGGATCAGGAGAACCCCTGGATTCAACATCAGTAAACAATTAAAAAAAAATCATCTTCTTAGTAATAAACCTGCCTCCTGCATGAACTGTTCGTAGTTGAACAGGGTCAGCCTGTCAAAATAGTGGTACTTGGAGAGATGAATTTTTCTGAGGTGGTACATGGTAGAAAAAGTTTGAGAAACACTGATCTAGAAGGATGTACAGGTTTTAAACCAACTACAGTTTTGGTGGTGTTCTCTGTCAACGTATCCTCAATCAGATTGTATTAAATAAAATCTTATCATGGCTGCTTTTTAAAAGAGAAGGGAAAACACACAGTTTGACGACTTCAGGGACTCTGTGCTTTTCACACGTCTGCTACTTCAACAGTAGCCGTTTTATATGGTTTAACAGTGATTTTGTCTGAAGTGTCTGCTTTTTTTGTTTGTTTTTTTCAAGTCAAGCTCACTTTAGTCACAATGTTTTGATTGTAAAAGTGGAGTATTTACCCAGCGAATCAGGTTCATCCCTTTTCATTCTGTATTTGACGCAAAGCACTGTGGGATAGCAGGCGAAAAAAATCTGGAAGCTTTGTAGAAAAATGCAGTGGTGGAAATCCCTCCTTTGTGGCATCACTCTTTTGATTACAGATGTAAACAAAAACAAAGTGCTGGTTGTCACAATGTTGCGTTAATTATCGGAAAGAGTCGTAGGTCGCTCATTCATACAATGCCTCTAACGAGCGAGTCTCTAGCTAGCTTGTCAGCGTTGACACACCCACATTAATGAGCGTAAAGTGGCGGAGGTGAAGTCGTGCAATTAGTGCACTTCCAGCGGGTCTTAAGTGTGGCTGTAATTTCTGTTTTACACAGCGTTATTCAGTTTTTAAAGTAGGTGTACCAATTCTTAATGCCCATTAAGATTTTTTAGGGAATTACTGGGACAAGGTGTCACTTAAGAGCCGTGCTTTCACCTCCCAACCTTTTCTTCCTTTGCGTGAAGTGGTGAGGGAGTCACGTCCTGATGGGGTGAGAACTCAGTCACCTTATCCAAGGTGAGAGCAGCTGGGCCACTCCACTCCACTCCTGCCTGTCTGATAGGAGGTTATTTTTCTAATCCAATTGAGTGCCCTTACGCTGCTTGATTGGACTATTAAAACCCCAACACACAGGATTAAAAACGGGGTTTGGGAATATAGCATGCATCTTCATCCGTGCTGCAGCTGTTTCCGTCTTAACCTGCTACAACAAGCCACTTTCAAGCCCCCACCCGCCCACCCCACTCACACACACACACACACACACACACACACACACACACACACACACACACACACAAATACACCTGCGTACTGACCTCCCACACCCTCTGCTGTGGCTTTAAACATAAATATACTGTGTGTACGTGCACACACGTCCTCCCTCTTCAAATCCTCTCCCTCTCCTCAGCTGCTGCCGCTGCTGTCACAGGGGCCCGAGGAAGGGAAGAATGTGTGACACCCATATAGATATGAGTGTCAGAGATAAGGAGCTGGAGGATGAGAGAGTAACAGCACTGCCTCATAATGACAGATGATGGATCGCTCAAACTGCCTAGCTCACCACCGAATCTGCTTTCCCTTTTTATTTGCCTTTGTTGACTCCGTAGTAACATTAGCGTTCACTTTCCATACTGGCATATAATGTGAACAAAAGCCTTCCACTTCTGGATATGCACATTCAAGGATCATCTCATGTATAATGTGTCTAATTTAAAGCAGCGGGGGGACTTGCAGAGGAAGCTATATCGGCAGCGGTAGTGAAGATGATGTGCGGTCACATTGCATTAAAATAATGTTAAGGCATTTCCTGTGTATATTGTAGAAGAGATGCCTCTGCCTGGACACTTGAATGTTAAGTAAAGTGTATGTGAAAGGTCATATGGCAGAAGATAATCAGCTTTTAGCTGTTTGATTTTTAGACACAAAAAAAAGAACTTCCTGTCTAACGCCAGCCATTTCCTTTTTTTTTTTTCCCACATTTGGATGGTTGTCTTTCAGGAGATACTCCACTGTCTTCCACAGTTCACATGTGGTTACTTTTGGTGCTTAACTTTCTAGATTTACTGGATTTTATATCTGGAAAACAAAAGCGATAAACAGTGATTTGTTTTTGATAGTTGTCCCACTTAAATACAAAGAAACTCAAGGTTTAACCGGGATTCGAGTGTCTTTTTTATGTCAATGATTGCATTTTAATCCACTGTCATAGGTTATGGCCACAGTTCATTGGTTTTAAGAGGGGGGGAAAGCCTTATTTGATAGTGGCACAGTGCCTGACCCAGTTGATAGCATTTGCCATATTGTTTGGGTGTTGATTAATCCTAATGCAGCTTCAACAAAGCTGACTGTGGCGTGAAAGTGGAGCAACAGAAAGGCCTGGTCCCAAAGCCGGAGAGTAGCACAAGTAATATGGAGGCGAAATCTCTCAAGTCCCCTGAGCACATGCTCCATGGCCACAGGTTGTATACGCACACACACAGACACACTCCCTCCTCCTCCTCCTCCTCCTGCTTGTCTCCCTTTATCATGCGTTTCCTCCCAGATCTTATGTAGTGGTGGGAGGGTCAGGGGCAGAGGGTGCACAGGCATTATTAAGCCCACTTGAATTAACAGGACAGCCCCCAGCCTTTCCTCTAAAGCCTCCAGCTGGGGGGAGCTTAATCCCCATGGTCCCCTGTCTCGCCCATTAAACAAACTCCCCCCCCACCCCACCCCACCCCTGCTCCATCGCTCTGCTGCACACACAGACATGAACACGTGTGTGCGCGTGTGTGCGCGCGTGCGCAACAAGCCTGGCTCTGTTTGTGTGTGTGTGTGTGTGTGTGTGTGTGTGTGTGTGTGTGTGTGTGTGTGTGTGTGTGTGTGTGTTGGTGGGGGGTATCGGACATGTAAAGCGTGCATACACAGAAAAAAGTACAGCATAGAACAAACACTTTAGCTCCGTTCTCTGCTGGTAATTTTTGCTCTAGTAGATGCATAGAAATAAATGGATTTTTCTCCTTTCTCCCATACGACATCAACAGCAAGGACACACACACACACACAGACATTCTTACCAGCCTCAAGGGTCTTACCTGCTTTTTGTATCTGGGGAACAAATTGAATGTGGGGCTTGACACATGCAGGGCAGCAGATGTCTGGGTCGTTAAGGTTAGGCCAGCTGATTAGCATGACAAACAGAGCTCTGCAGCCCCCCCTCCAAATCTCCCCCACACTGCAGGAGGCCCTGCTTTTGAGTGGCCGCGTTGAGGCCATGGGTCACAGGTGATGTTGATTTTTGTGAAGGGCCACAGTGGATGATTGTCAAAATGCTTTGGGGTTGGTTGAAAGGGAGGGGTGTAGACTGGTGCAGCCCTTCTTGTCTTGAACACACACACACACACGCTGACTTGAATCAAGCAGGCAGAGAAGGTACATGTGAATACACATTCAAACACGCTGACTTATACCCCCTTTACACAGAAGATCTGTGCAACATAGTATGCTTTCTTTTTACGTAACCTTTGGCCCATTTTAAGTCTTTTATTGCGTAGTGCCAGTAGATAGATGACAGGAAACGCAGCAGAGGTCCTCTGCCTCAAACAGGGTGTGTTGTGGGTCATTGTCTGCATCTTAACCCTTAAGGACCCTCAACCTGATCCAAATTTTGCACAAATTGTAGCCAAAGAAGACAATGCCACTTCACGTGTTTCCATTCACTACCATTATGTGAATTTTGCAAATATTATATGATCAAAATAGTGATTTGTGTTTGTTTCATGTATTAATTTGAGGAAAGTTACAGTTGTGTTTTTAGTTTCTTCTGTAGACGCTTCAGTGGACGTTTAAGTCACAGGTACATCATGTCGTTTCCATCCACTTTGAACCATTTCTACTTAAGCGTAAAACTTTTTTTTTCTTTTTGTCTTTCCACTCTTTTTTTTTTACCTCCTACTGTTGAAGTACCTCACTTGCTGTTAAAGTGCCAGATAAGGTCCAAATTAGACAGTAATATGCACTTGTGATTACACTACATTGAGAATTTGTGTATGTGGATGTGTCCTCACATGTGTAGATGGCCCATACACAAAAAATAGATACAGTATGATGTGACATAGTACATTATCTGGAAACTTAAAGTCATAAATGCATTTGTTGCTCATGCTTAGGCCACATGAATCCAGCAGTTTTCAAAAATCTCTGTCAAGTGGGTGTATCCACTTTTCAAAATGTAATTAATTGTTTACAAAGCAAACATGGTAAGATTAGGTGTTGGCAAGTGAGGATTCTCAGATTATGACTCTGTGATGCCTTATATGACAGTTATGTGTCTTCTTTTTTACTGCGTTCACAGTAGTGTGAGTAATATTCTTTTGGAGTTCACAGCGTACACCAGAGTAGCCTCTGGCTCGATGGAAATACTGAATCAAAGCGACAGACAACATGTCATCACTTTATGAATGATGCAGTCCCCTGCTGGGTCAGTCAGTTACTTTAACTCTGCGGACAGAAAAAAAAACTGAAGAAGAATCTAAATGCACCCACTGAACAAGGAGTGGTATATGTATAGTGTACAGGCAAAGCAATGAGAATACAAGGCAGCTTATTGTGTGGCTGATCACAGTCACCATATAAAATATACTATAAAAATAACTATGCTGTTATTTATTTTGGTTTATATTGATATTTTTGGACAGAAACAAGAAATCAAGGGTTAAGAATACGAAATGTCATGCATTTGAACTTGCCATGAATTGTTAAAATTATAAAAAATATTTGATTTAACATCTAGGTTTTTCCGCTAAAAAAAAAAAAAAAATAAATAAAATTCACTAGCTGAATTGTGTCTGTACCTCTTTGTCTGCTCGGGCCGCTTTGCCTTACATAAAGTACCGCAGCAAATTCACCAGGAAGAACATGAATATAAATAAAAACAGATGTCAACTGAGTCGTACCATGTTTTTGGTTTCAAGTCTGCAGGAGCTATGTGGATTCACCGATGTGCGTGTGCGTGCGTGTGTTTCTGCGACGCATATGGACGTGTGTGCTGATTTGTGTGAGCGTGTCAGCCCATGCATGCACTGAAGGATGCTGTACGTGAAGAGAAAAAAGTAGAATGGTAATGAGTTTGTGCTTGTGTGTTTACATGCACGTTCACACACACACACACATACACACACACAGACAGTCGAGAGCTCATCGGGTGGTGTGTGTGTTTTTGTGTGGGAGTGGAGGTGGGGGGGGGAGTGGAGTGGAGCGGCTGCATCAGTATTCAGCAGTGGCTCCCTATGAGGAGTGTGTGGGAGGTGGCAAGGAGGGAGGGAGGGAGGGATGGTGGTGGTGGTGGTGGTGGTGGTGGTGGTGGGCGGGGCAGCCCTTCCTCAGAGCAGAACAGTGCGATGGGCTGGAACAAAGCGGCACGACGGGGGGCTGCTTGATTGGCCCGGCCCGGCCCAGCCAGGGCCCCAAGACCTGCCAAAACGCAAAGCACTGCACCAGTTCAGACAAGAGAATTAGCTGCTCTATTTGCGTGCCTAACAGCAATAACGCCCGGACTGGAACAATATGCCACCTCATCTCCACAGAGATCTCATTCACACACCATGCAGATTCACACCAAGGCAATGAAAACCTCCCTCCTTCATTCTGTTTGTCCAGGAGGGGGGGGGGGGGATTTGGTGAGGACAGACGTCCCCTAAGAGACAGGACTGTTTTCGACTGTGTTGTATTCATGTTGGCAGGTATTGTCACCACCCTGCTGTGGGGTCAGCGCCTCGCTAGTCATGAGTGCAACCAGTCCCATCCTTATTAAACATACTTAATATGTGCAACAGGACACCCTGTCTATTGTGTCACACAGACGAAATTTCGTTAGTGTTAAGCAGGTAAGACTAAAAATGGGGCCTGGTAAAACCACTTGGGGCTGCACTGGTGTGGGACTCTTACCACATGTATCAGCGAGAACACAAAAAGTCCAGATTTAATAAGGGATTGATTAGACTGAAGGATGTTTTACGACTGGAAAGTTACCATTTTGTCGGATGTTCTTGTATTTTTCTGGCTGGGCCGTTCAGCATGGGTGTTGACACAAACAGAAGAGTCTGACGCTAAAGGCTTGAAATAAATTAAAAGTTTCTTCGATGTATTGGCCAACCATGTCTGAAGGCAAAAGTCTTATAGTTGTTCCAAACTGCCAAACTCGTAGGAGGGAGGTCATTGAGAGGGGTGAGACCGGTTCTTATGTGGATAACTGCACACACTTTGAGACTTTATTTTTACTAAGGCATTCATAGAGATGCACCTGTTTTTACATGCTTAAAATGACAAAAGTCAAGAGTCCCTCCTTCCCTCTGCACTGCTGGCCAATTGCTGCGTGAAGTTGCCTTGCTTGTTTGAGTTGCTGCTTGAAGTTGCCTGAAAGTGTCTGAAGCATTCACCTTGCTTCCATTGCGGGAAAGGTGTAGAGGGAAGGGGCTTCAGACGCTGTTCAACCATCTGACAAGCACTTTGGTTGGGGTAAACTGAAGCCGTAACGCACAGTGAGCTCACTGGCAATGCATGAGGAGGGGGCAAAGATGCTGAAATTTCGTTATAATGTAGCATAATATAAAGATTATGTTGGGACTCATTAGTCGATAATCAAAATGAAATGTCTTGGAGTCAGGGGAAAAATAGCTCTCCCTTTTAAAACACATAATGTGCACACATCAGAATTTTACTCCCCGCTCCTCACTGGAGCAGATGAAGCAGAAGTTCCCTGGTGTCGGCCACATGCCGGCACTCTAGCTTTGCTTTCATTGTCCACTTATTTGTTGTGAACTTTGGGACTAATCTTCCTTTCCTCCCTCCCCGTCTTCCCTCCTTTTGCTCGCTGTTGTAAGTAATAACCTTGGTTTTTACAAGCAGGCATCAATCATCTGTACAACCGTACTGGGTGTAATCTTAAAGCCCCCCTTCTGCGAGGCTGGCTTTAATCTCAGCCATGGTCTCCAAACCCACAGCCCTGTCGGCCTCACCACTTTCCCCACTCTTGACAAATTGCCCATTTCCCTTGGCTTTGCAATCTCTGCACTATTTTCCTGTGCGTGTGTGTGTTTTTGTGCACATGTGTTGTGTTTTAGTATGCCTGTCCTCACCTTGTGTCTGCTATGTTGGTGTACATGCCTCTGTGTGTGTGTGTGTGTGTGTGTGTGTGTGTGTGTGTGTGTGTGTGTGTGTGTGTGTGTGTGTGTGTGTGTGTGTGTGTGTGTGGGTGAAGTCTACTACATTTTTGTGTATCTGTGCACATTGCAGGGCGGTGTGCCTTAAGTGTCATGTTTGTGTGTGTGTTTGTACTGTGCGCTTGGCTGGCCTCGCACAGGGGGTCAAGATAGTTCTGGAGAGTATGGAGGGGAGGCCGAGCCATGCCAAGCCTATGTTAGCAAGGGCACTTCACTCGAAGTGATAAAAGTAGAATAATCCCCTTTAAAGCGTCTTAACGAGGTCAAATCTGTTGGGCTGCAAGGGGGCGGTGTGCGTGTGTGTGTCTGTGTGTTGTGGGGATAACGCTGCAGAAATGGGGGTAAGCCTTGGCTTGGTTCGTGAGAGATAATAATCAAAATCAAATTCCTGGCCCAAACAGGATTAGGCTCTCCCCGCGCTCTAAAGCCCCTGTCCAGAGCGGCTGAAGACACAATCCTATTCCTCAGCCTCGTCTCTCTCTCTCTCTCACAGACACACACACACACACACACACACACACACACACACTGAGCAGCTAACATAGTGAGGCTCGCTTAGCCCAGACAGCGTTGGCTGGGGTGAGCTTGGATGCGGGCCAGTTAGCCCTGTCCTTCTCTCAGATCACTGGGCACATACGCTTTAGTCCAAACACTAATCTGGGATATTTAGATGGAATTGTTTGGTTGGAGCTATTCTTAGATGGAGGATGTGATCTTGTTTGGTGCTGGTGTATTAGCAAAAGGCTTAAGCCCTAAAAGTCTGGCTCAGTGAATCATGTCATGATGGGTTTTTTTTTTTCTGAGAGGTTTGCCTACATGTTAAACACATACCTCATGTGTTGTGTTGAGTGTACACAGCGGGACATAATTATCCCCTTCAATAGGGTGAATGCTTCATCTAGAAACTTATATTTTAGAGGAAATGGGCCCAGAAAATGGGAGCGTTGACAACTCCCGTTCCAGAGTTGTGTTGAATTACTCCTAATGTATCACAATAATGCATCACATCTAAACACCACTCTCAGCACTTTTCACAGAGGCATTTTTCTAAATCACGCACATACTGACTCACATCTAGGCTTTAATTTAGACCCCTACAATTTCTAATCTCACCACCAAACTCAACTGACAGGCGCAAATGATTATTTTGCTTTCAACAGGAACTTTACTTTCCCTTTTCTTATCTTTTGAATAATAAAAATGTATCTGCCTCTACCACCGCACTCAAACTAGGCAACGGGAGTCTGTGATGGACAGCGGAGGTGGCTGGCTCAAATGGCATCCTTGGGACTGTTGCTATGGAGCAAACAGACAGCCTGGCGTTGAGAAATAGGCCAACTGCTCGTCAGTGTAGATCTTCTGCATTCATTTAAAAGTGGGAGTGAGATAACATCCAGTCATTAGTGAGTGATTACAATGCCAAGGCTCCATCCCTACCCCCAACACACACACACACACATACGCGTACCACACGCAAACACACTCCAACTGAGATGTAAACAGTCAGGCAGTGCTCCAGGAAATACAATCCCCCTACTGCCGCTACCCTCAGGCAGGATTTATACTGTGGATGATGTTTTCCAATGTATCCTGCTGTTATTGTGTGTGTCTGTGTGTATCGTGTATGCGCTCTGCCTGTGTGTCTAAATACTCCACTGCTTATATGTACTGTATTCATGTATTGTCGGTGTGTATAATCACTGTAGTGTGGCCTGTGTGTGTGTGTGAAGCCAAGCGCCCTCCCCTGTAATCTCCGTTGCTTCCCATCGTCTTTGTCGACTGATCTATGGAGCAGAGACAGCCTTAGCCTGATTCTTATTTAAAATAGACATTATGGTTCACAGTAGATTTCACATGGATTGGACCAGATGATGAGGCCAGGAAGGGTGGGTGAGTGGGGAGTGACGATGAGTGGGCTTTGGATTTGTGGGTGGGTGGGGGATGGGGGTGGGGCAGCAATTTCCTGAAACGATGAATCCCATTTATTCGCTGAAGACTGTCTCAATTGCCTCACCAGCGCACAAAGCTTTTTAATGCTTTAATTACGTCTCAAAGGAGCAGGGCAGAATCAAATTAGAGATTGTCCTACATTTAGGTGCTGTGCATGTGTGTGTGTGCTATGCAAATTTTGCATGTGAGGGAGAGTGTGTGTGTGTGTGTGTGTGTGTGTGTGTGGGCTGTTGTGTCCTTGTGTATGATTCATGGCAGGGAATATTTGTTCCTCTGGCAGCCAAGCATCATACATAGAGGCTTATCACACCCCACACACAGATGCACACACGCAAAATCTGTCGCTCACACACACCTATTCAGTGCTGAGGCTCTCTGTTTTGCTCTAACACACACATATCTTACTCTGTCACATTCACACTGTCTAGGCTATTTCTCCGTAACACAAACAAAAGCGTGCACGCGCGCACACACACACTCGCGTACACGTGTTAGCCTAGCCGCTGTCTTGCACAAACACATTTTCACTCACAGCGTGTAGGTACCTTTTTTTGTCACAGCAGATGGCATGTGTCACAATATTACTGCAGTATTTCATTAACATTATGGGCATCCATCTGTTGTGGGCTCTCAGGCCCCCATAGAGCACCTTGTTTTGGTCAGTGACAGAGAGAGAGATAATAAACATTGTTAGCTGTGTGTATTGCATGGAGCTGGGAAAAACCTGCATCATCTGGTTGTGCGGTGGCAAAAGTATCAGGGCAGCACGGTGAAAGCCGTCCTTCAAACTACTATAATTTGCTGGATGTTTTTATCCAGGATTCAGGCTGTTTCGTGATGGCCTTGCTTGAAGATTACTGGTACATTGTAACATATTTTACATCATTAAACAAACCAAGAAATTTCATAAGACTTGTTCCACGAGTTGTGTGTGTTACACATTAGACAAGATTTCATGGTGCACTTTTCCTGGATGCCGGGATTTTATATTTGATGTGGTCTTTAATAACAAACCCATGGCTTAAATTGTCCCGTTTCCCTTCCCGACATGTTTGCAGGGTCAAAAGCTGCTTCCAAATTACTGCCAGCCATCAGCCGAATATGGTAACATTTGATCTGGGGTCAGTAAATACATCCGTTTTGCTGCAGAGTTCTGATCTATGTTAGAAATCTGTGAAACATTTCAAGTAGAAGGTGAAGTGTGACAGTTATCCTCCCCAGGCAGCCAGATGTTGACCACTCAACCGCTTTTTCAAGTCTGATTGCCGCTGTTGGCAACGATTCCCACATTAAAAAATCCCACGTATCCATTGCCCTTAGAGTGGAATCGCCTGCATGAATGAGAATGTGGCTGTCACAATGATTTACTCCAAAATGAAAGTGCCGAGTAAAACTGAAGCGTAGAGAAAGACCAAATGACAACTGATGAGCATTAATAATCCACGAGGCAGAACTACCAACACTAAATAAGCGTAACCACAGAAAACGACATTCAGAAACATCATCAAAGGTTTGGAGTCAAAAAGGGGTGATGAGCAGCAGGCGAACAATGGGCAACATGTCTCTGAAAATAAATAAATGAAACAATTCATGCTCCTGAAAAAACAAGTGTACTGTATTCTCAAACAAAAGACGACTTTTCATTTTTTATTTGTTCGCTGCATCTCCATATCAAACATGTAGACAGCTCTGATGACACAATCTGGTTAGGCTGGCAAAGTTAAATATAATTCCAAATGTAATTCACCCCACTAACACGTTACTATGCAAATTATACAAAATCTGCCACAAGCTCCGCTTAATAGTTTTTACAATTCCTTCCCAGGATATAAAGACCTGTTACCAACTCTAATGATGCATATTAAGATCACAACAATATATTCTATTCAAGGTGCCTTGAGGATAAAGCGTAATGATCCCTTTACCCATCATCGGTAGCACTACTAACAGGTCCAAGCTCTCACTTCTACTTGATAAATAGACATTCATGGTTTCTGCCATGATCATGACATGGCATTTTTTTTTTTTTTTTTTTTTCAAATTTATCTCAACAACTTTTTGATTGACTGCCATTAAATTTGGTTCAGACACTCATGTTGCCCTTGGGATGATTTATGAAATATTTTTATCTCCGGACCTTTCAGTTGTGCCATCATCATGTCGAAATATCTATTAATCCATTACTTTAGTTTGTGACCTGCAGAACTAATGAGATGAGTTAAGTGCTAATTAGCTGTTGTTAGGATACTAACACACATAGCAAACTATACCAGCTAAACAGCAACATGCTATACAAGTATGGTAGCATGCTGATGTTAGCTGAAAGGACCACAGTACCTAAAGTATAGCCTCTCAGAGCTGGCACCACATCCAAAATTGCTTAAATACTGAACCTGACCTACACAGAGTTGAGGAAGTTACTCAGATAAAGTTATAAAACTAAGCCATAAAAGTCCTAAAATGTCCCTCCTGGCCTTATGTTTGTTTGGTGTTATGATGTTCTTGCTCTCCTTTTCCTGCTTTCTTTTCCCTTGTCTTTGCTTTCTTCTGTCTGTCTTTTCTGTCTCCCTCTATATTCCCTGTAGAACTGAATGCCCTACCTGGGGCTGTTGACTGAGCGAAACTTTGGTATTTTAAACGTTTGCGTACTGCGCTACACAGAGAGGAAATCAGATCTAGGGCAACAACTCTACCCTCAGGCACGAGGGCTAACCTGTAGGCACACACACACACACACACACTCACACAAACAAGCAGTGTTCAGAAACAGTGCCAGTGCAGGGAACAGTTATTGCAGTGTGAGTTGCATGGCTGCCTGTAGCTAAGTGCCTTGTGTTGACACAGGCTCTGTATGGCACAGACCCATATAGCCGAGCTGTTGTTTGCCGAGTTTGGTCCATGCCATACTGGCTGGAGAGATAATGGAAAAGGTTATTCTGCTTTACAGTCTGAGCCTCTGTCTCTGAGCAGCGGCTTGGTTTGTGTGGATTGGGGGGTTTCTGTGTGTGGCAGCAGCATGATAATGTCAGCACTTCTCATGACATTTGAAAGTGTAATAGCTGGGGTCACTGTGCTCTTCACTGTTTTGCAGGACAGTGCTGTTTTTTTTTTTTTTTTGAATGACCTAACCACGTCTTTTCAACCCCAATCCTTTTAAATGTGTCTTTTTTGAAGGTGTTAATAGTGTTTGTGTCCATTATCTAAAATATTTTATCTAACTTCCAAATTGATATGATACCGTATGGGAGGTTGTATTAGGAATTCATCCCAGACACTTAACCATGTTAAAACACTGCCTACTGAGCTACAAAGCAAAAAAATAAGTCAGCCTTTGAAGCTAGCAGGTCTGTTCTTACATCCCGAAGCAGTCCTCCTGCTTAACATATTCTCTGGCCACGGTTCTGTGAATACGAAGCAGCTTTTTTTTTTTGTAGTTAAAAATGAAGCTGAGCGTCATGCTGTAGGGAGCAGGCTACAAAGCGTCAGGTCATTCCCAACAGCAGCAAGCTAGCTTCCCGTAAGTGCTGCAATCAGATTTCTGATGGTTTTTTATGTCTGCCCAATCGTAGTGGGAAAATGTCGACCCCCCCCCCCCCCCAACCTGACCATTATGCGGCCTGCTGAGAAATAATGAGATTTTGTCCCTATTTGGGTTTGATGCTTGCTGTGCTCTAACACACAACCAGGCCATCCACTGCTGCCTGGGGAATGTAGCGTGGACAGAATTACAATAAGGGCTAATAGCAACATCCAGGCTAGGCGAAAGAACGATGATGTAGCTTGCTATATGAGGCCCAAACACAGTTTTATCCAAAGTGCCTTTCAGTGAACATTTATAGTATGGTAGGCCATATTAAAAAATGAACCACAAGCCCTGACTAGGTTAGTGCTCGGTTACACAATCTGTGGGGTAAGACCATATTGGCTTTTTCGCTGCCGGAATTTAGCAATTTTGGTCTTCCCATAACATGAACCCTCGAGAATCTTGTAAAGCTTTGGTGTTTGGCTCTTTCTGTGTTTTCACTGCATTAAGTTAAATTGTAACATGTAAGTGAAATGATAGGCAACAGTGGGACCAATATCACAAGCAAATGTTGGATAACAGAACTGCTTTTCTTTCACATTTAAGATGTTTCCATCCCACAAATCAATAATGAAATAATTTTATAAAGATGTATTTTTTGATCAATAGTCAATAAAATGTTAGAAAGCTGGGAAAATTGCTCTCCACACTTAACCATAGTCCAGGATAATGTTTTCAGATGTGTTGTTTTGTTGAGCCAACAGTCCAAAACCCAAAGATATTCAGTTTCAACCCACTCCATTATGCACATTGTAGGCATTTATTTTTCTTTCATTTTCTTCCAACTTTTCTTTTCATTTTTTTGAGTTTGGCTGTCGGTATTATCCAAATTTCTACAACAGACCAGGTGTTGGGTTTGTTGTAGTCGTCCTTGTCGTGAAACTTGAATTCAGTTGGATGTCCTGAGCGGTGTTGTCTATAGATCGTGTGGCAATCATTGTATCAATGTATTGTGATAGAAGATTTTAATCACATCACCTGCCTCTACTCCACACATGATTTGCAACAAGCACTCCTATGAGTGAAGAGTTGAATGTGGTGCCAAAGAGAAGGATGACGCCAGTGAAAGAATTTAAGAGACTTTTTATTTGGAGCTCAATCTTTTCAACACCTTAAAGGACTCAACACAATCTGAACTCAGTTCTCTAGAATAATATTTATAAATGTGTGTTACAGCTATTATTTATACTGGCAAGATTTATTCTAGCTTGAGTAAGTAGGTTTATGCATTGTCACCCAAATTGAATGTTAGAATAACCATAAGGGCTGAAATAATAACACACATTAGACTGTAAGTTGGACTCAGTCATGATGTGTCATCAATCAATAGGCTGTTATGGCTCACAACACATGCTATTTTTCTTAATGGCCACAGGTAATAACTGTTAAGGTTGCTTCAGCACTGTAAAGAAGGTGCCGGTACCAGACCAAGGACAGAACGCGTCTGGGTTATGTCTATAGAAGGTTAAATAGGGGTGTGTCGATATCCATTTATGGCTAATTGTGGCTGTGTGTGGGTTAGGCTCGTGTGCAGGCGCATAATTTCTCAGTGATTGAGATCCATAACAGAGCAGTGCACGGGTTTAAAAATCTGGCAGAAACAATGTTTCTGCTTTCGTGAATGCCGATTTAGTCTCCGCAAAGTTTTATGCATTTGGCCCCTTGTGTGTGGAAACATACTTGGCAACCAATTTCGTAATGTCGTACCAGTTGGACTGCATCAAATTGAAAACTGCTTGATTTCATGTTTTTGATTATTTCTCTCACTCTGCTCTCTTTCTCTGTGGTTCGCCCCTCCTTATCTGTCTTGCTCTTTGTTTTTTCCACTCGTTTTCTTACCTTGTCTTCTCTTGTGCTTTTCTCTTTGGCAGGCTTCATCGCAGCAGCTGAAATTCACAACCTCTGACTCCTGTGACAGGATCAAGGATGAGTTCCAGTTCCTCCAAGCACAATACCACAGGTGCAAACACATGCACACAAACACACGCTAAAATAAAGGGTGCCAATCCCCAGCCTGATAATTGCAGCTTTTTGTAATAAGGAGTATATCTCCAGGCTATACATGTATCACTTAGTGTTTTTCTTTATTGAACACATTTGTAACAGTAGCTACAATGTTAAACTGTAGAACTGAGCTGCAATATGGCTGCAAGAACCGTCATAGTTTGGTCAAAATGTGTTTTGATATGAATGTATGGCCTTTTTTTTCCACCTAATTTCACATCATGTTGTCACATGTTACCCTTGGAAACTAGCCCACTTTTTATATGACGGGTCTTTGAATTTCCTGTGAAGTTGCCTGGAACTAAATATATCATTTGGCATTAATTAGACAGGCAATGTTCAGTTGGTACACTTCCAATTAATAAATTCCTATTAGATACTAAGTTAATGACTGTAACTTTTGGTCAGTGCACAGCAGCACAGATGAACGTGCATCCAAAATGGGGAAATTGTCTATAGACAAGCACAGAATTCAACTTATTTGAAGAATAAAGTTCGTAATAATAAATTAATGATGACTAAATCTTTACTTCAGTTTAAATGGAGCAGTTCATTCAAGGCAATTCCCCTTGAAATCAACAGTTGCTTTCAAACTCAACACAACTAAATAACTTATGTAACAGTCTCAGATCTGAGTCTCTGTTTCCTCTATCTGTAAAGTGAATTGTGTTAGATCCAAAAGACTTTAATATTACTTACAATTATGTGGAAATTATTGGGAAATCAGAATTATTGGGAATCAGAAAAGCATAGCTTGGACTTGGGGGACGTGTCTGTAATCAACTGTGATAAAATAAAGATGTCTGCCTTTCTTCCGCTATCCCTCAACTCCACCACCACATTGCTCACTGAGGAAACATCCTTTATTGACTCATACCTAAATCAATCTCGTTTACCCTAGGCTATTGATCTCGCTTTACTGCTTAAATACCGCTACAGTGCCAGAAGTCTGAGGCACTTCCAAAGTGCCTGGTTCGACCTCAACTGATCTGTTTGATAGCAGTTATAAAGAGGGGGGACGCCACGGGGTCTGCATCTCAGCGAGAGATCCTCTCTTTGTGAGAGTGGAGTCTTTGAAGCCCGCCTTCCTTCCTGAGGAGGTTGGTTTGTTCCTCTGTACCTGTTCTCCCAGAACCTTCCAGAGGCTTGCCTCTGCCGGTTTCAGACACAAGACGAAGGCAGATGAAAGCCTGGCAAATTGTGTGCAGAATCCCTTCTCTGGTCGGATCGCTCTTGTTTGCGGAGGATTCTGAAGCAGCAGTAACACCCTGCGTGTCTTTTTCCTCGCCTTTGGTTTTTGTAATTCCCTCAACGGTGAGCAGCACCGTTTAACCCTCTTCAGAGAGCCGGGGCGCAGTTGAAAGAATACCTTTTTTGTCTGAGCGTACAGAACATGCATACAGTGCCTATTGACTCAGGAGGGGGGCTGGGAAGTGGTGGGGGGCTTGGGAGCCACAGACGAGGCTTTGTAGCGCTCTGCTGCTGTGCTGTGCTTGTCTGTTGCTGAAGCCTTTAAAAGGCAAATGTACCGCAGGCGTTCCCCTGGGTATAGTAGCAAGCATTGTAGCTGTCGCTGTCTTCGTCTCTCTACCCCCCCCGCCCCTCCTCTTCTCCCCTCCCCTCGTTCACATGCATAAATAGATCAGGGAATACATAAATCAAAATAAAGATGACAGCAGGAGCGATTTAGAGACGGAAGAATCGGCAATAAAACTCCATCAAAGTGTCGTTTGAGAGCAGCGGTGCAGGCCTGGGGGCTGCTGAGCACCAATCAGAGGAGGCACAAAGCCAATCCCAGGTAGGCTGGCAGCAGGGAGGCCTGTCGTCATGACAACCCACCACACAGCCTACGCATGTACACAGGGATAGCAGGAAGGCTTTTATGTAGGAGGGAAGGGGAGCGTTTTGGATAAGTGGAGGCTGCTCATGCACACACAGGAATAGGTGGCAGACTAAACCTGCCCATCACCCCCAACAAAGAAACATAAACCCATCCCCCCATGGCTGTTGATCAGGTTAGATATCTGTTGCGTGCCTTGGCATATGCAACCACGATCATCCTGTAAAGTGGACTGTCTGTGTTTATGTACAGCAGAACACGTCCTCACCTTAATAATGGCTTCTGTCTGTCAACTTTATATCTTTAACAAAAAATAGTGTTGTTGTTTTCCAGTGAAGTCCTTCCAGTGATTCAGATTCTTGATGCATGAAGCATGAGGTGTATCTTAGGAAACATTGCTCATGCCTCAGAAGGGATAATGCTTACATTCCTTTATTACTAAGTAATCTCTGGCCAGTGTGGTGCAGAAACGTCACAGCAATAACATCTTAAAAACAATGATGTTACCACTTTAAAAAAATATTTTGCCTCGCAAAATGATTACAGCATGATTTGAGACGGTTACACTTTTTTTTTTACTTTAATGTACTACAGTTAAAGATCACTTCAAATAAGGAAAGGTGCCCATGAGGCCATCGGTTTTCCTGATTCAGTTTCAGGAGGTATATTAAAAAAAAAACAGCTCCTGGGACCTCTATGAAGGTAACTGATCACACCAGGGTGCTGATATTAGGCTGTTAACTTTTATATTTGAAATTAGGTTTTTGTACTGAATGAGTTTTTGCGAACACCATGAGAGCAGACAGAAAAACAGATTCTGGGTCATTACATGTCTGATTTCTGTCTGTTCTCTTTTTCTGAATAAATATGTCAAGCATTGGTTTCTAATCTGGGCAGCATGGTGGCACTGTCACTAGATCTTCCCTTGATGTGAACGTTCGCCTTCTTTAGCTTGACAATGAACTGGCAACCTCAAAGGTGTTCCCTCTCTTTTGCCCATTTCATGCTGAATTATATTCCATTTCCTCTGTGGTGATATAAAAAAAGATGGATTTCAGTCTGCGCTGAAGAACAAAGAAGATAAAGTAAAAACTGTGATTATATCACGTCAGACTCAGCCTGGAACTTAATATATGTGTGTTTCAGTGTCATAATGTCCGTCAGAAACAAAGACTTTGAAGTCAAACAAGAATGAACACTCAACCGAAACTGAAGTTCAAGTTAATGCTGCAGCTGCTGCGATAATTATAGAAGAAGCGCAATACTGTGTGTACGAGTAAGCTCACATTATTGGCCGTGTTACACGCTGTGTTCAGTGTCCCAGTTAAGACAGCGGTGAAGATTCAGCCAGCGCTCGCTGTAATCGAGCTGTCATTCGTGCAGACAGCTGAAAAGAACATCCCAGCATAAATACACAGACACCATCAAACAGGTTTCAGACTTATCCTAAATCTGAAACTATCCACCGTGTGCCTGCGCATATCTTTATTTGATCTGAGTCTTATCCAGTTCTCACATCGGATGATGCCTTCTGAGACTGGCACGTTGTAACTGGCTGCTTCAATCAAAGGCATCGAGGGGAATTCTTTTCCCTTTTTTCCCCCTCTGTCTTTTTCATTTGACGATCAGGGTGACTTGTTGACGCATCCTCCTTTGTCCTGTCGCCTCGTGTGACATCAGCACTGACATGATTACAGCTAATGGCTGTCGCAGGGACTGGGTCGCAGGAAACGCTCCAACACTATATTTAGACTTCGTACATCTCTGCCTCTTCTCTGATTTAGAAAGCAGACATTTGGACTAGACACATCTCTGGAGGTCAGAATGAGTTTGACCTCCTCCTGTCAATTGACACATTGTCAAGCTCGGGGGAACGAAGGCCACCGCTGACTTGGTAAAGCGAGGATGAGGATGATGACGCCGCTAATGGTGATGATGATAGAGTTGGTGATGACGATAAAGATGGTAATGGTGCTCGAGATGATGACAATGGATGCAGATGATGGTGATGATGAAGGTGGAGGCAGTGATGAGGGTTGAAGTGATGATGAAAGCGATGACAGTGCCATTGGTGAAAGTGGAGGTAACGATGATGAAGGGGACAGAAGTCACCTGGTGTCAGCGCTTTAGAAGGAAGACTGTCGAGTTGACTAACAAGGTCTGACTCAGTGCTCTCTCTTCTCCCTCTCTCTGCAGTTTGAAGCTTGAGTGTGACAAGTTGGCCAGTGAGAAGTCAGAGATGCAGCGCCATTATATCATGGTGAGTGTGTGTGTTGTGCACCAGAGATGATGACATGTCCATCTTTTAATATCATGTTTCACTGTGTGTTTGACCAATGTAATATTTAATTTTTATGTAAGTATGACTTACTGTTGTTCTCATGTATATGTTCTTTCCTTGTGTCTCCAACACCTTCCCTTTGTAGTGCAGTTCGTCTCTCATGTCTCTTTTGTTGCTGCTCATTTCAAAATTTCTGTCTTAAAAGGCAATTCTGATTTATTACAACTTAATCTTATTTTATGAGGTCAGGCCCTCTGTTCTATGTGCTCGTAAAAAATTGTACACACGAACATTGCTGAGATCTTGGAATGCACAGCATCAGTTAACTAATTCATTTTTGATTCTTGGTATCACAATTCTCGATTTGAAAATGGGAGTATTGATTAAATAAATAGAAAAAGGGGTGCATTTATATCTCCATTCTTTTGTAGAAACAGGAGGTAATCTACATGTCCTCAACTGTGTTACTGACATTACGCCCCTAAACAATTTAATTAATTGACAATGAACTCTAGATATAAATGCTGCATTGGCGTCTAGCGACTCAGTTACACTGAGACCGTCCACCCAAAAGGACAGTCAGTTTATCAAAATGCTCTAAAACGGCTTTTGTCTACATTCAGTGACAAAACCCTCTAGCGATAGAGGGTTTGTCCATCAGGAGCATAGAAGGAAGTCGGGTGATGTTATTACAGAGCCACAAAGTCCACAGAGGGAAGATTTTGACTGTCAGGAGGAAACGAATAGCAGTTTCCTGTGGCAATGTTGGTTTCTTTTAACCATGACCACAATCGTTCCTTGCCCTTAACCATAATTTTTGTGCTCAACCCAAACCCTCAACAACAGCGCTGTCGGATCATAAAACAGAATCATTTTTTTCCGACAGTGTTTTGAAACAGTTTTGGAAGGCACTCCAAAGTGCTGTCATCCCGTTGAAAGGGGCGTCACATTGGAGGATTCCTCTGGCGCAGTTACAGATGACGTATTTTGTAATTTGATTTGAAGGACTTGTTGGCGAAACCTTTTTCCATTCCATCAACATAGCAAGAGAAACTATAATGTAATAAACGTCACGTAAGAATCGATTTTTGGATTGTGAGTGTCGATTCAGAGTTGTTTATTTTATGTGAACCGCACAGCCGAAGCTTCAACAAGTGAAATAAACTGGAATTGTCCTTGATTGTTCACTTCCATTGTGTTTCTGGAGGAACTATATGTGCGATTTTTCTCTCACCAACCCCCATCATTTCCTCTCTTTCCCCCCACCTCTCTCCGTCTCTCCACACATACACATTCACACGCAAACACGCACACACACAGATGTGCTCGCCAACTCTCTGCTCCACCTCGGGGCTAATCTCATTGTTGCTGGCCGTGGCTGTGTAGCCGTCTGATGTTTTGCCTCTAATTGATCCTCTGACTGGCTTTAATCTCATCTAATCTGTGCCGCCGCACTGCTCTCTCCACCATCAGCCAGCCAGGAGGCACACACATATGCACACACTCACATACACACTCCCCCCCTTTTTATTTCAGGCAGGCGTGAGTGCATACAATCACACACACACACACGCACTCAGGCATTGTCAGCCTGATAGCGGCCGTACACACACATAAACACACGTATTATGACAGAAAGCACAATCATACAAACACATGTAAAAAAAATTATGACAGATTGTTCAGAAATGATTAAATAAATAAATATTTTTTAACATTTATTAAGTTAGTAGCTGTAAATGATCCAGATCAAGTAAGCAGTTTAATTAAGTTTCCCAACTATCCAAGTTTACGTAATTTCTTTGATGGTTGGGTAAATGACCGGCAGGATGTGTGGTAGCTTACGGGCTGATATTATCATCACAATGTAAGGAAAGGGAAATTAAGGGCATTCAGCTGTTTTGATTTTGCCCCCCCCCCCCCCCCCCCCAAGCTATCGACGTTTAGCTTTTTAAGAACATGGCTTTGCTTCTACTTCACTCTATGACTCAGTGTGTGCATGTGCCAAACTAAGACACTGAAAGAAACCAGACAATGATGCAAACATTGATTTATTGAAAGTTTGATGGGTGGTTCAAGCTGTAGGATTTAACTTAAACCCTTTTAAATGTTGTAGCACCACTTTGTCAAAGCCCAGGCTTTTTCATCAGCCTGCTCCTGGATGTGTTACCTATTGGCAAACATTACTGGCACAGGAAATGTGTAAGAGAAAACACAAAGCAGTCCGAGCAGACCAATTACATAGCCTGCTGAGTATCTGTCATTGCTTACTGACATTTCTGAGGAGACACACAAAAGCTACAGGCCTACATTAAGCACACCTATGGTATCTGTGATAAGGGCTGTCACTTTTTATTAGACATTCAAACTGTTTAAATGAGGGTAAAATTAAATATTCAATCTATTATGATCTGAACAGTCCATGCTGCCTACTCCAGTGGGGGCAAATGCTTAACTGGCCTTAATGAACATAAAATGGAGCTATGCTAAATGAACAATCATGGTACCCAACCACCTGAGCACTAATGTTTCGAAGCATTTTGGATTTAAAACCACAGATGGAAAAATCACAAATCAATGTGGCGCTATTTGCTGCCTCATAAAAACACAACTGTCTACAGTATGATTATCTCCGGTGACAACAAATCTGGAGTCACCTGTCAGGATGTCGATCAGTGAGGCAACGGAGGCAACACAAATGGAACGTCAGTTCTGCTACATATTTTACAATAAGGCTATACTTTGACAAAAATGAGAATGACATACTTTGACGAATCAGTATAAGACAGGTATTGCTCTAGTTGTAATCAAATTAGGTCATCAAATCTGTGATCAGAAGTGTTTTTTATATTTTCATCTAAAAGAGATTTTTTTTTCAGTTGAAACAGTCTTCAGCTCAGAATGGTGCGATAAAATTAACTATGAATGCAATATGGCCTATCCGTCCCTCCTTCGCTCGCTCTCACACATACACACACACACACTGTGCACATACACGTGCACACTTTCAATTGCACTTCCACTCCATCAGTGGCAGGCCCAGCCTTGTATCCCCACAACGACACCCCCCCCCCCCCCCCCACCCCTCACACACAAACTCCTCTAATAGCATATCAGGTTGCCCCACTCCCCCGGCCAGCGGCAGCACCTCCATTTCCCCAGCGCTGTAATTACTTTAGGGAGCTTCCGCGTGGGCCCGAGCAGCTACAGAAAAAAGGAGAGAGTGTGTGCGCGTGTGTGTGTGTGTGTGTGTGTGTGTGTGTGTGTGTGTGTTTGTGTGTGTGTGTGTGTTTGTTTGGTGTGTCTGTGTGTGCATGTGCATTCACGTGCAAGGTAGTGTCAGTGTGAGATCGAACAGAAAACAACAGTGGTGTGTGTGTGGTGTGAGTGAGACCAAGCGAGAGACAGAAGCGTGTGTGTGTGTGTGTGTGTTGTTTGTTTTCCAGTGACAGAGCCAGTCCCCCTGCAGACAGAGTGGGTGATTAACAGGGTTGACGCCTAGAGGGTGGCCCTCTCATTAACACTGAACACACACGCACACACGCGCACACATGCACACACACACACACACTTACAACAGAGGCTCTTTCTCTACTGTCTCCTTTTCTCTCTCAGTTCCTTTTCCTATTTGTTGCCGTGTGTCTGTTCTGCTCTTTGTGTGTGTGCATGCAGGCGTGTTAGTGGTAGAAATAGGTTTGTTTTTTGAGTTTAGGATTCATTAAAATGTATCGGGTTAGGTTTAGCGTCTACTTAGCGTTGAAGGATAATTTTAATTGTCAACCTGGGCTTTCATAACTACATTTTAGCTTCATTATTTCAAATCTTGAAAACTGTGCCTCATATTTATGCACCTTGTTTGTAGCGAGCACCGTGCATGACGCACAGTTTTGTTGTCTTTAACAACTCTAAGCGATCGCTAAATCAGACTTTTATTTTGTTAAGAATGAAAAAAAAAAGGGAGTCCAATTTCCAATTACAGTGTTATCCAAATGCACATCACACACACAGTTCACACAAATGGTGCTTACTGCAGTGTTAGCGACGAGCTCCTGTGTGGAGCGTTTTCTGGGAACAGTTACAGCTTTTTGATGCTGTGTTATAACTTTTTCCTTTTTGTATTCCTCTCTTTCCTTTTCCAGTACTACGAGATGTCCTATGGGCTCAATATTGAGATGCACAAACAGGTGAGTCTTTTTCCTTTTTTTTTTTTTATGTTTTCATCACATTACATATAAAACTGTTGTCTGTCTGTGAATTGCATTGGAGTCTTCTGGCGTGTTTAAAGCTGTAGTTGATAAGAGCCGATCCTCTGTTGTCCTCGTACTCTGTGTGCTCGTGTACACAAATTTGTGTATGCATTTTGTGTGCGGCGTATTAAGTATTTTAGCTAGTAAGCAAATGACTGGTTCACAAGATGAAGCTGCAAAAAAAAAAAAAAAAGGAACAGGTGATGGTACATTCTATTTGAAACACAGGAGTCTCCTGGATCATTTAACTACACACTGGGGTTATGTTATGGCCATCAGAAATACTTATGAGGGATCATTTTGCTGTGGAAAATGGCTGTGAGTTCTACAGTGGCCATGACGCTGTTGCTAGGGAAGAGAAATCTGAGTGAAACATTGCTTTTTCACTAAACTTGGTGCTGACAGTCAGAAGGAATTTACTACTTTGTTTTGCATAACTTCATGCTCCTACTCACCTGTCTTCTAGGTGTGCTTCAGGAAATAGGAGAAACCAGCAATTTATGGTTGCAATCAGGAAAAAAAGCATCACGCCAAATGTGTTGATTTAATCTAACATTAATTTAGAGTACAGAAGTGAGTTTTTCTGTTTTTTTTTTTGTTTTTTTTTACTTCTGCTTGGTGCAAACATCATTTTAAACTTGGTGATTGGACAAAGTCTCAAGGCCTACGAGTCCCCCATCGCAGTCTGTCATTGCAGTTGTTTGTTGTTCGTACTGATGGTACAGCTGGGGAGAGTTTCATGGTCATCTAGACCTTGGAGGTGTTCCAGCTGTCAGTCAGCAAACGTTGGGGAAAAAAAAGAGGACTTTTTTAATACCAGAAACTTGAACGTCCAAAATAACTCCTCACGCTTTGTTATTCTGTTGATGCGGACACAGCTGTGCATTCTCAACACCGTTCCCCCGCTGTGCACCTGCAGCTCGCTGATTGGCAGGTGTGAATTGCAGAGATAATCTCCCATCACTTTGGGAGTGTTCAGAGACATTTGAATGATGTCACCTGAGGGTGTGTTAAAATGGAGGCGCCGAGGGGTTAGCTTTTCTGCTCTTGCCAAATCAGTTTCACTTCACTCTGTACAACGTATTCCACAGTGATGGTGAGCACAGAAATGTGTGAATTTTATTATTTCCAAATTTTGGGAAGTTCTGACCCCATGCATTGTGAATATCGATGCAGCAACAAAAAAAAAGTTTCATAGTGATAACTTCTGCAACAGCTCCATTATGAATCAGCAGAAAATCATAGGTGTAGCATCTCCTTAAATCTTCCTGAAGTCCGGTGAAGATGGTGCAGCTGGAATCGGATGGCCATTTTAGAAAAAGAAAAGAAGAGGAAGCCCTCACTCAGGCAGGGGAGGGTTGAGAAGCCGATATCCATACATCAGTTTGTGTGGCTGAAGCTGGGGGAGTAATTTATGCTCAGCCTGTAGGAGGGAGAGAGTGATGGGCCTCCAAAGGGCCAGCCCTTATCTGTGACCTCGTCTGGCGCTGCCCGTCCACACAAACACACACACATACACACACGCACACGCTCTGTCTTATGATTGACGGCGCACACTGACAGCCATATTGGGAGAACCGAATATGCTTTGACAAATGGACACACACACACACGGACACAGAAGTAGCAGCTTCCGTGATTTAAAGACCTTCACATATATGCACCCACACAAACTCTGAGGTAGGAAGCACAAGACGGGCACTGTGATACTGTGAAAACACACACACACGCACACACACACACACACACACACACACACACGAACTGTTACAGACACACACAAACACTGAGCTGTGTGTGTGCAGCTCATCGCACCCTTTTCCTTTATCTGACAGGGATGAAATTCACAGTCACGAGTGTGAGCTTGTGTGTGTGTGTGTGTATGTGATATTGTACATGTTCTCATGTGCTTTCCGATTGGCCGTCTGTAATTTTTTTAATGTGTGTGTGTGTGTGTGTGTGTGTGTGTGTGTGTGTGCGTGCATGCATGTGTCCTCGTGTGTTAGGGCATACGCTCATATTTTTGTATGTGTGTGCGTTAGTAAGAAGTTGTGTGTTTCCGTTCATGTGTGCTCCTGTTATGCTGCATGTGTGTGTGTGTATGTGTGTGTGTGTGTGTACATGCTTTCTTTGTGCACAGCGTGAGTGGGTGCGGAGAGTCGCTAGTTCTATTAGAGAGTTGAAATTGAAGGGGATGTGTGGAAACGAGTGTCGAGGAGCATTCATGTCTAGGCCTATTGTGCACAAGCAGCCCCCCTCTCCTCCTCCTCCTCCTCCTCCTCCTCCTCCTGCTCTTCTGCTCCTCCTCCTCCTCCTCCTCCTCCTCCCTCTCCACCTCTGTCTCTATTTCCCTCTTTTTTTCTCTCTCGCACTCTCACACATTCAATTGCTCCCTCTTGATCACTCTGTCCTACTCAATTCAAAAAATGCCTCTCCACACTCTCTCTCTCTCTCTCTCTCTCTCTCTCTCTCTCTTTCCAGTCTCTTGTCTCTTCCCTCTCTCTGTTTTCTCTCTGCTTTTGTCTTGGTGAGGAGAAGCAAGGTTGAGTTGTGGATTGAACTGGGAATACGTTGAATGAAGCAGCATTGTTGCGGGGTCTTCTTTGTCTTTCTATTGTTCTGTGTTCTCACCGTGTTTTTCTTCCCCGGCGTTTAATCTCTACGTCGTGTCCCACCTGACAGCGTAACTCTTGCATCTATGTTTTGTTCACGTAGTATATTATGTAGATGTTTTCATTGTGTGTGTCTCTTGTCAAGTGGTCGTCATCACGCATACTGTATGAACGTATTCATCTACGCCGAGAGGATTTGTGTATTGAATTACACAATTAATCAATGTACAGAAATCAGCAACTATTTTAATAATTCACTATAATTTAAGTCATTTTTAAAGTAGAAATGCTTTTTAAAAAAAAGCTTGTTTTCCCCCCAGGTTCTTAACTGAGCTGCTGTTCTCTGTATCATGTGATCGTAAGCTGAATATCAGTTGGTTTTGGAAGTTTTGATAGCCATTTTTCACTATTTGATGACTTCTTTGAGACCAGACAATTACTTCGAAGGTAATCAGACAGATTCATTACAAGTCCAGCATTCAGTGAAAGTACAGATTATCAAAAAAATATAGTTAATTATCAAAAATGAAAGCACGTGTGATGCAGAATGGATTGTGTCAACATGTTATCATACAGTATATTATGTTATTTTTGATTGCTTTGACTGTGTGTCAGATTTTGTGACTGTTCACAACATGCGTGTGGTTCAGATGCACTTGTGGCATTTGAAAATGCAAGGAAGAAATGTTGTGGCATGTAAAAATTGATGTATCATGTCCTGTTATATTCTTGGAGGGAAGCAGCAAACCAAGACACTAACCCTAACCCAGAGGAAGTCTGTGAAATGTTAGGTTTGTTTAGGCTGCCTTCCATGCTTCCTTGACACACATTTTAAATCAACTTGAACACATTTTTGTCTCTGCGTTTGCTTTCCCTTTGAGTCTACATTTTCAAATTAAATAAGATAAAGCTTATTTAAATTGGCACAAAGCAGCAAAGACATATCCAACAACAGCGATTTTAGTCTGTTGCAGATCCTTGATGTATTTGTCCAGTGTCCTCGCCCAGTTTTATTTTATGTTTCAACGCTCATCTGCGTTCCAGTGGCACTTGAGGAAAGCTAGAAAGAAGCAGAGTAAGATGTAAAGAGAGGACAAAAGAGAGAAAGACATGTTCCGATAGAAAAAAGCTGAGGGAAAGACACAGAGGATAATAGAGAGCAGAGATAAAAGAAGAGACAGAAGCTGAGTTGGGGAAAAAAAAAGGTAGAGAGACGGCATAAAGGGCACTGAAAAAGAGGAAGAGCCATAGTTAGCATGGAGCGAGTCCCGCAGAGACATTTTAGAGAGACATTTTAGATATGTCAGGGAGTGTGTATGTGTAATGATGAGCGGATAGAAGTGAAGCGCTTGATGGGGAACTGTGCTCTGCATGCCTAATGACTGTTAGGAGGGCCCCTCTCTCCTCATCGCGCCACGAATTACGCTCTAACACAATTACTGCTGCTTTGCATATCTCAGACGGATTGGATGATTACCAACCAAATGTGATAATAGCCTAGACCTGTATGTGAGAAAGATAGGGAATATGCATGACGAGGAACAGTTGTGTGTGTGCCTGTGTGGGTGAATCTTTCTGTGTGTGTGTGTGTGTGTGTGTGTTTGTCCAAGAGTTTTTGAGAAAGAGTATTAAGTACAAGCAACTTAATTAATGAGGTGAATAAAAGGAGGCTGATATGTCTGATGTGTGAGTGTGTGCTGCAAGACACGTGTGCCCTAGTTTAGGGAGGTCATGGCAGCTAAATTTGTTTTATTATTTATTTACCTCTGTGTTTTTGCTCCTGTGACATCTCGAAAATGTCGTCCGTGGAAAAAGCCTCATGGTTGAGCTTCAAAACCCGAACAGCACTGTTTTGGTTTTCCCCAGCCAAATGAAGTCAGTGATAATGGCGCAACAAATATAACAAGAATGACAGAGCTGTCAATCAAACACGCCCACGTAGTCCACCTGTGTGGGTGAGCTGAGGGTGTGTATGTTTTAACACATCAACGAGCTACGAACTGCTGCACCAGCTGACATGTTCCTACGCTGCAATGAACGTGGGCATTGTAGTTTATTTTGAATCAGTCCCACGTACACCGTTCCATTGCTGTGAATTCTCACTAGAGCACCAAATGTGTATTCATCCACATTTGAAAATAGATCCCAACAAATACAAGAATTGCTCCAGTTCGCCCTGCGTTTTTTAGCCAAGTAGTTAGCCAAGGAACTAAAACTATATATTTGTGACTGATTTATCCTAAACAGGAACGAATGGAATCGGGGCTGAGTGCCACAGATGTTGGAAATCATGGAGACTGTCTAACACTATCATGGGATTTGTTGACAATAACAAAAATGTGTAATAATGCCAGTTTTCCCCTTTAAACTAAAAGACGCTCTCTTTCCACAGGCTGAGATCGTGAAGAGATTGAACGGGATCTGCGCCCAAGTCCTCCCCTACCTGTCTCAGGAGGTAAGCGCACACATACACCAACGCAAGGACGTCACTAACCCTCTGACCCTCAGTCCTATTCCTTACATCCTGGAATGAGATCACCCTCATTCCTGCCTCATTACCTCTCCACCTCCATGACCCCTCGCTCAGCATCCCTCCCTCCTCTTCTCTCCTCTCCACCTCTCTCCTCCCGTCATTCATCATCACTCGCTTCCCATGTTCCTTTCCACCTCACTTTCGCTTTACTCCTCCCTCCCCCACTCTCCTGTGTCATATTCAATCTGTCCTCCCCGGCCTTCCTTCCCCCCTCCCTTTTTGACCTCCTACTCCTCCACTTCCCTTCTTCCCTTTAACCCGCCCTCCTCCACCTCCATCTCCTGCGCCGCCACCTCCTCCATCCCACTCCTCTTTTCCTTTTTATACATGTGTGTGTTTGTGTGTGTGTGTGTGTGTCAGCATAATAAATGGTTGTGTGATTCAGATAAGCCGTGCTCTTATCTGCCCACCAGGGCGTTGACCTCCACCCATTACAGCACACCAGCCAACCATCCATTCACGGGTGTCACACAAGGCTTTTGTGCGTGCATGTCGGTGTGTGTGTGTGTCGGTGTGTGGGTGTGTATATATGACTGGATGAATAGCTGAATGGCCGGAGGGGGGGATGCATCACCAGAGAGGGTTGTCGGGTCTCTGTTCGGTCTATTGATATTGATCTAACCTCTCCACCCCCCCCCCCCCCCCTGCCCCTCCCCTCCTCCCTAAACTCTCCTCCCCTTGTTTGTGTCTCGCTTTTATTGTCTCTCTCACTTTCCTTCCCTCGTCTTCACCCCCCTCTCACCCCCTCACCCCCCTCACCCACCATCTCCAGCACCAGCAGCAGGTCCTGGCGGCCATAGAGAGGGCCAAGCAGGTCACCCCCCCAGAGATGAACTCCATCATAAGGGTATGATGTTCCAGCCCCCAGCCTCGCGTCACAGTCTTGTGATGGAAAACACAATTACTGATCATTATCACTAATGCTATAGTTTACTATAATGACCTTTAGTTATTGGATTATTCTTTGTGACACGAGTTAGACAGTTTATCTTCTCAATGTGGAAAAAAAACTAAAATAAAGGTGGAAAAACATTAATACTGGTCATCATTCTCATAAATAAAATACAGTATACAATACATACAATGACCAATAGAACAGGACTATAATAAATATCAGATTTATAAATTCTAGTGAAGGTTTGTTGATTTTAAGAAGAAGTGCTGCACTGATTTAGTGTTGCACTTTTCAATAAATCTGGTAACTGGTGAGAGACAAATTAAATAAAAAGCAGCAGAGATATTCTGACCTTTAGTCTCCAGCACAGGTCAAGCCTCTCTTGATAAATGCACGCATCTTTCAAACTCCATACCTAAAGTCTTTTCTGTGCAGGCTTCCTGTTTATGAATGTGTAGTCTCTGAACCTAAGCCGAGATAACCCTGATGACATCACAATGACATCATCAGGGTTGTTTCCTCAGATTGTAGAAAGCTTAAGACAGATTTCAGGCTGAAAGTGTGTTTTTTTTTTTACATTTATATTCTTGGGTGTCGGTGTAGTTCTTAGTCCTATTTACAGGATAAATGGGATGATACCCTCGATCCTCCACTACATGGGCACAATTTTGATAATTAGAATATAAAGTTTAGCTAGCTAAAATACTAAATCAATACACATGGTACTGCAGTCCTTCATCTTTGTGGCTTTAATGTTAGCCAGCTGCACTTTATCATTATAAGACTTGTACTACTATCTTAGCTACTCCATCATTTTACCAGAGGTTTGGTATTAGCTAGCCGAGCCACTCCATCATTTTACTATGGGTCTAGTGTTAGCTAGCTTACCCACTCTATCACTGTGATGCATGATTCAAAGAGGTGCCTTGCCTTTGTCTTTGTGTCTGCAGCTTTAGATACAGAGCATGCTGGTCTCCTCAGGCCATTTCACGAATGGACCTGTTCTCCACAGTACAATTTGGTCAATTTTCTTATGCCTAACAATATCTTACTTTGATAATATCGTCAATATCGTACATATACATATATACAGTACCTGAAGGACAGAGAGAATTTGAGCTGTGGTTGTGAATGTAAAGCAGAACCGTTGACTTCGTAGGTGCAGTCTGTGCAAACTGGGGCTGTTAGATACTGTTTATGAGAAGTCAGTCAGGATTGTCATAAAATTAACCCACTGATGTGAGTGTGTGTTCAACAGGGAGTGATAAAAATGCACAGGCTTGGCAGTAACAATTTTTCTTCCTCTACATTAAGAT
Source organism: Sciaenops ocellatus (assembly GCA_033000465.1). NCBI lineage: Eukaryota > Metazoa > Chordata > Actinopteri > Sciaenidae > Sciaenops > Sciaenops ocellatus. Next base: position 14,313,626 of record CP136882.1, on the reverse strand, counting down.
GAAATATATGGTGTATATTTTTATGTTTTTATTTTGGACCATCCCCGTCCTTTTTAAGACTTTTTCCCCCCCCATTTTTTTACTTGTTTTCTTGGGTTGCATGTATTGAAAATTCCATTTTATAAATAAGTTATGTGTGCTGCAGATTTTCCATCTCCTACCGAGCATGTATTTTAGCCTTCCATCTATCCTATTGTGCCTGAGCTATTAGTGCTGTGCCTCAGGGGTTATATATTAAACATAATTTGTGATGGTATAATAGGTCTGTGCATTGCCAATTTTGCATTTCCCTCAGTGTTTTGCAGTGATTTGTGTGCTGGATCTTTCCTGCTGTGTCTAAGTTGTGTCTGGTTGTCTTCCATGCAGCAGCAGCTCCAGGCTCACCAGCTGTCTCAGCTCCAGGGTCTGGCCCTGCCCATGACCCCTCTGCCGTTGGGCCTGAGCCAGCCAACCCTCCCTGCCGTAACCACCTCCTCCGGTCTCTTCTCCCTCTCCTCCCTGCTGGCCTCCCAAGCCCAGCTGGCCAAGGAGGAGAAAGCGTCACGTGAAGGAGTTGACAGCCACCGCGAGGAGGACGGCGACAAGTCCGATTAGATGGTGTCCCCATTCAGCTCTGTTTTGATCCAGAGACCTGAATCCCCAGATCTGAGCCCCCTTTGGCCTACAGCCTCTCCCCTGGTCTCCCTCTCTCTGACCTTAGCTAACATGGGCTTCAATCCCATCACCACAGCTCCAGCTACAGACCCCTAACCAACTCCCATTATTGGGAGAGCTTTGGCACCTGCTCCTCATGTCAGATTAGTCCAGATCTCTTCATAATTACCATACTTGGGTTGTTTCTGTTGTCTTTTCTTTCAGACACAGCCTCCTTTTTGTATGTGATTAAGCTTCAGGGTTTTGTTGGGGTTTATTTTTTTTATCAGGACTACTTTCTATTTCTGTTCCTTCCTGCCTCCCTGTCACTTTGCCTCTCAGTTCTTATTCCTGTTTAGTTTCTGATTTTTTTTTTTTTCCCCTCCATGCTTCTCCTCCTCTCCTCTTGCCTCTGTTCCAAACGGGTCCCTTTTACACAGGACTGATCTGTGAGACTGAACACACCGTACTGTAGGTGTTAAAACAGGCTAAATGTTAAACACAGGGATTCTTTGGCAAGCCGTAAAACTTGTCAGACACAACACAGGATTCCTACAAACTTCACTTTCCTTAAGAGGTCTTACAGAGATCAGTAGTGTCGATATTTTTTGGCAGTTTACATTGCATGCGTTCATTCCAAGCTAAAAGTTGGCTTTGAGTTTAAAATGTGGATTTTTTATGGATCAGATCCAATCAAGTGTTTAAATAGTGCCATCATGCCACAGTTAAAGAGACACACGTCCCGACCAAAAACTGCTTTTAGAGCAGAATTGTTGTAATGAGAAGACATCTCCAGTTGACAAACTAGAGACTTTGTGTATAATCCTAAATTTATATTGAGAAAGGAAAAGCACCTTCTTAGAGCAGTCTTCATGCTGAGAGCTGTCAGACTAGATAACAAACCCACTTTAGTAACTAATCCCCTCCGACTACTTACGATCCCAGCCTGACCCTGTGAGATACGTCAGATAAATCCACCCAGCACCTTAACTGAAAGGCAACATTTTCATCAGTAGTTAAATGAACAGAGATGGCACTTGACTCCTGCACCCTCCCACCACCTTTTTTCTTCTTAAATATGCACTAATAATAGAGCAGGCACAGGGGGGAGAGAGTGTGCATGTTGTGCGTTTGACAGCAGAGGGCAGTGTGTGTCTTTGAGCAGTCCTCACCGCTGCGTTCAGGGCCTGAGCAAAACAAGGACAGGACAATGACAGAGTACAGGCTGTGTCAAAGGGGAATGACTTATTTATCCACTCTCTGTGTACAAAGTTAATATGCGGAGGCTAGACTGGTGACATTAATCTCTGCATGCGGTCAGTCCCGGTCTCTCTCGTGATCCAGTTCTTGAGAAATAGTCTTTGGTCTATTTTAAAGAACGTCTTAGCGTGAAACTGTAACTGTAACACACAACCGGACCCGTGCTTTTGATCCGTCTGTACATTCAGATTTAAATACTGTACATTTTGATTCACTGTACATATACAGGTCTGTCACATATCAGACTAACACCACATTATACAGATGATTGAACACCTACCTAAATCAGTGCAGATCACATAGCTGAAGCACAAGCATCCTCCACAGCTGCTCTGATGAGTAATAAAACCAAACTCCCTCTCAGCCTCACAGGCCCCGCACACCTACTCAGCTGTTTTCAATTATCTTGTCCGATTAGGCCTCCAGTCAGGTGGAAGTTGGAGAAACGATGCTGGAAATATTGCGGTGTCACCAAACTCTGACTGTGTTTAAAATCTGTCACCAAAATTCCCTCATTCAAAGAGGAATCCTGGTGTACCAGTACTTAAAACACACACCAAATAATGGCAGCGTCCCCAGTTTGATCCCAGCAGGAGAACTTTGTTGCAGGCTAATGCCCCATTTAATTACTTGGGTTTAATTACTTAATGATGAACTTTGGCTGACATGAGGCATCCATGTTCGTTTGGCTTTCAGGCACTCTCTGTATAATTAAGGGCCAAGTCAGATATATCAGAGCTGTCACAAAAATCAGTCCTAATTACCAGTCGAAGTGTGTGTGGGAGATGTCCGTTAAAACGAAGTCTAATCAGGCAACATGAGTTGAAAATACCTGTGTGGGTGGACTATGGGTGTGTGGGGGCTCTAACGGGGCTAGTAGCAGCCTAAATGGCCTCATAAATGTGTACTTTCTACAAACCAAGATGAAGATTTCGACTTTTAGGCTGTTCTACGAACAAACATTTCCAGCAAAGGTAGCCTCAGTGGTAATCCAACCCCTGAACGTGGCACAAAGATTGTTTGATCGGCTGTGAGTCGACGGTGGCGGCCTGTGTTTGTCTGAGTGTTGATTTGAAGACAGCTTGTATATGAACTTGTTTTATATAACCCCCCCCCCCCACACACACACACACACACACACATATAGACAGATGCAGAAACACACACACACCCTTTCGTCTCCTCTTCTCTGTTTCGATGGCTACACTCTGAAAATGAATCAATATGAAGAGTTTCATTCTAAAATAAATAAATAAATAATTTCTCAGTTGGAATGACACAACCCAGAACGATCTTTGGCATGATGATGATGAAGCACATTTGGTTGTCGAAGTCATTCAGAAAGGATAAAACCATAAAAGTTGAGGTGACATACTGTTGGCGATGTTGGTGGGATGCCTGTTGCTGTGTGTGTATGTGAATACATAAACGTGGTGTGTATAAACAGATGTACAGGTTTGGTCGTCGTTTATAAACCACAGAGATAAAATGCGTTCCAGTTCTTACTACAGCTAAAGCTATCATGCTATTCTGCTTGTGAAATAAGCTCGCAGCACATTGTCTCCCATCTAGCCACATACTGTATGTATCTAGCTACATACTGTACTTGTCGTAGTGTTATGCAGAGCGTGTAGACAAAGTGACACACACTTACACACATACACACATCAATGCATGTCTGCGGGGGAACCGAGATTGATTTCTTTCTTGTGGAGACTTTTTTTTTTTTTTTCAAAGAATGTTTGGTCCAAACTTTCTGTGATCAATGCACTTGTTTTTTTTTCTCTTCTTTGTTTTGAAATATTAATCAATATGAACTAGAACGAGAATTACAAAGCTGACGTTATAAACATACAAATGAAATTCTATGTATTTGTTAAAGTAGTTGGAGGCGCTCGCCTCTGTATACAGTTATACATAGAAAGCTTTATGTGTATATAGCTGCATCTTTTCTTGTCTGTCCTGGATGATTCTTGTGCTATTGTGTTACAAAACTGATGTGACACCAGGGGGGAAACTGCAGTACATTGACCTTCTTGCCCTTTGACCCCCTTTCTTCTTCTCTGAACCCCCCCCCCCAAATCCCCTTTAGTCCCATGCCACATCCCACCTTCCCAACTTTTTGCCCCCATAGTGTGAAGCATTGTAAGCGTTTTGAGCTTTGTAAAGGTCTTTTTTTAAATACTTATTTTGTGCATAATGTAAAACCTGAAAGTGTGTACTTTGGCAAAAAAAAAAAATGTTTTGTGTCTGAAATCATAGCTTCATTGAAACAACAAAAAAAAAGAAACTATAAAAAAAAGTACAACAAACATTTACTATAAATAATATGAAATGTTCTGCAGTAAGGAAGGACTTCTGGTGCCTTACAAATAAAGTCAATCAAATCATAAAGAAACTTTTCTGCTCTTCTGTGACTCTACTTGGATGTCTCAAAGTGTAAAACTTCACTCACTTAAGACAGTTTTTTTTTACCTGCTCGACAAAAAAATCTGAAATCTGAAAATGACTGGAAAACAAAAGACTGTCTGGGAAATCAGAAAAAACAATATAAATTAGTAAAATATTTATTCATTTAGCGTCTATGATCAGCTTTTGATCATCACACGCCTTCCTCAGCAGAGGAAGCTGCCGAGTTGAAAGAATTGTTGGAAATTCAATTTTTCTCATGTACGTTTGTTTAAACTTAAAATTATTTACTTCAATCTCAACCATTTGGAAAATGGTATAATAACATTGGTAGTTAATGAGGTAAAACATGCAAAACCACTGAAACAGACATTAAAATTGTCCCTTCACAGCTCGTGCTGCTATTGAACTGTTCTTGTGCCACTTTTCAGAAACCTTCTGTTAGAAAGCCCGTTTAGTTACAGATACTACAGGACCAGAAGCTAACACACAGAGTGGCCGGGTTCACAAATCTTAACATCTCAGTACTTTACATTTTTTATATTTTGTCTGGATTAGTGATCACCATGACCGCACAATAGTGTTTCAAACTTAGATTGATCCTGACTTGAGTGACATCAAGGTATAAATGACAGCGTTCTCAGATGGTTTCACTGATCCATCCATCCGTTTTCTGTAACTACTTGTCCTTATCAGGGTCACAGGGGCTGGAGCCTATCCCAGCTAGCATTGGGCAAGAGGCCGGGTACACCCTGTACAAGTCACCAGCTCATTACTGGGCACATAGAGACAAACAACCATTCACACTCACACTGTCATTTGGCATGACTTTGGACTGTGGAACTCCACACTCAAAGGAGCCCAGCCGAGGTTCGAACAAGGAACCTTCTTGCTGTGAGGCGACGGTGCTAAACACTACACCGCATAATAGATAAATTAACGCAGAATTTCAAAGAGGTTATGCGGTCTTCCGACTGCCCAAGGGTCCCTGTAGTTCACAGCAGATCCACCAGGAGGAAGTGTTGATTTACGTTTACCGGCTGAGGTGAAACCAGCAGGTAATTGCTCTGAGGTATTCTCACATATGCTTTCAGTGTTTATGTGTCACATTCGACGGGGAGCTTCCTGTTCTTTTGGCTGCGTTGATGAAGGTTTATCTATTCAGCGCCGCATGTACCCAGAATTGATGTGACATCTCAGAGACTGCGGATCACGGCTTGTTTGGCACGAGCACATAATCCTCATTTAGATGCTCTGTCTATTAAGACCTGAGACATAACTTGCTTTGTTGCATTCACACCTCATTCACTCACATGCACACCGATTGATGCACATGCAGTAGATGTGTTTTTTTGTGTTTGTTTTCCTGTGTGTGAATGACAGCGCATCCTTGCATTTCTTCTTCACTGCCTCGTCTATCTTCTAACTTTCTTTTTCTTCCCTCCTTTGCCTCCATGCAGGCCTGAGTGTGTGTGTGTGTCTGTATGTGTGTGTGTGTTCAGAGAGAGAGGAGAAAGAGGAGGGCTTGTGAAACCTCAGAGTTCCTGTGGTTGCAGCCCTCCTTCCTCTCTTTCCTCCCTTCCTCTCTCTTCCTCTCTCTTTCTCTCTCCCTATAGACAGCTCTGGATCTGACACTTGAATGAATATGAAAGTGGCCTATTTTTTCTCTTTCTGTCTGAGGATTCACACACTCCTCACAAGGAGCGACGCAGAGGCAGCAGAGTGGAGTTTTTCTCTCATCCGGTCTTTTTCTATAGAGCACATTAGAGCCTGTGGAAAAAAGATAAAGTGCCAAAATCACACTCAAGTCGTTTAATTAGTGGCACCTTAAAGCATAACACTGATGATATTGTGTATTTTTCAACAAATCCAGTGAAAAGGCCTAAGACAATGAATTTATTCTACTAATATTTATTGCCTGATATTCTTCTGTGCCATAGACATCCACTGTTGTCCCGAAAAAAACTATTAAAAACATCAATGAGCCACACTGTTAGACTGGGACACGAACCTTCATCGCAAAAAAACATGAGTACTGTGGTTTATTTTGAACGCCATTAACACCAACCTGCCACGGGAAATACTAAAGTACCAAATGTGTGTTAATCCACATCTGAAAATAGTCCTTAATGTACTATTAAACCCAGTTTGAGTAACATTTGCTAAAAACCAAAATGCCCAAAGTTTCTTTTCATGAAAAAAAGAAAAGATGTCTGTCTTTAGTCACAATATGTTAAAAGACATGGACTGACGTATTTTTGGTCATAATTGTTATGTTGTTTATAGCTATGGTGTCATTTTAAGGGTATTTATTTCCTATGTTTTGGTAATCAACTTTCATTGATCAGGATCAGGATGGCAGCACTGTAACTTCCATGTTTTTATCCTTTAAGCTCTGATTCTGGCATGACACCGGCTCCATTCCCCGTCAGCATGCTCCCGCGCCTCCTGTTCCCGGTGGTCCAAAATGCCTGTGGTACAAACACTGACACTCCCGCGGCGCTTTGAGCTTGCAGTCAGGGCATCCCAGCTTACAAACTGAGTTAACATTAGCTAACAGCAGCTACAGTTCACAGCAGTTTTCTTTACTGTCCACCATGAAACTCTATAAATCACAGAGAGTTGAGGCGGAGCAGCTTGAGGTCATCAGACAGACATTTTCTCCATTAAATATGATCCAATTTCACCAAAATCAGTAAAAAAAAAAAGAGACATCATTCACCTCTACATGTCAGAATTGCATCAAAATAATTTTACATCTGTTTATTTTGTGGTTACAGAAGTTACACAGTGTTGCTTACATGTCTACAACCTGAGATGATCGGTCACAAATAACCAAAACTTTGAGCTAATTCCACCTCGATCCCCACACAGCTTATTCTTCTCACTGTAACATATATCCAGTACCCCCTCCCTCTCTGAATAACGGCGGTGTACTCAAACAGTTGGTGCCCTGCTCACTCTTCTCCCACCACGCACTTCACACCACTCACCTGAAAGCTGTGCTCTCAGCCTCCATCCATCCGTCCACCCACCTGTAGGCTCTGAGCATTATTGTCACTTCCCACTTCCTGCTGTGCTGAGCCAGCCGTTCTCCTCACGGGTAGTGATGAGGTCAGACCCTAGACGCCACATATCAGTGCTGCACATATTCCACTGTTGTATTATAACCTTCTCAGTGTGAGTTGGCTGATTGAACTTCATTTTGAAGGATCACAAGCCAACCAGTCTTTGCTTTAAAGACACTGACTGCAGGCCTGAAAATACATGAATGCATGTAATCTGAGTATGTGTACACAGTCCTGATAGGACTGTAAAGGGGGGGGGGCTGCACTAGGAAACAAGATTTTGTGTGCTGCTGCTGCTGCTGCTGCTGCTGCTGATGATGATGATGATGATGATGATGATGAGCCTGAGCAAAAAGACAGAGAGACGGAGAGCGAGAAGCGTCTTGATTAATCATGATTGACTCATTCAGAGCCCACTCGTCTTTTTCCCCTCGCTCCCTCACTCCCGCTCTCCTTTATGGCTTGATTACGGAGAGACGTACTCTGTCTCTCATTACCTCCCCTCCTCCATCCCTCACTCCTGTTCCCCATCTTTTCTCTCTCTCTCTCTCTCTCTCTCTTTCTCCATCCATCGCCCCACCTCCCTCCACCTCCTCCTCCTCCTCCTCCTCCTCTTCCTCCTCACCCCCCCTCCGTGTGCCGGTTTATTCATCCGTCCCCAGGAAAGGAGGCTGTCAATCTCCGTCTGCCGCCTCTCCATCCTCTAACCCGCCGCACATCCCTTCATCTATCCCTCCATCCATCCATCTATCTCTCCCATCCATCACTGTCACTCTTTTCACTCTCTTTCCTCTTTTTCTCTCTCTGTCTCACTCATTCATGCCACTTTCAGACTCCTTTATATATAAATTTTCTCTTTTTCTCTGTTCAAAGGCGCCCTCTATTCATCTTTGTCCTCCTTTTTTTCCCCTCCTCTTCTGCGTTCAGTCGTTCTCCCTGTGTTTGTCATGCACACTCACAGGAATGGAAAAAAGCAAACACAATTTTTTACTTCTCATTTTGCTGCATCTCTCTCTCTCTCTCTCTCTCTCTCTCTCTCTCTCTCGGCCTCAGCTGGAGGAGCAGTCAGTGTTGACACAACCCGGTCTAATACAGATGCTTCCAGAGATGCACCATGGGAAACCGTCTCTTGGCCTGCTTTTCTAATCTTGTCTTTTCTCTGTGCAGTTACCCATTGAACACACACACACACACACACATATTCCTCAGTGTGTGTTTGTTTATATGTTTGTGAGGCGTGTGTTTGTGTGTGTGTGTGTGTGTGTGAGTTTATGCATGTTTGCTGTGTGCACATGTGTGTGAAAACTGTGTGCTTTACTGTAACGTGTGTGTGTGTGTGTGTGTGTGTGTGTGTGTGTGTGTAGCAGCTGATTTTCTCCAGCAGCAGGAAACAGAAAGAGAGATGAGAACTATTCAAACTTTAATGGAGTCATATGAGATACAAACAGCCCCTCTCTCCCTTCTTCACCCTCTCTGTCTGTCCTCCTCCTCCTCTCCTTCGCTGACCTTCCTCCTCTCCCTCCTCTCCCTCTTTCTCCTCCCTTCCTCTGATAATTTCATCTTTGTTTAAAATTCACTCCAACCTTCTGTCTCCTCCTCGCTCATTTTTTATTCTCTTCATCATCTCATCCCCCTTTTTTCTCTCACTCCTCCTTTTCAGTTTTGTCTTTTTATCTCTCATCCCGTCTTCATGTTGACTCATAACAGCTCTCGCCTTATCTCCATTACTCACCATCTATCTCTGTCGCCTGTTTCCGTTTCACTTTCTTGTTCTGCTGCCAAATGACTTTGCTTTCTTCAACCAAGCCCTCATTCTCTTTCTTTCTTTCTTTCTTTCTTCTTGGCTAAATGAATTATCAACTCTCCCAGACGTGCGCTTTGTTTGTTTTCTCTTACATCTGTGCTTTATGTATAGCAAGGACATCGTTAGCTGGCTCAGCCTAGCTTAACGGCTTAATTGGTTAGCTCAGTTGATAGAGCATCCACCCCATGTATGAAGGCTCAGTCCTTGCCGCGGCGGCCCAGGGTTCAAATCCAACCTGTGGCCCTTTGCTGCATGTCATTCCCCCATCTCTCGCTCCCCACATTCCTGTCACTTCTTCAGCTGTCTCTGTCAAATAAAAGCTTGAAAAAGACCAAAGAAAATATTTTTTAAAAATGCTAAGCTAGGCTAAACACATCTTTACCGCAGCTCCAAACTTTAAGTGCCCTGAAGATTAATACAGCAACATCAAGCTAAAGCAGCAGATGTTTAGCTTAGCACAAAAACTGCATTGAAACGTTACTCCACAGTGCTACTAGTGGTCGAAGACACCTCAGGGAACGTTGATATCGCTCTTTTCACATAATTCTCGGAAGCAAAGCCAACAAACTTCTCAAAAATTTTAGCTGCTCCTTTAACGTAACATAACACTCATTTAAAGTAGAGATGCTCTGAAGTTTCTTGGTTTTATAACAGCAAAACAAATTTATTTTTTTTTACTCCTACATCCTCTTTTTCTTTCTATTTCATTTTCATCTTGATTTTTTTTTTTATACCCCACTTCACTCTCTCTCTCTCTCTCTATAGTCTCTCTACCCCCACTGGTAATGTTGTTCAGTGTAGAGCCCTCCCCTGTGTGGTTAGTGGGCTGTTACCCAGCTGCCTCTGATACTTCCTGCCTGTCACTTCCAATCGTGGTGACAGTGTGCCTAAAACACACGCACGCACACACACACACACCCTCGCCTTGTCTTTTTCTGACACACCATCGTTTAGGAACATTATGCAGTCGCCTGTCCAAAAGATATGCATAAACACGCATGCTAATGTTTTTCACACACATACTCGCAAAACCATTTGTGTAATAAGATACACACACAAACACACATTCAGTAGCAGATGCACACGTGCAGGGAGACACACACACACATGCACACACCAACAAATATACATATATGTGTATATATTTTTTATATATGGAGGATATGCACATATATACATATACATATATAAATATGCCTGACGCACGCACACACACACACACACACACACACACACACACACACACGCGCACACACACACACATTACCAGTGGAGTAGACTCCCCATCGCTGAAAGCCAAATTCATTTAGCAAGTGCCCTTGCTCTCTCTCCTCTCCTCTCTCCAGCTCTATTTGCAGCTTGCCACACATCTCCTCCTCCTCCTCCTCCTCCTCTCCGTCTCCTGGCTGCCAGAGGAGAAACCAGCTCTTCTTTTTCTCTTCTTCTATCTTCTGTTTTTCTAATTTTGCTTTCACATTTTTTCCCTCTCCCTGTCTCATTCCTTTATTTCTCGGAGTTATGTGGAGCAGCGCTCAAACACAAACATATACTGTTTATCAGCTGCGTTCCATGGTCGTCTTCAACAGATGGAGTTTGTCATGGAGACACTTGTCCTTTGCATATGAGCAAACTCTTTCCAATGACATGTCTTTGAGAGGCAGGTCAAGTGGACCTTGAGTTAAGATTTTTTCTTTAAAGACATATATTTATGCTCTTGCATACCATGTATTGTTATAGCGAGTAAATACATATGAAATCCTCCTCATTTGTGAAAATGTTTCATTCAGGTAGATCAGTCCTCTGATCTGAGGCTGTTGGCTGCTCTGTGGTCGACACTGAAACAGAAATAGGAAAAGGGGGGTTCAAGGCTTTGCTGCTGTGGCTCCCTCCCTCTTAATATTAGGAGTCGCCCCCACACAGTGAAAACCATTTTTATATTTTGGCTTATGGAGCTGCATAACTCCATGTTATGTCCCAGTGTGTGTTCTGTATCTGTGCTATATGTTCTTACACAGCTGATTTTTAACCTTCCCTTGAATGCTGTAATCTGCTTTGATCCATTTGTGTTGTTTTTAAATGTGTCTCAGTAGATTCTGCTACTACAAATACAACCACAGAGTATTTAATAATTCTGGGACTTTGAGTTATTTATTCATTCATTTATTTTTGTTGCTTGCTTGCTGTCTTTCATTCACATATTTCCACCTTTTCCACATGTTTTGTGAGTGAAAAGAGCATTTTTGTACAAACTGCTCTCTTTTTAACATTTCATTTTAACACATTATTTAACATTTCTTAGAAGTTGATGGTTTTGTGAAATAGCGCCCCAGTTTCAGAGAGCAGCAGTTGTACAGGTGTATTTGTTATGATTATAATACTTATGATCAAAAACTAGCAAGTTACAACTTTGCTAACAGCCAAACATCAGTCAAGATAACACAACAACACAAGACTTAGCAGCCAGCTAATATTACTTACTAGTCCAACAGTAAGAAGACTCGGCGTCTCTCTTCCAGCCTTTTATTTCATGAAGCGCTCACCAACAACTAAAAGTCAGTCCCAGATTTATTCTTGTCCAGCGGCTTCTTGGACAGTCACTCTCTCCTTTTCTCTTCTAACCTCCCATCGTCTACCGTTTGCTCGGCTCCTGTTCTGGCACGACACTGGCCCTTCTCCCCGTCAGGATTCACTCGTGCCCTGGGCCTGAAAATCTCCTCTTTCAGGTGGTCCAAAACACCTGTTGTACAAACACACTAACAAAACCAGCTAACATTAGCTAGCAACAGCTATAGTTTGTAGCAGTTGAGGCGAAGCAGTCACCAAAATCAGTGAAACAGTTGGTGGTGTGTGACTTTGTGCTGTAAAGTGTTACATACTTAGCACTGAAATGTGGTAATGACAGAGACACCATTCACATGATTACATGTCAGTAGCATCAAAATTATTTAAAATTTGTTATTTTATGGTAGAAAAGTTAAGCAATGTTGCTTTAATTATCCTTTCATTCTTTGAAGTAACCTATTATGTCTTGTTGCTGCAATAGCTAAATGTTTAAACTGTGTAAAAACAGTTGTTGATGGAACAATTATCATGCAAAAACATTTTGGTCCCTTTTTTATTGCTGCTGCAACAGCATATTTTTCTCCTCTGTTTGCAGATATCTGTTGAAGTGCAGACAACAACACTTACCCTTTACATATTTCCAGTGTGGCTCCAGCATCTGACAGCGTATTTCTCTTCAGCTGCCTTAAATGTCAACAGTAAACGTCAGACTTTGATGCTTTGTTGAGTTTAATCAATGAGCGAGGTCAAAGCTCATCAGTTGATGCCAATATTTAACAATCATACTTTAAGAATTCATCAGTAGCCTCAAATACCAGAACACAATGGAGCCACATGGTCAGCACCAAACTGAAGATTAAAAACCAGAGGCCATCGTCTGGGCTTTTTAGACCTTGGAGCAACTTACTTGAAAATCTTGGCCCGGATAAATTGGTGTCAACCTTTAAATCACTTCTGAAACTCAAATTTATGGTTTTTATTTTTACATTTGCATCTTTCGTTGATTCTTTTTACCTTCATTTTATTCCACCTTTTCAGCATTACTTCTATATTCCCTATTTTCATGTGTTGTCTATTTTAATCTTCAAAAGGTACAACCACAACAACAACAACTAATTTATCAGAGTGTGGTTAATTTGTTGGCTTCTCTTCTGTCATTAGCACCAAACTGTCAACATAAAGCTGAAAATCTTCCTAAAATAACTTAAATTGAGGAATATAATAGTATAAAAATTGAAAAACGGTGAAAACCTGCAGCTGAAATACAGATAGTGCTCAAATGAGCTAGCATTCACACTGACAGGTCTACAGATTGTATTGAAGTGTTGTTACCATGTATGATATGTGCTGACAGTTCATGGGTTCATGGCCGGGCCTGTCCCGTCTATCACTCCAGCCTCACACCCCAGGCATACCTCCCTATCCCACGTGTCCTGGCTTTCTGTCTGGTCGGCCCTGTAGTTTCTGGAAAGCACTTTCATCCTGATCCTCATCACTAATTCATCCTCTTACGACCTCCATCCATCAGCGCTAGCTCAAGTATGAAAACACCTCAGGCTAACTCACTACAATAGTGGCCTGGCTTCCTCCTCTCGCCATGAAACGCACTCTGCTTCTTTTCTTTTCCTTTGATAGACCTGAAAAAAAAAAATCCCTATCTCACCTTTTTTTCTCCAATTCCTCTTCATCATCTGCCTCTCTGTTTCTGTCTGCCTTTTTGCTGCCTCTTGTATTCTTTGTATATTCTCTTTTTTTTTTTGCCTCATTTTTTCCCCTCTCTGCTTTTCTTTTTCTGGCTGCATTTATCCGAGCTCGCCCCTAAAAGCATTACAGTGAGTGCCAATGACAAGATAATGGTCTGTTTGTAGTTACTCTCCTAAACACAGTAATGCTAATGTTAGATCCTCTCAGCCCCTCTTTGTGCTTCACAAATATATTCCTGCCAACATGTACTTCAGAATTCTAATTTTGTTGGTTTTCTATTTTGTCCTTTGTTGTTCATATTAAAAATTTATATGACTGCTCTGCAGCACTGTTGCACAGGGATCAAGGTTACAAACAGTGTGAACTGCTGCTCATTTGGTAGAAGGTATTTATCCTTGTTTGGATTTTTAGACTTTTTCACATCAGGAGAATTTCTTCCATTTTTATTTTTTTTTTGTTTTTTGAAAGAGTAATTTTTTGTTTTGTCCGTTACGGTCTGTGGGAAGCATTCAAAGTCTTTTTTTTATGACTTCATAAATGCATGGTTGTCAGCCTGTAAAATATTTGGTTCGCTGGAACGCTGATTCTTCTGTGATACAAGTGTTTTCAGCTGTCATCTGTGATATGCTACCTAGTGTTAGCTTGCCAGCCTACATCCCCACAGTTAGAAATCCATTTCAGTCTGTCCACACTTTTTAATCCATATTAGCAGCATGTCAATGCCTGTCTTTTGGTTGGAAGGTTGATCCACGGCATTGGTTAAGAATGAAATATTAGATGTCTTGACAACTATTGATTGGATGTGAAATTTGGTACATACATTCATTTTGCCATCAGGGTGAATTGTATAAGTGAATTGTGATCCCCTGACTTTTCATTGAGTGCCATCATCAGGTCAAATTTCATGCGGCTTGGTGTGGGCATGCCACACAACCACAGGACCTTTGACTGTTGACTGTTCAATAAATATAATATATTTCACTATGACTGTATGATTATATGTGACAATTGAATGATGCCAGTAAATGGTCCAAGACTTTGGATTGTGACATTCTCATCACCCTCAGTTTTACTTTGCGTTTAGCGCTAATCAGTGTAAAATATGGACGTCGTATCCGTAGCGTCACCCATGCAATGTGGATTCTTCCAAAAGAAGAAGAAAGCCGTGGAGCGTGGATGGACCTGAGGTGGGCCGAATGACGCCTGGTTGCTCAAACAAGCCACCTGTAATGGCACCTTCCTGTAAGTCAAAGCAGCCATGCTGTTAATTATCCATAACTTTAAGTTTTAATATAATCTGAAAAAAATCAGACTCAGTACACTCAAGCTATAGAGACCAAAACTGTTTTTTGTACCAGGCTGTAAACATGTTTATTTCTGCTGTTGAACATTTTATTATGGAGCTTATGGCATTTGACTCATCCTGTAGCCAGCCTCAAGTGTTGCCTCACACCAAGAAGGTTTTGGCCTTTCTGAGGAGTTTTCATGTTCTCCCCGTGTCTGCATTCTCTCCTGGTACTCCGGCTTTCTCCTGCAGTCCAAAGACACATACAATAGGTTAATAGAGTAATTGCCCATAGGTGTGAGTGTGAGTGTGAACGTCTCTATGTGTCAGCTCTGTGATAAATGGTAAATGGACTGTACTTATGTAGCGCCTTTCTAGTCTTCCAACCACTCAAAGCGACACATCGATGGTAGAGCCTCCGGGAGCAATTTGGGGTTCAGTTTCTTGCCAAAGGACACTTCGACATGCAGTCTGGAGGAGCCAGGGATTGAACCGTCGTTCATCTGATTAGCGGACAACCCGCTCTACCGCCTGCCTGTTACAGTTTTGATACAGTTTATTTTGTGTTTCCTGTTTTATTTTGTAGTTCTCCCCTGTCTGTGTCTTGCATTTCTACCTGCAGCCTTGTTTTCCCACCTGTTTTTGGTTATGCACCTGTCCCTGATTTGTTTCACCTGGTGTCCTCTAGTTCCTCTGTTTCCTTAGTCTCTTTGTCTGTCCGTTATGTGTCTGATTGTTCTGCATGTGTCTGTGTCTCTTTTTGTTCTTAGTCCTGGATTTTGCTTGTATTTTTTGCCTGGACCTCCAGCAGCCTTTCGTTTTTTTCAGTTTTGTGTTCATCCCCCGAACCAGTAAGTCATTAAAGTTTCTTTCTGTGCTCATACCCGGTCTCTGTGCCTCTGTGTCTGCAATTGGGTCCACTCCTGAACCCCCCCACCGTGACAGCAGCCCCTGTAATGATGAACTGGCGACCTGTTCAGGGCGTACCCTGCCTCTGACCCAGTGTCAGGTGGGAACAGCTCCTCTAGCCCTCCATGACCCTGATGAGGATAAGGGGTTATGGAAAATGAATGAATGAATAATTTGTTTTACTGTGAATGTGATTTTAAATTTCAAATGAGGTTTTCTTATGGGCTCAAGATTCACTTACATACAGAGGTGAGAATGATAAAGCCAACAAAAAGAGAGAGATGCTAAAAAGGTATAAATGAGAGGTATGAAAGTCAAATCTAAACCACTTGTTTTGTGTTTTTGTCAGATTTTTTTCATGGCTGTTTCAACGTGACACTGAAACAGAATCCTAAAATGTATGTGCATTTAGCTCGCTATCTCTGGTTACCTGTGCAATATAACAGTAAGTATTGCATGTAGGTGGCTATTAAAGTAAATCGTTTCTCCACAGTGAATCCTCTGTCACTTGAATTACTCAGTTGTCAGTCATAAATATAGCAGGTTTCACACAGACGGGATGAAGACAGAAGACTACATTTTTTGAAAATACTTAAATTGGGCTCTTGGTCTGTGTAAACGTCTACCTTCTTGGTCTTTGTGTCTCTGCTTGTCTTTCCTCCCTTTTTTCCCCTCTTGACAGTCTGTTCATACCTTCTCAACAGCACTTCATCCCTCTCGCCGGCTCTCCTTCTCTTGTCCTTCCTCCCTAACTTTCTTCTTCCTACTTTGTGTCCTTTCTTTTTTCACTCCTCCTCCTTTAGACTTCACCCTTGTCATCTCACCAGTCCTCCCTCCCTTCCATCGTGCAATTTCTTCCTTGCTTTCTTTCCATCTCTCTTTGCTACCTCCCACCCTGCAGACAGCCATATGCAGGGTTGTAAATGGCAGTGTGCTTGTGTGGTTGTGATGTGGTCTGACTGTGGTCTGTTTGCACTGCCACTGCGGTTCATTATGCTTACCAGCCTGCTGCTTCACCCTGTCTGGACCCGGCTGGCTGCCTGGCTGGCCGTTTGGATGGTTGACTGACTGACTGCTGCGTAATTGAGGTGGTAGCACAAATGCTTGCACACACACATGCACACACTACCACAAGCCTGCCATAAACTATCCTCCTGTGTCACTGGAGACACAGGCCAGCCATCAGTGTCCCGTTGCTGCTCTGTTCCCAGCTTAATGCTCCCTGTTGTCTAAATACTCTGACAATACCACCAAACACCATTTATCATCCAATAATTGCAACCTGTAGAAAGCTGGTCAGTGATAAAGCTGAGAATGATTAACGTGATGACTCATGGTGCTTTATGTGTTAGTCCGGCTGATGGGAATTATGATATATTTGTGAGAGGCAGAAGGTGCAGACTGTATCTGTATGTGGGTGAGAGTGTAGCTGTCAGGTAGATCTGCATATGGTGAAGTGGTAAATGAACAAAAGGAAAGGCGATGAACAGAGAAGGGGCAAAGAAATTATATTCAGAAAGAAAGAAGGTTAGTGTACGAGGTTTTGGGGTAAGTCAGAGGGTGCGGTAATAAGGTTGTACTTTTGAGCTTAAATGTGTGTTTGTGTATGCGTGTTTCATCGTCTGCAAGGAGGCAAGAGAGAGAAACCGAGTCAGACAGAGAGCAGACAGAGAAGGAGAGAGGAAGCAGGAGGAGGGGTGCTGCCAGAGGGTGGATGTTGGAACATAGAGCATGCTGTGTTGATTTGATTAAATTCAGTTCTGTTCTATTTGCAGTAGGCCTAGTTACTCAGCTATATTTGTACAGTGCTGTCTGCTGAGTTTTAACAACCGACACAGATCTCCGGGAGAATGGGAGGCCTGGGATTAAGGCTCTGAAAAGCACTTTTAAAAAAGGATACACCAAGTTCTGTGGAGATTAGCCCTGTTTGTCAGTTTTATGGTTTATCCTTTGCCACTGATACCAAATTAATCCACGTGTCCTTAGTTTGCTCCGGTGCTCGGTGCTCACACTGAGATAACTAGCGTTATCAAACTGGAAAATAATAACTTGAAGCATCTCAAAAATACATTTAGTGTCCAGTACAGTGATTTATACGAAGTACTATACAAATATTATAATAATATTATAAATAGTTTAGATGTGTAAAAATCACCAAGCGGAGTGTTAAAGGTTCAAGGTAAAAACTTTATCTCCATTTAACTAAAAGTTAGGAATTGAACTAGTGAACTCATAGTGCAACAGGACAAGACAACATTCAGCACAGCATACCAATAAAGTCATTGTACAGAGACAGTAAAACATATCAGAATACACAAAATAACATCAATATGAAAGATAAACAAAATGTATCGGAAAGTGCCAAAAGTTTAAGATGAGAGTTAAATCACTGTTAGTGACCAAAAAAACTGTAATATTAAAGCAAAATATCGGAATTCAAATAAATGTCAAAAACTATAAATTTACTAAAATTTCCAAATTTACTAAAATGTATTATTATTTAACAGATTTCCCCTGAATTACTACAAACAAACACCTTCAATAAAGTGATGATACCAATAGTTCTGCGGAGAAATACTGTTACGCAGACATCAGGGCATAATACTCAGCCCTGATTATACTCATAATAACAGTTTGGTTTTTAATTTACCGATAAAGTAGAGAGTTTTGTATGCAGCTTTAAAAAACAGAAAACTACTGTAAAAATGTATGATGCTTTTTACAGTGTATGTCAGTCTACCAAAAACACAAAATCACTTTAATTTGAATTAATTTCTGTTATGAATTCCATTATTATTCACATGGTAGCTAGGGATGGATGTAAAGTATCCTCACTGAGTTGAATGATGAAATAAATAAACTGGTTTACTATATATTCAGTATTTGTATGAAGCTGGATGCCTCTCATATGTACATATTTGTAATGGACTTTATCTCCACCTGTGCATACAAACATTGTACAAACAACTTTGTTTGACAGGCGTGCGTGTTAGGTGATGGGTCATGTCCAGGCCGGTTTGGGTTATTTTGTGCTGATCCTTGATGTAGGATGCTGCCAGGAAAGATCACATCTGATCTACTGTTGACTGATCTGCAAGGGAGCATAGTCCGGGTAAGTTTATCATGTTCACAGCACACATAGAGGTCAGTTCATAACTAGTCTCTGCACTGGTACAGCCTTTATTCAGTTCTGACATCGTGCACCTTTCATTGTAACTTGGCTGTCTGTCTCAGCCCTTTGGTTGAGTTTGAGCTCACTTGAGCTTAGTTAACTCTCTTACCATGATAAAAATGTTGTTAGGAACTTGCCTTGATGAGCTCATTGTGCAGCAGTAGTACCTGGTCTGTTTTGAGCACCTGTTCCACCTCCTGTTGCTGTCGAGTGACTGTAAAAGGCTGCAGTATCCTTCAAACGAAGTCAGATTATCAACAATAAACCAGTCCATATGTGTCATCCCACCAAACTGCTGTCCTGAAAATCCACACTGTCGTCACACCCTCCTCCTCACTGCATCACGCTGCCTCCTTTGTGTCTTTTGCATGTCTTTATTTTCTTGACACAATGAATTGTTCAAATGGGGATAATGGTGCATCCTCTCAGACAGTCTGTCCCCAAAGGTGCTCATAGTATGCTGTTAAAGGATCTGACAAGCACTTCGTTTAAAGCTTAAAATGGCCCTAACAGTGTCCGAAATCTCCTCCCCCAAAACCTTTCTGTCGTTGGAACTGGGAGGCAGGCAATTTCTCGAACTTTTCATCAATTTTTACGATTGGCCAGGTGCCTGGAAGTGAGAAACTACCATGAAAAACAGCCTATGTGCACCTTTATCCTTATTTTCCTGAACCGCAGAGAGATCAGGAAGATGCCGATGACGCCTGACTTTTCACTCCACCTTTGAGCGTGGCTGTTTTGCTTTACAGATGTAGCTGTGCGTTGTACGAACTTGCCTGTTTCAACCCTTCAGACAATCTAACAAGCACTTTATTTGAAGCATACCGAGGCCCTAAAACAAAACTCAGAACAGGAGGCTGAAAAAAGTTAATGATGAGTGTTTGTAGTGCAGTTAACAGCCAGTCAATATCTATGTGTTACACAAAATCTTCTACCCTGAAACGCCATGAACACAACAGGCAATCTTTTAGCAGACACAGGCGGAGAGAACAGCAATGCAGCAGTGTGGTTGCTTGTGGCTTGAATGCACAATGTTGGCAGTGAAATCACTGAAGTCTTAATAGGACCAAATGCTTCTTGGTAGAGAGTTCAATAAGCAAATATTTCCTGAAAACAAATCCAATTCCAGGCGTAACAAGTAAGAGATTTGAAAAATATTGCTTTCTAACATAACTCAGTTGAGGGAAACCAATTTAATTCAGTTCAGTGTGGGATTCAAAGTTCCATTGAATGTGTTTACTGTTTTTTTGGGTTTTTTTTTTGATGGATAGATGGATGGATAGAGCTCGGTGAGTCAGTGTGTCGATGGTGAGTGTAGCGTTCTGAGTCAATGTCTGGTGACAGCTTGGGAACAGTCAGCCAGCCAGCTCCAGTCCCAAGGGATGCTCAGACTAGGTCACACACACACACACACACACACACACACACACACGCACACACACACACACACAGAGCACAGACTGGCTTGATGCTCGCTCAATGTCACTTTGACATTTACTCTCTCAGGGAACTCTGCTGTCACTGAGGACGATGTGTCATAAAATGGAGGCAAATTTTTACTCATAGTGTGTACACATACACAATAATACAATACAATACAATAAAAAGCAGGTATGTTGTATATTGTTTAATCTGTGGATTGAATCAAGTGATTTTCAGTCTGTGTGCAAGTCAAATCTAAAGTTTACATGTCTTTTAAGATCTGTTAATAGTTTCCCTTTTCAAAGTGATGGATGTGGAACATATTACACAACTGTTTTAGTTGGATGTCCCGTGTCTGCTGCCAGAAACTCATCCGGCCAGACACACAGCATTGCTTTCTGTCACTTACACACACACACACACACACATTATATTACACATTTACATACACATTTTATTTACATAAAAAATAACACATGACCCCCCCGCTCCCTTTCTCTCTCTGTCTTAACCTTATTTCTCTTGCAGACACACGTGTACATGCACCTTTCAACACAATTTCTATAATGCAGACACACCCAGACACACACACACGCACACACACACATTCCCTGGCTGACCATGTTGTCCCAGCTTCCTGCCAGATGGTGTCATTTGGCCCGACAAGGTTACTCTGCTCCACTTGCCTGCAGAAATGTCTATCCTAACAAGTTATTTAAATGGCCACTTCATCCAAATTATACAAATTATTCCTCAAAGCTATGGAAAATGTACATTTGAAAACATGGTGTTTTTCCACGACAGCAACTCCAGATAACCCACATCCTGAACTGTCTACTGAAAATTGAGTGTTTTCTCACAACTCCTGCGCTCACCTCTCACCTCCTTCCAGCGGCCTCCTCCTCTACATTCATTTTCTTTTCAGTTCATATCTCTTAGCTCCCGATGATGCCATTTCCTCCTTTTTCGTTTTATACCGTCACAGATACGGCTGCTGCGGAGAACAGGAATGCTGGAGCGAAGGCAGGAGAGGAAACTAGGTTAATGTGTGAGGAGGTAAGTTGGGTGAGTTTGATGGCTGGTTGGCTCGCTGTGGATCTGTCTCTCAGATGGTTAATGTTACTAAGGTCACTCAGTTGGCGGCTTCAACTGTGTGTGAAGGAGGGTATGCAGGAGGGTATGTTTGTGTGTGTGTGTGTGTGTGTCTGTGTGTGTTTGGTCTCAGTTCAGGACAGGGTTAATAATGTGGGTTGGGGTGAAAATCCCATGTGGAACGCTTTTAGTTTCTGAACTTAATTGGTATGACATGTCTCTGGCAATTTGCCAAGTGTGTGTGTGTGTGTGTGTGTGCACCTGTTTTTATATGTGTGTGCACATTTGCCTGCAGTGACAAACATATGTGCTCATTTCCACATGTGTGTGTGCGTACATGGTTGTGCTTCCATTTGTAGATATACGTTTGTCTATATTTATACGTGTGTGCGTGGGTATGCTCATTCACACATGTGTGAGCGCTTGTGTGTATATATGTATATATTTATGTGTGCCTCTGTGTGTGCAGATATGCACGACAAGATATATATTAAGACGTTAGGCGCCACAAGAAGAAACAATATCTATGTCTCTAGCTCTGGCAGCAGTCAGTTCAAAACCAAGTTATCACCAGAAAGCAAATGTTAGGAAATGTAAAGAGAACTGGCTAAAGGCTGAAACGTGCTTCTTCAGCACTGATCAGAGATCTTCACGTAGCTGTTTTCTTTTAATACTGTTATTTAATACTGTTCATGTTTATGCTTTTTATCTTCTCTGCAACGCCTACCTCCAGAATTGATCTGCATAAAGTGCTGTTGAGGTTTGCAGGTGTTCATGCCAGCTGCGCTGCAAGCCTCTGCAGAGAAGAGCGCTATGGGTAGCCATAGGTCAGCCTTCTCTGCTTTGGTTCACACAGACGTTTATGTGTATTTTCCAAAGCATAACTCCATCTTAAGAGTCAAACTCAACTTTCCAGGATGCCATTTGACAACACTTAAAAATGTGGTTGACACTCGGCTACATTCACATCTGCAATGCAGACAACATGAACTGTGATGATTGGGAACAGAAACAGCAGATTTTGTGGTCAGAGATATCACAGTATGTAAGTCAGCTAAAAAGGCATTGTCATGTGCCAATGTCTGTAAACGTGCTCGTGTATTCCAGCCTCAAAACATTATCCTAAAAACGCCTTTTTATAGATTCATCACTGAACCAAAAAATCTTGTTTAACCTCAGATTTTTGTTTTTGAAAAAAACAAAACTAGCAAAACTTAAAGCAAGTAAAACAAGAATAAAATGTAACCTCTGTCATGATCTGTGCACCGAGAAGCGAGATAAAGAAGTCAAGAAGACTGACAAACAGATCCAGAGCAAAGTATGGTACTACTGAGCCAATGTGTTGTAAACAACTCTGTCTAAACACACAAAGCTGCAGTGGCTGACTGAAAAAAGTAGAAATAGAGTAGAAAATGGGGCTGTAATGAGAACTCAGGCTCATATTCAGCTCTGTGTGAGGCTCTGGGTTTGTCACGCCAGTCGCTGCCAGTTTCCATTACCTAGTGCAGAGTCCGAACCCGCTCCACTTGGGCTTGGAGTGCTCTGTTTGCTCAAATGGTCTTGGCACGCTAATGTGTAGTACACCTCACTCAACAAACACTGTGTCAAGGGAGCAGCCATGGAGTAATGTGTGTAATGGGGAGTTCAGATGACTTTGTTCATACACACATAGGAAAGCATGTATACTTTTCTCCCATCTTCCCTTGCTCTTTCTCACTGGATCTCTATCTTTTACATGCATATAAATACAAACATCACATGAGGAATAAAAGTGCTAACATTGAAATGTCATGAGAAATTGCAGAGCTTCTACATTATGCAAGAAAACCTTCTCCAGGTTCCTGTTCCTCTGCTCTATTTCTGTCTCCTCCTCTGTACTCTCTTCATTTGTTTGCAGCTTTTCAGCCATGTTAGGTGTAGTGATTGCCCTCAACATCCTTCAATGTCTGTCAGTCGGTCCTCAACTCTGGTCCAGACTGAAATATCTCAACAACTAGCGGGTGGATTGCCAAGATGTTTTTGGACAGACATTCATGTTCCCCTCAGGATGAATTGTAATAACTTTTGTGATTGTCTGTTTTTTTCATCTGGTGCCATCATCAAGTCAAAATTTCAGTTTGTTTCTTCTTTATAATAATTTTAAATGGTAACTAAGTACTACTTTTTTACCTTATTGCTTGATTTGCCAATGATACACTCTAGCTGTATGTATCATCACTCGGTGAAATGTAACTATCAAACTGCCCCATAGTATTAACTAATAGACTTTTGTGGCAATAGATTTAGTTTCAAGTTAAATAAGTCAGTGCATTTGTATTTTATGTATTGGAAATGTAGATAACATGTTATTATCTGTGAAACATTCACTTGACAGTTAGATGGATCTGGCAACTTTGTGAAACAAAGAAATTCCCGAGAGGCTCGTAAAACGTTTCCAAAGAGGAAAAAATAGAGAGAGAGAAAAAATCAAAATAACAAAAAGATGTTTCATTTCTTTGTGTCTGTATTGGTGTTTCTCAATATCTATCTAGTAGCCAACTCTTTCTTTGATTCCATATCTTTAAACACACACACACACACACACACACACACACACACGCACTCACACACAGGCCTCATAGGTCCATTGTGTGCATGTTTGTGTGAGTGTGTATAGTGCATGTCTTTTCTGTAAGGCCAGTTGAACAAGAAGATATCCCCCAGGAATCTCCAAACATGGCATCATGAATTTTTCAGCACTGACATCCGCCATCTGCACCTTGGCCAATACACACACACACACACACACACACACACACACACACACACGTGCACACACACGCACACACACACACACTAATCCAGCATTCCTCACACGCATACATGCATCTGCTCTCTTTCAGTCTGCCTCACCTCTCTCTCTTCCTCTGTGTGTGTTTTCGAACACTCTGCATCTGGTCGCGAGAACCTCTGCCAGTACATTTTACACTTACATAATGCATTCTACTGTCAAAATGTTTAAAAAGACAGACAGGTAGAGGGAGGAGGAAGGAAAGGACAGAAAAAGAAAGCGAAAGGCAGAGGCAGAGAAAGATATTGATATTCCTGTTTGATTAGTAATATTGATAAAGCTCTTTTTTCTGGTCCGATAAGGCATATCGACTTCAAGAAACATTTAGAGTGTGAGTGTGAGAAATCGAGGGAAAGTGTTTTTGGTATTCAGGATGTATAGAGCAACATGCAGAGACGGGAAACAAAACACAGCGACTCTGCCGTGCTGCTGCTGCTGGATAAATGAGCAGCTATCACAAAATAAAGAGCTGCATGGATTTATTTGCCCAATGCCAGTGGAAATGATCAAGGAAAGAATAAACGCAAAGGCTCAAATGAAGTAGCATGAGGTCTCACACACACACGAACGTTGTTGTTCCACTGAAAGTATTATCACAGTAGGGTTCTGTTTTATGCTGTTGACTTTGAAAACACAGCAGTATTAGTAAATGAAAAAAAATGCATCTTTGTGTGTTTTGGGGATTTCTGAATGTGTACGTTTGAGCCTGTGAGACAAAAAAGTAAGAATTAAATATTGTTATATGCATTCAGGAGCGATACAAGCAGAGAAAGAGAGAGGTGATGATGATGATGACTGAAGAGGAGGAGGTATTTTATTTACTGCAATCTGCCTCAGTCTCTATTAGTCACACAACTGTCTTGTGCCAAGCAGGCTGATCACAGCACAGTCAACTACAGCCTGGAGGGACTTTACACACAAACACACATAAATTATGCATGAAAAATGCACACACACACACACATACAAACTGTACTGCAGATACACACACTTACATGTGTAACTACTCTTAGAAAAGCTCATACTTTCAGACACACACACACGCCAACTGACTCACACAAGCATATGTTGTACAGACACAAGAATACACCGCACACACACATAAAGAAACAGACTAACGCCCAGACCCTCCTCACATGGCACATATATGATTCACACAACATTCACAGTATAAAAATATACTTCACCCACAAATACTTTACATACATATATTCACTGTTAATTATCACCACAATCACAATAAATTCTCATAATGACTACTGTAATGACACTTTTGTAATGCGTAATGGGTAATTAATTGGAATATTACAGACAGTTGTTGTAAATTCAAATCAAAGTGGCTTTCTGAAGCAACCATGGGAAAACACAGGAAAAATACAGTTTCTATGTAAAATGACAGTATTTTAATGTGGATTTACAGGAATTTACTGCCTACTGAGTTGCAGTAATAATACACTAAAATGGTAAATTATTTAATATTATTATAGTAAAGTACTGTAGTACTGTGATTAGGTATAGCACCATACTGTAATTTAGCAATGAAATAATGTCGTTTTACAGTAATGTTGTTGTGAGGTTACTGTTAAAACACGTCATACTGTAATTTTGCATTGAAATACTGTATTTTTTATAGCAATATTGTCTCTGATTACTGTAGAAACATAGTACATTGCTGTGATGTTAATGTAAGTTACGATCTAGTAACTACAGAGGATTATTACAGTATTATATTGTAATTTTACATCGATATACTGTCTTTTTACAGTAACATTGAATCTGAATTACTGTAGAAACACAGTACATACATGTAATGTTACTGTACACTGTTGGTAACTTATAGAAACTAATTATTACAATATCATGTTGTAATTTTACATTGAAATACTGTTACTGTTACTTTTATAGTAACATTGTCTCTAATTACTGTAGAAACACAGTACATTACTGTGATTTTCATTTATATAACTGTAAAATAATGACTATATATTACTGTGAATTTACTGCAATTATCAGTCAGTAGCTTACTGTAAAAGTACAACAATATATTTTACAGTGTCCACATGCATTCACTCTCATTTCTGACTAAATTTAGTGCACACAGGCAAACACACACATTACAGCTGATCATATATACAGTCACAGTACACACTAGAGAACAACCTAGAGAGGTTTCAATACATTTTCACCTCCTTATCTATGTGTGTGTGTGTGTGTGTGTGTGTGTGTGTGTGTGTGTGTGTGTTGCTGAACAGAAAAAAATGAAAGAAGTGATGTACGGGCAAGAGCATGGCCTCACATATATAAAAACATACACACGTACACACATACAAAGAAATGCCATAGGGCTAACTTGATTCATAGAGCAAGTCTCCTGGGATGCACATGCACCAATCATGCAGCTCCCTCTCTTACCGTCCACGTATGTCAGAGTGAGGCAGTGACTGATCATTATGCTGAGTTGCCTCATTTTCTGGAGATTCGATCTTGATGTGTCACAGTTCATTAATAGCAGGATGGGAACACATTTCCTGGTGTTTGGCTCACACATTAGACTTGAAATCAAATAATATGACCATGAGGTAAGAATGTTATCTGTTAGCTTTAATGCAAGGTTATTCACATTCACGTCAGGTGAACATTCGAGGAATTGCCCTTTTTGTGGACACACTGAAGATTTTAAAGCGCCAAACTTAACTGGACAAGTTAACAAAAAGATAGAAGTATTGTGTGTTCTGCTGCATCACTAGTTTGTATCACAATTAAATTATTTGCAGTTGTTCTTTAATTAAAGAAATATACGGCTATAAGATACAATTGCAGCCTGAAGTCTCTGACCTGAACACATCAGCAGACACTTTGTATCTTCTCTAGTGATCCTTTGTCAGATCTGAACTGAAGCCAGCTTAATTTCCTGTCTGAGCTTTTTGCCTTCAGTCTACTCTTCAACAAATATATCCAGCTCAGTAGAAGAATTGCGTCAGTTTTTTTGGATGGTTCTGCACCTCTCAGATTATTATGTCGAATGCAAATGTTCATTAGCAATGGAAGAAATAGTGCCATGATCTTTCCCTAACCTTAACTAGCTGCTTTAGTCTAACCCCATTTCCTTTGCCATAACAGCAGTCTTTCTGTTATATAAATCGTAGTGTAGGTGCCATGTGCAGATACTGGAGGACACATTTCGTGTTGTAATAGAACAATTACAACTTTGTTTTGTCTTTTGCTGAATTGTCCAATATCAACATTTGTGTCTGGTTGGATTTGAATGCATCGTGTAATCAGTTAGACTGAGCTCCAAACATCACAGTGTTTGTTCAGGAAGACCTGCTTTAGCTTCCTGTTCAGGATCATTGTCCTAAAACTGGTGAACTGTATTAAAACATATAAAGAAAAACAGCATTACACTAACACACAGTGTGTCTGAATACAGAGCTGAAACAACAGAAGTATGTCGCCGTCCACACACACACACACACAGAAGACTGACACAGTTATTTTCCTGCAAGCCAGGAGCAGGAAATAAGTTGGATGAAGCTAATTATGGCGCAGAGTGTTACTGCACATGTTCCACACATACGGACCTGCTATGCACGCAGCCAGGAAGTCACACTGATCTTGCAAAAACATACACAATCACACCCAGGCATGTCAAAGCACGCACAAGCAGACACACAAAAGAAAACACACACACAGGTACATACATCCATACACAGAATAGCCAAATGTTTGCACTATAAGGTCAGGAGATCACATGTGTTTGCAGGCGCTCAGGGACTTGTAACACACTGCAGGTACATACGCATGGCAGTTTTATGTGTGTGTGTGTTTGCCTGTATGTGTGTTTGCCAGTGTGTGAATAGCCGTCTATTTATCCTCCATCAAACCAGACCAGAGTTTATCCAGAGTCCCACATCATAGGGATGGGGTTTCCCTCTCTGCCGTTTCCTATTACTGCATGGATTAGTCATTGCAGATCTGCAGACCATTTCACTGACTGACCACTGAGTGACAGCTGTGTGTGTGTGCGAGGTCAGTTGGTGATGGATTTCTGTCCTCATCTTTCATTTCATACCCGTATATATCCTTTTATAAAAGAGCAGAACAGCGATATCGACTAACAAATCTTAACTCAGTTAGCTGTCCATCGCACCTCATAGTCTTTGTCAGCACATGTGCTTGGCGTCCTTCATCTTTCTTTTGAGCCTTACCACTTAATCAATGATGACAACTGGACAAACTCCATCTGCTGATGAGGTTGGTGAAATGCGGTTGAAAGTAACTTTCACAGTCAATTGAATAGAATAAAATAAAGCGAGGCAGGAGAAAATAACATAAAGAGAAGTTAATTAGCATATAATACAACTGAAAATCTGAGTCAGTGTCCAGTGTGCAGACATTTTTTTTTTCATTAAGCTTTTAAATGAAACATTGCAAACTAAAGAACAAAAGAGAGATGTCACGCAAAGCTACAAAGCAGTTTGATATTACATGCGTCTCAATTCTAATAATCTAAAACAACAATGGTGAATGTCAGATGATTCTGGTGCCAGACTTTTACAGTCAAAGAACAAGTGATTGTTTCCAGACAACAATCAGGGATAGACCTTCAGCAGAAGAAATGGAGACGCCAGTTTCTCCATTAACAGCGGCCTCAACAGACCATGTAGACCACGCAGCCACACATGCGGTTTAAAAGCATACTGAGAGATTTCATATCGGGTCAAAAACACTCTTGCATACTATCACCGTCATGAAGGGGCACTCAAAATCACTAACTGAGGAAGATGTGCTGTGCATGAGGCAGGTTGAGGAGGAGTAGGTACACAGAAAATGCCAATTACATATTCATGCGCTGAGCATTGCAGTCTGCGATGATCTCACCACGGCCCTCAGCATGGATGTTTCCTTTGCTAAGTAGGTAGCCAACAGTCAGGACCTGTTTCCCCCACCATGCATATTGCATCCCACAGCCATACATTCATGAATATGACAGTATCCTCTTTGAGGGAAATGCATGTACCCCGTCTATAAAGCTTAACATCAGGCTTCCACACAAGAAAAGACAAGACAGTGAGTAAAATAGGAGTCAGCGGGTTTTCATTTCTTTTCTTGCAGCAGCGGTGTTATGAAAAAAAAAAAAAGTTATCGTGGTGAAACGTGTTGAGACACACCAAATATCACAATATCACCCTGGAATGAGATGCATGGAACATGCAAGGAGCTCAGAGAGGGAGTGTGTGTTTACTATGAGGTATAGGACTTCAGAGCAGCCTGTTTGCTTGTGTGTTTCTGACTGTGTGCAATTTGTATTTGAAACTATAGAGCTATTTTCCCTGATATGGACAAAGAAAGAAATAAAACGGGTATTTCAAAGCAGAAACACTGCAGGTTGCATGCATGCACAGCTGACTTCTCACATCCCTGCAGGTTATGATTTATGTTCTTCCATATGCCTCATTATTTTAATTTAGGCATGTGAAGGCCACCCATTTACTTCAGTGTTTGAAGTGGAATAAAGAAAATTGGCAAGAAAAAAAAAAAAAATCTTTAATTTCGAACCGGACTTCACTCACAAGTGAGGTGTTTACCCATTGTGTGTGTGCGTGTATGTGTGTGTGTGTGTGTGTGTGTGTGTGCGCGCAGTAGAAATAGATTGAAATTAACGGCGGAATTTACTGAGCATTTATGTAGCGTGACTGACAGCGTGCGTGGCCTTGCGCGTGTTTGTGCCTGTGTGTGCGTGTGTGTGTGTGTGTGTGTGCAGAATAATTGGGACTTCAATGCCCACAATCCCCACAGACTCCTCAGCTCCCCTCCGTCCCCCGCCGCCGCCCACACCCATTCAGCGCTCGGGTCGCCTTACGATTGGCCCCATTGTCTCATGACATCAGGACCCAACGTGGGGTACCCTCAGAACGATTGGTTAGACTAGGGCATCCTTTCGGCCAATCAGAACGCAGAGGCAGCCCTCATACAAGGAAGAGCTTTTAAGGTGGAACCGGAGAGTTACTGTCATCATTTTCCTTCAGTGTAAATTGAGATGTGTACGCATTAAACTTGAGTTTCCCTTTGCATTTACTGAATATTGTTGATGTTAAAAAATTACAAGTTACCTAACTGACAGGTGACTGTTTGAATGTAAGTTACATCGTCTCAGACGACCGTTATTTTCTGATTTTGTGACTCTAGGTAATGTAAAAAAAAAAAAAAGGTGCTTCTCTGGTGTTGATAGTCTTTAGTTTAAAAGTCGTCCAGCAGCAGTCTTTAAGATATGTAGGCTCATTAAAGGACAAAACACAAGACCTAGAGTAATGTTTTTTGTATTAGCCTACAGTATCAGTTTTATACACTGTCTAATATCAAATGTTTTTAATACTATCTAAAATATCCAGTGTGTCAGATTTATTGACAGCGTAAAGAATGGACATCGTATCCGTGATGTCACTCACCCTGAAGCTCAGAGTGTGGTGGCTGTGGCCACCGCCATCTTGTCAGTCCTGCCTCTTCCACCTCCTGGATAGATAGAAAGATAGATACAAGTATTACAAACACAACACAGGCATACGATGTGAATGAAAAGACA
This sequence comes from Sciaenops ocellatus, assembly GCA_033000465.1. NCBI lineage: Eukaryota > Metazoa > Chordata > Actinopteri > Sciaenidae > Sciaenops > Sciaenops ocellatus. The sequence continues at coordinate 14,282,893 of CP136882.1, read as the reverse complement.
TGCGGGAAGAACAAGGATGGGACAAGGGGTGGAAGAACATATTGTTCTTTAAACTCTGTTACTTGTGCAAAAATGTACATTGTGCATTCATATTTAATACCAGCTGTCACACTGCTGCACAGAGGGGAGTCATTATAAAGTTTGATGGCAGTGGGCAGGGGTGACTTCCTGTAGTGGCCATTTTTACAGTTGAGCTGTAGGTGCCTGAATCTGTTCTGTTGTTTGATCAGGTCATGTAGTGGATGTGAGTTATTGTCCATGATGTTGAGAAGTTTGTGGGACATCCTTTTTTTCCAACAACCAGCTCCAGGGGCTCCAGAGCAGTCCCCAGCACAGAGCCAGTCTTCTTGATCAGTTTATTCAGTTTTTTTAGTGCCGCTGCCCCAGCAGATGGCTGCAAAGAAAGTTACTCTGCAACAACAGACTGGTTAAACATCTGCAACATCTTGCTGCCCACGGTAAAGGACCTGAGCTTCCTCAAGAAGTAGAGTCTGCTCTGTCCCTTCCCGTAGACAAACTCAGTGTTGCATCTCCAGTCCAGTCTGTTGTGCAGGTGTATCTATAGTCCTCCTCCACATAATCTAAAAATCGGCAAAGACGTGGTTAGTCAGTGGACCTGAGGCGGGCTGAATGAAGACTGGGTGCTCAAACAAGCCATCTGTAACAGCACCCACCTGTCAGTCAAAGCAGCCACGCTGTTAATTATGCATAACTTTATGCCTTAATATAATTTGAACAGGTGAGTTCTATTAAAACTCACACCAGTACAGTTGTCATGATCGGGGAAATTAGCTATGGAGACCAAAACTGCATGTTTGTTTCTGCTGTAAAATTGGACATTTTAATATGGGGACTTATGGATATTGACTCGTTCTGTAGCCAGCCTCAAGTGGTCGTTCGAGGGACTTGAAGTTATTGGCACCTCTGCATTGGCTTCACTCTTCCATGGAGTCTGCTCTGTTGCACTGTCATGTTTCTACAGTAGCCCAGAACGGATAAACTGAACACTGGCTCTGCTTCATATTTCTTTGCAAATGTTGTGCTTGGAAGGGGAGGATGAGGCGATGGGTATTCAGTTGGTTGCAGTCCGAAGCCTCAGAGCAAGATACCACTAAATCCTACACACTGGATCTTTAATGAAACCGCCCAGTGTAGTTTGGCCTTGGGGACCTCCTGGAATCTTCACTGTAGGCCTCAGTCCTGAGTCTGTTGCTTACATATAATATAGCTCTTGTCATTTATAGACCTGATGAAGACCAGTTGTTGTTATTTAGCCTACATGCTATGTATGTGAGTGCTGTTCCTCTACTAGAAATGTTTTCCTATTGCTGTTATGTGTTCATTGTTAGTAGTCAGCTAATATCATCTGGTACTGCTGTCCAGGGCTTTGAGAGCTGAGATTACAGTGTCTTTACTGTACCCGTGCTTGTTCCCCTGTGTTTTAGATGCTGACCATCACTCTGAAGATGCTGACTGTCCTCCGTGGATCCCCTCAGCCTTTATCCCTGAACTCACTCATGCATTACAAAGGCGGAGGTCAGTGAAAGAAACTCTTCTTGAGGCAATCACAATCTATGGATAGACTGCAGTATATTTGCTCATTTTGATTATCTCTTGTTTAGGAAAAATTTACAGTAGAAATATCTTTTGATAAAATACAGGGACTGAGGGCAAACGTTAATATTTGCTTTGCTGTTTTTCTCTGTACTGTATCCAACCCAAAATCCAGATGCATCATGCACACCTTAGACTTTACACCTGGAATTTGTATTGTCCTGCACCTTCGAACTATACCAATAAATGATGAAGTTGGTTGGCATTCACGCTGTCAACATAGGCAGGTGGGACCTGACAAATAGACTCAGCACATACTGTGTTGCTGTGGAAACATGCTGTAGATCAATGCAGGATTAAGTGCTAGTAGTAAATAGAACTGCAAGCTTTGAACTTATGTAACTTCTGTACTGTGTTGATGTCTGCGTCTGTTTGTGTGTTTGTATGCCTGCCCATCTGTCTCTATGAAACCCAGTGTGAGGAGTCGGGGGAATAATTACCTGCATAATCCATTCAAGACAATTAGATAATGCCAAATTAGTACAATGGGCTACATGGGGAATGGTGGTGGAGGTGGGTGCACCATTGAATGACAGTTTACAGTCTGTCTGTGTTTGTGTGAGAATGTAAGCTGAAAGAGAGCTTTGAATGAAAGCAGATGGGAAGAAAGAGAGACATAGTGAAAAGTATGTACAAAAAAGCCTTCAGAGTGTCCAAGATTGAAAGAATTCATCCTCTGGGAACACACACATTTCCTCACTAAATTTCATGGTCAATCTACCCATTGGACTGTAATTGCTCTTTTCAGCAAGTGACTGTTGCCTCACAGTGGGAAGTCCCTGGGTTTGAATCTTGGGCAGCTTGTGACTTCCTTTGTGAAGTTGCTATGTTTGTTCCTTTTCACAAAATACACCAAAGTCAGGTAACCTAGAAACAAACGGCTTGGATGTCAATAATTTGAATTGATCAATGTTTACAAGTAGAAGTTTTAGGCAGATGGTTGTGCTATTTTTTACACATTTTTAGGCCAGCTGTTGGCTTCTGACTCCACACGTTTTTTGCTATTTCTCAAGTTTGATATGAGCCTGTTGATGCCGCAAGACTGAAAGTTATTGTAGGTTAGGTTTAACAGCCATCGCTGTGGCCACAAGTGGTAATCGTAGGATAGTGGTGCGTTGAATTTTCACGCATTTTCTAGGATTCTCCTACACCAGTAGCTTTAGAGACATCATCATTAGGTGACTTAAATAACAACGAGTGGAAAGAGATTACAAGTAGTAAAAACATGACACATTGTGTCCCCATAGTGCTTTCAGAAACTTCAGTGTATGTCCAACTTTAAAGTGAGTGAACTGATTTAGTAACATGTTTTACTCAGTAATATATTTTAAACATTAGCTAAAATTAGCCACCACAAGCTGTTGATCAAACCAAATCAATTAAGGCTGTGTATCATTTCTTTAAATTCAAATTTTATTTCGTAAGCAGATGGATGTTTCATTACAACTGTTAAAAGCAGTAGTGTAAGGCAGAAATGGAATATATTATGCACAACTTTGTGTATAATCACTTATTTAATATGAATTACTCTAAAAATATTTGTTGTTATTGATTAATTAACAAGTTATAATAAACACTGATAAAATCAACACTGCCCCACCAAATGAATGTATAGTTTTATGGAAATGGATTCTTAAAACCTGCTCACTGGCTAATAGTCTCAGTCTACTTAGTAGCGGTGATCTCATTGTCTTGTTAATAGAAGGCCTTCATCAGTGTTTGCATCGTGACCTCAACTTGATATAGTACTGTATAAATATTTTTTTTCTCCTTGTCCACTAATGTCCAAGACTTGCCTGTGTCTACCAGATGAACCAAAGATACTCCTCCACGCCCTTATCCTCTAGTATGCAGACATGTTTTTTGTTACATATGCAGTGTCTCACTCAAAATAGCACAATGGTTTCTTAGTGTCAGATCAGATACTCTGGGGAAAAATGCTAAATTAGTCACAGTGCAAATTCAAAGTTTGCGATGTTGACATAAGCCAGCATTAGGTTTCCCCAGAAGGATCTATAGCGTTTGGTAATAGACTGCATTGGATAATAGGATGTCTGTATGTGACCTTAATTGAGGCTTTGGGGCTGCCCTTTGGCTAACCTACTTGTTATCAAATGCAGTTTCTGTCTTACTGGAATCCCTCCACGAATGCCAAGACTGACTATGTCCGATTTTACAGTGTCGGATTAATGACTGTTTGATCAAGTTCAAAGGCAGAGTTGCCCTGGATAAACTCATTATAAACAGCGCCAAAAGACGGCTGGGCCAGACTGGTGTACTGTACATAGACAGCCTTTAAATACCAGGTCTTAGTTGGTCCAGATCCATTCTGGCCAGTCCTGTAAATAACATTTGCACCAAAGCCAGCAGTCAAAAGTAGGCAGGCAGACATTTTTATCTCACTGTAGCGGGGATATTTGTGGGGTGTTACAGTGGTAATCCTCAAGATACTCTACTTATTGATTTTGATGAAATCTTTGGCGGTAAGTGGACGTCGCTGTGGTGTTTGTGCACTGCACTTTTGCCAGATATCATTACACAATGTGGGGCCTCGTCTTTAACGTCCATTTCCAGGGAATTTCTGTCGAAAGTGGCACACTTTCTTTTTGACTGTTGATTGTTTTTTTGCAGTTTTTTTCTGTTTATTGAAAACAAACCACTGAAGCTGCTAAGAGAAAAGTAAAATGTGGGTGAAGAGGTTTTACTCCCAAAAGACCACCTATAACGGATGGTTATTAACATATGTCTGATGGTGAAGAGTCTACTGTTTAGAGAGACTGTCGAGTCTTTCTGAGCAACACACTTCATCACAGTCATTGTAGATATGCATAACAATGTCAGAGAAATCACCCTTTGTTTCACATGTGACTCCAGGCTACACTGCACACACTTATGTGTAGGTATGTGTAATGTAATTATGCCACTGTAAAAATGGGAAATTATGCAGCCTGTGTGTTAATTACTTGTTTTTAACCAGATTAAGGCAACAATCTGGTTATTGCACCTGAGATTTCATTGCTGGTTCATATGAGCTGAAGTCAGATCAAAATCTGAGGGAGCGTTACTTGATTAACAGATCATGGTTACTTGTTAATGTTTGTAATAATTGCCCTCTGTGTAGCTGAGTTGTTACGATGACCAGGATACGTTGTGGCATTTTTATACATAAACAGCTGTTTGATGTGGTTTTAAACTAAAATAATCTATGCTGAAATCCATGCAAACAAAACATAAATACAAGTTTTCTTTCTCCTACTTTGTGGTGATGATGTGTCATGTACTATAGACTTGGAACTGGGAGCGATGTTACTTTTCTGTTTCACTGGATGAAGTTTGTCTGTTTGGAAGGAGCTATGAGTTGATGTATGTGGTTGAACATGGTGATGTATTTACACTCGACAAACATCTGGATGCAGTGCGTCTGTGACACCACTTCCTGAGGACGCCTGAGCAATCGGATCAGTGCCAAACGTCAGTGTGTGTTGTTTACACCTGGATTTATACGCGATTAAGCATGACTGGCTAGCTGTCCAATCATCCGAGACACTTTTTAATGCAACGTGTAAACTGAGTAATAAACTTATCACTCCGAGTAACTGTTATGTGTGTGTATGTGCAACTACGGTGTGTGTGTGTGTTTGAGTTTGTGCTGCGTAACAAGTGTACACACATAGCTGTCATGAATTTGTGTATGAGTGCCGGAGCGTTTGTGTGTGTGAATCTCGATTCATATCAGTTTGAGCCTAAGTCTTTGTGCATGACTGATTGCTTTGTCTGTCTGACCACAACTGAAAAGGGATCCATCTCTCTTTTTGCCTCTCTCTCCTCCCTCTGCCTCTCTCTCTCTCTCCCTCTATCTGTGTGACTGGGTGTCTCTATCTACTCAGTTCCACCTTAAGAGGAGCTTTAGCAGCCTGTCGTGTTTGTGTTGAAGCCAACAGGCACAATATATTACAGTCTAGGGCTTGCTGCTGAAAAGCCCGCTGGATCCTCCACTGACCTGCTGTTCTTTCCTGCTTTCCTCTTGCGTTTTTTCCACATTTAGATTAAAAACAAAGCTCTCTCTCTCTCTCTCTCTCTCTCTCTTTCTCTCTCCCCCTCTCTCTCTCTCTCTCTCTCTCTTCTCCCCTCCCTCCTTCTTCTTCTTCTCCTCCTTCTTATCCCTGTTTTTCTTTTCTGCGGCAGCAGTCAAGGCAGAGGCTCCAGTGTGTCAGAGAGAGGGTGAAAAGGAGGAAAAAGCAGAGAAGAAGACTGTTTGGACGCGGCTGAGTGCGTGTTTATGTTTGTATGTTTCGCCATTGGACGGCCGGGTGAAGGGGGCACGAGGAGAGGTGGAGTAGGAGTAGGAGGAGGAGGAGGTGGAGGAGAAGAAGAAGAAGAAGAAGAGGGTAGCCTGCCTGGATGAAATGCTCTGTGTCATGTCACTACGTGTGGACCTTGACTGATCACAGGGTGAGGAAAAGACACTGAGAAGAAGACGAGGAGGTGGAGAGAATCAGAGAGGAGGAAAAACTGAGACTTTGGTTACACTGGGAAAAGAAGAAGAAGAAGAAGAAGGAGGAGGAGGAGGAGGTAAAGTCTGGCACTTCATTTTATCATGACATCGTTGGATAAACGAACCGACGGATTGAGTGCTCTTCAGTTGTGTGTCAACAGGAATTCGCCTTAGAAGACTAGAGAGAGGGAGAGCTACGAAGAAAATCAGGAGACTCTGGAAGAGTAAAGACTGCTGTGTTCAACCCAGCTAAGGAGCAGGGACTGGACTTAGTGAGTGTGTGAGAGTGTGTGTGCGTGTGTGTGTGTGTGGGGGGGTTTGTGTGTGTTTGTGTGTGTGTGTGGCTGAGTAACCGGTGGAGGGCAGAGGAGTGGAGGGCCAGGGGACTAACCTGGCCATCAAACGGACTGGCAGCCTCTCCTCTCCTGGGATCATGTACCCTCAGGGCAGGCATCCGGTAAGTACCTCCTTATGTCTCTTTCTCCTGTCTGTCGGACTCTTTCTCTGTCTGTCTGTCCATCTCTCTACGTCTTGTCTCTCAACTCCAATCTCTCTCTCTCTATCTGTCGCTTTTTTTATGCCTCAGATTTGCCTTGTCACTTCTATCTGCCTCTGTTCTCTTTTTGCTCTCTGTCTCCTCATGTGTCTCTCCTTATGTCTTACTGCTTCTTCTTGGTCTTTTCTTGACTTTATCTGTCTGTCTTTTTCAGCTGCTCTCTGTTGTCCCTTTCTCTTGTTTAGTAATAGGGACTGTACTGTAACATGAGGAGTGAGACATGTGGGGAGGGAGGGTGTCTGGGCTAAGAGATTCCCTGTTATGTACACACACACACACACACACACACACACACACACACACACACACACACTCTGTCAGCTACAACCAGGTGCCTTTGAGATCTTGTTGATGGTTAGCTGTGTAGGTGGCATATAAGTGAATCTGCACTTGTCAGTTTGTGTGAATGTGCGTGTGTCTATGTATGTATGTGTGTGTGCTGCCCATTAGTGTGTCTTTAGGTCTATGCATATGTGGCGACGCGTGTGTGTGAGAATAGATCTGTCTATATTAACATGCGTGTTTGTGTGTAAATTGGTCAGTACAACTATCAGCTGTTCATTTGCTCATTTCTGTCGCTAAGCAAACACTTGCGTAAGCGCACACACACACACACACACACACACACACACACACACACACACACACACACACACACAGACCATTTAATTGATAGTTAAATTCTACTTAATTGATTTCCATTTCTACTAAGAAAGGTCGTGAGTGCATAAGTACTCCCCCTTTAATGCCTCCTTAAAGTTCCTTCCCTCCTTCAGTTTCACCCTTCATCAGCAGTGAGAATGTGCTGCTAATTCACCTGCCAGGCTAAAATAAAGGTTAAATACATAGAGTAAAAAGCACAGAAGGATGAATGACAGCTTAGGCTCAGTCTGGCTTAGGCCATTCGTTTCACCGTGGCCCCGGTCCGGTTGCTATAATCAGATTTGGTTGTCAGTCTCTTTGTATCTGGTACAAATGGGTCAGTGGCCACTTTGCCTCACAGCCAGCCAGCCAGCCAGCCAGCCAGCCTGCCAGCCAGCCAGCCAGCCAACCACTCAGTCAGCCAGCAAGCCAGCCAGCTAGCTATCACACAGAATTATGAATGACATTTTCACAAGAGGAAGGCATGAGGAATCAATTATATGTACAGAGAGAATGCTAATAAGCCAGCCGCTGGAATAGAAGGGAGAGAGAGAGAGAAAGAGAGACCCTGAGAGAAATGAGAGAAGTGAAAAACAAAGGGAGAAAGTGAAAGATGTAAGAGCCAAGAAAGGAGGAAAAAAAAAGGAGTGAGAAAGAATTCTTTAAAAAGGCACGGCCGGGGGTGGAAAGAGAAATGAAAATGAATGAGAGATGCAAAGGAAGAATAGAGTGTGAACATTTCTCTGTTCTCTCCTTTAGAGGCGTATCAGAGAGCTTCCTGCTGCGAAGCTCTGCGTTTGTGATAAAGTTCAATCCCAGATTGAGCCAACTCCAACCGATCGATAGCCCCTATCTCTCTCCTTCTGTCTCTCCTCTGTTTTCCTCCCTCTGTCTTTTTCCTCTCTCCTTCCTCTGCAGCCCTCCTTTGCCAGGGGAACTTTATTTCTGGTGTTGCTATGAAATGTGATCCGTGGAGAGGTGTGAGGGTGCAAAGAACAGTTGTGTGTGTTTGTGGTTACAGACTGTGTTTGTGCACAGATCTGCATGTACATTTACATACATGTGTGTATGTCCTGATACACTCAGAACAGCGTTGCATGTAAAATCTGTTTTTTTTTCCCCCACACGCAGCTGGAATATAACCCCTTTAAAAACTCTCCTTTCTTGTGCATTCAAGGAAGATCCAATATTTCAAAAATCATAGTTGGCTGCTAGAAAGCATTGCCTTAAAGAGCTGATGTATGTTGCCAGAAAACAGAATCAGAAGCCAAACCGTAAGCACACTTGGATGATGTGAAAAGGGCAATATGAGCTTTGGTGCATTGTGCTTTTCAGCAGTCAAACCTCAGATGTCAGCTCATTCTTGATTGCACCAACAGTGACAGTTTTCTTTTTTTTTTAAGTCTCCTCTTGCAACTGCATTACAGCAAGATCAAAAATGTAACTTTGACAGAAAAGTAGGAGTGATGAATTGTTCACTGTTAGTGAAGCAAACATAGAATTTAATTTGCATACCATAGTTAAGTTGACTGGCTACTTTAAAATTAAGGAAACCAGCTTGAATATAATAATTTGAGTTAAAATAGTAAGCAGTAATGTAACATAGATGTGATTTGTAGTCATAATCTAAGCTTTGATGATTCTGTCTAACTATGCATCTGCTACTTAAGTGACTTCACAGTGAATGGGCTTGCCTCTGGTCACTCAGTGTGCATGCTGTACCCTTACTGGTGTCAGTCAAACATCATGATCTACTTCCTGTCAGACAGGACAGAGACGCCTCGTGTCGCTTTTAGAAACGATAAGGAAAGTGTCTTCAGTATAAATAGATAAAAGGTACATCCAAGACTCGGGCGTTGTTTTTATTTATTTATTTTTTTATCTGAGAATCCAACTTTGTTCTCGTCGCTCTCTGGCAGGAAAAGGTTAAAACCGAGGGCTGATTTGCCAGGCGAGCAGAGCTGTAATTGGTTCCACTGGATTTTTGTGGCGAGCGTTATCACAACTGTGTGAATGTGTTTGTGTGCGTGTGTGGATATGTTTGAGGTGTGTCATTGTGTGTTTTTGCTTAATGTGTGTATTTGCCGTGTGTTTGACTTTTTATGTGTGTCTCTTTAGTGCTTTGTGAGCTTATGCATTTTTTGTGTTAACAGTGTGTGTGTGTTTGGTGCCATGTTTGTTGACTTATATGTGTGTCCACCTCATGCATGAGGTTCAGCTTTTGTTTTATGTGTGCCTTTGCTCTTTAGTGTTAAGAGTCTTTGTGTGTAAGTACATGTATGTGTTGGTGTGTGTGTGTACCATGTAGGTGTATTTGTCCTTGTGTTCCTGTAAAAGTGCTTGTGTGTGTGTGTGTGTGTGTGTGTTTGGAGGAATGGGAAAGGGGAGCGGTGGTGGTTTGTGCATGTGTGTGTGTGTGTGTGTGTGTGTGTGTGTGTGTGTGTGTGTGTGTGTGTGTGTGTGTGTGTGTGCGCGCACTGTGTGCCAACAACAATAACAATAAATAATGTTCCAGTTCGACCTCGACTGTTGCTGTGAATGTACAAGACCTTGATTGGCTGCCACACCCCAGTGAGAGAGAGTGAGAGAGAAGATTTACTGTGTTTTCATGGTTAAGAAAGATGTCTATAGCTGCAAGCCTGCAAACAGGACTGATTAGACTTAAGACTCACACTCACATGCACACACATGTGTATTTGACATGATTTTACACACAGTATATTCACCCTTACAAACAAACGTGCAGGTTTCTGTCATACTCTCTCATGTTTACTTAAAACTCCACAGTCTAGAAAGGTCTGGCCGTTTTGTGAGTCTACTCTTAAAGCTGTCGCTCTGTGTGAGTTTGTGTGTGTGTGTGTGTGTGTGTGTGTGTGTGTGTACTATAAAATTTTCCCCAGACTGAAGAGTTATGGTGGCTGATGTCTAGAGGATGAAGATCAGACAGAGTTTATTCAGCAAGTGTGTGAAAGAGAAAAGGAGGGGAAGTTGAACTTGGCTCCACTGAAGGTGTCGATTGTTGTCCCTCAGTTGCGACAGTCTTATATCAAATCAAATCTGCTGTGATTATTATTATTATTAAATCATAAGTGAACATGATTCAGTCGCTTTTCATGATGATTCTTATGACAATAAAGCATCTTTTGAATTATTATCAGATGTGTGTGTTGTGTGCATTGAGGGATGAAGAGGAAAAGAAATGCTGAAGAAGAACTGACAACCAAGTGTACCCATGTGTGTGTTTGTGTGTGTGTTTGTGTGTGTGTGTGTGGTACATTCTGAGTAGGAAAATGTGTAATCGTGTGTGTGCATGGGGAGGCTTCCTTCTCCTTTGGCCGTGAGTAGGGTAACACTTTATTTTTACAGCCAAGTAAATAAACCAATGCCAAATATGTGGCCACAGAAATCACATATGCTCCATTAATGAGGGCAGAGCCACTATAAGAGTGTTTGTGTGACCCAAAGTTGGATTTTGATGTGCATGAGATGGAATTTGTGAGTTAATTTTGTAGCTGCAGTGGCAGGACATGCTCAACTACTTATTATTAGGTGTTGGATTGTGTGCTTGCTAGTGTGGATGTGGAGACTTTTTGGATAACTGCGCGATGTTTGCTTTCTGGCACACTGGAACCTTTTTTTGGGGGGGCATCTAGCTGTGTCAGGCAGTTTGTTTTTCCCCAACATTTGTGGCTGTAATGAAAGGCATGTATGGTAAACAGCACTGCGGATTGCTGTCACCTCCCACAGATGACATTCTCCCCTCCTTTCCTTTGTCTTCATCTTGTTTACATTTAATTTCATACAGCATTTCAAAGTCAACCCCGTAAAATGGCAAAAAGTCAAGTAACAACAACACAGCTGTAGTGAGACGCCTCACAGCACAAGCAGAAATTCATACAACAACTTCATCATCAGCCACCCAGATTAAGTCTGCTCTTTGATTTGAAAAGGAAAACGGGCCATTTTGTATCCTCAAATCCTGTGCTCTGTGTTCTTTTCTTTGTCATTAAAAGAAATGATCAGAGCGAGGCTTGGATGGAGTCCAGAGACTCTTTTGGCTGCCAGTCTTTCCCTGATTTGTAATCCACCGCTGGCTTTGTGGCTGACTGGTGAGCTTCTGAATTAACTGACTAACTCTTTGACTTCCTGACCGGTTAACCACTGGACTGACTGACTGACTGATCTTACTTTTGTTTGGCTAGCTGGATGACTGACTGACTGACTGAGTGGTGGCTTGTTAATTGACTGAATGATTGACTGGCTGGCAGACTGAATGAGTGAGTGGTAAAGATTCACAACTAGAGGATCACTAACTCTAAATGAGCTTCTTTTGTTGGGAAGCCAGCAGCGTGGCTCTCTGTAAGCCATCAAAACCTTTGAGTGGTGCAGGCAGCAGTGTCAGAAAGAAAGAGGTAAATGTGAGGGTGCCATAAAAAGATGGCTGATATGTAAGTTTTATTTCCATTCTTCCCTGAAGCTCTTCTCCAGTCTTTCATCCACACACAGTCCAAACCAATGAGCTGTTGCTTATGTTCACTACTGCTCACTTCAGCAGACACAAACACACACACACACACACACAGATATGTACACAAGGGGCACTGACACTCCTCTGCCACACTTGGTATTTCTCATCTATTCATGTGCCTTTTTCCTAAATATTTCACCAGCCAATTATTATTTCATGTGCTATCTGAATGTGTCTCTGCTTGTCTCAGAGACGCACTGGCAAAAAGAAGAACAAAGGGACTAAGGAGGAGAAGTAAGGAACGAAAGGAGAGAAAAGGGAGGGAGGAATGAGATGGAGCAGCAAGAGAAAGGGCTCAAGAAAGAGAAAATGTTTTGTTTGTGGGTGTTTTGTTTGAATGAATGCATCCATGCATAGGCATGCCTGCCTATACTGTGTGAATACTCGTTGGTACAAAGTGTGCCAGGGGCTAAACAGATAGACGGAGAAGACAAGCCGACAGATAGAATCACTCCTTTTCCAATCACTCCCAGACCTGCATCTGTTTCGCAGTTGCTGTCTCTCTCATACAGTTGCTGCCAGTGGTGAAAAAACAAGCAGCTGCTTGAACAGAAGACTTCCATGTGACGGACAGCCAGACAAACAGGCAGAGAGACTGACAGAGAGACAGATAGAACCAGACTGACCTAATATTCAGACAGAACAGGGAGGGAAACTGAAGTGTGACTGGAAATAACTAGATGAAGTCAAACAGCAAGATTGTTACAACGTCATTTACCGGTGCTAATTGGAGCAAGGAAACGATTCTCCAAGTTAAAATTTTCAAGTTTGTTAGAAATTTGGGATAAACAAGTTAATTTCAAGCAGAGTGCTGTCTGAGCACTTCCACCTGCAACGTCTAATGTCGATACCAGAAAAAAGGTTAATCTGATTAGCTCATCACAGATCCGTATTGCAAGACTTTTGTACTAGACATCAGTAGTTTTAGCTGTCTCTAATCAACTGGCAACTGAGTGTACGTTTTTTTTAAAAAAAGATACTTTTTTAGGCTTTTCAAGCTTCATTGGATATTTATTGGATAGAGACAGCTGAAGAGTGACACGAAAGAGGAGAGTGGGAGACATGTAGCAAAGGGCCGCAGCTCAGATTCAAACCCTGGACTGAGCCTTTCTGCGTGTGGCGCACACTCTACCTACTGAGCTAACCGGGTGTCCTAGCAATAGTGAGTGTATGCTGGCTGATAATTCACAAAAAATGCCAAGGATATGTTTGAGATCATTTAAAAACAGCCTAGCTATAAAACATTGTACTGACTAGTTTGCTTTGTTCTACATAGTTACGACCCTTTCAGACACAATGCAATTCATGGGGTGCGTTCACTGCTGGGTTCAGTGAACTCTTTGCCCAAAGTTCAGCCTGATTGAACTGTGTGTTGTGTTGCTACGCATTACTCAAGTCAAAAAAACACTGTGCAAGCCATTGGAAATAATGGGCTTCAGAGTGCAATGTTGCGGGGCCATAACAATGACTAGTCATAGATGATGCTGAATGCAAAAGCCAAAAAAGATTGTTTTCTTTTGGTCATCTGATATCTAGTGTCATTTCATCGTATTATCATATCAATGTGTTTGCATGTTATCACATCCCTCCATACTGCTACTTTATCAAGTCGTACAATCAAACCCTTGACAGACTGACAGCCAGTTGAACACAAAGGTAGACAGACACTGACAGACAGGCGATAGTTACGGCCAGTGGGTCCCACCTCCGTCCTGTTATGTGATACAGCGCGATGGGCTTCACCCTCCACTCCCCCCACCCACCCCCCGACTCCCCTCCTCTCTCTCTCTCTCCCTCCCCACCATAGATAATCCTTCCTAATTCTCTGCTTGCCCGTGCCAGCTTGACCAAATTGTGATTGACTGCTGTCCCACATGGTGTCTGTGTGTACGTGTGTTTGTTTGCGCGCAACTGAATCCCCCCACCCCCTCCTCCAACCCTCCCTCCACCTCCACCTCCACCTCATAGATTAACCGGATCAGTTTTGGGTTTCAGGATCCCCTATGCTGACTGCTCACACACACACACACACACACACACACACACACTAATACACATGAAAACACAGGCAGTAGGCTGTTTTTTGGCCCTTCGTGACGCGCTATTGGACCCCTAACAGTCTGGGCCGCCATCTGTCACAATACAGGAGAGACCAAACACACATACACACACTCACACTTTAACAGCAAATGTTTGCTCTGGTGTACATGCAGCATGACTTGATGATGCCTCCATCTCTGTAAAGGATGCACCTATATCCTTGCATATAACATATAGCTCATTTTTGCTTTTACCTGCTGAAGTGTCCTTCAGCATCACATTAAGTCTCCTATTATTAATAATAAGCATGAACTCATTTGATACCAGCTTTCCATCCATGCTTGTCTCTTTATCCTGACAGGCAGAGCTCAGCACATGCAGAGAATATTTCTCCTCTTGCCTGAGGACTTTAAAAACGTTTCTCTCTTTTTTTTTTTTTTTGGTGTGTGTATTTTTCATTTCCTTTTTGCTCATAAGAAGTTTTATAGCTCCGGGGTCCACGAAATCATTCAAAAATGTGCAACTGGCAATTCAAAAGGAAGACATTTTGGACTTTTTGTCCAACATATGAAAGAAAGTCAAATCGCTCTCATCAGCGTGCCACTGAGGACGCCATGTTGACACTGACGGTGATGGTTGTCACTCGCGGATCTCTTGTATAAGCCTGATCTGTGACTGTGGGCTTTGTTATACGACTTAGTGGTGCTGATGTAACCCTCCAGCAGCACTTTGTCTGTGTGCATCCGCATGAGTATGTGTCTGTGTGTTCATGTGTTCATGGCAGCAGATGGTCGGAGCAGTATTACCACAGACCGATGGACAGTGCACAGGGTAGAGCGACTCGTCTGTTTTGACTACAGAAAAGACAGCACCTCTCTTTCCTCCTCTCTCTCCTCCTCTCTCGCTGTCTCTCCGTTTTCTTCCCATCCCCTTGGTGTCAGATGGATGAATGGCTGGCTATCTCTCTCAGTCAGCAGCCACGTTGCTCTTTCATCATCTGTCTTTCTGTTCGTTTTTTCATTCCTCTGTAAGGATGTCAGACCAGTCTATCACTCCCTCCATCCCTCAGTCCATCCATCCCTCTGTCTGTCAGATGAGTATCCATCTCTCCTCCACCTCTTTTCCCTCTCGTCAATCCATCCCTCCATCCTATCCCACAGTGGGTTTGTGTGTTTGTCTGTGTGCCCATGTGAATCTGCATGTGCAGTAGTGTGTTTTTGTTTGTGTTTTTTTTTTGTGTGTGTGTCTGCGTGTGCCAGATCACTATCAACCCCCCCCCCCCCAAACCCCTCCATCTCCCCTTCCTCCCCTTCCCTGCTGGGTGTGTGTGTGTGGTGTGAATCAAGGTCAGTGGGGATCTGTTGGCAGACACCCCCTTCCCATCTATCCCACCCACCCCCTCCACGCCTCCCTCCCACACACACACGCACACACCCAGAGGGGCTGTGTGTGTTGTGCCCATCCAGCCATCTAGATGTCCCTGCTATGCCTGCCTCAGCTCAGTTTAGCTCAGCTCAGCTCGACTCCATGGATTAATTACTGGGGAACCCACCGCGTCTCTGACCTCCACCGTCGGACTAATTGAAATCTAATTGAATTGTGCTTGTCTAGACTAATGAAGCCCCGCCACTGAAACCGCCAATCTTTTAGCCGTAGCTACAGGCCGATAACCACCCAGCTGCACTGTAGTGACTGCACTGTGCTATTCAGTTTGGATGGACGGACGGATGGATGGATATGTTAACAGATGAACAAATGGGTGGATGGATGGGCTTGTGGTTAAATTAAGACACACTCCATATGTTTTATGACTTTAGGTACTGGACTAAAGGTCACAGTATCATCAGAGGTATTATAAAACTGTAAGAGTGCATCCATACCAACCGAAACATGTGAAGGACATGGACAGGACACATCAAACTGAAGGAAATCTAAGGTACACTTTGTGGACCACAGTAGCCAATGTAACATGATATCAGTAAACTTTAAAAGGTTTAGATTAGCTCAGTTTTCTCTGCTCGCTACATCAGTTTGTAATTTAGTATGAATAGATGGGTGTAGGTCAGGGGGAGGCAACCTGCGGTTCCAGCACCACATGTAACTCTTTAGCCCCTCTCCAGTGGCTTATATGGAGATAAATTATGGTCTTTTATTTAATGTATTATGTATCATTGTTGTACGCCTAAAGTGATTCTAACATTCTCTAATTGTAGCCATTTCACACTGAATAAAAGAAATGTTTTAACAATTCATCAGCTAAAATCAGTGTGAGACGTTACGTCCTGGCTGGCGCCTTTTCCTCTATATTTTGCAGAACCTCAATAGCGGTGGCTACTAGTCTTGAGTCTCCTCAGCCAGAGTAGCTATAGGTTTCAAATTAACCAATGCTGATGGCTTACCAGTGTTCTTTTATTAATGTGAGAAATAAAAACTATAAGGCACGAATAAGCTTTGGAGCTCCTGGTATAGGTTATGCAGGTGGCACAGAGGAAGAATCACTTGCCTGCCACTGTGAAGATCTGGGTTCAGTCCCCATCTGTGGTGCTTCAGGTATGGCTGGGTGCACTTATCTACACAGTGGGCAACATTCTCAGGGTGGGATGAGGCTGATGAGGTGTCCTTGTCTCTGCACCAGCAGCATCAGAGCTCCTGTGCAGAGGAAGGTGGTACCTAGGTGGGATAGTGTGATCCTCAATACTCCATACTGTTGAGGCAGATCACTGACACGTGATAAGAAGTGGCGGAGACATCTAGACTGTATCTTCCCCAGGATAATAGCAGGAGTTCCACCGGGCAGGGAAAATCAGCCGATGCAATTATATATATTTTTAGTAGAAAAAGGGTTATGAACGCAAAAACGTTGGCGTCTTTTTAGATAAACTCCACTTTACTCTAAATTTGCCTGACTACAAACTAAGCCGCACCCCCAACCAAAAACATCCACAATGCCCTTGTTTCCTAAACTTCATGAAGACCATGGCAGAGGAGGGAGGCTGTTGAAAGCGCTTTAGACAGACATGGAGGGGTGTATGTGGTGGTGGTGGTGGTGGTGGTGGTGGGTAGACCCCAGGGAGATGCTTGTTTTGTTGGGCTTTCTTTAGCTTTTAGCAGGTGAGAGACGGTGCCGTGATTCCCTATAAGTTATTCATTTGACGTTTCCTCCCTTCTCAGCTCTTTGTAGGCTGGAATACATTAGCAACCTGGCAGAGTGGAGAGGATGCTAATGTGGAAGAGAGGGAGAGGGAGAGGAGAGGAAGAAAGGATGGAGGCAGTGGAGGGAAGGAGGCAGAGTCATTAGAGGAGGAGGAGAACAGAGAGAGAGAGGACACGGCTTTATGATGTGTGGGAAGGGGAAGTGACCTTCCCTCTCACTTTCATCTTGGCTTTTTTCTCCCCTTGCCTTGGTCCCTGACACACACACTCTCACACGCACAGGTTCTCACACGCACGCACTCACACGCGTGCTCTCTTGCACACACACTTAAACTTATATGGTGCATATAGGTGCACATGTGCCTACACAAATACATTACAGGCACGATGCGTACAATCTCTGTTCTTGAGCAGGAACACACGCACGCACACACACACACACACACCCTTAGTATCTGTTTTTCATCCTGCCTTTCTCTTATTCTCTTTCTCTTTTTCCTGCGCAGGTCCCCTTGCAGCCTGGCCAGTCTTTCAAGTTTACAGTCCTGGAAACTCTGGATCGTATCAAGGAGGAATTCCAGTTCCTCCAGGCACAGTATCACAGGTACAAACTCAATATTACATTGTATTTACGAGTAGAAATTCATGTCATAAATGTTTGTGGTTAACATATTATTTCTAAACTGTTATGAATGGTATTAAGAATTACTCTCACGCACTTTTTGTATATGGTAAGTCTCTACACAAACAGTACAACACATTGTAATTCAGTTCAGTGAAAGTGGGTGTTGAATTCTTGAATATATGAACCAGTAAAGATAATATGACAGCGTGCAAGTGCTGTCCTTTAATCTTTATTACCACACTGAATGTGCAAAATATTGGAGACTGATAGTGAGTTGTAGCCCTTCATACTGAATCCAGTCTCAACCATCTCAGAGCTTTACACACTTCTCAAACTCGTCATCTTTGCCTAAATCCAGGAAAAGATGACAGAGTTCCACTTTTTTTTATGATAATAGAATTAAATGAACAGATTTCTTTATCTTACATTTATAGTATATTTACAATATAATTGAAGGGATTATAGTTTCCAAAATATTTGTTGTTTTCCTACAGCTGGAGGTCACTGATGGCCACATTATCATATGGCTGACCAGAAGTGACCTTGGCTAAGAGAGAGATAAACTATCATAGCTTAAAACATCCAGCCTCTTGCTCACACCTCAGTGGGCAGGCTGAACAGCCTGCTGCGATACAGCAACATCACTTTACTGCTGGACGTTGACCTGGTGGATCGCAGTGACACACACACACACACACACACACACAAACACACACAAAGATGCAAACAGCTACAAATCTATCCATGTGTGCTACAAATGTTTACATGATTAGTGGAAATGACCAGTTACCAGCACGTCAGTATGAAGGTCCGCTTCACCTTTTATGAATATTAGCTTAATAAAGTGGCTCTTAAACACTATTTTCCAGCAGTTCAGAACAAGTCCATGTTAATAATGTACCTGTAATGAAACCTTTGCTGAATAACGAGGGGATATAGAGAAGTTTACATTTGCAAGGCTTTGTCTTTACTCAATCAAGTATTGACCAAAGCAATGCATTTGAAACACATTTCAAAGCACTTTGGACCTGCTGGATTTGAACATAAAGACACACACACATGATACATAACTAGACACACACCTACACACATGGAGGTGTGAATTCCAGCAGTGAATAAAACACACCCTGCTGGCACTTGCTACCGTGAAGCCGATATTTCTCAGTGTCACTTTCAGCAGTAATAGGTAGCCCGACCACGTGACTGAGAATCATTTTTTTTTTGGTATCCTCACATGGCCTTAAACTATTTTTGACCTCTGCAAAGTCCTGTGAAAATTACAATTCATTTCAGCTGATGCAAATACACAATTTAATCCGTATATGTGTGTGTGTGTTCTTTTTCGTCCTTGTGCAGCCTGAAACTGGAGTGTGAGAAGCTGGCCAGTGAGAAGACCGAAATGCAGAGGCACTACATCATGGTGAGTCCAATCAGGTCTTTACCAGAGCTGTACGGTGATTTGCTAGTCTGACTGAGCCACTCAGAAACTCTGAAAAGAGTCTGATGGGTTCTTGTATAGGAATTACAATCAGGGGAATTGTATCTGTTCTTCTGATTAGCTGGATTGATGTTGTTTAGAGTTTATGTCATTTAGGAGTAAAAGCTCTGTTTGTCTCTGTTGTTCTTCCCATGTTCCTCTCATTATTTTCTCAAGATGTCTTTATCTCTCTGTCACCTCTCTGCTTTATTTTCTCATTTCATTTACATCAATAGGTTGTCGATACCACAAAAAATAATGACAAGGCAATAGACATATTGCATGAACAGATTATACTTTTAATCCATATAGAAATAACATCCATCTTGCAGTGACTCGATAACATGCAAGTGTACCATGATTAATATCTTGCCATTATTTGCTTTGAAAGATGTTATTTGCAGTAGTACATGATCTTGAATATCTGGAATACAGTTTAAGATTTCCACAAGTTGTACAAACCATCACCATCACAAGTATTATATGTTTTCTGTCTGCTGTTCATCTTGCTCTCTCATATCTTGCTATCAGACATACTCTTTTCTATGTCTCTCCCCATTTCTTTCCTCCCTCAGGCCTTCTATCTTCCTCAGTCTGTTTCTCTGCCTCTTCTTCCTCCTCTCTCGTGCGCTAACAGCCTGAGCTCCCTCTGTGTCGGTGTGTCTGTGCGACTAAAGGCTCACATGTATCGTAAGCCTTCGTCTGTGGTACAAAACCCACACAGAGCCGACCAGAATACGATATGCACCATCTGCTAAGCTGCTCGCATTTCATAAACCTGGGAGAGCAGGCAGGATCAGGACCGTAAGCTAGATAGACACACAGATGGATAGATAGATAGACAGAGAGAGAGACAGAGAGAGAGAGAGAGAGAGAGAGAGAGAGAGAGAGAGAGAGAGAGAGAGAGAGAGACGGGCGGGCAGATAGACTGAGTGTGTGAGAGAAATGAGAGCACACAGACAGGGAAACAGACAAATGGATATAGTGTAGAAGCACACAGACAGACAGGCAGATGATAAACAGATAAAAATACATACACAAACACACAGAAGATACAGCATATACACATTCATTCATTCCACACACAACCTTGGTCTTCTGTTCTTATGAGGACCTTCTATGAAAGAGCCCCCAACTAATCCTAAATCTAATTCCTGTAAAAACATCAAAACCTGTCAGAATGACACAAATATTTCTCCAGATAGGATTATGAAACAAACTGTTGGAAACTGTCAGTTTACTACTGATGACATTATGACGATACTAACTAACATCTTAACATGGTAGTAGTTCTAATTAACTAGAGTAGTTAAAGCTTGAGTGTGTAACTTTTAAAGGAAGACATGATATATTCTCTAGTATAAGTTTTTACAAAATGAATAGCTGCAACAAAACAACCTTGTTCAATTCACTCAGAGGTTTTGCTCCTGCAACCTTACTTAGTCTGGTATGATCATGGTGGTTAATGTTAGATAACAAACCGACACAACAGACTGACACCGCAGAGTCAGTTTGTTGACTCTTTTCTGCTTGTGCCCCTGTTACGACATCTTTGCATGTCAAAGATAAATGTTTCAGTGGTTTTATCACTAAAGTAAAAAAAAAAGAGGTACACACAACACAAAGTGACTTGTTGTTTCTGACTCATTTTGTCACCTCATTATGGTGTCTTTGAAGCAACCGACTCAAGACAACCTTGAGCAGTGAAGGGAAATTCAAGGTCAGTTGTGTCTTGTGACCAATGTAACTGCTGTTCAGCAAAAATGCCAAAAGTTTTTCTGTATACGTACACTTAAATTGCGACATAATCCCCTCATCAGATCCACAACCTAACACAAGGACATTTTTATCACATTTTGAAGTTATTGCACTTGGCAATTGGCAGTTGCATAAACACAATACAACTCTGAATAAATCATGTACTGTATAATAACATATCCATACAACTGCAAAGCCAAAAACTTGTCGAGGTTTTGTTTAGGATCTTAAACTACCAAACCCCAACCCTCAACTCGTCCTTTAAAAACAGAAGGATTTTTCAAACTGACCTCATTTCATAAAAATATCCCCACTATGCTTTTCAAAGTGGTAAAAAAATACAAGAAGAAACATGTGCACATGAATATGATGCAGTGCAGAACACACACAAAGAAAAACCCTCTGCAAACCACAGACTTCTCAAAAACACCCACTTCCCTAATCTCAGGCACTCCCCATTTTAGCTGTGGTTTCACTGAATTGCTGTGTGGAACAAACAGCCCAGACAAACATCCACCTTCTCCATTCAAATCCTCACCACCCGATCTTATACAATAGGAGGGGTGGCGTGCCAGCATAGATGCAGTTCCCTGTCTTTCCTTAGACACAGCCAGTGGATGACATTTGATCGAACTTTGTGCATATTAAATGTCACAGCCTTTGTGACCACTGGTAAAGTAAGCAATGGGAGAAATAGAGTATCCTCTGTTATAGGTTTAAGTTCAACACCAGGCTTTAACAGTTCCCTATGGCAGGACGTCAGGGAGCTGCAGATGCAGATGACATCTTTATATAGGTTAGGAAGGCAGATGGTTAGCACTCCAGGCTGTATTATTTGAACTGGGGCTCACTGTGGAGTAGTAGCTGGCTAACACAGTGCTATGCTACTTCATAGGCATGGCTCAGAAATGAGAGGGAGGGAAAGAGGGAGAGAAAATGAGAGGGGGGTGAAAGAGAGGCTCAAAGGGAAAGATAGCTTGAGAGAAAAAAGGCTCAGAGAGTGTCAGACAGAAAAAAAAAAACGGAGCTGCTGAGGGAGGGAGGGAAGGATACAAAGGGAGGCAGAGATAAAGAGAATAAAAGAGGAGAGTGAGAGAGTGATAGAGGCAGCAGAGAAATACAGAGGAAAAGAGAGAGAGGGAGTAAAAATTGCTGAAAAGGAATGAGAGAGAAGAAATGAGGAAAGAGAGATACCAGGGGACAGAATTGCAGAGAGGAGAGATGGAGGATGAAAAAAGATGCAGTGAAGGGATGAAATGGAGAGCGAGAGAGAGAGAGAGAGAGAGAGAGAGAGAGGGAGAGAAAACAGAGCGTATGCAACACAGAATGCAAGAGAAAGAGATAGTGATGTGTTTGTGTGGGGGGGCGTGAAATGAAAGAAAGAGAGAGAAAGAGAGAGAGAGAGAGAGAGAGAGAGGAGAGACAGAGAGAGAGAGAGAGAGAGGGAGAGAGAGGGTGCACGCACAGACACGTAAATAATGTGAAGCAACAACGGACTCGCTGCGCCCACAGAGGAGATAACCCAGAAGGCTATATTTAGCTCGTTAGGCCTGTCATCCACACTGAGGCCTGTTTCCACAGGCTGGAGCTCTGCTCACTACGCTGCACTGCACTGACTTCACTATTCATCAGTTTTAAGCGTTTTAAATAGTACTAAAATACTAAAGAAAGTAGGGAGATGGTTATAACCTGTGAAACTTTAACACTCAAGAAAACATGTATTTCTTTCTCTGAGAGGTGAAACTCTTTAAAATTTGTATTTGACTGCCCTCCTAAGGAAATCAGTAGATCATCAGAGCTGACTGCAGAGGTAGGAGGTCTGGGCGGTTTGGCAAAATGATGGATTTTCACAATTTTTCTACAGCCATAACCATAACTAAGCAGCTATTTTAACCCAAACCACAATCTTCCCCCAGCTCTAACCAACATTTTTTATCCCTTAACATGAACAAACCAGAAAAATGTCCCACCAACAGGGGCATCAGATCAGAAAATGTGTGCATGTGTCATTCTAGACAGCAATTACAACATTTCTTAAGAGAAAGTTTGTGTAGGTACTGTGTGAATGTTGTTGTTTTCTGATCATTAACCTTATTAATGCAGTATTCTTGTATATATAACAAATAAACCATACCTGCTGTAGGAGAGAAATCTGATGAAGATGTGCTTTAGGTTGAAGTGTTGAATATTATCATTGTGTGCTCCAGATCGCCTACCTAAAAATCTGCGTTTAAGTGGAACTGAGCTACCAGGACAGCCTAAATATATACATCTTTCATATGTAGAAAAGTACATTAATATTGCAAGATTGTGACAGTACAGATGGTTCCAGAAATGCCACGAGAAAGCTATTTATTTTTGTAATATGTGTCTGAAAAATGCATTTTCTGAAAGTGTCCCCACTACATTAAACCGTTTTAGAGGATGTGACACTAACAAAGCAAACACAAAAGGCTGAAGTAAGCCAATAACTGCAGCGATGTTGTATTTGCTGAAGAGCTGTGCTTTCATCGTGTTGTTAGTTTTACTGTGCTGCTAGATATCTCCTTATGGCATGCAACTTTTCAAAGTCAGGAAGTTTGTTTTTCCACACAGTTACTATTTAAATTCTATAGCTGGCAATGGGTACATTTTACACATTTCACACTTGGAGAGATGATGCCATAACCCTCTCAAATTGCTCCTGTCCGTGGAGTGTTGCTCCAGTAAAACAGCAGAGCTGGGTTTGGATATAGTGTGTTTGTATGTTTGGCACTTTGTGTATCTTCTTTGGATAGAGTATATGTTTTATGCTGGCTGCTCTACTAGACTCATTTCTTTGTATGTGTAGAGAGACACTGGCACTGTGTAACATCAGTGGTAGCTGCAAACACACAAACATCAAGTCACACACATTGAGAGTGTCTGTGGGCGTCTTGTTTTTTCTCCTCCTGTTTTATTTATAATTCATGGTTCTCAGATTTCACTGCTCTCCTGGAATTCCACTGTGTATTTTTAAATAAGGTTGCATTGTATCCCCGGCTAATCAGGGGGCGTAGACGTGTCGGTCACATGCTTACACATAGTACAAGCAAGTCTCCCGCGCGCAGAGCCTTGTTCACCCCTGCTGGCTTGAATCTTGCACAGTTTAGAGACACAAGCACAAGACTCAAGAGAAGAGGAGATAATGTAGTGTGACTGTTTCACATTTGCTGGCCAAAAGTGGAAAAACCTTGATGATGGACTGAAGGTTTACAATCAAATATACTGTATGTTGTGGTTCAGTTGCTGCTCTGGTTTTTATCTTTTTTTTTTCTTTCCAGAATTTAATGTCTTCAGTCTTGACTGTTCTGCAGCCTTCCTTTCATTCCTACTGTCAAACACAAGACAAAACTCTTATCTGGGAGTGGACAGCCCAGACCCTTTAATATAAAGTATAAAAAAGACATGTCTACTGGAGGGTGACAGCTCACAGTAGGGAATCACATTAGGTGGCCTCTCCATCACTGTGTGTATGTGTGTGTTTAAGTGAGGTACAGAGGCGCTGCAGGGGTCTGGTGTTAATGAACAGCCATGCTGCTGGCAAGAAGGAAAAATATTGTTGCTTTAAATTTCATGATACAAAATAATGACAACACGTGATATTAAAATTGCATACGACCATATTTTCATTTCTGTTAAATATGTAAAAAAAAAGTATGAAAGTAAGTATGAAAAAAAAATAGATTGGATGTCTTACAGTAGCATAACAACTGCAACAAATCTGCAGCCACATGTTAGTAGTCTGATAATCTGAATAAATTGTATCATACAAAATGGGGGTCGATCGATTCTTCATCATTGGAGACAATTTGCTTTGATAGTGATCGATCGCTACGCAACCTCCACCGGTTCAGAAAGGGCACATCTACTCACCAGTGGAAGAGCCCCAGTCCGTCCTGAGAGTGATGGTCGATTAGTTTAGGAACCCCTGGCAACTAGCCAAAAAGTCTGTAATTCATAGTTTGCCCATTCTACAGAATTGGATTATTCTCCACCTCCATCCTCTAACTTAATTACTCTGTGAAGCCACCACCAAAACGTCAGGCTCCCGGGCTGCCTATTCCCTGGAGATGACAGTAAAGCACTGGCCGGTCTAAAGGAGGTAAATCTTAGGAGTTGTTGGAGAATCACTAAGCTTCACTTGGGTTTATTTTTGTTGGCCAATGGTGGTATTGAGAAGTATTTTTGCTCGCTTTCTTGAAATCCAAAAAGAAGTTTTTTATTTATTTCTTTTTTTTTAAGGTATTTTTTTGGCCTTTTCAAGCTTTATTTTGATAGAGACAGCTGAAGAGTGACAGGAATGTAGGGAGAGTGAGATGGGGAATGACATGTGGGAAAGAGCCACAGGTTGGACTCAAACCCTGGGCTGCCGCAGCGAGGACTGAGCCTTCGTACATGGGGCAGCTGCTCTACCAACTGAGCTAAATGACACCCAAGAAGTTTTTTATTGATAGAAGTCATTGATTGTTAGTTGAACTGTGGGTTTTTGCATTGAGGACTGACTTCTTATTGACTTCAAATTCTTCTTCAAAATTGTGCTTCTTGTTGTCTGCTAGTATCTTTTGAAATACCTGACTGTCAGTGATTGTTAATGGACTGTGTACTGAAAGGCATGGGTTCTTTGTAGGGTTGACTGATAACTAAAATATTATCGTTGTCAGACTTGTACTCTGACTAGCACTGTTGATCCTATAGTCAACCCACTGTTGTAATCTACAATCACTATTTCCATCATAATATCTCAACTGGAAAATAGCTAAAAAAATAAAATAGCTCACATCTAGATTTTTTAGTTAGTTTGATATTCAGTGATACAGATTTATTTATTTAGGTATTGGCTATCAGCTTTTTCCTGCTCCAAACTATTGTTATTACAATATATTAGCCTCTGAAGATCCATTATGGGTCAACCTCTAATTTAACATCTGTGAACAAATCTGAGATGTGGTTGTGTGTATGCGCTTATGTTTCCCTAGAGGACAGTCATGCCACAGTATAATGCTTGCTTACTCTTATTGCAAGAGTTGCGCAAACATCACGTTTCCAACATGCATAATAAGTACCTGCAGGTCAGTTCACTGTGTAAAAACTGGTTATAAAAATGTAAAGACAAAGAGGCTAACTTTAGCTACCACTAATGATTATAGTGCTACACTTCCTGCTGTTGCTTCATGATAACTGTCTTCATTAGTTTAGTTTACTAGGAATAGTTTATGAATGAATCATTTATACATGTAAATGATTATTATGACTGAATATTATGAAACAATTCCTTTAGTTTCTCTTGTTTAAACATTCTCAGTTCCATGAAGAACAATATGTCAAAGTAAATTAACCATGGCAGAAACACGGTGACTCATAAATTTTGTTTAGTGCCTTTATCAGTATTATATTACTTTGATTTTGATATTACATCATAGATTCCATAAAAATGCTGTCAGTCGTGTTTTTTTTTTTTTTTTTAGTCTTCATATTTTATCTTAAAGTCTGTGTTCGGATTGTATCATGGCCTCAGTGGTTTGTCTCATGCCTGCCATGCGGTCATTTGTTGGAACATTGTGAGCATGTATGTGTTTGTGGTGTGTGTGTATCAGTGTGTGTCGTCCGTTCAGTACAGCCCCTCAGGCAGAGATGAAGTGTCTGTGTGTGTGTGTGTGTGTGTGTGTGTGTGTGTGTGTGTGTGTGTGTGTGTGGATTAATGCGGTGCTCTCAGCCTCTTACTCTGCTCCCAGCTCATCTGTCTGATTCAGGCTGACACACTGTGTTCTCTTCAGCAACATTACAGTCACAGACTGCTTGAGAAAGGGGAAAGGGAGGAGGGAGGGGGTCAGTGAAAGGGAAGGAGAGAGAAAAATAGGAAGGGGGAGAATAGAAGTAATAAGGGAAGTGAAGAGAGAGAGACAGTGAGATAGAGAGAAAAAGATTGAGCAAAAGAGACAGATGAAAGAGAAATATGAGAGAGAGAGAGAGAGAGGGCACAAGGGCATTGGCAGTGAGTGCGGAAAAAAAGTTAAAAAAAAATGAACAAGGACACTGGCAAAGCGAGGGAGAAAAGAAAGGCAGAAGAAACACATCAAAGACAAAAAGGAGGCACATTTTTGTGTATGAGTATGATAGAGCAAATGAGATGGAAGGAGGGTTTGAATAGACATAGAAGACGACGAGAGAAGCCAGGAATGGCAGAAAGAAAAGGAGAAATGAGACTGATATAAGATAGCAGGAAAGAAGAGGGAAGAATCTGAATGGGGATTGCTCCTCTCTGAGCTAAACGTTGCTCTGCCATCCAATAGTGGGAGTTGGCTAGGGGATTTAAGCAGGGCCAGATGTAAAGAAGGATTGAGTCTGTTTTAAGAGTCTTAAACCTGTCTGAACTGTCTGGAACAGAGAAGCAAACAGGACAGACGCATTTATAAAGATGGACTGGGTCTCCCTTGTGGTACATACTGTAAACATGTCTTTATAGATTATAAACCCCCTCAAATTCAAGGTCAGTGCTATCCAGTTGTTGCTCTGGCTCTCCCACTGATGAAACTGGTTGCAAGAGAAGCTGCTGTGCGGCTGAATGTCTGTCGTGACTGATTTAGTCGTCACCTGCTGACAGGACACAATGGAGAAGTCAGTGCCTGCTAACCTAACCTCTGATGTGGGTTAGCGCAGCATGCTAATAAATGTTTTAACATTGTTGGTATGTGTGTGTCTGAGTGTGTGTGTGTGTGGGCGGGCAGATGAAAGAGACAAGCTCACCCGAGAGACACAGATGAACAATGCTTTTGTTAAGGTTTTTACACACATCCACACCCACGCACACACACACACTCACTAATAATGCATGCAGGAGTAAACACAAGCTGCTTTTACACACGTAAGCAGCACACACACTGCATGAATACAAACAGGTTGTAAAGCCACGCATGCATGAGCGTAGACTTGCACACACACACACGTGTGTCCCGTTTAGATAAATCACCTTGGATTAGACCCACTTCCTAAAGCTCATTTTTAAAGTCTGCCAGCGTTCTTCACAGAATGCATAGGAGAGAGACTCTGGCACCAACGTCTGACACCCTCTCAACACCATGGGGGTGGAGGGAGGGAGGGGGGTAACGAAAGAGCAAACACTCCCCGAAGAATGGAAGAGTGGAAAGAGGAGGGAAACACAAGAGTGGAGGGAGAAAGAAACAGAGAGAGAGGGAGAGAGAGAGAGCAGCTCATTGAGAGAAATGCTGCAGGAATGCTTTTTGTCAGTCTTGTCCAGATGATGACAGCGCAGTGTGTATGTTATTAGTGGCAGATAGTCGTTAGATATGACGTTCAGAAGAGTGGAACGTTACAGTGTGATCAGATAAACAAGAATTACACCGCAACCTCATTTATCTAAAATAACTCGCCTGCTGAACTGACATAACGAGCCAAAAAGCAGGCAGAACATGGAGGGATGATAATAGCAGTGAGTGAGATGGAGACTCTGCCGCACATCTCACTATGTGTTTTGTTATATTCTAGATAGTTTTTAAGTTTACACTGGAAAACTATTTAGATTTTATTCCCCTTAATTCCATATAAGCTTTTCTTGCCAATGGGGTTGCATATGAGAGTTTGTTTGTTGTGTTTTAAGAACAAAACCTTTAAAAAGTTATGGAGCTTTAGTGGATAGACAATGACATCGTCAACTTAATGCAGTTATGGCCAACAATCACACCAAAGTCTGCAGTATGATAGTATGATGCACTCAACAAATGTAATATATGGCAGCATATGGATTCATTCTAATCTACAACCACTGTGGATTATTTTGGAGGTATATGCTGCTGATGATATTAATCTGCTGCAGCAAATAGGGAATATACAACAATAACTCAAATAACTGTCAAGTTACTGTCTGGTATAATGTTCACATGAATGCACATGTATGTGCATGCATATTCACATTTTAGTTGAGAAACTGAGTCAAATATAAATACGCAGTCACACACACACCCCATTCTTCTTTCCTGCTCTCTGGGTGGGCAGCGCTGGGTGTTCTTGGTAAGCGACATCAGCCAGTTGGCTAAATGCCCTGCTGCCTGGCTTAAGACACACACAACCACGCACACAACCACACATCCACCCACAAATGCCTTGCAATTTGCTACACATGCACACACAACCCACTTAGATGAAATCTTACACAAAGTGCTGAATGAGAGCGCAGTGACACAACAGAGGGATTATATAAGGCACAACGGTGGGCATCGGGAGGTGTAATTGGAGGTGTGTGTGTGTGTGTGTGGAGAGGATGAACCTTTAAAAAAACTGACTACAAACACTAAAACACAGACTGTACCACTGCAGTTTCAGCTGCACACAGTGTGGTTATTGCTTCAGTCTCGACCACAGTTATAGTACACCTGGTGTACCTGGTATATGGTACAATTAGTACAATATTAGAGTTATATTTTTTATATGAGGTCTGTCCTTGAACATGCTTGTGAAGCATTCAATATGAAGACCAAACGTGATTAGTAGTCAGTTGTCAGTCATAAGTTATAGACCACAGTTATGACTACACTACAGTCCAGACTAGACTTCAAAAGTGTTGTTACTAGAGTGCTGCACAAATAGTACAATAGTCACTGCTGTCTAGTCTACACCCACAGGACAACTGCTACCACATTTCAGTCACTTCTTCTTTCTCCTTTCTGCCTCTTCAAAGGAAACCTTGTCTAAGTACAAATTTACAACTGGAGCAACTTTTCTAATACTGGAACTGATCAATATTGCAACTGACTCAGATTACCCATTCGGCTCTTAGTTCCTTGTCACCTCTTGGTTTTTGAAGTCTTGAGACTGTAACTCTGCTTTCTGCCTGAGATACACTGCTTTGTTGTCTTCAGACTGAATGACTCAGGTTGAAGTCCTGGCAAAATTAATGGCCTTCTCAATTGTTTCAAGCTGGCCTGAAAGTGACACTGTTCTCTATCTGACCTCAATCAAAGGAACCGGACAAAGAGGAAATGATCCTGTGGGGACAAATAAACTCAAAATCACATTTTAATATTAATCAGTGATAGTGCTGCAGCTCTCTAGTGAATGTACAATGAGGGGCATTAGTACATAACGCAGTGAATGACCTCTTGCTACTTGGAGAATGACTTGCAAAGTTTGGCTTTCACTTGAATATGGTCATAATCTCTACAAACAGATATCTGATATGAATGCCAAATCTGCAGGCAAGGGACCAAAATCTTGGCACCAGGAGGCATTTTAGATTCTATTTGTATTCTGAGTAGTATTGAGAGGTCATGTTTGAGCTGGGTTTGGTTGCAACAGTCCATGTGGAGAGCAAAAGAGGCAGATCGAATTGGCCGGAATACGGTCTTAGAACCCTTTGACTATCGTCTGACAATGATTTAGCTTTTCATTAGTCTTTTTTTAATTATTTGCGTTCATATGTAGATATATGTTTATCGAGATCAGAAGAAATGTGTCTTGCTCATCATTCTCATGTGATAAGTTGCTAATTTGATTGCAGAGGAGGTTTTTCATGATCTGTTTTCCAGATATGAGCTGGCTTCACCAGAAGCCCAGACATCATTGACTGTTGACCCAAGAGACTAAATGGTCATCAGACAGTAGCCAATGTGTTCTGAGATTGTATTGCCCCAAACGTGAAAAGGTAATTCATACTTAGTATGATACTTAGTAAGTATTGTTAAACAAAATGTACCTGAAGTATCAAGCACCTAAGTAATTATACTCAGATTCCACCACTGTCAGCTGGACACACTGTGCAAAAAGATATCTGTGTAATATCTTAAAGAGTACCATTGATTGTAGCTTTTCTTTTGCCTTGGATTTTCAAAGAGAGATACAGAGCTGAAGAAAAATACACTTCTTAAAAAATGTGGAATGCATTGACATGAATCACATTTTTAATTAATCTCAATGAAACTTGACAGAGGTTTTTATTGAGTCCACTGACTCTGTGCAGTGGAAGCATCAAAGCTCCTTAACTTTTGTTGTAACCACAGAGCAATGTTCCCATCATTCCTTCATTGCATTCCTTTCCATGATGCTGTGCTGTTTACGTAAGCCCGTTCACACATGCACAGCAACTCTGAATTTATCTAGATTGAGATTGCCCGGAGGAGCTTTATAAACGCAAATGTCTGGACCAGATGTTAAACAGACTTTACCCTGCCAGCTCCGTCATACAAGGTCTGTGGAAGCCTATTTGCGAATAGAGCAGGTCATTGTCTGGAGAATCCACAGCGAGCAAGTGGGCATGTTGATGACGTTGCACGGTGTGCAGCTGTTGCCTACTCTTTACTCTTTTCTGCTCGCCCGTATATTGATTTCCACTCTTCTGTTGATTTTGTGGATACGTCCAAATTGTATCAACACAAAACATCCTCGTTACGAATGATTCCTCCTCTATCCTATACATTCTTTTCAGGCACAGCCCTCGCTTAAACAAAATGGAGTATTTCCAACATGTGAGAACACGTCTGACATGAACAATCTTCCGTTGTGTGCTATGTGTGAAAAGGCAAAGTCTGCACCTGATTCTCTGGACATTGTCTGGAGGTCAAATCTGAAAATGACTCTATAGTCAGCTGCTTCATTTTAGTCCAAAGTCGAAAGCACTTGCTGAGGCCAACTGCTGAAGTGAGTTATGTTTTTGCTTGCAAGGTTGTATTCAAATACTAGGGCCCTGGTTGTTGTACTCAGCTGTTAGTGTAGTGGGGAAAAGTGAGATACTAAATTAAAAGTGGATGTTAGAGAGGAGAGAATGAAAGGGGAGCGAGTGAAAAAAGTGAAATAGAGAGTAATGAAGGAGAGGTGGAGAGGCTGATGGGAGAGATGGAGGGAGAATTAATAAGGAGAGAAAGACAGGAATTGAGTTGAGTTGAAAAGATGGGGAGGGCTGAGGTGAGGTGTAATGATGGAGAGGTGACGAGAGAGGCTGATGAGAGATGGAGGGAGAGAGAGGGAGAACAAAGAGAGATGTCAGATATCTTTCATGTTGAGAGGGCTGGAAGAGAAGCAGACATGGAAACACAAAGAGCTAACTGAAGTATATTTGTGTCTGTGTGTGTGTGTTAAAGTGTATGTGCGCTTTCGTGTGTATACATACTTGTGTGAAGTATGTGTGCATTTTAACATGTGAAAGAGATTCCGTGCAATGATTGCGTATGTTTTTGTGAGCATGAAAACACGTCGGTCTGTCCTTGAGAGAATTAAAAAGAGTGAAAGAAGAGTGAAATACGCAGCTGAGGTGAGCTCGACACAGGGAGAGAAAGAAGAAAATATAGATATAGTACTCAACAAGGACGAGAGAGAACAAATATACAAAGCGAGCGAACCAAGCAGAAAATGGCAATAGGGAGAGAAAGCATGAAATATAGAGAGAACATAAAGGAGAAGAATGATTGATAGAAATGACTTAAAGGAGAAAGAATGAGCAAGTAGAAAAGAAACAGAGTGTAAAGGACAGAGACAAAAATGATACAGCAGATATATAGAAACAAGGGGAGATAAAAGAGAGACAGAGAGTAAGAAGGAGAATAGAGGTTGGAAAGAAGATAAAAGAAAGCTAGAAAGGGATAATTGGCAAGAAAAACAGAAACAGGTTTTGACAGGAGAGAATGCACAGGAGGAAGAAGGTGACAAAAGAGAGGATAGATAGATAGATAGATAGATAGATAGATAGATAGATAGATAGATAGATAGATAGATAGATAGATAGATAGATAGATAGAGCAAGGCTTCCTGCTGTAAGACAAACAAGTTTGACAAAATAAATGCATTGTTTGTTATTGTTTGTCATAACTACTTATATGAACGTTGTCTGATCTGAAGCCTCTATCTGACAAACAAAACTGTGTCAAAGGGGACATATTGTGAATAAATCTCTTTTTTCAGTATTTCTACTCACACATTTGCTCATCTGGTGTGTCTACCAGTCTAGAAACTTAAACTGAAATAAGACAACACAGTCAGTGTTTAGCAAGTGTGTTTTTACTACATAGATCTAGAATGTTGGTTTAAAGTGTTTAGGCATAAATACTGACATATAATGTACAGAGATATAGATAGATATAGATAAATAACGTTAGCATTATTTAACTGTCAAGGAAACCTACTGTATAGTGGTGATTGTTGATGTTGTTCCTTTTGTTGCTATTTCAGGTCAGATCACCTTTCATATATTATAACAATGTCACTCTACATCTGCCATTGCTGACAAACATTAATATTAAATTAAGTATTAATTCACACAGCCGTTAGTATTAGTTCTGAGTAAATAGCAGGAATGCACCAAACCGAGTTTAACTTTCCCAATTTGCCAACACAGAGTACCAATGCAGTAACAGTGCTGTCTCTTCCTCAAATTAAATATATGTATTCTTCACTTTGTTGAACTGATGGGAATCATTTTTTATATAAGGTACAGTAAAACAATGTGTAAAGCAAGTTTACCCAAACAAAACTGAGGATTCAACACACTCTCTCAGACCCAAATGTAATATATACTTGAGGGGGGGAAAAAACTGACATTGCCACTGAAGCAGCAAAATATGTCAAAGCATGTCACCACCTCAGGGAGAAGCAGTGAAAACTGTACTGAACTCTTTCAAAATCTGATTTTTATTTGATCTTTTTTCCTTTTGTAGGTCTCACCACTTTTCAATTGCAAAACAACTTCTCATCATATATTGATCATCATATATTTCAATGTTTTTTGTATAGCGTGTAGCATATAAGTATGTATGTAGTTTTTTTTAGTATTATTATAGTATATATTGTAGTGTAGTTGTGTGGAAGCCATTTGTTTTATAGTTTTAATTCTGAATTATTACACTTAGTGTAAATAAATAAATAAATCTACAAGGTTATCTGGCTGTGCTGTACTTAATTATGTTCATGCCAATAAAGCACATTCAAATTTTGATAGAGAGGTACATACACGGGTAGAGACAGATAGACAAAGATAGCAAGTGAGTAAAATGAGACAGGAAATAGAGAGATAGACTGAAATGGAGAGTGAAAGAACATCTGACAGCTAGAAAAAGAAGGAGGGGAATAACTAGACAGAAAAAGAGGGGTGATAGAAAAGACGGACTGACAGCCTCTGAAAGATGGAGATAGGAGTGAGAGGGAGGGACTGAATGAGGTGGGGAATAAATGGAGAGAGAGAAGAGAGCGGTAGAGCGAAAATGAGCAAGAGAATACAGAGAGGAAGAGAGAGAGAGAGTAGTGTCTCGCTCTCATCAGTCAGAGCGTTGCTCATCCGGCGGCAGAGGCTGCCTTTGTCACCATGACGGATCCTCGCTGTCTGTATGCCGCTCGGCACCAACACCATTACAGCACATTACTGATGTACACACACACACGCAGAGGAGAGAACACATTTAGCAAGCACTCACACACACATGCAGAGGCGGTAGTACACGGTTTTTAGCAAGTGCGCACACACATACACACAGGTATGTTTGTGTGCTGGTATCAAATATACAAAGACACACGAAACAAACACAGACACACACAGACAGACATTCACATAGGAGCATGACGTGCTTGGCATAGATATGTTGTGTTATTGATCTTATGATCTGTATACGTTATTTGGATTAGGGCAGTAACTAATGATTATACAGTTCAGAAGATATTCATTGTAACCTCCATAGAAGAATAATATTCACATTTGGGAAGCTGGAACCTTTGAACTTTTATTTTAGCTTAAAGACCAGGCTCAAAAGCAGGTTTCACTGCTTTTATTCGATAACATTTGATTGCGTTGTGTTCTCCATGCATTTCATTAACATGTTTTTGCTTGCATAACAATGATAATACAAGTACAGATCACATGTTAATACCAAGAGGCAACCTCCGGTGTTGGGAAATGAAGCCAATGCGGAAGTGCTAAAACTGAAATTCCTCGAGCGGCCACTTGAGATAGGCTGCAGAAGTGAGTCAGTCTCCATAAGCGGCCGTATTAAACAGCAGAAATAAACATGTTCACAGCCTGGTTCAGACAACTGTTTTGGTCTCTATAGCTACTTTCCTCATCCATGACAACTGTGAGGGGTGAGTCTTTTTTTTAGTCACCTGTTTAAATGATATTAAGGCTTAAAGTTATGCACAATTAACAGTGTCGCCACTTTGATTGACAGGGAAGTGCCGTTACAGATGGTTTATTAGAGCACCCAGGCATGTCGGCCCGCCTCAGGTCCGCCGATGATCCATGTCTTTGCTGATATTTAACCGGGAGGCAGAAGAAGCAGTACATCCAACATGGTGACGGCCAGCGTCGCATATTTTAGGCTTTAAAACAGCGCTTTGGAAACCTATGGGTGACGTCACTCAGGCTCTGTCCATGCTTTATACTGTCATTGGTTAATACCTGTGCTATTCAGGTGTTAACTCGCAAGATTGAACAGACACACACACATTTAGTTACAAACACAAACTGCACTAAGCATTCTCAGAATCTCATTATCCTGTATACCTTGCATACATAGGCCTTCACACAAACACAAACACACATGCATGCACAAAGAAAGAGGCAGGTACACAACATGCAATGCAAACACACACACACAAACACAAACACGCACACACACACACACACGCACACACACACACACACACACACTGTCATGCTCATTTGGCAGCTGTGCACAGACACAAATAATTAAACTGTAAAACCCCACACACACAAACACACACATGCTGAGACAGTGATCGCACATAACTCGCACAGAGGCATAAATACCTCATTATTTATACACACACACACACAAACTTGTTGTACTACACGCACACACTTACTATTTCCATCTTTTCGCTCTCTCTTCTCTTGCTTTCATTAAACCCACACTGACAAACAGCAGCATACGCAGCTACACTGAGCAACAGATGTTCAATGGGAGATATTGTGTAAGACTGAACGTTAATGTGTGTTGTATATAAAATGCTAACCAAGCTGTGTCATTTGTGTTTGTCTCCACAGTACTATGAAATGTCCTACGGTCTCAACATTGAGATGCACAAACAGGTAAGAAAGACTGTGATCAGTATATTTCTACTCAGTGCTTCCAGTGTGGAAGTTGCATGTATTGTGTAGGCGGGAGGAGGTGAATGTGTTATTTTACATGTGTAACTTAATGTAGGTGGGTTTGTACTATATCTTTTCATCCCTGTTCTCTTTCTGTATTTTCTATTTACACTAAGTGATGTACATATATGGTAATAAGGTGGACAAATTATTAGAACACCTTTCATTAAATGTACAACACCACTATAAAGTCTAGCTTCAAAATTTACCGCAGCATTTGGTCTTTGCACACATTTTTATTTTTCTGGTCACTCAGTGTGTACTGTGTTGGCAGCATAAAACAGGATCTGTTCCAGCTTAAATTGCTGTGTAAAGATAATGAGCAGAGAAAAAAGTTGTGACTCGCTTCAGTAAAAAAGAAGAACCAGAAACAGGGCAATGGAATTAATAACAATTTTTGTTAAAGAAGCACTTATTTTCTCTTCTTTTATTTGGTTGATTATTAATGAGTCAGCAGGAGCAACAAGTGGTTTCAACACTAAGGCTGATTTTATTAGTTTTAATAAGGGTCACTGCACAACATTTTATCTGTCTTTGCCTCCTTATGTATTATATTCGCAAGTACTGCTGCATGAAACCACGAGTAACAAAAATAAACATCAGAGTATATTTCCTACACAATTATGATATCCCCATTGACTAAATATTTATTTGTGGATAGTCTCTCTCTCGGTTATTCTCTAGCAAAACAAGTGATGGTTGCTGTAGATAAGAGAACAAACAATTACTGAAGTGAGAATTAGGGAATAATAATGCCATTAAAATGTCTGCTACAGTCGGTAACCATAGTGATGGTAAATGTATGTTTTACAGAACTGGTGGTGACAGCCTGAGGTTAACTGACACTAGATGTCGACAAGATTTAGCTATTATCTACAGTATGAGCTAGTGAGGACTGGTGTATGAAATCACCCACAGGTTCTTCTAAACGACGTAAAGACCAAATACTTGGTAGACAGAGATAAAAGAAGGTCAGTCTAAATTGTGTATCATTTCCATTTATCCTCACCGAGATCGGGTATTCTTGAGCGAAGACCTGTGTCTGATGAGCAGCGTGTGCTCTCTGGAGCTGGTGACTGCTTGTCAGTCCCTACACTTGCTGCTAATTTGCTGTCTGGGTCACACTGCAGGAAAGGGAGCCAGTCAAATTGCAGACAGACAGACAGACAGACAGACAAAAAGGCAGACAGACAGACAGGTAGCAGACATGATATCTTTTTCTCTGTGTTGACAGACCTCCATGCAGATAGACAGAATCATTATCCAGCTGAATGGCATCTTCCTTTAAGGGGGCTGCCTGTGTCTCCCTCTCTCTCTTAATCTGTCTATCTGTCATGCTAACTTGCGCTATGCAGTGGACTAGACACTGTCATGGAAGACAAGAGGGGATTTTTTTTTTCCCCTTCTTCACATTTTACAATGTGTTCCCAGCCTGCCCAGCATATGCATTTAGAAAGCAGCTCATTGTTTGAAACAATCTCTGAAAACGCCTTCAAATGAAAGCCTCTGCACTTTAACCTCATAATCATTGTGTCATTTCACGAGCAAGGTAATTATAGCACAGACACATCAAACAGTGGGTTTCTGTCCAAATACTTGCAGTGCAGTGTACAAACTTGCTGCAGACTCCACTACTGGCTGATGTTATGTCCAATAGTTGAAGTTAGGGAAGATCAGCGAAGAGTTTAAAAGCTGATTGGGGCATATTTTAATTGATCTGCATTAGCTTTATTTAATACCAATAGAGTTAAAACACTGAAACTAGTTATTGTAAGTCTTCAGCAACAGAGCAACATGAACAAATATATAGCTGACAGCAGTTTCCACATGACACCAAGCCTCTCTTTCCTAGTATATAGTAAAATGTTGCAGGTGTGCCTTTTCTTCTAAAGGGCTGCTGTTGGTTGGAAGCTGTCCAAACACAATACAACACTATAGATCACCTGGTTTGAATCTTATTGCTACTGTATAAATCAGCTCACAGATTCACATCAGCTGTTTTAGGATTAAAAGTAAATGATGGGTCATATCAGCACAGGTGAGATGAGGTGTACCAGAGAACTTTGCATGATTCAAGATGAATTCAAACCATTATGTCTGGGCAAAGATGATAGCATGTTGCACCTTGATGTAAGGTAATAAGACATGGAACATGTCAACGAGACCCTTATTGCTCCAGATTACTCCAAACTGAACTTAAAATTTTGTGTTGGAAACTGACTTTGTTTGAAATTGTCCCCTCTACATTTCATGTTTTATTCTGCATTCTTTAAACATCCAAATTCATTGAACCACATTTGAAAGCAGGAAACCTCAGGAGGATTTTATGTTGGAGTTGTGCGGTTTAAAAAACACACACACGTGAACAATAAAACTGACTGATGGATGGGATAGATTGATTCCTAAACCCCCACAGCAGACACAGCTATTGACAGAGCAATAATCAGAAAGAGGGGGAGAGAGACAGACTGACAAAATGAGAGAGAGACTAGAGATAAACCTGACCAGAAAAGGTCAGAGTATTGGAAAACTACTTTGAAAGTACAATTTTACAAGCCATCTGCCATTTCATACTGAAATAAGTTGAACTACAGTACAGATACACCTAGGATTAATACAATGCTTTTACTGTATTTCAAGATAGTGTGAAATAGTAATGCTACTCTATTTTGTAAAAACAGTGAATAGGTCAGGTATCTTCACTGTTAACATAAGTGTGCGCCCCCTGTACAGAGGCCCTTTGCTGCATGCCATCCCCTAAATGCAATTTGTTTCATCTCTGAAAAATTTAATTAGAATAATGAGTTTCAGATAGTTAGAAATGAACATTTACGTCACAATAACCATGAAAATTCTAATATATCTCTAAACTACCAATAATTTTTAGATTTTGTTGAACAGCTGAGCAAAATGCAGAGAAAGTCATACTTTAATTACAAGAAGAGAAACTATTATCCTACAGTGTCGACGTAGGAAGTGGACAGAGATAAAGCGAGATAGAAGGAGAGTCAATGGGAGAGAACAGAAAAAAGAGCGAGAGATGGCTGGCAACAAAGCCAAGCAGAACTGGACTGTCAACTCTTGTCGCCAAAAAGAAGAAATGGACTGGGGCGCTGGCAGCACCTCTGAGAGATGGACGGATGAGGGGGAGGAGAAGAAGGGGGATAGGTGGGAAAGATGACATGGGGAGGCCAAGGAGAGCCGTGTGGAAAATAGGGAGAGTGGGGGAGAAGGGGTAGGCGGTGGGGATGACAGAAGGAGACCAAAGAGCTACCGTCAGGCGAATGAGAGTAAAAAAAAGAGAGAAATAAATGAAGGAGAGGCCCGGTGTCAGGAACCAGTGAACAAGGCTGATGAGAGAGAGGTAGAAAAAAGTATATGTTTGAGCTATGAGAATAAAAAGAGTATATGTGGGGAAAAAGTGATTCAGAGAGAAAAACAAGAGAGCCAGTGAGAAGGTTTAACAGGAGAGGTGATAGAAGAGCCAGTGGGAGAGAAATATGAGACAGATAGTAAAACTTACAGTATCACAGATAGGAAAGGAAACAGAAGTGACAGAAATAGAATAAAAAGAAGGAAAGAAGGGAGAGAGTGAGTGTGACAGAATATAAAATAAGGGAATGGTGTAAAATAATGATATCAGAGAAAGACATTGATAAAAAAAAAAGAACTAGCATAAGGAAACTGATAAAAAGAGAGAGGATGAGGATAAAACACAAAAGGAGATGTAGTAGAGTAGAGGGTATTACAAAGGGAGAGGGGATGGAAAAGTGAGTGGGATGGTTTGAAAAAAGTAAGAGGAAGATAAATTAGAAAAATGAGGACTTTGAAGATGTGAGACTGTAAAAGAGGAAGAGAGAGCACGGCTAGAGAAAAGGCAGTTAAGAAAGTAAGGGAGCTAGAGAAAAAGAGAGATGGCACGGAGACCTAATGTTGGAAAACGTGTAAGAGTGGGGATGAGAGGAAAAGAGGGGATAGAGATTAATTGAACGGATGAAAGAGGAGAGGGTAAACAGGAAGGATGGAGCGTTAGAAGAGACAGATAAAGACCTCAGAGAACAGATGGGGGCGGGGGGGGGGCAAAAGAGATGGAGATGAAAATTAGAGCCAAGAAAAGAAAAGCAACGGAGGGAAAAGGAAAGACAGGGGGAGGGCAGTCGAGAGAGTGAGAGAGACATCAAGGGAGGGAGGGGAGCTTTGAGCCGCAGTGAGAAATAATGAATCATGAATAGATTTAACAGTATCTGCTCTTATTTCCTCTCCTCCTCCTCTTTCTCCCCCCTCCAGCTTCCTCCTAACATCCTGTCGAGATCACTGCTATTGCCTCTCTCCCCTCTCTGTCTCTCTCTCTAGCACACGCTCTGTCATTATCAGTGGCAGGGCCATCTCATGTCCCGGCATTAATTGAGCTGTAACAGTCATCCCTTGCCTTCGTACCCTTCCTTTTAGCCTCCTTTGCTTTTTCTCCCTCCCACTCTCTTTTGGTTTTTAAATTTCACACTTGCTCTTTATCTTCACCTCCTCCCTCCCTTTCTTCTCTTTCACTATCTTGATCTCCCGCCCTCGTTTCCTTTCTAATGTCTCTCCCTTCCTCTTTCCTTCTCTCTGCCTTTCACTTTCTCAGATGATTATATCTGAACTATATGAAGGCACAGAAAAGATAACATCTCCCCCCCCCCTCCTCCTCCTCCTCCTCCTCTTCCAAGCTGTATGGATGCATTGAAACACACACACATGCACACTCACCCTCTTACATTATCTCACTTGGTTCACTTCCATTATCATATCATAGATATATATATATATATATGTATAATGTATATATTCTGTATATATATGTATACTAGCTGTATCCCCAGGAGGAGTGAGGGAGGCTATAAGGACTTTACACTGCTCTCTGTGGTTGTTCTATATTCATTGATATAGCACTTCTGGGGTCGGGATAGTTATTACCTGTATCCTCCGCTATGTGCAGACGCATAACATGTATATTCAGTGACTTAGTAATTCAGTCATATACTGTGGACCCTCAGTGGTTGGCACAAGACAGCTTGCAGATATGATGCTGTGCTGTATGTCTTGTTGTGAGGTGTGTGTGGTGAATGGATTGAAGCGGGTTTTGTATCGACAGCTGATTGTAGCAGCAGGACAACAGGATGATGGCGGGAGGTGAAGAAGAATAGACGCTTTGTTAGACTTGTGTCCCGCAAGAGCTTGCGACCAAAGTACAGCCTGGGAAAATATGAAAATTTGGAAGGCAGGAAGTGAATGAAATATTCCTTTCCTTCCATCAGCCAGCTAACTTCAAAGGACTATTAAACAAAGCACACTGCTATTCAGAACTGCAGTGGTAGTAAGACGACAACTGCAGCAGTACTAAACAGCACCTAAACATTCTTATCTCCTGTATGTGCAACATTTATTTTTTTTGTTGCATTTCATGTAAAAGTCGTCACAGGTCCAAGATTTTGGTCTGAAATCTGCCTGAACTTCATGTGCATTAAAATATTCTTGAGGGGAAAACAACCCACTAACTTGTCGAAAAGAGACCAGACCCAATCCGAATAGTATAATTAGACATGAAGTGCCAATAAAATAAACAAAATTTTGCAATTTTGCAATGGGCTATAATCAGGAGCTGATAACTCTGATCTCAAAGCATTAATGGAATTGTAAACCAAATCAGATTAAATCAAACATAATTTAGACCCGCTGGCCCGATTCAAGGCTGGGTCAGGTCTCTGTTTCTACAATTTTAGGAATTTCTTAAAGGTAAGAGATAATCTTGATTAGGTTGCTGTATACTATGCATATGGTTTTAGAAATTTGATTATTTGTTTTTAATTTGTCACTTTTAGGGACAATGATTTGTATTGCAGTTCAGAAAGTTTGACATTTTTCAAGTACAGTGGGCTTTTTGGATAAAATAAAAAGATTCCCGTTTGCAGTCTCAACCTGACTAGAGGTCCAATCAGCCAGAGTAATTAAAAGCGATCAGTTTATAATTGCTCCAGTATGCTAAAATGCATACAGCAGACATATCATTTTTTAAAAACTAAATATAAATATACTTGACTTTGGGGTATTATGATGGCCAGTAGAGTAATGTCTCACTGTCTACTTGGGCTGCATCTTTTACAGTGACACTGAATGATCTCAGGCAGTAAACAGCCAACCAGCCAGCGTATTTTACTTCCTGGTCTTGTATACCGAAATTGCCTTGGAGCTGTAAATGGTGACATGTCTCTTTCTTCTATCGTGCAGCAAATGTGTATCTTGACATGTGCACATATACTGTGCATCTTCACAGTTTCAGTATGGTAATGGGTGGTTTAGCTGTAGGGTCCGTTATTTCTTTGCTTGGCATAGTGTCCCCCAGTAGACCCCTGGGGCCAGCATGGGAGCTATGTGGCAGTATTTCAATAAGAGCCTAGGTAAGTGTTTCTAAATTACTGGGTTGGGACCTGACAATGCATCATGGGAAAAAAAATGACTGTAAGGGCTCATCTTTACACTGCTACTGTAGGTACACTATGCCCACTTTCAGTCAGAAATAAACACCACATTTTAGCGTGTTAACTCTACCGGGAAAGGGAACAGCAGTGCATAAAAAACACACGGCCTTAGCTGATGTTGCATCATTCATTTATTTTTCTCCTCAGCAGTCACTGCACAACCATATCTCTGAAAACAGGAAAATCCTCCAATTTGGATGACTCAGTGTTGTTAATTTATTATGATTATGCATGTACAACCATTACTGTTTTTAGGGGTGTATAAATGTCTCTCTGATTTATTTAGAAATCGATATCCCAAGGAGCAAAGTAGCAGCCTGTCCGAGTCAAGCCGGTGTGGCTGCTGATTGAAATACTGTGGACTCAAAGGTTAAAGTCCCTCAATAAGTTGTGCTTTTTAAATAACGTTCCATATTAAGCTGTGACACCAATTTAGGTGTGCAGGAGGCATTCCTGATGTTAGGGAGGTGGAATTGTTGCATATTTGTTTGTCTTTTAGTAGTCTGATACAGCAGGATGCTAGGCAACAAGCCTTCTGGGCAGCGAGGGTGCTTAATGATGAGATTAGACAGCAAGAACCTGGAGGGGCCAGTGTAGCTGAAAGCTGGGTTACAAATGAATTTTTATAATAGTTCAAGCTGCCTGATTCCAGCCTTTTTGATCGTTACGAGAGGACAGGAACAGAATGCTTGTTTTTCAAATATTTGGATTTTGCTCTTGATTTAAACTTGCAAAATTAAAACACACAGAGGCCACAAAAACCCAATAACCGGTCTACATATATAACAAAGTACACTGCTTAGTTGTTTGTACTACATATTCAGAAATTCAGGTCCAGTGTGTAAGATTTAGGGGCTCTATTTACAGAATATGGCATAAATGGCATATAATATGCATTTTCATTTTTATATAATAACCTGAAAATAAGAATCATTGTGTTTTGTAACCTTAGAATGAGCTTTTTACATCTACCACCTACTTTTTATATTT
This sequence comes from Sciaenops ocellatus, assembly GCA_033000465.1. Classification (NCBI taxonomy): domain Eukaryota; kingdom Metazoa; phylum Chordata; class Actinopteri; family Sciaenidae; genus Sciaenops; species Sciaenops ocellatus. The sequence goes on along the minus strand of CP136882.1, from coordinate 14,239,379 downwards.
TCAGCAGAGTCTGCGATGTTTGTCATGTTTCTACAGTAGTCCATAACAGACACTACAAGGTCTAGATCACTGACAGTGCAAAGAATGGACAGTGTATGTGTGACGGCTTCTGAAGTGCTGTTTTGAAGTTCAAACCTCTGGCTCTGGCTACCACTGGGTTGGCAGTCCTGCCTCTAATCTAGAAATCAGCAAAGACGTGGATCATCAGCGGACCTGAGGTGGACCGAATGACGCTCGGGCCATCTGTAACGGCACCCACCTGTCAATCAAAGTGGCCATGCTGTTAATTATGCATAACTTTCAGCCTTAAAATGATTTGAATGGCTGAGCTAAAAAGAAATTCAGACTCTGTACAGTTGTTATGAACAAGCCATAGAGACCAAAGTCGTCTTTGACAAGATCCTTTAACAGAAGGACAAGGTAGATCCAAAAGGAACTAAGGTTTCATGCCAGACTTGTTTTTTGAAGCTCGAATTTAGTTTACCCTTTTGCTCTGCAGTCCACATTTTGTACAAAACTGTAGTTTACCATCACTGCTTCATTATAATTCTCTCATTTAGATTATAATCTGTCAGCATTTAGCTGTCCTATTATTTTTACGCCCTTACACACCCCCATGTTTGTGCCCATGATATTTAATCTTTTGCAATATTTAAGTCCGTGTTCCATAAGTGTCACAAATACGTCATCCACTTTACAAGCAAGGCAAAGTTCTCTTGTTCTTTTACACATTTTTACCTTGAACTAAAATATTCAGTCTGTGAAATCTGAGAAATATCGACACCTCAAATATTTTGATCATGAATAAAGCCTCATACCTGTAAGTACCTAAAAAAAGAGACCTTTTTACCTTTTTAATTGTTAAAAAATATCTTCTAAAACAATTTAACAGGCACACAGTCAGACAGAAAGGTGGCCTAGTGGTGAGAGAGAGCATCCCATTAGTGAAAGGTGGCAGTGTGTCCTTGAACTGATGGTTAACCTCTACTGGTTACTAATTTTAAGCCATTTAGGATAATAGCAGCATGAGATAAAAGGCTTAAAATGACCCGCTAGGAGCTGAGTAAGCCAAACATCAAACAATTACAGAGTAAAAATAATAATAATGATGATATTACACATGATACAGCAGACTGCTTGGTTGCCAGATTTCTTACCAGCAGCGCTACCGTCACCTTTGCAACACCGTGGGTCCCAACATTCCTGATGTCATTGAAGTTAGTTCACACTTTCTTCATACCACAATAAAAACACTGCAATATGAATGCCATGTTCACACACTATAGACAGGATATTATAAGAATATACACTTAAATACTGTATCAGAATGCTACATAGAGAGATGGCGTGGTTCACACACCAGGCGGGATATTATAGGAAGCTGTGTTTGATAGTCAGGATGCTTGGCAGCCAGACTGTTTCCCCAGTGGACTCCCGAGGACAGATGAAGCAGCTGGCTGTCCTTCCTTCCTGCTCCCTCCTTTCATTTCACCACCACACATATAAGGCTGAGAGTGTGGGAGTGTGTGTGTGTGTGTGTGTGTGTGTGTGTGTGTGTGTGTGTGTGTGTGTGTGTGTGTGAGTGAGTGAAACAGACAAGAGTGAGTAGCCCAGCCTTTCTTTTACACTCTGTTATGTGATAGTTCATGCTATATAACAAACAATTTTGCCATTCGTGACATTTTAGCAGTCATAGTATTAAAAAAACATCTGTGATTTGAGCCGAAAAGAAATGTGAGAGAAAAAAAGATATGAAAGACTGTGAACAGAGTGAAGGAATAAACTGAGAAAATGAATAAAACAGGAACGGGGACTGAGGAAGATTAAGACAGAGTACAAACAAGCAGGAGAAGGAGATCACATGAGAGAATGTTTATCTATTTGTGTTGTATAAAAAAACTGTGTGCATGCGCTTATCCCCTCGTCTAATTAGCCCGAGCTGTCTAGCCTTTTTATGCATGTGTTTGTGCACATGTATGTGTGTGTGTGTGTGTGTGAGCACGCACACGTTGGTATATTTGGCTGAAGTTGTGTGACCTGAATCCTCATTTCATTTGGGAGAGAGTGAACGAGAATGAGAAAGGAAGTGAGGGAAAGAGTGCATGCGAGAGATGCCTTCATTTTCAACTCACCGCTTTGGTTCGTAATAGGATTGAGCTTCTCTCTCTTTCCTCTTTTTCTTTCTCAGTCTCACTCTTTCCATTCCCTCTGCCTCATGTCATTCCCACCACCCAGTGAGTCGATAATCCCATGGTTGTGGTTTGAATTTTTTTCTAAACTGATTTCATTTAAAGGGCTGGATTAGGAGCCTGCATATGTGGGTCAACTAGAACAGACCCTGGAGAGGTCAAATGACTTTGTGTGTGTGTATGTGTGTTTATGGTATGTGTTTGCACTCTCTCTGATCGTTGGTGTATGCGGTCCTTATTTGCACATGTTGTAGCATCTGTGCTCTGTATGTATGCAGCTTTGATGTCTCTCCCTCTCATTCCCTTTCATACAGAGTGTGAATGCCTGTGCATACATGTGTAACAGAGCTCATTTGTGCATAATGAGGCATAGAGAGCGGGATAGAGTGTGATGTAACCCTTTAGGAATGATATAAAATAAGTTGAGAGAAAGAAAAACTGTGAAAAAGAAAGAGCGAATGATGAGAGAGAAAAACGAGTGATTAAATTCCCAGGGAGCTAGCCTTTTAGCGTAATGGCTTTGTCACTGGCAGAAGGGCTCTGAGTAGCTACACAGATTGTATTGGCTTATCTTAAAGTGTGTGTGCGTATTTGAGTGTGTGTAGTACGTATACATAATGGTGGCTGTATGTGCCATGTGCCCTGACGGAGCAGCTGCACAATATGTGGTGTTTCATCCAGGTGTTAATGCTGCAAGCCCTATGTGAAATATGTTTGTGTATACAAACATAAGGAGTTAATTCATGAGGAGCATATGTTCAAGTGATTGTATTTTAATGGAGTAAATTTCATTTACAGTATAAAATTAATGTACAATGTGGTAAAAGGGTAAACGGTTTTTAGCCAGCTTGTGACACGGCTCTAAAGATGCCAATGTCCAGACTGAAATAATAACTACGGGATCAATTGTCATGTTTTTTTGTAAAATAATATATTTAATTTGTCCAGCATTACTTTGTTTCATCGCCTTTACATTACTTTGTGTTTAGAAAATGATAGCATGCTAACATGCTAATCTAAGATGGTCCATCCATCCATTTTCTGTAACTGCTTGTCCTTATCGGGGGTCACAGGGGCTGGAGCCAATCCCAGCTGGCTTTGGGCGAGTAGCGGGGTACACCCTGGTCGCCAGTTAGTCACAGGGCTGACACGTAGAGACAAACACTCATTCACACTCACATTCACACCTACGGGCAATTTAGAGTCACTGATTATCACCAGCATTTTCTTGAAGCATCGCTGTGTCTTAAGTGCAGTGTTACAGAGCTGCTAGCATGGCTGTACACTCAGTCTTCTTATGTTTGTGTTTTTCATGAAAATATGTCATCAGTTGGTATTAGGAGTTATTATCATAATAACAACTGCCACTATAGGCAAGGCCGTAATATGTGTGTCATGTTTCCAACAGTGAAGACAAATTAAATGTCATTTTGAAATATAGTGGGTGACCATGACCAGCCGAGGTTCAGTGTTATCACAGATAGCACCACCTGTAGCCTTGGTCTGATTTGCACTGTGGGGAGCAACTGAGCTTTGAAAGGTGGGAAGTCACAACAACAGCTGAATACAGTGATCTCAATGATGAAGTTTCCTCGCTCATTTTGGCATTCTGAAACAATTTCCATTGGGGATGTTTTGGCTTGGTTAGGTTTTTAGTCATGCATACTGTACCTGCATTCATGAGGACATAAAGGTACACCATGAGAAGTATGAGTATAAAAATCAGATGTTCCAGTACAGTTTGTACCAACCCAACTCAAGCACTGTGTTGTTCTGGCCCAAAGTGTGTGCATGCTCCAGCACCTCAGACACAAACAACAAGATGTTTAATAACCATTCATTAGTGTGTGTGTATGTGTGTGTAGATGATAGTGTGTGATGCATGCATGCATACTGTGCGGCCAGCTTTGCTACTCTGGCTACTTTGTGTCTGATTGCATTGCGGCCGACATGAGTTTGAAGCCGTATGCAGTCTGTCAATGCAAGCTGGTGAGCTGGCACAGTGTGAATATGACTAATAGCTTAGTGTATAATATAGCCAGAGAGAGAGCGAGAGAAAGAGAGAGAGAGATCTAGTCAGCTGTGAAACTACAACCCAACTGTGAGCTACAGATATTGTGCCTCAATCACATGCGTGTGTATCTTTAAAAGTGTATATGTATTTGTATATTACAGAGAAATGTTTATGAACCATGGATATATCTCTGCCCATCCCATACATAGAGGCTTATACATGCATTTGTGTGTCATCAGTGATAATACATGTTTGTAACTGTGCTGAATATCCTCCTGTGTGTGTGTGTGTGTGTGTGTGTGTTTGTGTGTTGGAGGGGTAGAAGTGAGCTGTCTGTCTGTATTTTTCATTCTAAATGTTTCTGCTGCCTGGTCCGCTGCCTATCTTGTATTGTTACTGCACTAAAGGTTGAATCTGTGTCTTTATGTGTGTGTGTATGTGTCTGAGGGAAGTGTGTGTTTATGTGTGTGTGTGTGTGCTTGTTGGTCTCATGCTGGGAGACTCTGCTTGCTCTGCACACAGCTCTTTGTGTGTGTGCTCTCCTCTGCTCTGTTTGGATTGGTTTTCTGTGTGCCCTTGTTGCTTTTGTGTGTGTGTGTGTGTGTGTGTGTGTGTGTGTGTGTGTGTGTGTGTGTGTGTGTGTGCACGACTATTTGTGGTGGCTTTTGTGTGTGTATTTATGTGCACACTTCTGAGAGTGCACGTGTGTGTACCTTTTAGTGTTTTTGTGTGTGTGTGTGTTTCATGTTTGTGTGTGCTTTACTGCTTCCCTTCCTCTGCCTCACCCTCTCTCTCTCTCTCTCTTTCTCTGTTTCCCTTCCTCTCCTTCCAGAATAGAGGGGCCATCAATCAGAGGCAAGGGGGATAGAGGAAGGGAGGGAGGGGATGAGGAGGAGGCAAAGAGGAGGAGAGGAGTTGGCTCAGCGCCAGGGAAGAGGAGCTGGCGCGCTGCCCAGAGGAGAGGGAGAGAGAGAGGGCGGAGAGAGGAAAACAAGACTGAGCAAGAAAAGAAAAGAGAGGGAGGGTGGAGGGAGATTCTGGGAGAGAAGCGGGGCAGAGAGATAGAGCAAGAAGGAGAAAGAAATGAAAGAGAATGAGAAAGAGGGCAGAGAGAGAGAGCAAAAGAGCACGGCCAAGTGCACCGAGGGAAAACGGAGCGCGAGGACAGAGAGAGGGAGAGAGAGAGATACTGTGGAAGTGGAAAAATGAGCCAGCAGAACAGAGAAAGGAGAAAGCTGATTGCATGGAGAGAAAGAGGAAAGAGAGGAGGAGGTGGGGGGTTGAAAGAGAGGAAACAGGAATGGCTGCTTTCATTGAGCAGCTCTGTGCCCACAACCCCAATCAGTGGGTGATTAGTACGTCATTGGCTACAAATATTTACCTTAAACTGTTCACAGAGGGGAGAGCAGTCCAATTAGAAAGCAGGGGGACAGAGATAAGCTCCAGGATTGTGTTTATGTGTGTATGTGTGTTTGATATGTACACACCCTCTGACTCTTGAGAATAAATGAGGGTATTCTGCAGCCATACGCATGCAGTGTAGAGGCTGTGAGGCAGAGTGGCCACCACTCCATAGCATGTACTCTGCCTTTGCTAAAAAAAAATCCCACAATCCAACGAGTTACCTTTAACAGATGTAAACATTAAAGTAACACCACACCTGTCAGTGATAATGCAAAATGATGATGTGTCAGTGAACTGTTTATTTCCATTATCAAACAACCTGCAGTTTTTTTCTTGATCAATTGATTAATCGTTTGCTTTATAAGATAAGAAGGTGGTGAAATATGTAAAACTTATAGGTCTAACCCCTAAAATATTCAGATTAATATCATATCACAGAAAGAAAAGTCCTCAAAATTGGAACTGGATAATGTTGACATTTTCTATTTGAAAAATGAACAAAGGATTTAATTGATTATCAAATAGTTACCATTAATTTTGCTTTTAATTGACTAATCAATTAGCCAAGTAATGTTTTGAATGAGTGAACAAGGAAACAATTTAGGACATAGCTCATGACTGATGCACTGTAGTGCATACACACTACAGCGGAGCAGTATTTAGGCATTTATTTATCCAGCGCAATAGTGGAATAAACCTTAATTTCTGGATAAAGATATTTCAAACAACCGATCTTAGGAAATATAAAGGTCAGAGCCTTAGCACTCTTTCTCTCACCACAAAACCATTTTGTATAACCTCCTTTCTATCAAAGTAAATTAGACAAGGCATCGAATTCTCTCCATTACAACTGGAGCCTTCTGCATTTGGAGGTTAAGAAGCTCATTCAGCTACTTCCAAGGATTCAAACCAGCAACTATTCATGTAACAAGCCAGAGAGAGAGAAGTGTTAGGAAGTAAAAGAGGAGCTACGAGAGATGGCAGAGATTTTTGTTCAGAGCAATTAGAGTGAGTAGAAGAGTGGCGTATCACACAGACACACACACACACACAGAGAGAGAGAGAGAGGGCCCCCTCCCCAGTAAAGCTGGCTCACTCAGCCGTAGTGGGACTGAGTGGCTGGCACAGCTGGCAGTGCCCAAGCACACTGGGCACCGTCTCCCTCCTCCCGTGCCAATCTCAACCCACGCTCATCACATTCAAATTCACCAAGCTTTATTGGCAAGATGAACGCGGTCACTGTTGCTTGCCGTCATGCTGGGAGAACAAATACAATGCTGATCTTTCACAGGGAAGTGGCTTCCCCGTTGATCCAGTTCAAGTTCACTTTAGTGTCATCATGAGTGAAAAGTGTAGAAGGAAAAAAAAAAACGTGAGCTTGTTTTCTCTCAGTTCAGACCTCCGTTTGAGCTTGTTTGCATTTCTGGTCTTGATGAGAGGGAACACATAAACCTCTATATATCACGTTTTGCCTTTGACGAGTCTGCCAATATGCTTCAGTTGATGCACACCTTGTCATTCCAGTCATTTGAAAGAAAATAGCTAGGGGACAGATCTTCCTCCAAAGGACCCCCTTCCTCTAAAACAAGCTCAATCTTTGTCATAACAGTCAGAACCTGGTTCATTATTTAAAGAAAAGTCCACGTGCAGATACATATGTTACACCATCAGTCTGTGATGGCTTATTTTGTGAGTGAATGTTTTATTTTATTTTCTAGTGTACCCACCGCCTCATCTACCCACCTGTCACGCCTGTTTCTACTTCAGTTAGTCATTAACTACATTTCCTAGAATGCCTTTTGACAGCCCTCAGAACAGGCAGTGTTGTATTTGTGCTGTGGGTTAAACATGTGGGTGTAGAGAGAGCAGTATAGCAACACCAATTGCAAAGTAAGTGAAGGAGAATGAGTTTTTCCAGTCAAGAAAAATTGAGAATTACGGCTTTTCCGCAAAGCGCAACTCTTTTCTCTCTTGCTTTGCATTCTGGTCCACTGAGCCGAGTGTTGGTGTTGAAATTGGTTCCGCTGCCTCTGATGGATTTCTTCCTGATTGACAGCTGAATGCGGGTGCCAAATGTTGGGTCAAGGAAGAATTTATTGCTGTGACACCAAATGTGACCTTTACTTTGTGTGTTTAAATGTTCATGACAATAAACTGTTGGAGGTTTCTCAACATGATGTCACATCATCTACAGCAGGCCGGTTATTGAAGAATTTATGAAATTCCAAAACCAGAGGGCTCAGAAAGGGGATCGCTTTATTTTTTAATGTGATTTTGCTGTACATAGAGCATATATACAGCACATATAGCTATAGTCAACCTTTCTTGTCCTTTTCATTTGATAGAAACAGATAGAGACAGAAAACGTCCTTCAACAGGCTTTAACCATCACTGCTTAGCTGTCAAGTTACAGAGATTTCTTCGCTGGTCGTGCTGTCTGTTGCTTCTTGTCTTCAAGTGATTATTTGAAAGGAAACAATGCAGTTTGCTTTGTTTGTATTTGCAAGTGCTGGTGTGAACATGTGGTTACTTTCCAATGTTTAGCATTACATCTGTTTTTCTTATTTTTAGATAGTAAATATGTGCACGTACGATAAGGGCTGTCACGATAGCAATCAAAATGATCTAAATGGCAAAGGAATTACACTCCAGGTAACAATAGCTGTAAAAAAAAGAACAATATACTGAGTGTGAACCAAAAAGGTGAGAAATAAAGAACGTACATTGATTATTTACATATAATTATTATGTGTGTTATTGATATGTCAATATTTAATTTTTAAAATAATACAGTTTTGTCTACACCAGTATATAGCAACACTCCTAATAGGATGTTCTTTTAGAGTTTGGATTTATATGTTATATTGGTTGTGTGTGTGTGTGTGAGTGTCTGTTACCTTTTCACACATTTCAGGTTGTATCATTACGCAGCAACAAGGCACTGTGATCATATAAACGTTTTGTTGGCTGATAAATGATCTGACAAGATGACAAGTCTGAGCATGCTGCCTGTGTGTGTGTGTGTGTGTATGTGTGTGTGTGTGTTCCTCAGACAGGCTAATATACACCACAGCTTCTGGAACAGGCTGTCCTTGTCGTGCAGTTCATTTCCTCTTCGTTTTGTCTTCCTCTGTTTTGTCGTCCCCTCTAACCTTACTTCTAATTTGCATTCCTCCATTTCTTTGTGTGTTTTGTCGAATAATTTGTGTGGTTTTTATTTTAAAAAATGAAAAGCCAATTTCTCCTTCTTTCTCTCTCACCTACATATTTATCTCTGTTTCACTTAAAGCCTCTCTTTCTCTGTCTCTCACTGTCCCCATGCCAGTTGGCAGCTTATCTGCCCTCAGGTGTTTATTGACCAGCCCCCTCTCTTCCTTTGTATCTATCCATCCATTCATCCCTCCATCCGTTCATCCCTCCATCCGGCCAGTCTTTGCCAGTACTCCCTGGTGGCTGTGCTTTGGCAGGGCTGTGGAATGAGACTGTGCCGTGTTGTTTCTGACACCTGGCCCGGCTCAGACTGCTTCAGCCCAGCTCACTTTCACTCTATTGTTAACCCATCGGCTGATTGGCGTCTTGCACTCACCATCCACAGCCTCCGAGCGAGAATGTGAAGTTTGTGGGATGCTGCTGTGTTGCAGAAGTTGATCAGCAACATTGTGCTCAGGTAGTACATATATGTAGCATGTACAAAACGTACAATGATTGTAGATGCTATGGTTTGCGATGTAATGAAAGGGTTAACACTGTTAAATCCAGATATAACACCCAACTTTGCAGCTTTATGTAGTTTTTGGTTTATAGTCTGCATGGTGCCCATCACAGGTTTCCATGGTACCTTCCTACCTACTATAACGGGCAGCCAAGAACACAGAATATTTTTAACATCTGAAACACAGGAGTGGAAGCTAATCCTAACATTTTTGAAATGTTACCTGATACTGTATGTGACTAAAATCATTCATCATTTCACCCTTATTATCACCAGTCACTTGAAGATCCATTTATCAACCTGTTGGAGGGAATGTTCTGTTGATCTAAGATGTCAGGGCCATGCCAAGTGATTCTGATATAACATAGAGCAGAAAACTGCACTGAAGCAAAGACTTCTCTTTTCCATATAAATTTGGTTAGATCTATCTGTAAAGCTTTCAATCAAACTCACGGCCACCTTGTATATACTCTATGAAAGCAGCTTCATACTGACAATGTTGAGGTCAGTTTTGTTCTATACTGTCTACTGACTTGTGGTCTAGCAGATTGGCTTTTATCTGGCCAAAACTGAGCCAGGTCATCCGAATTGATCTGTGGCCAGAGGACAAGCTGTTGTTCAGTAGGAGGCTTTGTGGTGCAGTTGCAGAGACATACCTGAGCAGAGGAGAAAGGGGAAACGTGAAATATGTGTACTCTTTATTTACAAAATTTTAGGTTAGTGGTTGAACTATTTCACAGGTTGCTATAATTCCAAGACTTGAAGCTCATTCAAACAGAAAAAACAGATATATTTGTGAAAGGAGCCTGTTGAAGCTATCTGTTAACAAAGCCTGTCTGTTGACATCTCGCGCAGACATTATTGGGCTCTGTCGGGATCATTATCAGTGGTAAGGATGAGTGTGTGGACTGTATTATTTTATTTCCAGCTGCAATCTAATGAAAAGGGTAGAAAAAACAGAAAGTAAAGAAGGGGATTAAGTTGAGTTAAGCAGACAAACGCACAGTAGATTTTAAAAGAAATGAAATCGGTAGAATATACAGCAATCAGAAATGTTTCAATTTCCTGTTGTAAGAACTCATTCTCTTCTGTTATCTCTGTTCCTATTCTTTGGCTGTCACTTTCTTTTTGATGAACAGTCAGCACACACACATACTATACATGTATATCATTTACAATATACTTAGCTTTGGCACAACCTCACACATTCACACATACACACATGAGTATACATTGACACATGTGATATGATGTGATAAGACTGTGTCTGTCCTTGGAACAGTGCTGTGTGTCTGGTGATAGCCAGTTTATGAAGTCATGATGAGACTGGCTATAACTGACAGGCTAGCTGATTGTGTGTGTGTGTGTGTGTGTGTGTCTTTACTTGATGGTGTACACACAGCTCTGTCAGTCATTGCACTGCCCTCCATCGCCTCTTTGCTGTCTTTCTCTCCTCCTCCAGTATCTTCAAGTGCCAGATATGTGTGTTAGTGAGGATAGAGGGACAGAGGGATAGAGAGAGAGAGAGAGAGAGAGAGCAAAATAGATAGAGGGAGGAAACATGAAAAATGTATGCATGTTGTATGGCCGTGGTAATGTGTGACAGCAAAGTAACAAAGAAAAACACAAGCGAGCGACTGACGTAAGAAGAAGAAAAAGGGGCAGCTGAGAGAAAGGAGGGAGGATAAATTAGAATAGAGAGAGAAGAAAATAATATAGAAAAATAGAAAGATGGGAGAAAACGAGACAAAGCGAGCATGGGAGAGATGGGGGGGGGGGGGGTTGCGGGGTGGGAGGAAGAGGATGAATAGGGTAATAATGGCTCAGTGTGAGAGCTGTTGTAGAAAAAGAGAGAACGGCTGAGTGAAGAAGAGAACAAAATGAGGCTGAGGGCACTCAGACAGATAGAATTAGACACACCGCAGAGGTTCAGTGTGTGTGAGAGCGTGTTGTGTGTGCATGTGTATGACACAGAGGGAGTGTGTGCTTATGTTTTTATATGTTTGTGTGTGTAGGCAAGCTGTATTCTGCGGATGGTTACCAGATTTGCCACGTGTGTGTCTGTGTGTTGGTGTGTGTGTTTGTGTGTGTGTGTCTGTGTGTGTGTGTGTGTGTGTGTGTGTGTGTGTGTGTGTCTGTGTGTGTGTGTGTGTGTCTGCGTGCGTAAGAAAGAGTATTTTTATGTTTTTTACGAGTTTTAGGAAAGGGACAAACATAATTGCACTGAATAGCCGGCTGTGTCAGATGAAAAGCTCGAAAGAGAAATTCTTCGAGGTGTTTGGCTTTTTGTGAATGTGTGTTTTTTCTCTCATGTTTGTGTGTGTGTGTGAGAGAGATTAAGAGAGTGTAAGAGGAAGACTGAAGTGTGTAAGAGTGTGTGAGACCGAGCTAAATGAGAGTGTGATGGTGCTAAAAGACCAGATGATGACTGGAGTACTGCCTCCATCCTTCCACCTCTGCTGCTCACTCCTACATCACCCCACGTTCTTCTTTTCTCAGTCTCGTAGAGTTGTCACTGACAGAACTCCTCGCTCATTAGAAAGGTGTTTTAATGCAGCAGAGGCTTAATGTGCAGTAAATATGTATCATATTTGTCGTTCATTGCGTGCTTATCATTGTATGTTATGCAACGCCATCATATATCCATTTCTCTCTCTCTTTCCATCACAGGCGGAGATTGTCAAGCGTCTCAGTGCCATCTGCGCTCAGATCATCCCTTTCCTCTCGCAAGAGGTAAGTGTCACCACCGCCAGACACACTTACACAAAAATACAAAATATGAACACACGTAATCAGAAGACAATTATTCACACCCCAGTTTTGTATCATGTTTTTTTGCATTCAGAATAATAAATAACCCAGCATAGATACAGTTGCACGCTAAGCAAGTTAAAGAAAAAATATAAATTCAGAGGTTCTTATTCATTGTAAAGTGTACAAAAACAAAAACATTTCAAATGTATTGCAATATAATACACTAGTACTGCAACAAATGTTAGTAGGTAAAGTTTCAGTATTTTATTTTTATTTCAGTATTTTCTTGTTAATTGCTTCTGTGGGCATTTCATCCCAACCTGTGTCAATAAGTCACTCTTTTTGTTCGAAAAGCAAATAAATTAACAAATCTACTGGTGTCTTGTCAAATCCCTTTAATATCCTCATTAAACACAACATCTGGCTAAAAATTAAATAAAAGAAATCAAAGCAAAAATGTAAATTCAGGTAGTTATTGCACATAGGTGAAACTAGTGTGAAACATGCAGAATGAGATAGATAGAGCTCAGTCCTGTTTGTCGTTAATTATTTTGTTTGCACAATGAAATTATAGCTCATAATAAAAGTGAGGCCACAAAGGTAACAGAATTAGAGAGTTATTTGTCATGATAGATTTGTGAATATAATTTGCATTACTGAGTTACGATCAAAGCACCTTTCATCACATCAGCTAATGATCAGCTGATCTGAACAATTTCATGTCCCATGGTGTAAACATGTGATGTGAGCTGCATTTGTATTTGTACCAAATGATCTATACCAAAGGTCCAAAAGTGCTGATATTAAAGAAATTCCCACAGGTATCAGTGTCATGAGAAACAATACAGAACTACTTATTATGGCATTAAAGCCAACAATATAAATATCTTATTTCAAAAGTAATACTACATTAGTATTGTATTGTTTTCCAAACATTCAGATGTAATTATATTTAAATAAAAAACAGGAACTCTTTGCGTTATGCCTTCTTATCATTCAGCAACATTATCTCCATTTGTGCATGTCAGCTTGGTTTCCATAAATCGCTTCTCAAAGCTTTATTTTAAATTAAATCTCCTCAATACAACCTAAATAAGTAAAACGAGCAGGACAATTCAAGTTAATATTAGTCTACTGTTCATGTGTGTATATGCTCGTGTGTGTGTGTGTACTCTTCTTGGGTGTGCGTTGGTTGTAGATTAGAGTTCAAACATGCAGACACACTTCTTTTTGTCTGAGTGTGAGTGTGCACTGATGAGTGAGCTCCCTGGAGACTGAATGGTCACAGCTCTGTCAGTTTGATCAATATTGACACTGGGTGTGCATGTGTGTGTCTGTGTGTGTGTGTGTGTGTGTGTGTGTGCACGTGTGTTGTTGCCCACATGCATATTTGCGTTTGTGTGGCTGATTACATTGGGGTTTTGTGTAAACAGTGTGAGATTTTAGTCAGTGTGGCTTTGAGCGTGTGTTCGTGTCTGGCTATATGTAGAGTATGTGTGTTTCTCTTTGTGTGACTTTTTTGTCAGTGTTTGTGTTGTGTGTCAATGCACGGTTGCCCAATCCACACATTTATTTATATTTATACACCCTGTACAAGCAGAGTTTATTTGTTTTAACACCTTTTCTCAAGTTTAGTTCATGTAAAGGTTCCTGCAGTGCTCCTACAGTACACATTATGTTTATACTGTGTGCGATGATATACAGCATGGATACTAAACCACTGCAACCTGTCCTTCTCTTCTTTCTATGCCATTCAATGTGTGTGTTTATATACTGTGTGTGTCTGTTTGTGTGTAGCATCAGCAACAGGTGGTCCAAGCAGTGGAGAGGGCCAAGCAGGTCACAATGGCTGAACTCAATGCCATTATCGGGGTGAGTCACCTCCATTTATTATGACAACACAAACACACGTACGCACATACACACACACACACACACATTAAGAGTGCTCCAACCAATCAGACACAGTGGCTCGGGTGACAGTCAGTTCATTCAGTTCTTTCATCACTGCTCTATAAACACTGTACGTAGATCAGGAAGATTGATCATCAAATAGGCATTAATGTAAACATAACTTGAGGTGTTTGCTGTACGTGCTAAATATATATGCAGTCAAGCTGGTATTATTACAAGTAGATTCTTTGATAGCATGCTATAATTTAATTTAACTTTTTTTCTTCTTTTTTTTAAAATGAAAATTAACCTTGAAGGATTATGTTTTGATGAGTTTTCTGTAGCCACTCTCTTAGAATCAGATGTTAATGAGTTTGGGGTGTGTTCTTGTTGTATAAACCTGATGAATAAGCAGCAATTGCGATGTTGCGTCCTGTTTTAGTCAATTTTACTGCCAGTTATAGAGGATTCAGGTGAATAATATACCATGATGTAAGGAATCACTGCTCCCAGCAGCTAGCTCCTAGTTTAAATAACTGTTAGAATAGAAATATATTAACGTTTTGGAGTAGGCAATCAATCTTGCCAAATATCCACGGCTCAAACATGAGAGCCTTTGCTCAGTCTCTTATATGGAAGCTCTCTTTTAAATCATGTTTAAGAAGAGAAAAGAAATCATTGATCAGATCGGTCAGTTCTAATAACACTTAGCACATGATCACCTGACCAAGAGGATACGCAGGCTTGTCTGCACATGTATGTCTTTATATGTACACACACACACACACACACACACAGTGATGCTCGCCTAGACAGGGCTTTCCAGAGCTTGTCTGAGCACTGATCACATTACTGTCTACTTAAAGCCCTTTGTTCCTCCCAGCACTACAAACACTGTTGTCTCTTAGGTGTGTGCTCGTGTGAGAGTATGTGTGTGTGTCGAACACACCGGCTTGACAAAACAACACACAAAACCACATCATAATGCTCCCTTCAGGATAATAGCCTTTCTTTATCTGTAGCTGCTCCTTTGCTCTCCTCTCTTCCTGTCCCTCATCATCCTGTTTTTTTCCCGCTTTCTCTTTGTCTTTCTGTTCGTTTTTCCTTCTGGATTTCACCCAGAATCATCTATCCTTTTGTAATCTTTTCTTCTCTTCCTCTTAATATGGCCTCGCTCTCATTTCTCCTCTCCCATTGTTTTTTTTGCTATGTCTTATCTTTTGCTCTCTCTGCTGCACACTTTCCCTCCCTCTTCCTGTTCTCATCTACCCTCTCTACCTATCTTCTCCCTCCTGCTCATCTGATTCTCCATCACTTTTCACTGCTTCCACCATGATTTCCCTCTGTTCCTCCCCATCATTTACTCTCCGACTCAAACATTTTCTTCCCTCTCTGTATTTTCCCATGGCCTCTTCCCCCTGCCTTTCCTTCATAATAAATACCATTCATCGCCTCACTCTTTTCACCATTTCTCTGTCTTCTTGGTTTCCATCTCCACTTACTTTACTCTCCCTGTGTATCCTGATCATTTAATTTCCTTCTTCCTTCTTTCTTTTCCCTGTCTTGTCCTTGGTGTCCATCTTTCTCACCCTTTAATCCACTAATCTCTTTAACATCCTATCTTCCTTCATCTTATTTTCCTCTCTCACTGTTGAGCTCTCCATGTGGATTTGATTTCATTTAACTTCCTCCCTTTCTCCTATCCCTCTTCACCTCCCTATTCTAAGCACAACTCCCACTCCCTCTAATGTTTTTTTCTTCCTTCTCCTTTGTTCTTGACACTTTCTCCTGCTTATTTTCTATCATTTTCTTCTTTTTCCCATGTTTTCTAACCACCCAACCCCTTGTATGACACCATCCCTTTCCAACCCCTCCTTCCCCTCTCCCCCCTTTCCCTGTGGCCACAGCAGCAGCAGCTCCAGCACCTGTCTCACCACGCCCCTGGCATTCCCCTGACGCCACACCCATCAGGCCTGTCCCTGGGCGCGGGGGGCTCAGGGCTTCTTGCGCTGACCGGAGCCCTGGGGGTCTCGGCCCACCTTGCCTCCAAAGATGAGCGCAACCACCTTGACCCTGAACATCTCAGAGGTAAAGAACTGCAGACTTTTAATCTTTCATTTTGTCTCTAAAAAAAGATTTAAAGGTTCTCAAATTCAACTGGCGTGACTGACATCTACACACTTTAGCCAACTAATAAAATCAAATTCATGACACCAAATGATACATTAAGAAACTGTGCCTCTTAATATAGATAAGATAGATCATGTTTTGTGATTTTGCAGCTTAGAATCAGTTGCAGTCTGCTGTACAAGACAGTAGAGCTACAGTTTAAAGACCCAAAGTTCATAGTAAGATTTCTATGATTGTTTTGGAGAAACATTATGGCATTTAGAATTTGTATATAATACAGATGGTTTAGCCTTTGTAGCCCGAGTTTATCATAGTTGCAGTGGAAATCAGTGTGTTTGCTTTCGTTACAGTTCAGTGTGCACAAAGGTTTTCATTACTGACAGTCATTTACACAATTGAACATTTTGAGAAGATATTTAGCAAGTTAAATACAAGCAGGGTATAGTAATCATTCAGAATGAAACCATCAGATATTGCACATGCAAGAATTATTGCTATCTTGCAAAATGTTTATATTCATGCATATCCATGTGTGCATTTGTATGTTTGTTTCAATTAAATGTGTTTCATACTAGACTAGGCACAAAGCAGCAGTGAGAGAAACTCCAACAACAGCTACAGAATAGAAAATAGAACATCTTATCATTTTAGACCAGATAAAACGCGAAACGACGCTATACATCATTTGTGGCAGGCTCATGCGTAATTTGTACAGCAAGTCACCTTTTGGACTGAATTTGAACTTCCATGTTTAGATTGCTGTCATAATATGGACAAACGTATTCATGGCGCTTGAGTAAGCGCAGGAGAAACGGTTTCTCCCAACGAACTTTCATTCACCCCGATGGTATATCTTATCTTTGCGCTCTGTTTCAGGCACCAAGCCAAGAGAGACTTTCTCATGAATAAACCGAGAGCTAGAAAGGGGAAAAAAAAGAGAAAAAATGAGTGAGACTAGAAAGGGAGAGAGATAGAAAGATCAATGCATTCATATCGGCGTGTTAAGCATCTGTGTGAGAGCTTATGCATGTCTGCAGCTGTGTGTGTTTCTGTTCTTACATACGAGAGGAAGAATGAGTGAAAAGATAGTGAGCATTGAAAGAGGCAGCAGGGGAAGACAGCAAGCTTTGTCTGGTTGGAGAAGAGAGAGGGAAAGATAGAGAGGAGACTGGAAATGTGCACAATAGCGGGTCTGTATCTTTATTAGAGAGGAGCCATCGTAGTTCAGCCTAACCTTGGCTGACTGGGGGACTGTTATTATTATCAGGACTGACGTCAAACTTTCTCTCTTTTCCCCTTTACTCCTCTCTCTCTTACTCTCTCTTTTTTCTCTACTCTGTTCTCTTTCCTTACCTTTCTCCGCCCCATCCCAGAGGGAGCACCCAGCAGGGTGAGTAGTTGTGTAGTGTGCTCTGTATGTGTGTGTGTGTGTGTGTGTGCATGTGACAGTGATAAACTGAGGGAAATGGAGACGCACTGTAAAGTGGCCTCTAAAAAAAGGCTGCGTGCTGCTGGAGCTTAGCCAGGAGTAGCACAGCTCAACACTAGCACAATAGCCGCTGAGCACTATCAACCTTGAGCTTCTCAAGGTTTTCTACATCACACTAACATCTGAGCTCACAGCATTTCGCTGTTTTCCGGAAGAAAGTACAAACCGAGTGAACGGATGAACAAGCAACTGCTTGTTTATCAGCATCACACATGTTCTGGTAATCTACAAGACTTACAGAACAAGTGAAAGGATTAAATCCCAGACTGCCCGAAACACGGCAGTTAGTGTCTGTAGAAACGAGCAATACTTGAAAAATGTTAACTTGAGTGTACTATGCATCCAGTATATAAAACGTCAACTACAGAAGGGCCCAAATATTTCATAACAGATCACACCACTGAGATCCATTTGGAAAGATGTTTCCCAATAGAACCTGCTCTGTTGTATCGTTAGTTAATATTTGGTGTGGAATTGCACAACTGCGAGTACTGAAGGAAAGGTGAGGACCACAGAGAGGGAATGAAACCTATTTAGATAAGTCCTTTGTGTTCATTTTTTTAACTAGAATCATCACTGTTTTGTTTTCAGATATGTGTATTCTTATCTCTTATACTACTAATGAAACGGCGCATTTGTAGGTACAATAAACAGGGAAACAGTGATGATATTGCAGTTTGTCTTTTGTTGTCTCTCTTCTAACACGATTGCATGTTGTTATCATACAGATTTATACATTAATGTGACTTTTCAGATTAGATCTTGCATCTCTGGAGAGGTATTTGGTTGATTCGTTCAATAATACACACCAGGTTGTCTTGTAATTCTTGTCTTGTAAAACAGAATGCTGACTCAGGTTACCTGAGTTGATGGTACAAAAAAAACAAAAAAAGCAAACTCCATCATTGGAAAATTGAGTAAATGCAACATGCAGTGAAACATGAAGTGTTCAACTTGCCTCACAGGTTTTGCACACATTTTATGTCACTGTAGTTGGAAGTCCCTGTTAATCGCCTAGAGAATTAATGCAGTACAAATGGGCTGATTGAAATTCAGTGGATGTCTATGGTTTGTCCTATTCTCTCTGGCTGCTTCATGGAAGCCGTGTGAACACTCCCTTACTGTACTGGCTGCAATGGACAGCTGGCCTTCATCAGTGTAACTGTTGATAAGAGAGAGGGGGAGAGAGAGGAGGGGGGGGGGGGTTAGGAGGAGATGGAGAGTGAAATTGGAAAAAGAAAAAGAGAGAGAGAGACTAAAGAGGAAGAAAAAAACAAGAAACATAGGGAGGGAAAGGTTGTTAAAAAAATGCCAGCAAGTCTTTGTTCTGGCTTTTATGGCGAAATGAAAATGATTTAAGAGCGCTACTGACTTAACTTTCCCTCCCTCTCTCTCTCTATCCGCAATGAAACCCTTAACATAATTTAATTGCTAAACACACATTTGATTGTTAAGCACCAGGAAAATATTTCTCTTATGAGTTGAGGTTTGTACTGAATTTAGCCAAGCATTACAGCGTTAGGGAGGGGAGGGGAGGGGAGGGAGAGATGCATATCAATTGGCAGAGGACCCCGCACCAGTAAAACATGTTGGAATTTTAAATGGAGGGGAAAAAAGGGACAGCGAGAGGAAGTCAGGAGAAGAGGGAAGAAGGCGGCGGAGGAGGAGAAGAAGAAAGAAGAGAGGGAAGTTTGTTGAGCTGCACTGAGGTCCATTGTGTGGTTTTCTCCTCTCTTCTGTCCAGCGCTCCTTCCTGACGGCCCCGTGGGCTCCTTCCTGTGTGACTCATTGGTGTGTTAAACCCTCACTGTTCTTGTCCTCCCCACAGGGGGGACAGAGAATGACAAGTGGCCCTCACCAAACCCCTGGCCCCTGCCCCAACCTAAAAACAACACAATGCTTTGATCGGCTTTTCTGAGTGCTGAGCATCAGGCCAGGCTCTATTGTAAATATGCCTGCACAGCTTTATTGCCCAATAATGAGAGTCATATTTTACATGAGGACTGGTGTGTCGAGGGGAGAGCACTAATTAGCTGTATAGGCTGTCTTGTGTGCTTCCATGGCTACGTCTTAACCCGTGCTTACGTCTGCTGTTCTTGCTGTGTGTGTGTGTGTGTGTGTGTGTGTGTGTGTATAACGTTATCGTGTGTTTTTATGGGGGTTTCTGTTAATGTTTGTGTTTCAGCTCAGTGCGCTTTCCTTGTCTTTACCTGAGCTTATATCTGCAGAATGATTGTGTGTGCATGTTTCTTCACATCGTGACCTGTACTTTGGTGGGTGTGGGAGTGTTTTATGTCTTTGTACAATGCTGGGTTTGTAAAATTATGTCTTTAATTATCTGTTTTTCACATTTCATGTATCTCTCGATGGCTTTACCCAAACTTTTATCACATGTCTTTGCTGTGGTAGTATCAGGAAGCGTTTGTGTGTTCATACTTTTCTTTGTGTCCTTGTCTTTCTCCAGAGTAAGTCAGTGTCATCAACAGACAGTCAGCCCCCTGAGGAGCGCCAGGGCCCATCAGGCGGTTACTCCTCCTCGCAGGGAGGAGCTGAGGCAAAGAGGAGGCGCTGTGACGACAAAGAGTCCCTTGCCCCACACTCCTATGTACGTGTTTCTGTGTGTCCTTGTCCTCATAGGATGAGATAAATTGAACTTAAATTGAGGAGTAGTTGCAGCAGCACACGTAGGATAAGGGAAAAAAATATGTAAATAAACAGTATCTTTCTAAACACCACAGATAAGGTTACAAAGAGTATGTGCATCCGTGTGGTTGTGTGTGTGTGTGTGTGTGTGTGTGTGTGTGTGTGTGTGTACGTATGACATTAGAGGCCACACAGGGGTCGGGGGGGGGCCCCCTGGCCAATTAGAGTCCTGTGTTTGGTTTGGATGGGTCCATTGGGGAAGAGCAGGGAGCCATAGGCGATGTAAGGCCAGAAGAGAGACGGCCAAGGCAGATAGCTGTAATGAATTAGATGGCTGTGTGTTTGCAGTCTGGAGGATTGATTGACACTGGGAGTCTGTCTGTGTAAGATGGCCTCCAGCTAAATCAGTTTGGCATCCGCAACAACAGTCCAAATCTTCCCATTAGTCCAGAGCGAGAACAAGCACAGTTAGTTTCCACTTTCTTAATGTTTTTCCTCTCTTTCTGTCTGTCGAGCAGCATTACAGCTCCCATTTCTCTCTGTTTGCCTTTTGCTCTTCTGTAGCTCTCTCTGTCTCTTTATCACCGTCTCTCAATTTCTCTACTCTTCCCACTCACTCTGTCTTCTTCCTGTTTTCTTTCCAATTTCATTCCATCTCTCATTTCTAATTTTCTCACACTTTCTCCTCTTACTTTTTTCTCTTTTCCCCTTTTCTCTCTCTCGCTGTCTGTTTCTCTATTTTTGTTCTAGGAATAGACTGTAGACATAGCCCTTTTTCGGCTCTGTATAATTAGGTACTGATGTCACTCCACACTGATGTCAATAGGAATATCAGGCCATGATCACATCAAAGCGCTGTTGCCATGGTGACTAAGTGCCATCATTCTCACCCCAGAAAAAGAGAGCGAGAGATGGCTAGACGAAAAAGCGAAAATGTGCCATGGATGGAGAAAGAGCAACAGTGCGTGTGTGTATGAATGAGAGAGAGATCGAAACAGTGCGTGTATGAAGAGGATGTTCGGTGAGAATATATGGTATATAGTATCTCTGTGTTAAATGTTGCATGGTGGACAGCCAGTGGAAGGAAGCAAAGAGCAGCCAGTGATATTGACGTATCGATCTGTGTGTGGACTTGTGTGTGTTTCCATCTTTATTATTAAAGTTGTCTATATACACATATACTGTATGTCAGTGTGGGTGATAGAGAGAAAAAACAGCTAATAAAACAGCCGTCATATCTTTGCTCCTCAGGACAGTGATGGAGACAAGAGTGAAGACAATCTTGTCGTGGACGTCTCCAATGAAGTAAGTTGTCTGTAAATGATTTTTGACGTCCTCACACTTGAAGTGGGTGTAATAAATAGTTTTATGTTAATGCTTCACATGACTTATGCATATGAAACTGGTTGCTTGCAGTGATAAACCCACAGATTGTCACCTGACTCTGCTCTACAGACTTTCAGCTCATTGTTTTGTTTTTTTCACAGCCCCCAACTTTACTGTTTTGCTTCAGTTTTGCCGCTCTTATCAACCTCGTGTTCAGCTGCAACAGGCAGATGTTTTCAGTGAAAACAATTCTTAGAAACCCATTGTACGCTACCTTCTCAGCACCAGACAAACAAAGTTAACAACAAATCTGTGAGCACAGTGGAGCATGCTGATACCTGCTGAAGAGCCAGATATTCCCCTCAGGAGTTTATGGAGACCAAAACAGAGATAAAAGGACAATAAATATGGGATTTACATATGCAAGGCCAGAGACATGACTCAAAAGTAATGCTAGTTTTGCTTAGTATCCGCTTAACACAATTTGCCTCAGAGATGAAAATTAAACATGTATACTGTTTAACTGTTTCCTTCAATTCCTTAGCAAGTGAATCTGGTAGAAAATTATTATTCAGAACATGAATGTGTGGTGGTAGCTCACCTGAAATCCAAATGATACTTGATTATTCAATAGAGAAAGTAACCCATTAGGGATACATGGGTTATTAATGGGCCAACCTTCCAGAAACTTCATACACTGGTGACCACACTCATGAAAGTCATACATCTCACAGAAATTTCCCCAGCACAAAATAGTTAATAGTTTCTTCTGACCTCTTCAAATTAATATTCCACCTTCACCACCAATGTTTACTCACAATTTTCCATCTTCACTATGGAAAATATCTAACTCACTCACAGAACTCACACTTCACTCTCTCTCCCACACACTTCCTCACAGCTACGTCCTTGTGCAAGAGCTGTACATTCCTGTTACGGAAAATATCTTTGATTTCCTTACAAAGCCACAAGTTACAAGCCGCCTTTATCCGACAGAAGCGCTCTGACTCTGTGTTGCAGCCCACACATGAATAAAGCATGAGTCTAGCATTGGGAGGAGCAGTGTTGCTCGCAGGAATAACTATAGATGTACTTGCAACGGCTTGGAAAGCACCCTTCGTCCTCTGCATAACCCCGTCTGTCTGGCTGTCGATAATTTAATTTAACACACATATCTGGTTATATGCGTGCTAGTGAGAGTATGTGTGTGTGAACTCATTTTATTTTAATTTTACCAGACCAAATGTATTGCTTTGTTTTAGTGTCCTTGGTATTTTATAAAAGAGGGTTGCTCTTTTTTTTTTTTTTTTATCAATTTTTCTGTTTTGACTTTTTAGAGATGCTCAGTTTAATTTGTGCCTCATTTAATTTGAGGCTAAATTTGAGTATTTTGACTTGGATAAAGAGAATGTGTTCAGACTCATTATTCACACATTTACTATTGCATATGATTGGGAAATTGTCTGAAGAATAAGCATAGTCTGCACTAAAAGACTTAAGAGATTTTTATTATTCTTTGAGATTATTTCTTTTATTTTAGTTAGTGTGCTAGCTTTGATTATAATTTTAGTTCATACAGCCCAAATGTTACTCATCAACAGGACTGAAACTAACATTTATTTTTATTACTGAATATTTTTCAGATTAATAGATGAATCTTTTAGACTGTAAAATGTCACAAAGCGGTTGTTTTGTTGGGAAAAAATTCCATTTCATTGAAGACAAAGAAAAGCAGTAAATTATCACACTGCACATTAATGATTTTTTTTGTCATTTTTTGACTTAAATGAATCAATTACCAAAACGCCTGCAGATTAGCCCCGTTTTCTAATGATCAACAAATCAAGTAATCCTTTCAGCTCCAGACTCAGACACAAACACACAATATTGTATTTTTCAGTTTTTGTTTTGCTTGCTGGATTGCTTGTCTTAATGTCACTCATCTATAGTAGCCTTAGTTTGTATGTGTATCATGTCTGGATCTGTGAAATGGATCTGTGAAAGAGTCAGCAGGTATGTAGCTAGTTCAGCTTTCCGCTGCAGTTTCCTTGTAAATAGGAAGAACTCCTATGTAACTCATTATCAGCCGCCGCTGTTTGTGTTGTGAACTGTGTCTATCCAAACACACACACACACACACACACACACACACACACACACACACACACACACACACACACACATTCATTCGCAAATACTTGCACATACATTCGCAAATACTTGGTCTACCTATCTCTTTTCATCTACCTCTTCTGTGTATATTTTTGTTCTCTTTCCAGCCTCTTGAAGCCTCTGTTCTTCCATGTCTCCACTGTCTCTTTTTATTTCACTCCTTTCCTTCTCCTCTCACCCCGCTCCACCTCCCCTCTTTTTCTCCTCCCTTCTCTCATTAGATAACTGCAGTCTGGTTCATGTAATATATGCAAAGCCGTTTATGCCCCTGGAATATTTTAGTTCTTTAAATACTTCACGCAGTGTACCAAAATATGTTTTATCTAAGCTCTCTGTATTTTGATATTGCACACAAAAGCGGAACCGGTCTCTTGTGTGATTTGGAAACTAGTACAAAAGCAAGAAGAAAAAAAAAAATGTGACAAATGTGGGTAATGGCAGAAAAAGGATGGGAAATTCTCTGCTGAACGGTGTGTGTTTTATAGAGAGTGTACATGCATGTGTTTGAACATATATGGCAGCTTGTGTGTATGTATTTACCCTTGAGTGTGTACGTGCCATGTAAATGTCTATGTGTGTGGTTGTTTAAGTAGATGATTGTGTGTGTGTGTGTGTGTGTGTGTGTGTGTGTGTGTGTGTGTGTAAGCACTAAAATGCCTGTGCTGATCACTGTGACCCAGTGAGAAGTGCTTACTCCAGCACTCTGTTCTGGAGGAGGCAGCGCTGGCTCAACAGTGGCTGTAGTGATGAAAGCAGCTGTAACAGCAACATTATCTCCAGGTCCACACACTACTGTACTAGTGACAGTGACAATCTCTACTGTTTCATGTAAATGTTCCCTGAGCTCTGAGCTCTTTTACAAATCACAATACAGCCTGACACTTGAGGTTATGTTTTATCCATTAAGTGAGAAAGTGCTGCATTTTACTTTAAGTAAGTGTATTTTGAGACTCTATAACAAACTGCTGGCACACAGAAGAGACGTTTGTGTTTTGTAAAAGAAACAGCAGCAGTTTTGGGGCTTAAATAGAAGATCAAAGTAGAGAAAGGGCAGTTATGATAAATAGGGATGTACCCACAGCGGCTAAAAATATAAGACAACAGGAAAAAGACAATAAGTAGGTGTTGAGCCTGCCTTAAAAATGTACAGGGCTGCATTAGTGGAGGCATGCTGCCTCAGCTGAGACAATGAAATATGATGCAGGAGGAGTTCCATCTGGAAGGTTTCACCAAAAACAGTGCATAGTGGTTTATGATATTACGAGGAAGGGAAGTTATCACGGTGGCAATCATTTCATCTTTCGTTGCATTGATTGCGAGGCAGCAGCATTTACATAAAAACAAAACAAAAAAGTACCAGGAATGTTGGATTGCACGCTTTTGATTGGCCAACACAGTGCCTTGCTGGATGATGTCACATTAAGACAGGGTCAATGTCTCTCCAAACAGCAATAAATACTTTTAAAGGTGACAAAGCATAGGATGTGCAGTGCAATAACACTGTAGTAAAACATCTTATCTAAAATGTCAATATAAAAGTGTGGCAGAATGCTGCTTTAAAGACAAGGATCCCTTCTACGACAGAAAGTCAAATTGATGAAATCCTGTAAAATGGACTTGAACAACCAAATAGGAAGCATTGTATGACCCTCTGAGACTGAAAAGATAAAAATAAGCACCACTTTAATATAAGTTTTTCATCTCTCTTTATCAATCAGGAGCCGAACTCTCCCGCGGGCAGCCCTCCTCATTCCCCCCATGGGAATGGGTTAGACCGGGCTCCTACCCTAAGGAAAGAGCTCCCGGGCTCCTCAAGCACAGGAGAGGCCCCCTCCACCCCAAACCCCCGCAGCCCCACCCCAGGCAAAGCGAAGGACCCTGCACAGGTAAGATAGATAGATTCTCAGGGAGTTTCTGCACTCTGCTGACTGGGAGTGTTCTGCTATATCCTTTATGCTAATAGATTACTGTAATTTTCAACAAGATGAGACTGAAGATGTTCAGCCCTTTTTGTAACAAAATAGTATTTTTTCACTTTGTACTTTTATTGCCATATTTATGGTGTTTTGCTTAGACACTTAAAACTCCACTACACTCCAGAATTATTGAACAGTAACTAATCCTTGTCCTATTAAACTGCAACTACATGGATGTCTGGTTCAATTAGCTGGACCTCTTTTATTGATATTAGCCAGTCATAGTCACTTTAGTCATAGTCCTTCTGGAAGTTAGTGTAATAAAGGAATTCCCATGACAGATCAGCCATGTGTTTTATTTGTTACATTTCTTGTCTGACTTCTCTACAGATGGATAAGTCCCAGTCTCCGTTGTCCAAGTCTGGCACCCCATCCCCATCCCACCGTGAGGCCCTTACCCCTGGAGCACCTGGAGCTCCAGGAGCCCCGGGAGCCCCTGGTCCCAGTACCTCCTGCCTTCGTCTGGTCAGCAAAGCAGCATCCAGTGCAGACCCCCTTGGTGAGACTGATGAAATTTAAAAATAAAATAAAAATAGTTTTGATATTTTAACTGTTGCATACTAAACATTTACAACCACTAACGACTCAAACTTGTTAGTGTTAATATTGTAATGTGATTACAAATTAATTTTTGGTTGAGAAAACAATTACATCACTCATTACTTTCTAATTTAACTGCTCGACTACAGATCATATATTTTTAAAGTAAACTGTATTAGCCGTAACAAACAGCTCTTTGGCTTTCATGACTTGGATGAGATTTGCACCCAGTCTACCTCTGTCTTTCATACCAGATATCCTCTTGTCCCTCTGTGTTTTTCCATTACCTAGTTTGTTCACGCAGTGACATTACTGTTGCCTTGTAATTAACTGTTTTGATTAGAGCAAAGTTAAACAAAACAAATGCCTATAGGACTGACGTTTTCAATATTCAAACCATAAGAAAGTGAAATCCCCCTGACTGTTACCATTGTGCTCTTTACCACTATCTGTTCCTCTGTGGACAGCAGTGAAGACTATTGTTGTACTTGGCAGCTCCCTGGTCTGAAACTTTGTTGGTGTATAAACTAATAAAGTCTAATAAAAGAAAGGATTTCTATTCTTCTAAGCCCCTCTGTGACTGTGCTTGTGTGCTATGTATTGTTTCCCCTCTTTATTTCCATCCTTCAAACCCTCCTTCCTCTTTTCCCTCCCTCCCCAGCTCTCCGCAGTCCCATGTCTGTGCCCCCCGGTTCATACCCGGCTCATTTTGGCGTGGTGTCCCACGCAGGACTGAACGGAGAGCTGGCCAGCCCAGGAGGTTTCGGTGGGGCTCTAACTCTCTCCCCACAAATCAGCGCAGCGGCCAACGCATACTCCCGAAGCCCCATGGTGAGTAAAGGCCAAATTATTCTTCCCTGTCAAGGTTTGATTTATAGTTCAGCATCAGATCTAACCCTCTGACTGTCATAGCACTTAGATGAATGCGTTCTACGTTATTAGGTAGTGTTGCGCATTCATTATATACTCAACGTTATTATGTCCAGCATCAGAAACACAAAGGATCCCTAACAGTCCAGTCACAGTTTTTACATGTTCTGGTACCCTGTGTAGCTTTGACATGTTTGTTGATGTGCAAGTCAGCTGTTGTGGACGGTCGTGGTTTAATGCAGCTACAGTATGTAGCCTCGGCACGTAGGTCCCACAAGACTTCAACATAATTCAGCCTTAAGGCAGGATGCTCACTGTAGTGCTCTGTTCACCGCCCTGTCATCAGTTTGGGGAATGACAGCATGCTCACAACATCACATATTAGTGTCAGCACACTTACACTACACTACAGCACAGTTTTCAGGGTGCAAACTTTTGTTACGTCCTCGTCACTTCATTGCTTTAATTCATATTATAGTAGAATGATTTTGTCTTTGTTGTATTGTTATAGTCATCAAATTACACTTTCCCTTTTATACCAGTACACCTCTTTTTAAAAAATAGATTTCAATTTTCAATTTGAATTAATTTGCAATTTGTTTGTCTGTACCTTCCGCACTATTTTATTGAATGTTATCAAGCTGGTGCATTTTTTAAGTTAGTCCTTGTCAAGATGTTAATTGGTTGTCCGTTCTTGTCCCCACCAGGTGGCATATGACTCTCGGTCTCACCTGAGGGCCCCGGGGCTTTCCTCCTCTTTGCCTGGTTCCTCTGGTGGCAAGCCGTAAGTTTGTATTTCTCTGACGCACGGTCGCGTACACAGAGAGATTTAGATAAATATATAGATAGAGTTCTACTCCAGCTTGCATGCAACGTGAACTGTGATCTAGTATGGGATAAAATCTGATTGCATCTGATACATTGTCAGTTTGTAAAGGGCACACTGTTGATATTAAATTCTAGAATGAAAATTGGGCACTCTCTCCATTTGATAAACATATTTTAAACATTTTACTGTACATAGCTAGTGTGGATGCTTGTGTTATTTTCCCCAGTTACACGGGGCAGTTAAACGGTTAATTTTTCTTTTCTATTAATAGTGATTGATTGAAGGAAAAAAAAGAAAAGTGAAAACAGAGCAGGATAATTATGTCAGGCTAAGAAAATAGTTAGATACAGACGATTGCACATACTTTAGTCAAAACTTGGTCCATGATCATTTGAAAATATTTGGATTGGAAAGGAATCCAAATGAGTAGTACTTCATCCAGGCTGCTCGTTTTAGTTTTTTTTCTGTATACTCAGGGCTTTTCATGGCTGCACATTAACCCTGACTCTTTAACCACTGGAAGCCTTGAACACCATAGATACCATGGAAGTGTCCAGATCACCTTCTGCAACCCACGTTCACACATGGCTTTGCTGATGGAGGAATAGTGTTGTTTTTGTCATTTGTTGCAGAGGAGCAATTCATTCTTGCGGTGCTAATTTGAAATCATAAAACAGCCTTGGCTTCCAACCGCTACAGTATTGATCGGCCATTAGCAATGCCACACTGACTCTGCCCTGTAACACAATCTGCCATTATGCATTCCCGCCCACAGCTACAGTGGGCCAAGTAATTGCCAGAATTCAGGCAAATATTACTGGAGTCCCGAAGCCATTATACTGTCATCAGTTTTCACAACTTGCAGACTGACTTGTTTGGCTGTTTGTGCATTATGTATATTTACCTGTAGCTCCTCTGCTTGACTTGGTTATTGAATGATTGATTCTGTCGTCTTTGGCCCATCTGTACAATCCTCAGTTACCTTTGCAGCACCTACTAGTCCAGAGTTTATTTTTAGCTATGGCTCTTCATTCCTGAGGTATTGAATTATTTCTCTTCTGTCTGTTTTTTCTCCAGCGCCTACTCGTTTCATGTGAGCGCAGACGGCCAGATGCAGCCCGTGCCCTTTCCTCCTGATGCCCTGCTGGGCCCGGGAATCCCTCGCCACGCCCGTCAGATTCACAGCCTGAACCACGGAGAGGTGGTGTGCGCCGTCACAATCAGCACCTCGACGCGCCACGTCTACACCGGAGGCAAGGGCTGTGTCAAGGTGTGGGACATCAGCCAGCCAGGAAGCAAGAGCCCCATGGCCCAGCTGGACTGTCTGGTGAGGCATGAGGGAAGACATCAAACAGACACACACACAAGTGTTAAAAATAGAAATGGTACATCAACAAACAGGCATATATCAGGCCATGCATACAATGAGCTGATTTGTTCCTATGTCATCTTTCCTCCTCAATTTTGATAAGTGACATCAAGATGTCCACATTAATTTCCTGAATGTGCCAAATCACGTTACCATCTGTCCCATAAACACTTTTTCCTTGATCCACAACAGGCGTAAGGAAACTGTTTTTTTTAATCTTGTCCAATCAGAACAGAGATAATTACATCCGCTCCTGCAAAATCCTCCCGGACGGGCGAACCTTGATCGTCGGCGGGGAGGCCAGCACGCTGTCGATCTGGGATTTGGCCACACCCACTCCTCGTATCAAGGCAGAGCTGACGTCGTCTGCTCCCGCCTGCTACGCTCTGGCCATCTCCCCTGACAACAAGGTCTGCTTCTCCTGCTGCAGCGACGGCAACATCGTCGTCTGGGACCTCCACAACCAGACTCTGGTCAGGTAAGAGGAGAGACGGATGAGAGGACGGTGGAAGGAGAAAGAACACATTACAAAAAAAAAAAAAAAAAAAAAGACCTCCACAAATAGATTGTAGTCTGGGGAGAGCATAGAGGCAAGGGGGAGGGAGGTGAGGGAGAGAAAGGCTGGAGGATGTGGAGACATTTCAGGAACTTCTTGTGGAGAGATGAGGAAAAGACAGAAAAGGAGATAAAATATGGAAGAAGAAACAGGGAAGGAAGAAAAATCGTTCAAGCTTCTTCAACTAGGTAACAGGGGGATGAACTAGCCAAAGGGGATATGGGTGGGATGAAATAGCCAGATTCTGGCAAGGTAAAAGAAAGAGGAATTGAGGGAGATAGGGAGGGATGACTTTGGTAAGGAAAGCAGAAAGAGGGTAACAGGGGAGAAAGGAGAATCAGGTGTCTGTGGGGTGAGAGCGGTTGGGGCTACGGGGATTCAAATATATTTAGTCTGACACCTCCAGGAGAAACAGGAGCAAAGAAACACACAGGAGGCACAGTCTGTAGTGTTTTGTGCATCTTCTCCTCACAGGCAGTTCCAGGGCCACACAGACGGGGCGAGCTGCATCGACATCTCCAACGACGGCACCAAACTGTGGACGGGAGGGCTGGACAACACGGTCCGCTGCTGGGACCTCCGAGAGGGACGCCAGCTCCAGCAACACGACTTCACCTCACAGGTAAAAACACACACACACATTCACACTTTGAAACTCACACAATAAGTTCAGACACACTCACATACTTTAAGACATTAACACGCACACACACCTTTAAAAAAATAAAGCAGCAGGTACTTGCAGGTACATTACATGGTCATCACAACTCACACTACATCTACACAGAGTTCACCTCACTAGTTAACACATCAACAGACACCAGTGTGATTTCACCTTGCGGGTACACACACACACACACACACACACACACACCGTCTCTCTCATTCACTCTTCACTGTCACAGCAGAGCTATAGAGTTGACCACTGTTGTCAGATGAGTTTCGATCCACCATGTAATGACTTTCTCTATCACTTTCCTCCTCTCTTTCTCTCTTGCTATTCCTTCTTTCTTTCCCAATTTATTAATTCACTATATTTACCTCGATTACATCATTCCACTCTTTCCTTTCTTTAACTTTCCTCCTTTCTATTCTCTCTCATCATCCTTCTCTTGATATCTTTCATTCCTTCATTCCTTGGACTGAATTCCTTCATCCGTCCTCCCTACTTCCTTCCATTGTTCTCTTTCTTTCATCAACCTTATCTCTTTTCCTCCCTCATCCCCCATTGCTTCACATCTTCTCCCCCATTCCCCATTTTTGTTTTCATTTCTGCACCCTCGTTTCCCGCTCCTTTATCTTCTGTGCTCCCTTCCCCTTCTCCCTCCGTGATTTTCTCTCTCCATTTCACTTTCTCTCCTTCCGTTGATTCCTTTCTTCTCTCTCTGTCTGTAGATCTTCTCTCTGGGCTACTGTCCGACAGGCGAGTGGCTGGCTGTGGGAATGGAGAGCAGTAACGTGGAAGTCCTGCACGTCTCCAAACCTGACAAGTACCAGCTGCACCTCCACGAGAGCTGCGTTCTTTCTCTCAAGTTCGCCTACTGCGGTATGAATTCACAAACAAATAACTTGGATTGGTTCCTAAATGCTTCTAGAATATTTTCAGCCATTGACAAACACTTATACTGCTCTCCACGCTATTAATATGCAGTCAAGGAACAGTATATTTTGCCTTCATCATCACCTCTTTTCTTTTAACCCGTGTGTGTGTGTTATTTCAGGCAAGTGGTTCGTGAGCACAGGAAAAGACAATCTGTTGAATGCATGGAGGACACCATATGGAGCTAGTATTTTCCAGGTGAGAGATGAATGCAATGCTGCGAGGATGTTTATGCTCTGTGTATATATATATGTGAGCATAAATATATATATATATATGCGTGTGCATGTTTATCTATATTCGGGGGCTGCAGAGTCATCTGTTAGTCAGTGTGGATAGTGTTGTTGAAGCTATCTCTGCTTTCTCTACCACACACACACACACACACACACGCACGCACACACACACACACACTGAGCCCTAGAGGCAAAAGAGCGCAAAAAAGATGAGGGGGTTCAGAGGGAGAAAGCGAACGATAAACATTTTTTAAAATTCCAGGTTTGTTGATCCATGGTGACTTGCGGAGGTTTATCAGAAAGTGCAGGCTGCCAAACACGCACACACACATGCATGTACACGCACACACACACACACACACACACACACACACACACACACACACACACACACACACAGAACAAATGTAATAATTCAATTGTGTTCAGATGTTCCGTTTGAGGAAATGTTGAAACATGAATATGCAGGGGTACAATATTTTTAGCTGAGCCAGTTGATCTGGGTGTGAATGAAACTAGCAAGGGGAGATGAAGGTACATTTAAGGTGAGTGTGTGTGAGCGTGTGTGTGTGTGTGTGTGTGTGTATGTGTGTGTGTGTGTCCGTGTGTGCGTGCGTGTGTGTGGCTGTCATATTTTTTGTAAGCTACAGTGGGCAGCAGGGTTGGCGGCTCCTGTCTCTCCCTGTAGACTGAGAGGAGAATGCTGGCTATCTGCTTTGTTATCCAAATGCCAAATGTTTCTCCTGCCAAACAGCTCTCTCTCTCTCTCTCTCTCTCTCTTTCTTTCTCTCTCTCTCTCTCTCTCTCTCTCTCTCTCTCTCTCTCTCTCTCTCTCCTCTTCCTCCTCTGGTTTATCACTGTCCTCTCCAGTTTCTGTCTCCTTGCTTCTCTTTAAAGCCCCCTGCTCCTCTCTTGTTCAGCCTACACCCATTTTTCCTCTTTCTTTCTCTCTCTCCTTGTCTCTCTGTTTATTGTTGTCCGTGTTCCTCATCTATCTGAACCTGTACTCTCACCTTTTCCTCTGTCTTTTGGTTTATCCCTGTTCATTTTATCTTCCCATCCATAGTTTTTAATGCTTTTTTTTAATTTTATTTTTTGCACTCCCTCTTCACATTCTCTCTGACCCTTTGGCCGGTCCTCTTTCTCTCCATCTCTCTGTTTATTTGTCATTTTTAAGCTTTATTTGCATGGATACTGATATTATCGTAATGATTTTTATCATTGCTAAAACCTGATTAACTTACTGGATACAATACAAATAAAAAAGAGACAAGCCAAATGCTCTAAACAGTATACATACTATTCACTAAAAGGACTGTTTACACTGTGTTTCTCTTTGGTTGTGACATGCAGATATTACCTTCATTTATATGACGCAGATTTCTGGACATATGCTGTTTTTGTTTAGGAATGTCTAAGCTTGCAGCATAAAGTGGTAACACGGATTTCACACAGTCTTCTCTTGGTAGCCAAGTTTGTCGGCATGAATGAGTGATCAGGTTGTGTTCACATCATCAAGGTTTTCTTCAGCTGTTTGTTGGCTTCTGCTCAGTTCACTAAATCTTTTCCTTTGTGTTGTCAAGTAGCCAATTTGTACTTTTTGTGCGTACGATTAGGTGAGATTTTTTGTGATTTGTAATTTGGTTTGGTTTAATGAAAACATTCTGAGATATCTATAAAAAATACAACATATTGGACTCTGTCTTGAGTCGACATATTTCCACTGTTGTCCCCCGTGTTTAGACAGTTCACTGACCTTTATCAAGATGGAGACAGGCATTAACTTCTAGAGTCCATGAGTATTCAGGACAAGTTTTCCTCTGTGTACTTTTTGTTTTTTTTTCTCTCTCTCTTCCCGACTCCATCTCCGGCCCTTCTTCTTCCAAACTCATCTTTCGGCTTGTCATTGCACCCCTCCCCCTGCCCCCCTGCTATCTTGGTATAGTACGAGGTATCCTGTGTGAAATGGTCTCTCACCGGTGGCTTGATGATTGACAGCCCTGCTGTCTCTGTAGCAGAGAGGGAGGAAGCGGAGGAGAGGGGAGAGGAGTTTAGAGTTGACATGAGAGTGGGGGACAGAGCAAAAGAGGATGGAGAGGGACGAGGAGGAGGAGGAGGAGGAGGAGAAAAGAAGGAAGATAAATGATGATGGAGCAGTGGGAGGGAGAAGAGGAGAGGGGGGTAGAGGGAGCTTTAGATCATCTAAAGCCAGGTGCCTAGGTCTGGTTTTCAGACAGAGTAGAGGAGGACGGTAAAAGTGGATTGTGTGTTTTGCCAGTTCATGCAGACCATTAGACTCGTGCTGCTGGTGACGTTTAAACCTGCACTTAATGAGGCTGCATCTCCAGAGGAAGAGAGCAGCGCGTCTCACATTGAAGCAGACGGATGAGTCAGCATCTTGGAGCTGCAGAGTTGTCTGTTTGGAAATAATTGCCGACTGTTTTGAAATGCAAATATGTCTTGTATGATTGAGTATTAAGTGATGAGTCATGTCTTTTCTAACATCTCTCTCTTTCTGTTTGTTTCTCCGTCTCCATCCATCTCTCATCACATCCTGGCTTGTGTCTCTCACCCGCTCCCCAGTCCAAGGAGTCCTCGTCTGTGCTGAGCTGTGATGTCTCCCCAGACGACAAGTACATAGTGACGGGCTCCGGGGACAAGAAGGCCACCGTGTACGAGGTGGTGTACTGAGGGCCAGGACAAGATGGGAAGAGACAGGACGGAGATTTTGGGGTGTTTTTTTTTTTTGTTTTTGTTTTTTTGTTTTTTTATGGAGGATGACGGGAGGGTAACCAGTTGCCCAGCTAACCGCTCCTGATCCTCATTACATCAGCAACAGCAGCACCCAGATCTCAGTCCTCCTGACCCTCACCCATAATACATCACCCCCCTCTCCCCCTTTTTGCTGTGATATAAGCTACTGTGGAAGCTCCCAAATGCCCCCTCCCTCCTCCCCCCCTCTACTTTTAGCCCAAGGATGAGGCATGATAGCAAAGAGAGAGAGGCAGAAAGGGAAGGAGCAAGATAAGAAGGACAAAGGAAAAGGGCGGTGGAGCATAAAGATAAAGTCGAGAAGCAAAAGAGGGAAAGACAAGAAGGAGGAGAGAAAGCGAGAAGGAAGAGAAATGACAGGGAGGAAGAGGAGGAGGAGGAGGAGGAGGGAGGCAGGGTAATTAGGGCTGTTTCCTGATTAAGAGCTCAGTGGAAGGGAGGCCCCCAGAGGAGGCGCGGAGCGGCACTGTGGGAGCGCCAGCCAGGAGCACTGATACCACACAATCGATTCATTAGCCAGACAGTGGAAGCCTTAATGAGGCTGACGCCGCAGCTCACTCTCCCCAGCGAGAGGTGTCAGGAGCGGGGGAACGATGACGCTCTGAGATGGAGGGGGCCGCTTCAGATATCCACATACACTAACATGACACATAGACCTGCTGACACACACACACACACACACACACACACACACATAAGGCGCACGTCATCAGGCAAGAAAACACACTCTGATACACCGCCTTGAGGTAATCATACTCAGACAGAAACACACACACACACACACAACACACAGAACACCCAATTAAACATTCATCGCAGTGCTCCCCGTCGCACTGCTTAATATCTATTTTATTTTGGTCTGACAAAGGCAGCGTCTAATGAGCAGCGGAGTCAATGGGATTCTCCCAAGGCCCACAGACACAAACACAGAACATCAGCCGAGCTGTTCCCTCTAATTCCTCTGGATTGTTCTCCTGACACCGGGCGCTGCACTCACTCTCATTAAAGGCACTGTCAGCTAGATGAAGTAGCAGCACGCCAACTTCACTGTAAGGCAGACAAGAGGGCAAATTAACACCACCCGATTACGCTATCATCAGCAGCCAACTAAGCAGCGACTAATCCGAATCCTTTCAAATTTTATGCAACTAGTTGCTGCTTTCATGTGCAAACCAGATGAGATTACATGTTTATCAGTGTCATTATCTGCATCTTTGCCTGCCTGCTGATGTGCTAGTGTTCAAAGTGCTCTGGCTAAATCTTGTTCGGTAAGCTATTGATTGCTATTAATTGAGATGCTAAACATCTTAATGGAAAAGTTTGCACCTTGTGGGAAATGTGCTTATTCGCTTTCTTGCCGAGATTTACATGAGAAGATCGACACGACTTGTGCCTGTGAGCAACGATTTAGCTACCGCCAGCAGCCTGCTAACCTAGCTTAGCATAAAAACGGGAAACGGCAAACAAAATAACCAGCACGTTTTGAAGCTCGCTAGATAAAATGTTTTATCTCATTTGTTTCTGTACAAAAAAACAGTGTTAAAATGACGATATGCCGTACTTTCTGGAGTGTCTTCTGGTTTCCCTTTTTTTACACTTAAAGGTCCAGTGTGTAAGATTTGGGGCCTCTATTTTCAGAATAAGGCAAACATGGAATATAATATTCATAACTATGTTTTGATGCATGTATAATCACCTGAAAATAAGAATCTTTTTATGTTTGTTACTTATAAAATATCCTTTTATATCTACAGTGGGAGAGGGTCCCCTTTCATGAAGCCGCCATCTTGAAACACCTTATTTATACAGTAGTCCAGAACAGACAAACTAAATACTGACTCTAAACAGGGTCCTTAAAGTGTTGTTTCTCCTTTACATTAGGAAGGTGAGGGTGATGTGAGGAGATTACAATGCAGTGATTGGACCACTAAATGCAACTAAATTCTACACACTGGACCTTTAAGTTATGATTCAGATTAAATAAACGAAACATAAAATGTTAATTGGTGATCTTAAGAAGTGCTGTAGGTGGAATTTGTGCTTTAGACAGAGCCAGGCTACCTGTTTGCCCTCGTTTCCAGTCTTTATGTTATGCTAAGCTAACCGGCACCTTGGTGTAGCCTTATGTTTACTGTACAGACATGCTCTATGTATATCATCTCCGTCTCAGCAAATAAGCATGTTTCCAAAAATATTGAACTTTTCCTATAAACCCAGTTTTTACTTTTTAGCCCTTCTCATATCATATTCCAAAGTGGCAGGCAAACCTGTATATCAGAGCTCTCTGCTTCTATAGAACATGCCTCACCAATGTGTAGACTAAAAAGGCACATTTCAAGCTTTTCTTTTATTACTCATTTATTTCAGTATTTTTTATGAATAGTGATTGCTCGTCTTATGTAATGATATGTTTATGTATTGGGGTTGCCAATGACTGCGTTTCGGGGAGGGGGGCGGGGGGGGGCAAACAGAGAAGGATGCACTCACACATGGAGACATACAAAATCAAGTGGAACACAGGCGGGGAAAATATTTTTGTTCTTTTAACTTCCTTTTTTTTCTCTTTTTTATTTTTTTTTAAATCGGTGTGTTTTTATCCTTGGTGATGGTGACTGGCAGAGGGCGTACAACATCAGCAGTCACATGTAAAGAAAAAAGAGAAAAGACCCTCTGTCTGTTTGTTGTTTTTGTTTCATTCCTTTTTTTTTCTTCCAAAAGTGGTAGTAAATGTGCTATAGTCTGTTTGCAGTCCTTATTGTGCAACTAAACTGTTTCTGTTGAGTCTGTGGTCAGTGTACAGCAGGCGTCGGCTGCGACATGACGATACAGATTTAGCCATCGAAGAGGTCCCGCTTTTTTACTGCATGCTTGTTGCACTAAAGCTCCACTTCTGCTGACAGAACGAGACAAATCTGACGTTACAGAGTAGGTGCAGTGAATGGTTTCACAGCCACAGATTAACAGAGGGATGAATTTTACATTACAGTATGCAATTTAGTTCCAATTGTATAAACTTTTAGCAAGATTTGTCCATGTTTCTCGCTGCAGCGCTGGTGCAGGATAAAACTATGAGGGACTTCTACAATGGCTACTGTACCAGCGAGGAGTCAGATCTGTACAGTTTAATGCCTTTGCCTGCCTCTTTCCCTTTCTGCCCGTCAGCCACAGGCAGACCTAAATGATATTCTCATACACAAGCTTGTATACTACTCAGAATGATGCTGTATAATGGCTATGCATTTGGTGGTATAGCGTGAATATTTGGGACATTGTATTTGATACTCTTCTTTAACTGTCAGTAACGTCTCTCCCCGCCCTGCCTGTGCTTTCTCTGTTCCAACACTATAAAAACTTTTTATTTCTATTTTACAAGCCGATGTTTGGTTTCTCTTTTAAAAAGCCAAGGAACTTTTTTTTTTAAAAATGCACCGTGTCTTCTTCCTTCCTGATGCGTTTCCCATGTGCTGTACAAGAAATACTATGTGTGAAAAATAAACCAAACTTGTGTTCATCCTTTCAGGTGTCTGCTGTGTCAATCTTTTTTTCCCCATTTCCCCCTGAGATTTAAATTCTAAAGGAAAAAGCCAAATTACCAAAGATGGATACTTTTATTCTGTCAGCAACAAGAACCAGCTTTGTCCTGTTGAAAATCACAGCCTTTCATCCATAATTCTTCCTGGACACTCTTCCATCCGCTCCCAGAGAGGAAATAAACCTTCTGCAGAGGCGGAAAAATGTCAAACTTTTTCAGTAATCTGCAAAAACTGAATTTACAAGAGTTCTCAGCAGTTCAACTTTCACCAGTGGTACAAATAATACAGTACACCGAGGACACTGTCCATCATACTGACAAAAAAGCCAACTTTGTGATTCATTGTTTTTGCAGATCACTGAGAAACACTGCGTTACATAAACTAGATTTTGATTCCCTGAGTGTGACCAGTGTTGGAGGTCTCTTCTTTGTTTTAAAGAAGTTGCACACATCAAATAAGAGATACTACTGGAGCTCATTAACATACATTTCCATATGTGTAGAATTTTAAAAAGATGCTGACATGTTGGGCTTAAATTTAAAAACACATAAAACAGGCATGCCAAATATCTTCAAAGGCTGCGTTGTTTAATTGGCAGCTGAGATTCTCATTCATTGCATATTTTGAAACTGGCTCCATCAAAATTTGGGAGTATCTTGTGTGATTAATAAGTCCCAATGAGATGATCCTACTGCAACATTAGTAAGAAAAGATTACTTTAAATCCAGGAGTGGTATGACCAAAGCAGAGAGCGATGTGTTTTTCTATTTCTTTATTTAGTCGTTTATTCTTTAGTCCACTGTTCACACTAGTTGGAAACTGTATAAAAGCATCAGTGGCCTTGAGGCTGTTCTGTGCCGTGACCATGGGTATTAACAGCAGTATTGTGCATTTTAAAAAGGTCAAAAAGGTAAAAACCATACTTTCAGACTTGCACAAAAAGAAATTAAATGAAGCTAAATGATTTATTATCCACATGTACACCAATAATCCTTTACTCTGGGCCGGAGATAAATGTTTCCATTTTTTTTCCTTAGGTTTACTTCTCTCACAGTTAAAGCTTTTTGTCTTGGCAGGACAGTCGCCACTACACACATAATCACTGAAAACTCCCCCTTGGGTATTATTGCTGTAATAATCCATTCCTCAGCCTCAAACGTACCGCAGATCACCTTTGTCTCACCACGCTACGAGCCAGCTCAGCACAAAAGTACGACTGCATTATTTACAGAGAGTCACAGAGGAGCTGTGAATCCTAACCTGCTCACGCTGTGGGTTTGAATCGCAAGACACTTTCTCGCATGTGTGAGGTTGCAGACTAGAGAAGAAGCTTTGTGCTGTTGTGTTCCCTCGGTGAGAGAGAAATGTTTCCATCACAGCAGAGCTGAAGCAGAGTGTGTACTCACCATTCCTTCAAAATATTTCTAAGATGCTTTCTGATGCCTCACAGTGAGCACACGCTATTCTGGCTGTTATAGTTTAAACAAACATTCAACAAATGCTTTTTTGATTTTGTTTTTGCAATTTTAAAACATTCAACAACAGTTAAACTGGGCAAGAACATGATTTGATTCTGCAGATTTTTTTGACAGCTTTTGACAGCCAGTGATGTGGCAACACATACACACACATACACACCTCATTTCTACCCATCACACCTTCATCGATCCTGAAGTAGTGGTTCAGTCTGTTTTTCTGGGAAGAAGCTCATGAAAGACAGAAAAAAAAGATACACTGCAGATCACAGACAAAAACTGCCGCTCATCAGTTTGCTTAAAGCCAAATCCAAGTCACAGATAACTACCTTGTTTGCCTTTAGAGAACTTTATTTACATGTCCATATATAGCAAGGTTCAAGGTTCATGATGCAGTTGTGAAAATACCTGTCTGCCTATATGTGCCCTAACAAATACAATAGAAAAAAAAAAAAAAAATTAATGTTGAGTGTTAAGGATGACGATGATGTAGCAGAGGCCACGTCCCCGAAACTCGGAGAGTACCTGTTGTGAGCTGTTTGAACTGACTTGAGTTTTTCTGTCCTCTGTGTTGTGGTTTTGTGTTCCAGGCTGGTTTCCCCCCCCCGCCAAAAAAAAAACATCTCCAGGATAAGTCTGGCTTTGTTCTTTTACAAAGAAAAAAATAAAAATCAAATAAAAAGGAACAAAGACACTTTAGAGAAAACCGAGCCCTGTTTTGTCATGTATGTACTGGAGACGATACAATCATGTTGCTGCTGAAACTTAACCAGGAGAAACAAAATAGCTGGAACGTCACAGCGCACCATCCTTCCATCTGTCACGCATCTGCTGCCTTGAGCAGCAGCCACGTGCTGTGGGCTGAGCTGGACCAGACCAGGCCAAACCGGGCCAAGCTGACCCAGGCTTGGGACTTTTTTTTTTTTAATTTATTTTTTAAAGCACAGTACATAATATGAACTGTATTTTTCCATTAAAAGATTCCAGCCCCCCCTCCCCCCTTCCCAAACTTCCTCAGTCCCACGTCTGTCTTTTTCCACTCATTGCGATCCAACTGTTTGCGAAAAATTCAAAGGCTAAAAAAATAATTTTTTTTTTTTTTTTGCTAATTTCTTGTTGTCACTACAGAGGTTTTATTTTGTTAAAAAAAGGGAAAAAAAAGGAACAAAAACAAAAGTTCTTTGGAGGAATCCACAATTGCGCAGCTATAGACTAACCAGCGTTCTCAGAGCATTAGAAACAAAGTTCAAAAGTTTGTTTTTTTCCAGAGATGTGACTTTGTGCCCCCTTGATTCTCTTTCTCTCATTTCTTTCACAAACGTAAACAAAACAACAAAGTAGGAGTTGAGTGTCTCTTGTTTTCCATGCCACCGACGCTCTGTACAGTCATTGGTGCAGGAGGGAGCCTTGGCTCCGCCCCCTGATTATTAGTTTTTTTTCTTCTTCAGCCAATCAGAGTTCAGTAGATAACTTCGTAGACTGTGGCCTTCTTGTCTCCGGAGCCGGTGACGATGAACTGGTCGTCAGGGGAGATATCGCAGCTGAGAACCGACGAAGACTCCTTAGACTGCACAGAGAGACACAGGAAGCCATATTAGCAACAAACAGTCCATGAGTCATGTTTTTG
Organism: Sciaenops ocellatus; assembly: GCA_033000465.1. Taxonomy (NCBI): domain Eukaryota; kingdom Metazoa; phylum Chordata; class Actinopteri; family Sciaenidae; genus Sciaenops; species Sciaenops ocellatus. Next base: position 14,198,270 of record CP136882.1, on the reverse strand, counting down.
CACAAATAATGGTCGCTGAAGTATTTGTGTCCCAAAATAACCCTGTAATATTTATGCAATATGATAAAAAAAAGCATGAATAGAAACACTTCCCCATCACGTAACCATTTTTTATGATTCATTTCTAAACAAAAAACAACTTATTTTTGCAGAAATAGGTGCATAAAACTCGCTTTATGGCCTACCTGGAATATGCTGGATCCATAAGGTGTCCGCCATGCATTCAGGAGGTTATCTTTGCCTGTGCTCACGAACCATTTACCTACAGGACGAAACACACACAGCCATCAACTGATAAAGCCTCCAGGGAGGTGAGATATGGAGAAGCCTGAGAGGAGGCGCTGCTTTTGTAAAGAACGGGGAGAGGTGAAAAGGAAGAAGCTGTTCCTGAATAATGAGAGAAGGAGGAGATTTGTTCTGCTTCCCTAGTTTCTGTGCATGCTTTTGTGTGTGTGTGTGTGTGTGTGTGTGTGTGTGTGTGTGTGTGTGTGTGTGTGTGTGTGTGTGTGTGCGCTCATACCGCAGTAGGCAAACTTGAGAGAAAGAACGCAGCTCTCGTGGAGGTGCAGCTGGTACTTGTCAGGTTTGGAAACGTGCAGGACTTCCACATTACTGCTCTCCATTCCCACAGCCAGCCATTCGCCTGTCGGACAGTAGCCCAGAGAGAAAATCTATATACAGAGAGAAAGGAATCAAAGGAAGGAGAGGGAGTGAAAGGAGAGATGAGGGTGGGAAAGGGTTAATGATCATCTGCAGCCTGTCAGCATATTAATACACATTAGTCTGGACTGCAGGGAGTGGTGTGTTTGTATGTGTGTGTTTTACCTGTGAGGTGAAGTCGTGTTGCTGGAGCTGGCGTCCCTCTCGGAGGTCCCAGCAGCGGACCGTGTTGTCCAGCCCTCCCGTCCACAGTTTGGTGCCGTCGTTGGAGATGTCGATGCAGCTCGCTCCGTCTGTGTGGCCCTGGAACTGCCTGTAGGGAGGAAGTCATTTATTTTAGCATGAAACATAATAGGAATGCAAGTCTGTACTGCAAAACAGTCCCAAGGCACGATGAAAAAAATTAAAACCGCGGTGACTTATAAATGCTCATTTATTATTTAATTTTTATTTGGCAACACCTTACCGTAAGTCTCTCTATTTAGCATTCATAAGCAGCAAGTAAAGTTTATTTATATAGCACCTTTCAAGAGCGGACGTCACCAAGTGCTTCAATAAAAGACACGGGCAAATAAGTAGTCTTAAAGCTAAAAACATAAAATGAATTAGATTCAATAAAACAACAAAACTAAAAAGTCTAAACAGTCTTCAGCTGCTTTTAAAAAAGTTAGAGAAACATTTAATAATAGTGTATTTAATAACAGTCAGCAGGTACAAGTTTAGTAATGGATTTGTCAGCAACTACAGCTCTTAATGTGAGCTGCCACTGTGTAAAGAGGTGATGAATGACTATGTTGTGAAACACGGTTGTAATAATATGAAGTGTCTTCATAATTGTGGACGAATACTGTACATAAAATGTCCTGCATACAACTACATTATAGTGTGTCATGAAGTATTTACTAAATCTTTGCTTAATGCTTACAACTGATGAATTAGGAAGCTTCAATTAAAGTGTCACCGTTTACTTTTTAGTATATCTGAAGTCTATATGGATCTTTGCCACATAGCTCAACATTTGTAGCCTAAACTAGTTTGTAGTGCCCGTCACTAGGCCCCTAAATCTGTGTATTAGCTGACCAAACACTGAAATTTCAGGTGGGTGTATCTGAAAGAATTAGGGACTTTTGCAAAACCACTGATATGAAGCTTTAAAGACAGACAGCCAGAGAGAATGTGACTTTTAGAAATACAAGATTGATCTTCCACCCCATTGAGAAGGAGTCTTTTTAAGGGAATCTACAATGTTTGCTTTTCCCTCTCTCTGTACTTTGATTGACAGTATAGATACTGCAATTTCTGAAATAGCACTATTTCCTCTGTCTCTCTGCGCTGTTGTCTCTATTCTCATTTCCCACTCCATAACTTCTCCCCTTTCATCACTCTCTCTTCTCCTTCTTTCTTGTTACTTGAACAGAATCCATCTCCTAAAACTAGTTCAGACGCACTTGGTTTCCTTCCTCTCTCCTCTTACCTGACCAGAGTCTGGTTGTGGAGGTCCCAGACGACGATGTTGCCGTCGCTGCAGCAGGAGAAGCAGACCTTGTTGTCGGGCGAGATGGCCAGAGCGTAGCAGGCGGGGGCAGACGACGTCAGCTCTGCCTTGATGCGAGGGGTGGGTGTGGCCAAATCCCAGATTGACAGCGTGCTGGCCTCCCCGCCGACGATCAAGGTTCGTCCATCGGAGAGCAGCTTGCAGGAGCGGATGTAGTTATCCCTGTTCTGTTTGGGCACAATAAAACGACAAATATAAACATTTATATACAGTAATATATGTTGTAGTGCTCTGTAATTGATGACAAGGGGATATAAAGATGCAAAGTTAAGCGTGCTGCTAGAGCAGTATCACAGCAATAAATAATGACACTGGAGGATTTGGCTTCAGGACAACAACACAAATGTGATTCATCATCTGAAGTGTGTTTTTATTTGTGGAAAAACAAGAGCATCACTTTTGGTAGTAAAGCAACATTATTAGACACAAGATGGACAACAAACTTTAAATACGACTCTACAAACATCCATCTAAATGTTTCTCCTTCCTTCCCTCATGCCTCACCAGACAGTCCAGCTGGGCCATGGGGCTCTTGCTTCCTGGCTGGCTGATGTCCCACACCTTGACGCAGCCCTTGCCTCCGGTGTAGACGTGGCGCGTCGAGGTGCTGATTGTGACGGCGCACACCACCTCTCCGTGGTTCAGGGTGTGAATCTGACGGGCGTGGCGAGGGATTCCCGGGCCCAGCAGGGCATCAGGAGGAAAGGGCACGGGCTGCATCTGTCCGTCTGCGCTCACATGAAACGAGTAGGCGCTGGAGAAAAAAAAAAAAAACAGAGAGAAGGAGATGAATAACTGAGATTAAAAGGCTGCAGGAAAAATACTCAATCAGATCAGCAGCATGAGAGGGCAAACATTTTATTATTTCGTCTTTGTTTCTAAAAGAGGAATTTATTGAAGTATTCAATGAACAAGAATAATAACAGAAGTGTGTAACTTTGATGAGCACCATTTAACCACCACTGCTCTAAAGTTACAGACCATTTCCCCCTCAATTTACTTTTCTACCTCAACTTGTGATTTCTGCATTTCCAACAGAAGAACAGACTGACGGCTGAATGACAAAAAGGTCAGAATAACTAAAAAAATACTGTTTAACTCTTCGAGTCTGCTGAAGTTGCTCATTGACATCATGTCCTCTACATCAGAAATAATCTGCAGAAGAAAAATACAAAGTGAAAAATGGAGCTAAGAATGAAAACCTCATTGCTAACAATTCTTTTCGCTTTAATACTACCTTAAAAGTCCTCGATGTTTGAGCACAGATTGTTGGTTTCAACAATGGTGCTTTGGTGCAAAGTTCTGGAGGCCTACAACCCTACAACATCCTTCATAGTTTATCTTTTCTCTTTGTGTTGTAATGGAAATTTGAGGAGAACCTGGGTGCAGTTAATAGTGAACAGGTGAAGATTTGAGTGATGATAGGCAAGAAAGAGGAAACTCACGGTTTTCCGGAGGCAGCTGACTGCAGGCTGGCAGGAAGCCCAGGGACCCTCATATGTGGGTGTGGAGACTCATAGCCCACCTGGAAGGAGGAGAGGAGAGGAGAGGAGAGGGTTCACTCATAAAAGTAGGAAGTACAGAGAGTATCAGATGAAAGATCAGACTAAAATGAGATAATATAAAAGGCAAAGAGACTTTTCAAGAGCCAAGGTCATAGATTCTTAACAATTAATGACAATGCAGCTGCTCTCTCTCTAAAACACTCCCTTCCTTTCTGTTTAAATATAACCCTCGTTGTGCCCTCTGTGATGGGTTTATATGCTGAGGTATTACATATGACAGTGACACTGGAAAGACAGATTATCCGCCGAGCGTCTGGCTCACCACAGGGGACCGTCCGTAGCCTGCGGCAGCTGCCGCCGCTGCAGCTGCAGCTCCGTTCATCTGGGGGGACACCAAGTGGAGGCCGGCACCGTAGCCCGCCGCCCCGGGCAGATCACCGTTCACACCTGGAGGGGGCAGGCCAAAAGCCCCTGGAGGGTACGCTCCTTGTACCGCCAGGGGGTTTCTCAGACCCAGAGCTGGAGGAAGGAAAATACAAGAGGGTTAATTTGTTGTGAGTTATTTAAAAGAGCAGATTTTTGATTGAGGCAGTATGTGTCAGAGAGTTTCATCTTTCATTTTAGTATAGACAAAAATCAACTCTGCATTTTATTATATATGCTCCATCTGCAGGGCCTTTCAGTGTGAGACAGTTGTAACTGACAGACTGTGAACAAGCTGTGGCCTGCAATACAAAAGGCAGGACATCACTAACCGCAGCACTGGACCACCACTGACCCCTGCTGGCCACCACACCTCCCTGCAGTGAGACAGAACGCGTTTGTGTGTGTGTGTGTGTGTGTGTGTGTGCGCTTACATACACGTCCTCTACACCCTCTTTCTATGCATGTAGCTGCATCTGTGTGAGTATGCATGCATAATGGTGTGTGTATGTGTGTGTGAAATCAGAGCAGGGATAACAGGTGATGCGAAAAAAAAAAAAAGAGAGAGAAAGAGATACACTGGAATAGATGGAGGCTCATTATGAAGCAGCTCACAGTCACAGTCCATCACCTCTCCTAATCTTTCCATTTAAAAAGTGAGGGCCGCTGAATATTTTTGCCCACAGCTGCTTATTAAGTCCAGATGGTGGTGGGTGGTGGGGAGCTGGCTGACACCCATACCAACTACTGCGGCCTGATGTTGATAGAATCACTACATATAACGGCGAGTACAGGCTAAAATCTGCAAAGGCGGATTTAATATTTTTTAATTGATTCTGTGTGCAGTGAAAGTTTGGATCCCTGGGTGGTAGAAGGGAGGCATTTGTCTTTTGGTTTCTTGACCAACATGGAAATGTTTCTGAAGTTCAATGCGCTGATGATGTGTTCTTTGGGGAATCTAAGCAATTCAAGCTCCTGGGATGTTCGTACCGAGGTCAACACCGGGCTTGCCAGGGACAGGTCTGAACTGCGGAGGTCCGCTGGGTCCCGGAGTGTTGGACTCTTGAGACATGGGGGTCCCTGGCTTCATACCCGGAGTACTGGACTTCTCCCTCTGGAAGAGCACAGAAATGTTAGAAAATAAAGACGGAAAAGAAAATAAACCTAGAATGAAAGCAGAAATAAACACACTGCCTAAATAATTAGATAAATGGGGGGGGGGAAACACAATTTAATAGTGAAGGACGGAGCCAGCCAAGGAAGAAGAAGAATGGTAAAGAAAAGCACACAAACAAAAAGAGAACGACAGTAAGGATGACTGAAGGCAGATGGGACCTGAAGAGCACTGAGGGATGTCAGCAGCCCAGACTGTGGGATGTGTGGGATGTTGAATATACAGCATAATAACTCTGAGATGAACTATTGACCCGAACAAAACAAGCAGAATACAGTGTGTGCTGACAGCGTGGAAACACTGATGTCCTATACTGAAATATACCAAGTGTGTGTTCTGCAAAAATGATTCAAATATTCGTCTTTTTGCGTCTTTGTGTGGTCCACTTGTGTTCATACAGATGTGGGCCTCTACCTGCGGGGGCTCTTTGCCACGAGACGGGGAGGCAGCGCTGCTGGAGGAGGCCAGAGAGGTTGGGCTGGCTTGTGGGGGACCCTCCTTACGGGACGGGGGCATCTTGTCCAGGCCGTTCTCCCTGGACGAGTAGGACTGCACGCTGCGGGGGGACGACGGGTCCTGAAATCAAAACACATACAACTTCATTGCAGAAGACAGTAATAAGAAGTCACAATGATTTATTCAAAATTTTAATGACGAAGGCCACAAGTGGAGATTACCAGGAAATCGATCAGTCTCATGTTTACTTATGTAGATTTCTTCCAAGTCAGACTTAAAACAATAATCAGGGGCCGTTATAAGCACGGAAACTGGTTTTGCTTGCTGTAATCACTACTCCTGTTTATACTGACCATCAAGAAATCACTTTTTAAAGTGCTTCCAAAGTAAATGAAGAAACAGGAAAGTCCCTGTTCTGTGCAAAAAATAAAAATAAAAAAATGAATTCCACAGTTCATCTGAAGTTAATGAGGTTTAGAATTCCAAGTTAATCAAATCAAGCAGGTATTTTCCAAAGTTACAGACTTAGTATGAAATTCCTGTTTTATGTTACACTACAATCCATGGAAACAAAGACACTGTTTCAGATTAAAGCACTAACTTTGGAAGAAAGTCATATTAGCTTTCTGTACATTTATGCACAGATCAAAAACGGAATTTTATCCTCCGTCACTTACATTGGAAGCAGATGAATGGCCACAGTATGAACACGAGGAATGATTACTGCAAGCAAAATGTGTTCCACTGTTCAAATGAGCACCTGATGATTGTTTTAAAAACAGACTTGATTCCAAACTGCACTGGAAGCAGATAAACCACTTCCTAACCTGAACCCTACTTCAGTGTAAACACTTTCAGGAACAGGGTGCAGCCTCAGTTATTATCTCATGCACAGAGGACACTTACTATTTCATTTGGATGTCAAAGATAAACATTTAATATAGGTTGTCCTGATGATTTTTTATTTCTATTAATCTCTATGATATGATAAACAAGCATTCCAACATATTGCTATCCATTTTGTCTGCACTCATTCATAAAACTAATAAAACAGTCACAGACAGAACTGCATATAGAGGCATAAAGAGCAAGTGTGTGTATGCACATGTAGTTTATGGTGGATGCTGTCAAATAAGGACAGGCAGAGGTGGAGGAGGTGCAGGGTTATTATTGTTATTAGCATTATTCAGATGGTCCTGCTGGGTGTGTTTACATGATGAATGTAGATGAAAGCGGAGAAGAGAGGCCAACAGAGGCCGGCAGCCGCCTACTAACCTCATCCACCACCAAATTATCATCGCTCTTATCTGCATCGCTGCCCTGTGAGACGAGAGAGAGAAAGTGAGATTAGACATTCCTGCTCTGCTGTCTGATGTATGCAGATAACATGTAGAAATATACAACACACACAAATAGAGGTGTGTGTCTGAAAAAGTTTTATAATAAAAAGCTGTAATTCGTTACACTGCAAAGGGAGGAAAATTAAATATCTTATGAAATTTTATTACCTGAGTAAGATAGTTCGAAGTAAATGCAATTGACAGTACAAATGTAATTAATTTCAGATGTTTAACTTGGAGAGGTGAAATCCTTGAAGGCGCTGCTGTTTTTAATATTGCAGGTCTTCTTGGACAAAGTGATAATGCTGAACTACCCACGACTCATTAATCTCACGCTAAAAATAATCCCTTATAATGCTTAATAGATTTCCACAATAATACACTGATGACAGCGGGCAGTGTGAATATTTCAATTACTGTCTAAAAAGGAGAGCAGGTCTCCACAGTTCACTGGACACACAACATCGGTCTTATCTGATGAGGACTGGAAGAGTTGGGTGAAACTTTTCTTCAGTTACTTAAACATTTAACAGTGTTATGAAAGTGTCTCACATAGTCTGTCATGAACTCCTTCTCATCAGCTTTCCTCTTCTTGCCGTTGCTGAGGTAGTCTGCCGAGCGACCCTTATCCCCATTGGATAGAGAGCTCTGCAGAGAGGGGGGACGAGCAGGGGAGCAGTGGTGTGTACGGGAGGCATAAAGAAGAGGAGGAGGAGGAGGAGGAAGAGAAGGAGGAAGGAAGGAGAGAGGAGTGAAGTAAAGGGAGTGAGGGCAGAGAGGAAGGAAGAGGGTGATAATGAGGTGAGAGGGACTGCATAAATCATGTCAGGCTCATAAGCTGCGGAGATGAATGTGAAAGAATATCAGCCGACATCGATCGGGCAGCTCACTGTAGGAGTGAGGGGAAGAAAGAGAATGCTTCAAGTTCTCTTTAAGACAGCAAAAAAGACTGTGGAGCTGCCTGAGCGTGATTTGGCACTGATGCACAGTTTCTTTTTTAAACCAGTATTGTCACAATTTTATAGTGGCAGTGATGTAGTGTTGAGATCCGAAAGGTTGTCATGCAGAGCCAGTAACTGCAATCTGAGTATATAAAAAGCCAATAAAAAGTTGTTTTTTTTTTGCATGTTTTAAACACAACTGACCACAGCAACAGTTCTTAAAGTCTGTAAACCACATAAAAATGGAGCACTTCTTTTAAAAAAATGTTCTCCATAATTAGTAAATACATTAGGTAGCCCTTTCCAGGAAATCATTAAAATTATATAACTGCAAAAGAAACAAAAAGGAAAACCAAGCATATTTATATACAGACGTACACATTATTTTGATTTTTCTATCATTTATACAGCCTTAGATAACTTTTTTATACTTTAAAGCTTTTGTGGGCACTTGAAAAAAAACACTGAATTTGCCAACAATATCAAAGACTGCTGAATAAACGAGTGGACAGGTGTACTTGATATAAGTGATAAGTGTGTAGTAATTTGTACTCACTGGTCCTGCTTCACGGTCTGTTCAATCCAGACAGAAGCACCCAACACATCCAGGTAACAGGCCACAGGACAGCAAATGCGGATAAGAACACAAACACAAATAAATGCGAGATTATCTGCCGTCACTTTACATCACTCTACAGCTGATGACTCAGTGGAAAAATATCCCTGAGGAGTGTTATTATCAACAACACTCCTGTGCCCTGCCAAAACTCCAAACCAAAGCCAATCATCAGCATCCATCGAGCCAAGCTTCTGTGTTTACTCTACTCCCACCTCAGTGATACGTTTTCATCTCCAAGAATGCAATCCAACTCGCGTCACAGCCCTAAACTCATCTAGAGTTTTACACTTTTTACTTTAAAGAAACAAACTAAAAGTAAAGTAAACAAGCATCATTTAAAGTGTCCCTGTACCTCTGTGGTGCTCTGCAGCAGCGGCAGCAGCGGCTGCTGCCTCGAGGTGTGCTCTCTCATCCTTGGCAGCCAGCTGGGCCCCCAGAGCCCCGGACAGGGCAAGCAAGCCAGATCCTCCGCCGAGCGCCAGGCCGGGGTGGGCCAGTCCTGATGGGTGTGGGCCCACTGGCAAACCCTGGGCATGCTGGGAGAGGTGCTGGGCTTGGAGCTGTTGCTGCAGAGAGGAAGAGTAGAAGAAACAGAAAAGAGAGGAGACAGAAGAAAGAGAGATTTGGGTGACTTACGAGCACTGGAAGAAGTGGCTCACCAGGAAGTGATCAAGAGAAAGGAAGGAGGAAGGAAAGAAAGGGAACTAAGTGCTGCGATGTGCACGGGTGTGAGTTGCTGAGGGGAAGCTCTGCAGCCAATCAGCGTGATAGGAAATAAAGTGACAACTGATAACTAAAACAGAAATATTATTAAAATTCTGTTTTAATTCTCTATTAATCATATTTGCATTTAAAATGTGGCGTTGATAGAGGCAATCATTTCATTGTTGATGCTCTTTCGGGTACCTGGTAAAGCCACTTGAATAAAAAAAAAAAAAAAAAAAAATCTAATATTTATACAATAACTAAATTTTAGAGTGGGCCAATTGATATTTGCCTCGATAAAAGAAAAAGAATAAGTGGGAATATAAATAAATGGGAGGATAAGGTACACACGCTATGAGGCAGAGGGGGGAGCCCACGTACCCCTATCGAAGCATTTAGCTCCCCCATGGTCACCTGTTTGGCGCGCTCCATGGCCTGGACCACCTGTTGTTGGTGCTGTGGAACAAACCGAGAGGTCAGTGAAGGGCAGCTGGATTCAGACTTAAATACTCTTACACTTCGACTTAAAATTCAAATGCTCTCCTTCTTTGTAAACTGAATTAATATTAATGGTGTGTAACATTTCTTAATTAGTATGAAAAAGTATTCAGACTCTCACAAACAGCATATTTGAGATACAGTTTTTTTTTTTTCCACTCTGAGAATTGTGAACGAATGCAAACCATTTGGCAATCGAGGAATGTGCTTTGAAGTTCTGTCCATCTGCAGTCTGTGTGTGTGTGTGTTATTTCCTATTGTGTGTATGCATGTGCACGCCCTCTGTGTGGGCTGCTGTCAGACAGCAGAGAGAGAGAGGCTGCATGCAGTACAGTGTGTGTGAGTGTGCGTGCGTGTGTGTGTGTGTGTGTGTCACCTCCTGTGACAGGAATGGGATGAGCTGAGCACAGATCACGTTCAACCGCTTGGCAATCTCCGTCTGAAAGAGGGGGGAAAAAAAGGATACTGTTGCTTTGATGAATAAACACACACCCACATACACACATACACACACACAGCCAAGATTGAGCTCGAACAAAAAGAAGACACACAGTCCTAAAAAAGGTTACACACACACACATACACACAGTGGCTGTGGCCTGCTTCTCCCAGGGCCAGTGTGGTAAATATTTCAGCTGCTTACATTTGGTCCATGCAAATGGAAACTCTGCCAGGGAGTTTGGCTAAAATATTCATGGACAGCATCTGCTGTGGCCTCAGCCAGCCCACACAGAGTGTGTGTATGTGTGTGTGTGTAAAGAAGATGCAAGATTCACCATCTTTTCTCGCTGTGTGTGTGTGTGTGTGTGTGTGTGTGCGCATGTGTTTCTGATGTGTTCTTGCATGTCTGTTTGTCTGTGTGTGTGTTTGCATTTTGCATGCTTGAGTGTGTGTATGTTTCCTGCTGGGGGTCAGTGATTCTTGCTGTGGGTGTGTGTCTGTCTCGATCTGCTCTACTACACAGCCAGCAGCAAACTCTCCCTCCCTTCCTCCCTCCCTCCCTCCTCCTCCTCCCTCTCCTCCTCATCATCATCACCTCTTTCCATCCCTCTCTCCTGCTTTCCACCTTTCTTTCCATCTCACTCCATTTGTCGTTCTTTCCATGCATCCCTCATTCCATCTCTCCCTTTAGTGCAGTAATCAGTATTACAAGCGCTGTCATGTGATGTCTAACACACACACACACACACACACACACAAACATGTTTAGCGGCAGGCCCAACAAGGCCATTAGGGCCAGTAATGATATGCATGCAGAGATCATGACAACATCATTATGGCCGCAGGCTGTTTGTCTTGTTGACAGCTAGACTCTGCTGTGTGTGCGCGTCTGTGTGTGTGTGTGTGTGTGTGTGTGTGTGTGTCAGAATGCACGTGAGTGTGTGTGTTTGTGTATGTACACGTTTGTACACAGTCACACATACACACACTCTCTCTCTCCCCACCCCATTCTCTCTCTAAAGTGATTTATTGATGCCGGACTGAACTTCCACCCCCTCCTTTTTTCGCTCTTCCTCTCTTATACTCCCTCTCTCATTCCTCTCTCTTGCCCACATCTCTCCCTCCCTCCCTCCCTCCACTCTATTTTTCAGCCAGGCAGCGTGCTCCCCCTCCTACCCTCCCCTCCCTTCCTTTCCCTCCCTCCCTCCATCCTCTGAATCCATCACCCCCCACCCCAAGGGAGACACAATGATTTCTTGTTAGAGAACTCCAACTACTAAATGACATCTTCAGAGGAGCGAGAGAGAGAGAGAGAGAGAGAGGGAGAGAGAGGGAGAGAGAGAGAGAGAGAGAGAGAGAGAGAGAGAGCGCAATCGAGAGAAAGAGGATAAAGAGGGGAGAACAAAATGGGAGAGGGGAAATGAAAAGACGAGGCGGAGGAAGGAGAGGAGGTAGAGGAGGAGGAAAAGGGCAGATTGGGTTGAGGGAATGACAGCCAATGAACAAAAGATGTGGGAGGGAGAGGAGAAATAGACGGAGAAAGAAGAAACAGAAGGAAGGCAGGGGAGGAAAATCGAGATTGGGGGGTGGGGGCGGTGGGGGGGAAGGTGGCGGCAGCCGCACGACAAAAGCGAAGCGATTGAGATGGTGAAATGAAAGAAGAGAGAGAGAGGGAAAGGGAGAGTAGACGGCAAGAAGGCAGTGACCTGATTTAAAGTGAAATTCAGCATGGACTGTATGTCTGCAAGGAGACAGAGGTGGAGGGGGGCGTGCAATGAAAAAAAAAAGAGATAAAGAGGTAGAAGGAGAAATCAATGGAAAGGAGGGGAGACAGGGATCATGAAGAAATGGAGATTAAGAGAGGGGAGCATTAAAAAAGACAAAGTAAGACAGCAATTGAAGGGAAAAGAGAAGAGAGGGATAGGGGACAGAGAAGCGGGCAGGAGGGATGGAGGGAGAGAGCACAGCGGCAGTAACAGACAGGGATTTATGACGGGTGAGAGGCGAGGCTGTTCTGGAGGCTCGGAGAAGGGCAGAGTATTCTCATCTGTCTGTCTGTGGTGGAGAAATGAATTCTGTTTGTGGATCCTATTAATGCCTCCACAGCATAACGCAGCTATATGGGTCCTTCAGAGAGGGGATTGACATTAGAGACAGAAAGACAAGAAGAAAGAGAGAGACAGAGACTTTCCTAAAAAATTATGAGTTCGTTTGAGTCGAGCTGATTAGGGTTAAAAGAAAGAAGACAGTGAACGATAATCGAAGAGAATAATGTGAAGCTTGAGGAGGCAGGAAAGATGAGGAGTGAGCGAGAGCCATATACAGAAGTGAAGAGAGAGCGAGCTTACTCACCTGTTTGTGCATTTCAATGTTAAGGCCGTAGGACATCTCGTAATACTGAAACACAGCAGAACATCAGTTAATATACATGATGACTGCACATGAACAAAAATATGTGTTGACTGTATGACATGTATAAACTTTAATATGTGGAGTACATAAAGCGAGGAGGGTTCTTCAATATAATATAATGAATATTTCCCATGTGGATATAGGAATAAGAGTGATTTTATTTTATTATATTATTCTAATTATTATCAAGCCAAACTCAATACAGACTGTACATAAAACATACGTTCTGACAACTTCTGCAAACACTGAATTAAATCTAAAAGAAACTTTAAAATCAATAGACCACATGGCGAATTTAAAAAAAAAAAAACATTTTAAAAAATTATTTATGGCACGTTATTTTTCATCTGCTATAACTGTTATGGCTATGCAGTTTTTATCTGCACAAAGATAAAATGCAGGAAAAACTTTTTACTCCAAGCGTGAGCTTATTTTATATTTTTCCTTATTAGCAACAAATTCAACAAAAAGCCCCAAACAAACAGTGAATTATTCCTAAATACATACACAGACATGCTGAGGACCCACTGGCAGAACAAACATGTATTAATCCATGGCTAAAAATACTCAACAAATACACCATTTAGTCCTACTTTAATAAAGTTTATTAGAGTTTAGAAATCGAATGCAACAAGGTTATAATGTAACAAAGTTTGAATACTGTCAGCAAAAGACAACATAGAAATACTCCTTAAGACAAGAACTTCTGACAAATTAACTGACTAAAAATATATAATTTCTGCCATGACTTGTGATTTTTATACATTAACATAGACTTCATTCAGTCGTCATTTTGCACAAATAAATTCAACAGTCTGAGCCATGAACCATCTACAAAGTCTTTTCCTTTGCTCCCAGCTTCAGATGATGCCAGCCCTTGTATTTGTACTCTGAAGTGCCCATATGTCCCTAAAAGCACATTGCCACTAATTTCACCTTGACTCTGCTCAAAGTCAATGGCACTAAATTGACCCTCAGGCCCATTTCTAGAAGCCAGAAACCAGAAGCGAGCCAGGGAAATTGTCGCCGAGCAGAAGAAGGTGACAGACTATTGCAATAATCATGTCTAATGTGAGCTATTTGACCCAGGCTTTTACCCAAAGTACAAGGAATTGCGAGGGACGCAGGAGGAGATGAATGCCACAGAGAGAGAGAGAGAGACGGGTGACGGTCTCTCGCTCTACCTTCAGAGGTGGACGAAAAAAGGAGAGCATTTTAAAGTCAGATGCCTCGAAAAGTGACAGGCTGACATTTGCTTTTCAGTGTGACTGGTTGTGGAGAGAGGAGATTGGCAGTTAGGCAGCCAGAACAGGCTGGCAGGATGGGAGAAGAGATGGCAGGGGTCCTCTCTCTCCAGACATCTTTCCTGGCAGTTAGCATGCGTGTATGAGTGTGTGTGTGTGTGTGTGTGAGCGAGAGCAGGTGTGTGTGTGTGTTTGTAGCACAAGCCTGCGAAAGTGTAGGTATGTGTATCTATGTGCTTTATGTGCATGTTTGTGTGTGTATGTTTTCTGTGCGTGTGTGCCGTGTTCGACTCTTTCTGTGTGTGTGTGCCACCATAAAAGACGCCTTTCCTGGCAGCTGGCGGCTCTGCTTGGCAGTTGGTGTGCCAAGTTTCGCCTGTTGCTTAGCAACATCCAAACTCATCCAAACCCAAATCATGAGCCAGGAAAGGAGACCTAGGCTGTGCTTGATGCCAGCTACCCCCCCCCCCCTTGCCTCCCTCCCTCCCTCCCCATCACTAAAACTTCAATCCCCACACAAGTCCCCCGCTCTGTGCCAAGATTGCCACATAGCTCTTTTTTGGCACAGTGGGTTCTGGGCAGCCTACACTCAGTCAGCTGTGGTTGTGTGTGGCTCTGATCACAGGTAAATCAAGGCTGGAGGTTTGCAGAATAAAAAAGAAACAAAAAAAAAGACAGAGTTTTAGCCTTTATTTTATCAAGAAAAAAGATCTGCTGATCGTGTATCCTTTATAACCAAACAGATACAAATATTCACACAGACTGCTGCCTCTGAATGGAGCACATCAATGCTTATGTGTTATCAGAAAGGTGCCCGCTTCATTTGGTTAAAAAGATTTTGAGGAAGCACTCTAGGATTCAAGCCACGGTCACAGGCTTACTTCTCTAACTTCCCGTGCCCTCAGTGATGAGATGCAAAAGCTTCAAACTTAAGAGGAACATCTATTAAGCAGCAGTTTTTTTTTTTTTTTAGAGAAGACACCATGTGACCACACTACAGAGCAGTGTGGGAGGGAATGACTGACAGCCAGCCACACAGCGGTAAAACAAGTAGTCTGTGTAACTCAGTGGGTAGAGTATAGGGCTGCATTCTCACTATCAATTACTAACTAACAATTATTGTCTTCATTAGCTAATTAATCATCTTAGAATGTCATTAAATAATAAAAAATATCAAAGACTATCTTCCAGAGCTCAAGACAGCATGCTCAAATTTCTTGTTTTGTACAACCAACAGTAGAGAGGCCAGATTTATAAACCTTACTATCATTAAAACAAGGTAATATTCAAAGATCTAACACAAGCAACATTTAGGATATTTCCTATTAAAATCTGGTAGCAGAATTCAGCAGCAACTCTGCAGACATTCATTTGATTCCCACTGGTCACAAAAACAGCCTCAACAGATGAAATTTTTATTTAAAAAAAAAAAAAATCAAGAACAATGTGTTCAAAGAATAAAGTATGGGTATGAATCAGACCAGACACCGGATTCCTACTTTCAGCACTGAGGCGTCTGAGTGTATATAAAGACAGCTGGTAAGAATATGAGGCTCTATACACAGCTCTGGACAGATGTGGACACATCAGCAGTATAGCCCAGAACTACATATCTCAGATACAAAAAAGAAACAGTCGCAAACACAAGCACAAGATTGCACGCCCATGTAAGTGCTGTTTATTCTGCAGTCCTATAATATGTGTGTGTGTGGTCGTGTGTGTGGTCTTGTGTGTGGTTTTCGGTGGGTGTTGTTTGGCAGCTGTTAGCAGATGAAAGGGATTCAGTGGACTTGGCAGCGAACTTGTTGTGAGCGAATGCATGGAGACATGGCCTCTGTGTGTGCCTGTGTGTGCGTGTGTGTCTCACCATAACGTAGTGTCTCTGGATCTCCGTCTTCTCTGTAGCCAGTTTCTCACATTCCAGTTTCAAACTGCAACAGAGAGCAGAGTAAAAAAAAAACAAAGGGTAGTGAGTCTTGATGTGTATCATATCCCGTATAAAAATACACAATGCAATTAGCAACATGACAACAAATTACTCCCTGCTCACTCACCCCCCTCCCCTCCACTCTCTCTCCCTCTCTCCCTCTCTCTGTCTCTCTCTCTCTTCTCACACTCAGTGGGGGAGGAGGGAGCAGGGTGACTGGGGTGCTGACAGCCCATTATCACCTCAGAGCAGAGCAGAAATAGACGAAGTCACGCTCAGAGCCTGAAACGCAGCCAAGACTGCAGGCAGGCACATCCAAGGTGTCTCTCTTCACTTTCTCTCTATGGACAATTTTCAATCTAGCCATGTGTCCTCCACTCCTCCTCATTTTGTTGCCTTCCCCAATTACCAGTCAGTCCGTTTGTCTCTCTGTCTGACTGCTCCCCCTCTCTCCCTCTCTTACTCCTTCGACAGCACACTTTGCCAAGTTTCACTGAAGTCAAAGCTTCTGCTTCAAAATGGGTCAAAAGGGGCCAATTCTGTCTGTTTTCTGTTTGAATGTTCATGACATGACCTGTGTCTATGTCAGGCTACTACAGCTACAGCGCGGCCCGAGGTGGAAGCTAACTCTCTTTCTCCCTCTCTCACAAATACACACATCTCTGAAGTGATAGCAGCCAAACACCTCTCCCATGTGTCCTATATTTCTGTCTGTCCTCAGTGTCTGCCCGTCTCTCCTCGCACCCAAACCAGTCCCTAGTGTCCTCTAAAACTCAATAATGCCAATGGCTGGATTTGCAAACGCACACACACACACACTAAATGTGTTTGTATATCAGGTCCAAAGCACACCAACACCTCCCTTGTTACCTCTGCAATGCAACTCACCCTCCATCTCTCTCACCCAATCTCCCCGCCCTCCCCTCCCCAGAGAGGTAGTATATTTTGGGCCTTCGGCAGTTTGCGCTGACTTGTTTGCAGGCGGCAGTTAGATTGATAGGGGGGCTGTGGTGTGGTGTGGTGAGGTGAGACGTCAGTGGTGGGTGGAGGGAGGTGGGGTGGGGTCGTTTGGCGGAGGAAAATTAGAATATGATTAATACCGCAACATTACCCCCAGCCGCAACAGGTAATAACGGCCCCATCCGCTCTCCTTCTCCAGCACCGCGTGCACACACACACATAATTGACTCATTTATCATTGCCAGCCAGTTGAGGAGAAGAGGGACGAGGGAGGAGAGGGAGAGAAGCAGGACGAGGAGTGGGAGACGGTGGTGGTGGAGGGGAAGGGGAGGCAGTAGTGAGGATTAAACCCCACCCCCTCCCTCCAACCCATCCCACCCCACCCTATAGATTTCATTACAGTGGAATTGCCTCTCGGCAGAAGTCACTCAGAGCTGTGAACTAATGCAACTGTGTGTGTTTGTGTTCACGGCTGCTGGTGTGTTCATCACGACAGACTTGGGATGAGCTTGGAGAAGCAAGGACTAGACACACATGCCTGCAAGCACACACACACACACACACACACACACACACACACACACACACACACACACACACACACACACACACACACACACACACACACACACACACACACACACACACACACACACACAATCAATAGAAACAGTTATAGATTGTGGATTGTGTGATTGTGGAATTCCTGTGTTTAAATGTGTTGCTGTGATTACAAATGCAACTAGAAATTATTTTTATGAGCAGTTATTCAGTCAAACTATCAGTCCAAAGAATCAGCTCAAATAAAACATAGAAAAATCATGAAATCCTGACATAAGTTGGAGCCAGAGAATGCTTTGCTTGATAAACAGTGATTGATTATCTAAATTGTCCCCAGTTTGTTCAAGTCTGACCTTAAACGTTGCCCTCACCTGTATAATTAAGTCATAAAATGGTCGACAAATACACAAGAACTCGATTAGTGTTTTGTAGATCTAATCAACAAATAATCATTTTAGCTCCACGCATGATGTTTAATGACAACTTATGGTCCATGGATGCATTTGCTGACGCCATCAGGTCATTTTAAGGGGATTCATAGCCAGTCAGGGTTATTTGTGGAGTTCAAGATGCTTGAAAATGACCATTTGTGGCCTGAATGCCACATTCACAAACCAACCATGGCTCATCAGATTTTGCTTTAGCAAATGAGCAGCAGGCAGCCATGCTATTAAAAAGCACTAAAGAGAGCCATGGAAAAAAAAAAATCAATGTCTCTATACCTGTAAAATCAGTTCTCTAGAAATTGCACAACAGCATAGCAAATGTACACACACACACACACACTTCTTGTGCTTACAGGAAAGACCCCAAGGTCGCACTCAGAAAGAAATAACTATTCCCCACAAAATGGACTTCAAGGAACGAAATTACTGTGTGTGTGTGTGTGTGTGTGTGTGTGTGTGTATGTGTGTGTGTGTGTGTGTGAGTCTGTGTGTGTACGCTTGTGTGTGTGCCATTATGTGACTGTAGGAGCATAAAAGAGTTGGAGGAGGGAAGAAAATTAGGGAGAGAGGGGAGGAGAGCGGTGAGCAGGAAGTGGGTATTTCATGTCGAAATGATTGCCTGTAATAATTAGTGTTTGGCTCAGCACCATTTACTGAGAGAGAGGGAGGGAGAGAAAGGAGAGAGAGGTTTGGATGATGGAGAGAAAGAGAGAGACAGCAACACAGGGAAAAAAAAAGATTGAGTGAGCAAGAGAGAAAGAACCAGTAAGAAAAAAGGAGATCTGTCTCTCTCTGAGTGTGCGTGTGTGTGTGCGGGTATGTATGTTCGTGTGTGTGTGTGTGTGTGTGTGTGTGTGTGTGTGTGTGTGTGTATGTGTCATGGTGGGCTCGGTTCCTCCAATCTTTCACTGGCGGTGTCAGGAGATAAGATGATCAGCCGAATGCGCTACAAATCTGCAGCCTGCCAGCCTTCAGACAGCTCTGTCAGTGCTGCACTCCTACTGAACACACACACACACGCGCACACACACGTACAGCTGCATTTGTGTGTGCACGCTTGTACACACTAAACGAACACACTTACAGCACATACTGCACACATGTAGCCACGCGGAAACAAAGCACACACGTGAGAACATATACAGTATATACACCCACACATACACACAAACCTGCTGAATAAACAGAGGCGTGAACACACACACACACACACACACTAACGAGAGGCTACAGAGAGTGAAGCATCTAATTAAGATCGTGCACTTTGCAGAAATGTGCCGACTGCCTTTTTAGTCTCCATGTTTGAAACAGGCTACTGGGTATTGTAAAAATGTCAACTCTCTGCAGCGTTTGTTTTTCTTCACAATACTTTTGCCTTCACCATTCCCTCATTGATTATTTTACTTAAAAAAGGAACAAAGACGCTGAGTTTTCAATAAAACACTTGTCTGGTGCTTTTAGTTGTTTGAGAATAATTTTAAATGATATTTCAAGAGAACATCGATTTTCTTTCCACAAAAAGGTGCCAGCGTACGTAACATTAGTTAGGTTCAAGCACATAACGATAATAATTATAATTATGAAAAATAATCAACTGTTAAGGTAGAATTACAGTGCATCTTCTACACACATTGGGCAAGTGGAACCAAATAAAAGCCATTCAAGTTCAAAGGAAAGAAAGTTAATCTTGCAGCAGCTTCCTGTGTGTGTGGTCTAAACAAGCACACTCTGCATGACAGTGTGAGGCTTTACTGACATAAAAAGGTGTAATGACATGACATGGCTGGTCTCCTGAACACAGTTATCCTATGATATGAACATTTTATTGTGACAGGTATTACATTTACGGTCACATATCGGGCTAGAGACGGACAGAGATAAGAGTTAGTTAAATGGTTGAATATTTGTTCAACAGAAAATTAAGGCAACAATTTCAATTCAAATTGCCAAAAATTTTGCAGTTCTCACTTTGCTAATATGAATATTTGCTGGTTTGCTCAGTCTTCTATGATAATAAAGTGAATCGTCGTAGTTTAAACAGCTGGTTAGACAAAACGAGCAATTTAAAATATCAGCTTTGGGAAATAATGGTAGACTTTTTTCACAATCCTCTGACATTTTATAGACAAAAACGACGACTCCAGGAAATAATCGGCAGATTTATCCACAAGAAAAATAAATACTATTTGCAGCACTAAAACTCTTGCTTTATGCTTTTTAAGTAGCAATTGGAAGCTGTGTAGCACTGAGTGTCCAAGACTGTAAGGAAGCGAAAGCTGGCATTAAATGCTTGGCCAGTTCTATTGAACAATTTTTTAGAGTTTGTTTTCTTCAAATCATAATTCTGTCTTAACTATTTTATTAAAACAAAGCCTGTGCTGAGACACAATCACTTATTACGTTGTTAAAATTAAAATGTTAGTAGAAAAACATCTGAAAGTAAGGCATCAGAAACAGGATTGATCGTTGATTGGCTGTGACAATTATTTTGATTAAATTAATCTCCTGGAACATTTTCAAAGATATAAAATAAATCTTCAATAATTAGTTGATAAATCAATTAGTTGTCAACTATTAAATTAACCAACATTACTTTGATAATCAATTGTTTTGAATCATTTGAGAAAAAAAACATTTCTGTATTTTCAGCATCTCAAATGTGAACATTTTGTTTTCTTTTGTCCTCTGACAGTAATATCTGAGTAAATATTCTAACATTTTATCGATTACATTACAAATCAATTAATCAATGATGATCAATAAAAATGAAGATCACATAAATTTACTGAGAATGAAAATAATCAGTAGTTGCAGCCATAAGAATTCATGCAAAAATGTATAACTTAAATGATTATCAAAATGGTTACTGATTCATGAACTGTCAATCGACTAATCAATTAAAAGTACTAATTGTTTCAGTTGTACATTTAACATTTTTAATGTGGAAACATTTCCAGGCAAATCACTCAGCATTGAACCGACTGCTGCTTATTAATCCTGGCGTGCTACCAAGTCTGGTTCCACCATCACTTGTTCTGCAGTCTGGAGCCCGACATTGTCTTGGCAAACAAGCATCATAAGTGACACAAGTGCTATACAAATACAGAGCTACCAGCCAGTAAAGAACACACACACACACGCATGCACACACACTGATGGGAGCCATGTAGTGACTGCACCAGTGTCGTGCCTTTACAGTGTCAGGACCATTTAGCCTGCCAGCCTGCAGGTATGTGACTGTTCACTTTACATCACATTAACTATTGATCAACCTTTCCTCTCTGCTCCACTGGCGAAACTTCTGCTTCTCTCCCGGTCTCGCTCTCTCCCTCTTCTTCAAAACACACACACAAACATGCACACCAGAGACCCACCCAACTCGCCTGTGTACTCTTTCATCATCTCTCAAGGGTGTGTACAAGAGCAAAAACACACACCTACACACACACACACAAAACAGAGCTGGAATCTCATCTCACAATAGCAGACCAAGGGTACCTCTCACTGCTGCCAGATTCAGTGTAAGGGCTGCTTTTTCATAAATGTTTGATGCGCACACAATTAAAAAATGGGGAAAGGTTGTATCACACAAACACAAATAAAATGCACACGTTAACCATACTCAAACAATGAACCGTCAGGCCTCCCTAAAGCAAATATAAATTTCATCATTTAGCGAGTGACAGACAGGCAGTTAAACACAGAAGACTGACTTTTTGTATTTTTCATTTAATTATCTGTGTACACACGCAGCCTTTCTGGATACATGTCCTCCGAAGATACTTCAGCCTCCCCTTTATTCAGCATGGCTCAGACACTATTCAGCTTTGATGAAAAGGCATTTGTATTAGGAGTGGAAATTTAATTCAATGTTGTCTGTGTTACAGTTAAGAGTGAACAATTCTGTCCAAACAGACAGTAAGAAAAGGCACAATGTGCGGAGAAAACTGAAAATTAGCATTATTTGGTACTTATGCAACAAAGGCTGATTATTTTCTTTATCAATAAATGTGTAGATTGTTTGTAACTGGTTTCTTATTAAATAAAAATGTCAGAAAACGGTGAGAAATTGTCCTCACTCATTTCCAGAGTATTACCAGATATTAAGGATGCACAATGTAAAGGGGTGGATAAATTATTGGTAAATAATGTAAAGTTTAATTATTATTATTCTGATAATGAAATTATAGCCAGTACATTCATGTTTTTATGTACTATACTATAGTAAAATTAACAGTGTCAGAGTCAGAACTGTTCTTTGTTTTTCTTGTGTTAACCATATTGATGTCATAATGATGAGCTGTGGAATATTAAAATCATCCATCTTTGCTCACCACATCTTAGCCTTTATTACCCTCAGATGTGCATCTGATGTGCATAAACTACGGGTTACGAACTTTATCGGTTATCTTATTAGTATTGGCCATGAGAAGCAGGTAATTTTTGGTTATCATATCCTGTATCATGCACCCCCACCTAATCTTATTTTGTCCCAAAGATATTAGATTTACCATAATTTCTAACTGGTGGAATGAGGGCAAACACATTTGAGAAAGCATTTTTCTGAACAAACATGCCTAAAGGTAAAGGGTTGATCTATTATCAAAAAAGTTGCCAATTTAATCTCTGCTGACTGATTAATCAATTAATCAGCTAATAGTTTAAAGATCCAATCAACAATTCAATTGAGATCAGTGACGTCTTTGGTTAGTTTGTTTTATGCAGCCAACAGCCCAAATGATGTCTGGCTGGAGCTTCTTAAAATGTTAGAACAAGAAAAAGCTGCTTTTTTTCTGTTTTCTATCAATGTTTAGCAGCTTTTGACTGACAAACATCAACCTGAATTTTCTGCCAATTGATTACTTGCTTAATGGACAAGTGACAAGATTAACCCGTGACAGCAGTTTTATATGAATGAGGTCAAATATGTGTTCTGTCTGAAAAAGCTACATGTGGCCAATATCACCAGAGTATCTCTTGTGGAATTTGATATTGTGATGGCTGAATATTTTAAATATTCACTCAGGGTGTGTGTGTGCGTGTGTGTGTGTGAGAGAGATAGCAGTTACAACTGCTGTGTAGTATTTTGGGCAGAGATGAGTGGAGAGGCTCGTAAGTGATGAGTGGCAGCATGTTAGCAGCGAGTGGAGAGCCTATCTTATTCTGCAGACCACACACACTCACACACACTCTCTCACACACTCACACACACACACACACACACACACACACACACACACACACACACACACACACACACTCACACACTCACACACTCACACACTCACACACTCACGTAGCCTTATGACTGATATATGACTGTGTGTGTGTTTATAGAAAGAGAGTTACCGTAATGAGAGCCCTGTGTCAGCAGCTCCTCCCATCTCCCTTCAGTCTGCTGATTACAGCCTGTTTAGATAGTTAACACACACACACACAACAAAATTCAGAGCAGCTGACCAACCAATGACCCTTTAATTAATTAACCCTTCCCTTTCTTTAGCTTCCTTAGTAATCTTTCTCATCCCTTCATACCAACCACACACACACGCCACCAAAACCAGCAAACAACACACAAATTCAGAAACGCACCCTGCCACCCAACCATCCATAATCTACACACACACAACGTTGCAGCTCATCAGCGCTAATCCCTTCCCTCCGTCTCTTTCCTGCCGTCTAATCCAACATCTATCAGAATCCAGCCACCTTCTCCGCAGACAAAATACACAACTAAGCTCTGCTATTTCTGGACAACATCTATTTGTGTGTATGTGTGAGGTTAATTGTTGAGCCCCTCGCATGTGTGTAAGCGTGTGCTAAGCACATGCATCAGATTGGGAGTCTGCCTGAACGGGTCACTGTGTTCTGTGTCTGGCTCTGTGGGCGTTCAGGTCATGTTTTCCTTGTGAATAGTGTACAAGTGGGTCTGATTACACGAAGGTGCCTGCAATCACATGTGGATCTGTGCTCCCGTCTGTCTGCTGCAGGACCGAACAAGGCCACTGTTAATCCTACTGACCGTTATCTGGCTGCACCTTTCCAAAACTGTTGCCAAATGCAACGTTGCATAAAAAAGTTGTTATGTTTAACGCAATTAAATACGTCCCACTGCTGCTTTACATTACATTCAAATGTTGAAAAAACATTTTTTTTTAATTTGCTTGGAAAGCCCTCTGAGGCAAATCATTTGTGATTTTGGGACTTCTAAATAAAGTCCACGTGATTTGATGAAAATGATAAAGCTATAATCAACACAACACCACTGAAAGATTATAAATCTCTCTCTCTCTCTCTCTCTCTCTATTTCTATCCATCTATTCCCCCCCTCCCATCTGCCCCTCTCTATCTTTAACTCAACCGGTCGTGGTGGATGACCGTCTACCAATGAGCTTAGGTCTGCCCGAGGTTTCTGCCTGTTAAAAGGAAGTTTTTCCTCGCCACCGTCGCCAAGTGCTTGCTCATGGTGGACCTGTTGGGTCTCTGTAAATAATATTATAAAGAGTACAGTCTAGACCTGCTCTGTATGAAAAGTGTCATGAGATAACTTTGTTATGATATGGCGCTATATAAATAAAACTGAATTGAACTGAATTGAATTAAACAATATTGTATTACTGCCCAGTCCTACTTTAGTTGTCAACAGTAGATGCTCAAAATTTCAAAAGTTCAAAAAGGCAGCAGCATTCCTCTTCTGGTGTCTGTGAAACAACATGAGCAGCAGATCAAGTTTACTGCCGTTTGTATCCCAATTATCAGAAAGCAAAACCACTTATTCCAATTAACAGGTTCGTACCTACCTGCCAGGTTAAACAGACATCTGACAGACATGTGAAAAGACATTTAATAACACAATGTGTTCCAACGATGGTTGCTGTTGTTATGAGCTATGGTTACAGTATCTGTTTCCAGCTGTAGTCATATGCAGTATGATAATCTGCCGGTTTTTTGTGCTCATAACTCCCTGTTGGCCTGTAGGAAGGTTAAACAAATCTTTCCTGGAAACCTGAACCAGGCCTGCTAAAAGAGCGTGCTGTGGTATCGAAACGGGAAGACGAAGATGGAATCACAAGCTCGCTCTTGCTCCCAATCGTGTTCTTAATCTCATCATTCATTTATTGTTTATTCTGCTCGCTAGTTCTCAGTACCAGTGCTTGGCAAGAGGGTGATGCTCCAGGTGTTTTGTAATACGAGGTGTAACGTTGAACGGCTGCCAGTGGAGCTGATCACACCGTCTCAACTGGAGGATCCTGGGGTGACTCATGTTCACTGAATGGCTTGATTTGTCTAGGTCAGTGTTGCTCAAAGGGTGGTTCACACAAGCTCTGCAAATGTGTTTTGGGTGGGGGTGGGGGCGTTTTCAAAAGCGGTCACAGCACGATAACCTTAGGTTGTCCTCTGATTTGCAGAGGACACCATACATTGTCCCACAGTAAGACAAAATTCAATGTGCATTCAGGTGACCAAAAAGGCTAATCTATAGGGGAGGTGGTCACAGCCTCTAGTGTTGTGCTGATAAAATGTGGGTGTTGGACCGAATGTGGCTTTGGTTCGTGTGGTGGGACTGGACAACACTCAAGAGGAAACATCTATATTTTTTTTGTTGCAGGTGCTGGTAGAAATATTCTGCAGGAACAGATGGAAAAAAAACAAAACACCCACACACTGCTATCTCATTCTCAATTCTTTGTTGCCATGTCATACATGGACATAACAGTTCAACAACAAATGGTCTTTCACAGACCGTTTAGCTCAAAAGTTTTCATATCTATCTCAAATAAAAAGAAGAATTGGGATTAGATAGCAAGTGTGCAAGTATTGTTTAATCTTTAAGGACTTAAAGTCATACACGGACAGTGGCTCTCAAATACTCAATAAATAAATTGTTAACCTGGAATAGCTACAACAACCAGTGACATAACCAGAAGAACATCCCAGTATCTTTAACTGGGCATACTGTAATTAAACAGGACAAACATACGGTTGCATTCAGACCAAATCAGGTGTTGCGGTGATCAGCTGCAGGGTTGTGTGGCAGTGTGTGGGTGCATTTATTTGTGCTGAATGTAACCGCTGTGAAACAATCAGAAAATAACTTCTGACTCACTAGATTTCTTGCTATCGACACTCGCTCTCTCTTTCTTTCATTCACTGGTTGTCACTTGTCCACATTTGTCTGTCTCTCTCTCGCTCCCTCAAAACAAATGGACACCAGCTAAAGAAAGCTTCTTGGTGTCACTATTACGCAGCCTCGACTGCAAGCCAGACACAGAAGCTGGGTACACAAAATAAACACAACTGGTAATGTATCATAGTTTAGTCCATGAACTATTAATTGCTCATCTTTAGATATTTCAGGCTGACTGTGGAGAAGTTTGACCGTTCTGACATCAGGCTGCATTTCTCCTGTCTCAGCCTAAATGCTCTAGCCCCATTTAAATGAATGGCAAACCTGCGTTGTCGCCACAAAGATCCGATTTGGTCTAAGATTGGCCCTAAGTGAGCGAACATGATAAAAGGAAATACATGAGCTAATGTCTATATCAATACAAACTGATCATCTATCTTGTGATGCAGATTTTAGGTTGTATCTTTCAGTCATTTTTGTACAGAGATATCTGCTTGTGTGGGTTCAGTCATTCTTGACTCAGTGTTGAGCAGAACAGACAGAGGGATAAGAGAACACACACACACACACACACACACACACACACACACACACACACACACACACACACACACACACACACACACACACACACACACACACACACACACACACACACACACACACACACACACACACACACACACACACACACACACACACACACACACACACACACACACACAGGCATTTGTGTGTACAGAGAAACAGCAGTAGCCACAGGGGTTAGAGGGGCTGTGGACAAGGGCCGTACAAAAGAAGTTTGAAGTGGGACAGAAGAGGGAGGAGGGGAGATTCTGGCCAGTTAAATCAAAGCATGATGAGAAGAGAGGAGCGAGGGGGTGGGGATCCTGTGAAGGTGTGCCACGAGAACAGAGAGAGAGAGAGAGAGAGAGAGAGAGAGAGAGAGAGAGAGAGAGAGAGAGAGAGAGAGAGAGAGAGAGAGAGAGCGAGAGAGAGCGAGAGAGAGAGAGAGGCTGGGACTGCACAGCCAGTCCAAATCCCACATTCAAAAGGAATTCTGGGCACATTCCTGCACATCTAGCACACCATACAGTAAAAAAGTGTAGCCAGCATATACATCTATTGGTCCTGGAAACTGTGCCAAGAAAGTTGGTCGAATCATCACATCGCCTTGCATGATTTCAGAGATTGAGTGTGTATGTGTATGTGAATGCACATGTGTAGAGAAGGGGGAGGTTTGAACTTTTGCCACAACTCACAATGCAAATTCATCTGGCAACACATTGCACTGATCAATCCAATACACACATAAGTGCACATTCCTGGCAGATTACTTTGCAACATGAACAGGGTGCTGCTCAATCGTCCATACAGACCATTAAACGATTGTTGCGGTGATAACTTTTCAGAGCTGTAAAATTATATCTCACCACTGCAGTGTTGTGATAAGCCTTCAAACTCTTGAATCTATTGGCCAAACGGGCCGTCCTGGATCGCATCTCATCATCTCACCTGTACCTGAAGCAACATGCCCACCTCAAACTGAGCCGCATGCAAATTTATTTGTAACCACAGTGCTGTATTTGGTTTGAATTTCCAGTAACACGTATGTAAACTTACGGGGAATCACAAACACACTAAAAAACACAACAGTTAAAACTCTGGAACACTCACCTGTGGTACTGGGTCTGGAGGAACTGAAACTCCTCCTTGATGCGGTCCAAAGTTTCTGGGTAGGTTAGTTTCAGTGACTGGGGCGTCCCCGATGCTGCTGCCGCTGCCGCTGCTGCAGCTGCCACCACTGAGGCAGAGGACCCCGGGGGTGGCTGCAGAGGTGCCTGAGAAGAGAGGTGGCAGCAGATTTAGGGATTTGTCTGAGAGTATAAGTACAGGATCATTGTATAAATTCTTGACACATAAACAGAATTGTGTAAAAATCCAATGGCTGGGTAATTTTCACTCAAACAGTTTCTTCAAACTAAGGAGCTGCATCCTCAAAGAACATTACAAAAAAAAAAAAAAAAACTCAGAACGCAAAAATATGCACAATATCTGCACATGCACGTCAGCATGTCGGTGTGTAACTATTGTGAGGGGCTGTCTATTACAGAGACACTGTCATCGCTAGCAGAGCCAGATGTGAATGCAGCACCAAGATGTGGACGGGAGGGCAGGGAGGTACAAGAGCTTCTTAGCCAAATGAGCACACTTTGTTTAATTGCAAGTCTGAGTAGAAGAAAAAAAAATAAATAAAGAGACAAGTGGGGCAATCATGGCCGAAGACCCCTCCCAACCCTGTTGCTTTAGTCTCCAGTCTCTGCAGGGTTCAGAGCAATTAGGAGACTACAACCATAGGGGTAATGCTGCAGGACAGGCAGACAAAAGGGGGCTGAGAGCCGGACTAGGAGGGTGGCGGGGGCTGTCCGTCTGTCAGTCTATTTGGCTCTCTGTCAAAATAACACAGCGAAGAGGCCAACAGGGGCCCTGGACAACCGGTTTACAGTCTTCACGATGGTCAAGTATGACAGTGAGGTTAAGTGATCGGAATATTCTGTGATTTTTTTTGCAGGAATGTGCAGATGGGTGTTTATTTGGCTCTATCAGTTTGTTAAAGGCCAAAGTCTTGTCACTGACTCAAACAGTTTTTGCTCTTTTTTGGGAGGTGTGAAGAAAGAGGAAAGATTGCGGGAGGACATAGTTCGATTCTATGCCAAGTAATATTGCTTGATCTGATAACAACCCCAAATAGCAGAGAATATTAGCTGATATTTTATAAGCAAGATTTCTGGTGACTTTTTACCATACAGATCAAGTTTAAATTTTTTACAGATCTGTAACATTTCCTGATACATTTTACATTTGTGTAAGAGCGTTATGTTATTCCAGCAGACTGCAGACTTGCCAATCAGTGCCACACACTGTCTGAGTTTGCCCTGCTGTAACACCTTACCCCAGGAGGGTGAATCATTTTTCTGAAATGTGCATCCGTACCTGGTAGTCATGTAGCTTTGCCTGCCTTTGTCTGACTGTCTGGGGATTTATTATAATGTTCCCAGCTTCCTTGTGCAATTTTCAATAAATATAAGTCAAGAAATGTAGCTCTCTATCTTTTAGACCTTCGTCCTTGCAGGTATGTTCATCACAGTGTTGGCTGAACAGATTATATTTGTAAGTTGTGAAGAACTAAACTAACAAGACCAGACAGTGAGCAGTTTTCTTCCATTTCTTTCGGTTCCTCTTTAAAAGTATTTATTCCATTTTCCACCTAGTTCTGGGTTCCCTTTTTTTATGTCTCATGCAATAATTTCCCAAGACAACTACTACAGAGACTTTTAACCATTATAGTGTTCAGTCAGTGGAGCGCTATCAGCTTTAAGGCTACCAGGCTCAAAACCTCTGAAAACCCTCTGTATAAGATGATTTTGTGAATTCATATTGAACAAATAATCATGCAGAAGGACACAATGCTAAAAAGGATGCAGAGTATAAAAATGACTACACCGCCCCCCGCTTCCATGGGGAACCCAAAAAACATCTGCCTATTCCTGCAGCTCAAACCAGCCAGCAAGCTGAGTTCAAAGACAGTAGGCATACATGTGGGTAGCCCTGAATGACAGCAGTAATGATTAATTTGGATTAAAATAAAACACACATCTCACATGCTGACGTCCTACACATCAGCGATGTCTGTCACGCATTAATGGTGTTTAATGAACAAGTTAATCACAACATCACTCAACTCTAATGCCAAAAAGAATGCCAGGGGGAGTGTTTGAAAGATGTTCAAGGCATTTGGATGTTGGCATGACAAGAGCAGAGCGTGCCAGTTACCACAGTCCGTACATGTGTGTGTGTGTGTGTAAGGAAACATGCACATCCACGTGTGTAGATAAGTGACAGTGTCAGATGTGCCGACAGGGAGGAAGAGACCAAAAAGAAAATGTGTTTCAGCAGGTGAAACACGGGAAGCAAAGACTGAGAAAAGGACAGTGAGGAGGGACAGAGAGGGAGAGGAGCTGATAGAAAAAAAAGGTAAGATGGACAGAAGGTAAAAATGGACAGATGAGATGGTGAGGCTAACGCGTGAGAAAGTCAGAAATGTGAAGAGAGGAAGAGCAGAAGAAAGTAGATGGAAATAACAGAAGAGAAAATGGAAAGAGAGAAAGGGAACACAAGAGAGGAAAGAAAAAGAAAGAAGGAGAAAGAAGATAGGAGAGGGGCTGTGGCCTCATTGTTCCTCTTTCTAACAAGCTGCTCTCAATCTGTCGGCCAGATCCCCCTCCTAGAGCACAGACAGCCACATACACACACACACACCCCTTTTCCCTTACACAAAAACCCACCATTACACACACACACAAGCAAACGCACACACACACCCTCACAAAGATACACACACACATTTTCAGTCTTGCATGCACATACGCACTCCCCTTTTTCTCACACAAAAACCCATAATTAAACACACACACTCACACAGCCTCCTCTCTTTCACACAACACACACACACACACACACACAGAGCAATTACTCTTCACGGGTGGAAAAAAAAAAGAGCACCAAGGCCATTTTATAGGAGGATGGAAGGAGGAAGAAAGAGGCGACTATCCGTTTCTCTCCTTTTTATCAACCCTCCCCTCCCCTTTCTCCTTCTCAACATTTTTCGTGGTTTTCTTTTTTAACACTGCCACGTCTCCCGAGGACAGGTAAGAGGAGAGCGAGCATCTTCCTCAGAAATGGAGGCATGGATGTGGCTAGAGAGAGTTGGTCTATTTTCTGATTTTCTCAAGAGAATTTTTTTTTGGGGGGGTAGAGAAAACCGCTGTCTCTCTCTGCTGGCTCCGCCACTCAGGACCTTACACACAACTCCAGTCTGCTGGTTAGGTTTGTTATGATGATTCACACCAGACTAGACTGAACACATGTGACCGATGCAGTCTCCGAAACACAGGAAAATCACAGATCCTATCCCCAGCATTCATAACCCCTACTCCTCCTGTGATCCGCTGCTATTAGTCTGTCCTAACTTCTGATCTGGCAAACAGCTGAATGGGCTTTAAAATAAAAAGTCAGGTCATCAAGCTGACCTGATGACCTCAGGGAAAGGATCTAGGGCTGGGAGCTTCACCTGATAATCCTATACTCTGTTATTCCCTCCCTCTCGGCCGTGTCCTGGCTCGAAGGCAAACAAGAGACATGCCGTCTGCCCTTGAACAAAGCTTACATAGACTGAAAATCGCTGTTACACAATTACAGGCTAGATCTTTCTGTGGCTCGTACAGTCGTAAAGTCAGGTTCTGTAATACAGAGGAAAGACTGCATGAGGTTGGAAGGCATGCACTTCTCTCTGATGTGATTAGAGATGATCTGATTACTCATCTGTTTAGATAAATCAGTGGGGAGGTGTTTATAGGCCCCAAGCAGCCCAGCGTTGTTACCGGCGCCGCTGTGATATGTTCTGTTCCAGAAAGCCAGCTGAGAAAACTACAGGCTAAAGTTAAGGGTCTAAGGCCACCTATTGCACAAGCCCAATGAGGGAAAACCCATATGACCCTGTCACATCAGATGCAAAGGTGTGCGCACACACGTTCGCACTAATCTCTCTCTTAGCCCTGGAAGGCCTAAGTCAATTGCAATGATTAAATGAGGACCTGGTGATGAGGGGATGAGAGAGACAGAGTGTGAACGAGTCATTTATGGGAATAGAAATGATTTAAAATCAGACCTCACATCCCTTCAGTGGGATAGGATAGGAAACAATCCAATAAGGTGGTTTTATACAAGCTAGCGGGTGAGAAACAGCTGAACACGATTCACTGTACTAGCAGGTCTGCAACATAACAGATGAGGTTATATGCTCTGCACATACATTATATCCAAGGTCACATGCAACAAAACCCATGAATGCAAATACACGTATACACAAACAAATATATGCACATAAAAAATGTTAAATGGACATAATAGATTCTGACGTGAAGGGACCATTAACAGTGTGGCATTCCCTGAATGAAATCATTCCTGTTTTCATTTGAGTTACCTCTAATTACACCGCAAGCAACAAACCACCATGACCTCATATCCTTGCTCTAACCCCCCACCCTCAAAAAAACATGTGTGCGTGCACACACACACACACACAGATGAGACTACACGCCCACACATGCCCACTACAAACACTAAGTGGATGTGTGCACAACGCAGTTCTCCACAAGTATTTACAAGCACATATGCACTTTATTGTGTTCGCACATGACTGCAGCGCCTACGTCAATATCATTGGGAATCCGCAAGATGTGTCCCACTCCTCTTCACTAGCCACACTGACCCACAGTGATACATAATTTGCTAATGGAGCTGAAATGAGGCCATCAGTGTTATGATGTGGTTATATGACCTTAGGAATATTAGGTTAACTCAAAAAGAAACACTCTTCTTTGTACCACTGCAGGGGATGAGGGGGGAAATAGATTTTACTTGGATGACCTCTCGCATTCTCTTTCCTTTCTTTTGCAATTTCCACAACTGAAAATGCATATTTCACATGTGGCATCAAAGTAAAAAGACAAGATTCTTCCAAGTTCTTTTATACACAAAGCTCCCACTTCTTTGTAATGAGTGGTTGCCATGTTCTTGTTTCTTTTCTACCATATTGTGTTCCTCATTACAAATCCTGCATGCTGATTGTGCTCAGATTTTGCCAGAGAATCCAGTTTATACCAGACTTCCACTGGTGGCAAAACAAGTTTGAATTTAACTTAAAATTTTGAGTCTGCAGCAATGCTATGGGCTCTGTGAGACTGTACTTGTACATAGTGCTTTGAGGTAAATGCTAACAATGACGTGCCAGTGCTAATGTTTATCATGTTAATCATTTTGGTTCAGCCGTACCAATTAGCACAAGTAAGGCTGAGGTATTTGGTCATAAACCAAAAACAATTGTTTGACCCGGTTATAGTGCTAAATGAAAAGCCACAGGTCACAACAATGATTAAATTCATCCTGAGGGAGACACGAATGTCTAACAAATTTTATGCCAATCCAGTTACGGCATTTCACTCAAAACCACGTGAACCTCCTGGTGGTGCTCGAGGAAGTCATGGGATCAAGAAAGTCAGTCTTTTAGGATTTATCCTCTGGGAAGCATGAATGTCTGTACAAACATCCATTTTAATCCAGCCAATAGTTATGAATATATTTCAGTCTGGACTGACTCGAGCCATGCTGCTAACGTGGCTAAAAAAAACAAACAAACAAAAAAACACTGTAAAATGTTTAGATTATTATTTGTTACATCGGAGCTGGATCTCTCGTCTGTCTCCTTAAACTGGGAAGATGCTGTGCTGCTGCCTCCCTTCATCTAGCTCTGCCCATTAGTCAAGCCACTAATTACACTGCTTACCCACAGAGTCGATCATCAGAGTAAACACCCACCAAGCTCTCCCTCTCTTTCCCTCTCTCATCCGACTACCACCAAGGATGTAGTGACAGTAGGTCTGACCCAGAATAGCATTCCTGAATGTGTATCCACCCACACATGCCTAAAAAACACACCTTCCCATCTCTGAGGGCCATGAAACATGTCAATACACTGTCCTTTCTCATAAGCTTCAATTTATTCATTCATCTGTGATTTACATTGTTAAAGCAGCTTGCAGCGGGGAAGAAAAGATACAGGTTCATCCCCCCACCATACATCAAGTGGCTATCTGCTTGGCTCTGTGCTGGAGAAACGTGCTGGTAATCTCTCAATGATTCCTGCACTTAGAGGGGAGGGGCTGCCAGGCACCTGTTTCATTAGCACCACACATCTTTCTTTCTCAGTCCCCCCCCACCCCTTCGCCACCTCCTCATTCCTCTCTCCTTCCTCCCGCAAGCCTCGTTATTCAAATTTCCCTGCTGTCAGCCCACATTAGCGAAGCGCCACAGTTTGCCTGTCAGCTGGCTTAATTGCTGGAGGTGCCTTCTTTTATTAGGTAACCCCCTCCGCTCGTTTGTTCCTTCCACCGAGACGCACCTCCACAACAGCTTGTGTAAACCTGAGATCCCTTCAGCCTCTTTTCCTTCATTTTCTTTCTCTCTCGCTCTCTCTCCCCATCTAATCGGTGGCTGAGCAAAGCAGGCGAGCTCCTGATCGATAGCCACACTCTCACCGCTGGACAACAGTGGTGATAAAGAGCTAAAAGCATGCTAGGACTCGGGAAGTAGAGGCTTGCTTTATGCTAGCTCTAAAGGACAGAGAGGAGAAGGCCTCATCTCATTTCAGTCACTCATTCAAAAGTACTCTCCTCACCACAGTCTGTGTCTCCTACCTGACCTTATACATCTTCGCTGACTAGCTATTTCTTTAGAAAGAGCGCCTCCTTGAAGGGGATGGGATAAGTAGAGATAGGGGACACATAGATCAAGATTTGGGCCATGACCATCTTTTCTTCAATAATGAATTTCATTTCTTGATTTTATCATATGGCCCCCAAATTCCTCAAAGGCCCTTCCAGCTTACTGCTGATTACTGTTCTGAGACTCAACTGTGAACTGAGTTAGTCTACATGGTGTGACGTGAAGCCACCAAATGCATGAACAATGGCATTGTTTGTTGGGCAGTTAACATTTAAAATATAATATGGCATTGGATGCTAGATACATATTTAACCAATTTAACAACTTAGGTCACACTAATGCATTATATAACAGAAAGAGTCTGAAGTACTGCAGTTTTTCAAGTCCATGAGAACTGCACTAAATCAAATTTGCCTAGCTTTTCAAGATAGTTCATTGGGACAAGCAAGTACAACAATTAGTCATGAACAAATCCAGATGGACTGTGTTGTCTAATCAAATATATTTAGAAGAAAAGATTTGGGCAAACACATCCAAACTGTCGACTGTGTGTAACTACACTGAGTATAGTAGCCAAAACTGAATTGAACGAGGAAGTAGCTCGGAAAGATCTAATGAATGTTTACAATGGACGGTTTGGGTAGCAACCAAATTGGTGGGTTAGATAATATAACAAACATGATGACGTGTTATAAACCTGTGTGACCACCTATTAGATTATAAAACGTTATGTGTGAACAATGGCCAAAACTACTAAAACTGAACCAAGGTTCACCCCTCATTAGTAGCCTCTTACACCCCTCCCCCACCCCAGGGTATTGTTCACGATAAAATGGTTGGCAGAGTGTTGTTGTATATTATGATCAGGCTTGTTGTGACCTTTAAGACGTCTGGGTGTATTTGAGCACTCACTGATAATATTATCTTCCACAGATCAAGTGTACTTTGGCAACATAGTCTTTAAATCCAATTTCTCCCCCGAAGCAAACAGACAGACATGGGACACAACAAACCTGCTAATGCCACCATTTTGTCTTTTTAAATGTAGTTCATGTCTTAGTTTTGTGTTATTTCCAGTTGGCCATAGGTGTATACAGTATGTTAACATTGTTAGTATTATTATAGGGCAAAAAAACATTGTTAGTTTCTGGTTTGAATATAATTGTATGTTCAGCTTTGATGCTTTCTTCTTCTTTATCAGTTTCTGTCTGTCCACAGTGTAGCCTTGTATGTTTCTGTCACTGTGGCAGATTTGAAAGAACATTAAGGATTAAAAGACAGCCAGCAACGCCCGCCATGTCCCACACACTTCTCAGCTAGTCTACTTTATTTGGCAAAATCCCAAAATCATCTGGGTGCATACGAGGGCCTGAAGCATTTTCAAGAACATTTCTATGTCGTGTTTATGTCATGTGGACGCCACATCGTCATTACATCTGTTTACATAATTGGATTTTTAACTGTGGTGAGGAGGATTTCAGCTTAAGTATGTACAGCATTCAGTCAGGATTATTATTTAGTCATAATATATGTGCAAGATGTGTGATTAAAAAATACTGAAGAAGTGATGTAAAGCTGTTTGTATGATGCAGTTAACACTATAGAAAGTACACCTATGGGCATGTGCTCTCTAACAGTCATATTTTACATGAACAATCATGAAAGAAGATCTGTTGCAAGACACTATAAACATGCAGGTTAAGTTACACGCTAGAAGCCACAAACTCTTGTTTTGGGATCTGAAAATGCACATAATTCTTGATTATTTGTTTAAAAAATTTCTATATATCAGTTAATGTGGGTCACACATTTATGTAATATATGGGTCACATCCTTCACAGCGAAGCAGTAGCCAGTGATGACAGGTTACTGCCAGCATAGCATTTCAGAGATTAAACAGTTTGCCGGGTTGAGTGGCCCTTCACTCCAAGGTGCAAACAAGAGCTACCGATGGCCAGAGACTTCCTGAGAACGGGTGTCTCACATGGTGCTGCTGAGATCTGCGGAGGGTTGAAATGAAACGGGGCCACTGGCCTAAACATTCCACCCAGACCTGCCGCAGTCTGCTCCTCTCACCCTGGGACGCCTGCCCATACATTAAGATGTGGTTTGGAGCTCTCACAGGAACACAGCGAGGAGAGGCTGGATGAGAGGGATTGGGTTTACAGTGCAAACCACAGACCCACAGTCTGCCTCCTGCCCTGCCTTCCTGCAGTCAGCTATAGCCTACTACATACACAGCTGCTGGTGTGTGAGTGATGTTTGTGTGTGTTCTATATGTTTGGGGTAGAGGGGGACTCACAGGATCTGTTAATCACTGAAGGAGGAACACGCTGAAATAAAAGTTACGATGCAAACATGTAGAGACATTTAAGCATTATACACACTATGAATGAATTTGGGAGTTTAGTTAAAGTGGCTTACACTCAGACATTCACATAAAGTTATATGTCACACTGTGCTTAATCTGGTTTCAATGCATTGGGACATGAATGTCAAAACACTGCCAGGGGTGGGGTACAGGGTGGCATGGCTGAGGGATGTAGATGAGGGTTAGGCAAATGAGCAGGTCTTAATTGATACTTCACACAGCTGGAGGACCAGTGTTTATGTATTTCAGTCGGCTCAAAAGCTCTCCACCTAACTCGACTAAAACAAATTAAAGCCATGCGGCATGAATAACGCTCCTAACCTCGCAGAGATCTGTCTCAAAACACAGACAGCATGCCAATTCCTTTTTTACAGCCACATTACCGGCCGTTATATGGAGGGCTTTTGGCAAAACTGGTTAGCTTCTTGAAAAAAGAAAAAGAAAAGTGGGCAGCTTTTAGTTTTCTATCTATCAGATCAGGGCTCTGAATCACCTCTGATATGATTGAAAAGAAATAAAAAGATTTTTGGGGGGGAGGGGGGGGAATGAGTGGCACTTGAGAAGGGCAGACCATTGAGTGAAGGTGTCAACAAGCCAAAGCTGACTCACCCCACACACACCCCTCTTCTTTCTAGCTCTCCCTCTCTCTTCTCTCTCAGAGAGCCAGCGAGGAAGGGACAAACAAACACACACTTCATCATCTGGGTCAACTCCACAATAGTGTGGAAATAGAAGGAGGCACCATGTTTCTGAACTGGTGGTGGTCACCAAGGACGTGAGATCCACACACAAAGACACTCAGCAAAGTTGGACGTTGTTTAAGGTGGGCTTTGCCTCACTAAACCCCTACTGACAGCAATCTGCCTGACCTTCATAAGACAAAGATTACACACGGGGGGCTAATGTAAAGACAAACAGCACGTTATGTTGTATAGAACAGCTTATAGAGGATCATATTTTCCCGGAAATACAAAATAAGGATGACAAAGACAGACAATTTCGGCTTGCACTTTTCTCATTGAGGCTCGATACGGTTTAATATAAACCTGGCGTTTATCTCACACTCGTTATATTCAATGGAGGTTCCGGTTATAAGACAATAACCTCGTTAAACGTGTGTAGACGGTTACATAGTACCGTAGCCTACTTACCGGTGGTCGGTTTTGAGGAAACATTGTAGCCGCCGACTTGCGTGTCTCCAACCGTG
Source organism: Sciaenops ocellatus (assembly GCA_033000465.1). Classification (NCBI taxonomy): domain Eukaryota; kingdom Metazoa; phylum Chordata; class Actinopteri; family Sciaenidae; genus Sciaenops; species Sciaenops ocellatus. The sequence continues at coordinate 14,160,354 of CP136882.1, read as the reverse complement.
TGTCTTATGTTTTTTTTTTTTTTTTTTTTGTTCTTCTTCTTTCTCCCGTTTGGGGCGGAAAGCTTCGTCGAGAAATACGAGCAGCCGATGTACTATTGTTGGTCTCAGAGAGGCATTTGGCCCGGTTTCAAAGGTAAAAGCAAAGCTAGTCTCGGCTCGCTCATTCCTTGCTTCAAGACTCCTTTGTTCTGGGTTATATCCCCAACCCCGAAACCGCACCGCGCTCGACGCGTAGTAAAGGAGGACGAGGAGGGGAAGAGGAGAGGAGAAACACCCGGTCCAAGGGACGCTTTTCTTCCAAGTCCTCCAACTTCGCCGCTTCCAACAATTACGATATCACAATCGGTTTCTCTCTCCGATATCTCGTCGCCGTCTGTAGCATAAAAGGCCAGAAAGAGAGAGGAGAGGAGAGAGGAGGGGGGGAAAATGTGGTTTTGCTTGTGGCTTCGGAGACGGACACACCACCGGCACATTCAATGCAGCCGCAGCCTCTTTTGTCTCGCTCGTTGGCCTGCACTCTTTTCACACAACACTCCCAGCCCCTCACTTCTCTCACTCCCCCCCTTCTCTGATCCTCAATGGGACGTAACATATGAGTAGCTTTCTTTAAGGAGAAAGGGGGGAGACCTAAAGACATACCCCCTCCACCCCCTTCACACTTTGTTTTATCAGAATTAATAACCTAATGATGGTTTGTTAATTTCTTTTTAACCCCCCCCCCCCTTAAAGTTGGAAATACTTGGCCAAATCAGAGCATCGGGCATATCACACAATGCTGTTCTTCAAATAGCCTGATGATATTTGCAAAGAAACCTCTGCTATTTATTTATTTTTTTTTTCTTGTTTTTGTTGCATTGTAATTAGCTTCATCCTCATATAGCCATGTAATTGAAAATCTATCCACGCAATTAGGAAATTTTAATTTCACAAAAAGTGCAAAAAATTCTTTGGAAAGACGCTTCAGAGGAAGTGTTCAGTGATTGAATGAAATCTCCACGTGGGGCTCGTCCTCGGCACGGTAAACACTGGTAAAATGAGCCAATGACTGTTGAGAACACCCACGTGGGGTGTGCTGACCGTTTGCTGATTGGAGGGTACAGGTAGCACAATGCTCCGCACGTCAATCAAGCAGGCTACAACTGCTCGGTGAGGTTAACCCCTTCCTGGGTAGAGGGAGTGATTGAGGAGTTGTGTGGTGGCTGTATCAAGATTCAGTGGTTTTCCTTTTTCTTTCCCACAAACCGTCAATGCATTGAAAAATCTTACACTCCCCCTCCACCATCCTCCCCATTTCGTCCTTGTTGATGTGGAAATAAATAGACTTTGCCTCTTCTTCTGCATCATCCTGCTCATTTCTAGATGTCAAAAATTAATCATGACCACAGGGAGCTGACCGAACATTAAAAAAAGACTGAATAGATCTAAACAAGAGCCAAAGAAGGCACCAGAACCCACAGAAATACAACAACGATAATGCTGCAACGCTTGCATGGCCATATATTGAAAGTGCGTTTTGTTGTTACCTGGAAAAAGGGGAATTATTCTGTAGACGAAGGTAGAAATGGTGGAAAAATTGGTATTCTGGTGGCACGACCCCTTTGGCAGGGCTCATAATTAGAGAGAGAGATATTGAAAAAGCAATTTCTGACAGTGGAAATCACAACCTGCCAGAGGTGGAGTTGGAAAATATAGATGGGTGTGTGTGTTTTGTGAGAGTATATATATATGTGTGTGTGTGTGCGTGTGTGTTTGTATGTGCGTGTGTGTGTGTGTGTGTGTGTGTGTGTGAAAGAGACAGAGAGAGGAAAGGCAGAAGGGGGAGGGAGGGAGGGAGGGAGGAAGAGAATAAAGGATGAAGGACAGCAGGGGGGATGCTGAGAAAGACGAGCCAGTAGGAGGCTTAGAGATTGAATGAGAGGGAGAGCGCACACACGGGTGATGAAAAAAAACGTGTGCATATGTGTGTGTGCGCGCTGTGCATGTGTGTGTGTGTGTGTGTGTGTGTGTGTTGAGCAGACAAGTGAGGGAATGAAAAAGAGAGAAGGGTGAGGGGAGCAAGTGGAGAGAGTGGAGAGGGAAGGAGAGAAAGAGGGGAAGGGAGAGAGAAAGAAAGATTTTATTGCCATTTTTTTCCCATGAATTTTAATGCACAGCACTGGTCTCCCTCCCGGATTCTGGGATCACATTTATTAGAAAAAAAAAAAGTCATGAGGAATGCAGTGCTTTGCAGTCTGCTGCTGCACAGGGAGATGTTTCATGTTGGTGTGTGTGTGTGTGTGTGTGTGTGCGTGTGTGTGTTGTGGGAGTGCTTGCTGGGCTGGGCAGCAGGGTTGGGGGTGCACAGGATGTATGAGTCTGCGTTGCGTTGTGCTGGGGGGAGGCATAATAATATAGATGATAGAAAATGATAAGTGAAGGACACATATTATTGCTATTGGCAGGTCAGATGAAGGAGTGTGCTGTGTGTGTGTGTGTGTGTGTGTGTGTGTTGGCTGAACTCCAGTGATTAAATACACCAACTTCACAGTGCCCTTCTCTCCTCCACAGAGACTCAGAGCAACAGGACATCAAAGTGTCCCCACAATGGGACGAGACACAATAGTCGTAATGCTATGGAGCTTTTGGTTTTAGCTCAGTCGTGTGAGGTATTAAGACGCAATTATGTCAAACGCATGTATGCTGAGTGCAACTAAACACATAAACACACCTGTCTCAGAGGGCATGGCAGTGGGAAAATGCCCAAGGGAGCAAGAGCATCTCTTTATAACCTCAACTTAATGTAAGGAACAAAACAACAGTGCCAAACCACCAGTTATCCATGCAGTGGGCAAATTATCGCTGAGCAGCAAAACATTTCCAAACAAGTAGATGAAAACTAGTTTGCTTCCCACGAAACTTCAGAGATAACTTCATTCCTTTGTGGTTGCCAACAGCAATATCAGTGTCAAACTGTGCCTATGATATATTCACACTAAATGATGCCCCAATAACATCAGAGAAGGTCTAATGAACAGACATTCGGTCATGAAGATGAACTATTGTGTCTTTCCTTTTGTTCATTGCAAGTCAGCATGATGAGTTTGGATCAATAAGCGTCACTTGTCCGGTGATTGCTGGATTGTACGCTAAAATCCCACCAAGTATAAAGTGCAGGAGCTCTAAAAATCAAGCTCAAAAGAAAAAATCCACTCAAACACCAGAAGAAATTAGATATTTCTGATGCAGTGTGTATTTATTTGCTCCTTCTTGTTGTTTAGTCGAGTGTTCTGGTGATGAATGGGCCAAATCTAGATGATCTCATGTCACTTCAGTAGATTTCCACTAGAGCTATTTGTACAATTGATTTCTGAAAAATTCAACTCAATTCAATTTTATTTATATAGCGCCAATTCATGACAAAATGTTTAGCTATGTAAAACATCAATGGTAAACATCAGTTTTTGGATCCAGTCCTTCAGAATCAAAGACCTTCTATCCAGACCTACAATTTTGCAACAATCATACTGGTAGGAGACTGTAGTAATCACAGCAGGGAAACCATTTTCTCCATGGCAGTAAAAAGCCTCTACAAACCAGAATGCACTGGAGTTACATTTTTTCTTGACAAGGAAAGCTCAAGTTCCACTATTTTTATTTTATTCATGCACAGTAGTCGTACATGTATCCGAATGCAACAAGTTCATGAACAGATCTCTAAGCAGTCAAATCATCTTAATCAAAACATAACATTTCATTTGAAACTGAGCCCTAAAATACAAATCAACGACCTCTGGAGGCGAGTTAAAGAGAGGATTTTATCTTCAGTTCAACTTGTAGACTGACTCTGGCATCCCATGGGAAAAAGGATGATATGTGAGGAAGGTGCTTTGCTTCAGGTCATAAACTTTTGGTTTTGTGGTGTCCCTGTTTGCTCCCCACCCTTCCCGGCCTTACCGACTCTCCCCAATTTCCCCAGTGCCTTTGCAGTAGGGTTGAGAATGGCTCCTGCCCAGCGTGGGCTTGAGTGACAGGAAGACAAGGCCACAGTGTTGTCATGTCGCCCCCACCCCCACCTCATTTTGCCCCCACTCCTTCCCTGTCCCTCATCAGACAAGCTGGGTGTCAGCGCAGAGACGGAGCAGTGATTTATTGGTCTCTACTCCTCTGGGGTACCCACCCCCACCCCTCCTCTTCTAACACACCCACTTCCACACACACACACACACAACCTCAACCTCTTCCCTCCTCCTCGCACTCTCTCCACCACCCACCATTTTTCCCACCCCCCACCCGACTCTGTCCCCAGTCCCCCTCCACACACCCCTCCATCCACCCCCTCCCCTTCTGTCCTCTCCTGCTGCATGGCCCCTGGGGGAAAGAAGGGGTAATGACCCACATCAGCAGCAGCTATGCTCACATGCGCGCACACACACACACACACACACACACACACACACACACACACACACACACATGTTGTCACACTCACACACACCTCGTCTCCTCCTTGCAGGCAGATACAAATAAATACCCTCTGTGGCACACATACGCCCACGTATGCACACATAAAACAGACGCTGACACATTTACGCCCACAGGCATGTGTATCTGGGAATTCCAGTGCTGTGCCGTAACAATGTTTCTCCGCTCAAAAAGTCTCCTCCAGTACTTGGACCACATAATACAACACTGAAATTATCAATATTAAAACATCCACTTCTATGGTATTTGCTAAATAGTTTTTCCTTTCAGTAAAGAGGACCCTGTTTTTATCATAACTTGTTGTAACCTCAGAAGGAGGGAATGTACACTTCTCTGTTTTACTGATTTTTTTTTCTCGTAATTAATCAGAACAATGGGATGATTTGTGTCTCTCTCCAGTGAAGGGGAATACGATCTCCTTTTGACTTTCCAACTGTCTGTGAATGCACCAGCTTGCACAATTTGACCATCAAATCCTAAAGCGCTGGACGCTCATTGAGGTAATAATGAAGCAAGAGGTCCTTTAGAAAACAGAGTTTCTTCATGGTGTCTTGTTGCAAAAAACAAAAAATAAAACTTCACATGTGCCAACGGTATTCAAGGTCAAAGCAACGGTTCATATTCTCATATTCTGCTGCTTTTTAAGGCCGAGTGAGAAAAGAGCATCTTTTCAGTGGCTGATTTTGAATTCAGGCAGGCGATCCACACTGAAGGGAGAGTGAAGAGGTTAAATCTGAGCATTGACTTGCAAATGCTACTGACAGCACTCTAGTGTGCTGTCACTCACACACTGAGAGATGCTCTCCAAAAAGTATGCAGTTCCTGCCACAGGTTTCCACTTTACATGAGTGTTGGCAAGCTGGAGAGTGCAGGTCAGGTGTTAATTTGTGTGTTAAAATATGAAGGAGAATACATAAATTAGTTTTTCATGCAGAAGAGCATAAACGATGTGGTACAGAGTGAAATGATCTGTTGAATGCTGACAGTCTAGCTCCAAAATCAGGGCATAATTAACAAATAATAGTACACAACTCATATTTATGATTAAAAAAATGACTCTAGAGATATAGAACTGTCCCAAAAATTAATATGTATTAGCTACATTTGTAAAGAGCTAGATCTTAAATAATGGAATAACTTAATTGTTGATGCTGGATATAAGCAGTAAACAGTAAATATAATGATGCCTTCCAGACAAAATCTCATATTCAAACTCAAATACTGTGTTGATGCAGTCTCTTGTGGGTTTTTTTTTGTTTTTACCAGTGGACATCCAGGCTAGAACACTGCATTATACTGCCACCTGCTGTTCAACACAAACATTGCAGCCACATTAAACTGAATTAGGCTGGCAGGATGCACGTACAGTCTATTTTTTATCCTGTGATAGTCATTCCAGGGCCTGCAATATAATTAAAAAAAAGTCAACACTATATGATAATAATGGTGATAAAGTTTTATATACTCACCAGGTGAGATGAACTGGTTCTGTCTGTCAGACTACTTTTCATGAGGAAATTACCTGCTGCTCAGCAAAAAGTCCAAGAAATCCTCTCCAACAGCTTTGCACAATGCCTGCAGATGATTTAAATATTTAATATCCACCTGTCATTGTCTCACCTGTCAAGACTTTCTGCAATTAAGGGAAAATATTGAACTAGAGGCTCACTGCTGTACTGCATGGAGACGCCATTTCCCGGCAGCAGCTTGCAATTATAGATTTGTACCACAGAGTGTCGCCATTCCACTGAAAATGCCGAGATGTCAGAGAGTCAATGAAGATTCAAGCATCAGCAGTCCTCTCCCTAAAACTCATAGCTACCGTGTATGTGTGTATATATATATGTATGCTTAGTCAACACACACAGGGGGTTTACATTATTGTCCCATTAAATCTGGGATTATGATCCTCATAGCTGTTTTCACAAACACAAAGTCTACCAAGAGATTTACAAAAATAATCGTAATTCAGCAATTATGGCAGTAAAAATAGAATTAAATCTTGGTTTGCTCCCTCACTGGTACCTTTCACCCATATTGTGTCTGTGCAGAGATATATATACCCTGAATTTAAATGGAAGGCTAGAGGAATTCAAAATGATTGATATAACTCTTACAACCCCCAGCAGATCAGTCTGCAGGGATCTGGCTGGGGAACCGCAGTTCAAGCCCAGAATGGACCAAATGGACCAAAGTATGGAAGGTGGACTGGTTGTACCTCCTGGGCACTACTGAGGTACCCTTGAGCAAGGTAATCCGAATCCCTAACTGCTCCCATGGTACAGCTCTGTGTGGTTGGGTGGAAAATGGATTTCCTCAATAAAGTATCTATTCTATCCTTCTTTCGTCTAATATTTTCACATATTCACACACATATTTTATTTATTGGTTAAAATAAAATCAATAAATAAAGCCATCCTAGGTGGCGATTTGGTCAACCAATTTTTCATAAATATCCATGATTGCCTAATTTATTGTCTCATCTTGTGATGATGAGATGATAAATGGTTAAGACTGCTTTGTAAAAAAAATAATTAAATTGTTGCTCAAAGCTTATTACGACTTCATGTCATCAATAACAAACCTTTAATTTCATGTCCATATCTTATTTTCTTTTTCTCCTTCTTTCTTTCTTTCTTTTGCAGTATTACTGTTAACTCTTCTGCTGTGCATCATATTTTATTATAAGATGATCACTAACAACAAAGTTACTAACAATTTCCTCGCATGAGTACATGAGTGAATGTATTTCATGCTTTCTAACAATGCAAAAGGTATAGGTGGTGAAGGATCTGGGTCCTACATTAGGGAGAACTTGTATTATGGTTGGTTTGCTTCCTGTTTTTTACCCTCTTATATTCTGGGTTTCTTTTTCACTTCCAGTGAAGTGGCGTCTCATGAGATCAAACCTCAGAAAACCTTTTAGTGATACAGAGTCTTTGAAGCCATAATGTCTACCTCATGGCAGTCCAAGAAAGCAAAACTTTAAATATTATATGATACATGCAAATGTTATCAGAGAACCTTCTAATTATTGAGGTAAATGCAGGTGTTTCTTTTGTCCCTTTCCTGCTTTAGTCCTTTTTAGCGAGAAATTTCACCGCTCAGAAGTTCATTGAATTTTAGTAATATGAACCAGCTTCTCCTTCTGCATGTAGACAACATTTTCCCTTCTTTCATCCACTATTCCCTCTCGATCTGCAGAATTCTGGCACAGGAAGGCATCTTGTATTTTCCAAGGGGAAGACCAGCTGACTGTTGTGAGCAGAACCGGGCCTCCCACTTCCTCTTGTGGGCCTTCTCTCTTTGCTGCAGCTAAATGGACAACAGTTACATAAGAAGAGAAATGCCAATTAAAAACCCATTGTGGTAAAGATCAAAACTCAATTATTGACTGTCTAAAAAGGGGGAAGACATAAACAACATTAAATCAGAATTTTGATTTAATGTTGTTTATGGCAAGAATAAGATGTGTTCCAAAAGTCAGATGCCATCTACACGTAGATGTAGATGGATCCTGACTCAGACTCTGACACTATTGTGTTAATAGATCATTTTGACGAGAATCCAACAAGCGTGTAGAAGGAAACTTTAGGGGGCCAAAAGCAATTTCCTGCACAGCTATGGGATTTATTATCAACAGGAAAATATGTTAAAACAAAGACAGTGCACATTTGGAGCAACTATGTAAACAGACCTGTAAAATGACAAGTTCAGAATGATATACAACACCCATATACCCCACTGGGGATGAGTGACTGTGTGCTCAATGTAACTGATTTAGTAACTAGTCAGACTGCTTAGTTTGGGTTCCACAAAAAGGTAGTTAAAGTGTCATTTAAGAAAATATGTTGGTATTTGTGAATTACCATCTCTAAACTGTACAAATGCTGAGTTAGAGGGATTGAATCGTGTGATGGGTTAAATCCACACACACATGTTATGCTAGGCCTGCATCTCCTCTCTGGCCCCATAAGATAATACATAACTCTCTGTAATCTAAATCTGGAAACTTAAACATAACAGAACAGCATTATAAAAATGTCTGGGGATTCAATACTGTAACCTAGCTGTGTGAGAGACACATATCATCCTTGGTTGATGAGTTGGGTGGTCTCAGCATGAGACCATGCATGAGTGCTTTACAGTCACCGTCACTGTATATTATTTTCTTCTGTAAACATACGACAGAAACAAAACTCCACTCTTCCTGATTATCGTTTGTGTGCATTAATAACTGTAGCCTGTATTCATCCACGTGGCCTCCTACACGGTGCTGGTCCCTTTGGAATGACATCATTCCAGCCTGAAACAGGACCTTGGGCTGTTACCCAACAGAGGCCCTGTCACACATGGCCTGCACTGACTTACCTGAGATTTGTTTACCTATCGGTGTCGCTACTATTCCACAGCGGGACACATTTTCCCCGCAACCATAAATCTATAAAGTCCTGCATGACTTGAAGGGTCGAGGGGGGTTGAAGTTGCTGGCTAAGGCAAGAGGAACGATGTGTGTGTGTGTGTGTGTGTGTGTAAATATATAAATATATAAATATATAAATCCCTCATCAGGGTCACTGGTGGTAGTGGTGAGGTGGTGAGGATGGCCAGCAGCCAGATAAGCTGCTTCTGCTCTCTCCCTCTGTGCCTCTCTCCCTAAGGCAGCCTGAAAGAAATGTGCCATTATCCAACAAGGCTCCTACAGCTGGGCCCCTGAGCACAGGACTGCTGTCCAAGACAACTTGCAAAGGCCAAGAGACTGGAGACTGGAAGCTGGAGCCGATAGAGCTTTAGATACCTCCTCGGACTGTTTACGACCACCTCTACTACAGCCAAAAGTTGTTCCTGCCTCACTACCTTTCCCTCACTACTTCTTTCTTTCCAGTAGGTCATTGCCAGTGAGAGTGAAATGTCTGCAGGACAAACTGGCTGTGTAGGCGTTCCTGAGTTCAAAGTAGATTGATCTCTTTAAAATGAAATACGTTTTGAGAGTGTGTCTTCATCACTCCAGCTAAGGGTTTCCTTCATCAGTTAGTCTACAGCTGAATTCAAACTCTCTGTCTGAGATACAAAATTGCAAGAGACATGAATAATATAATGCCCTCCATTACATAAATGGCAGATGGTAATGTGGCCTAATGGTTAAAAATCTTTGCAGCAACTATTTGCCCTGGCTCATTGTTCATCAGACACTAATATGATTTATTCAAATATGAGCATTAAAGCCAAATGCAGACTATTATCTGATTTTTCTGATAAATAACGTCATTTTTTTCTGCACTTATTTCTCTTAGACAGTTTGCGCGTGGATGAGCACATCAAAGTAAATATCCTTTGTTGCAACAACTTCCTCATCCTTCCTTGGGGATGCTCAAGTGGTCCCAAGGCAGCAACAGGGAGATGTAATCACTTTATCACGTCCAGGGTCTGTTCTGGGTTCTTCAAGAAGGGGAAACTTGTTTAAAATGCATGAGGGCTTCTAATAGAACCAGGAATAGTGTCTGCAGACTAGAGCTTGGTGGCCCAAGGAACTTGGCACGAATCAACACAGGACAATTACCTTATTGGCTCACACACATGCAAAGCAAATTAAAAATTTGACTCGAAGGGTTAGAAATTAATTTAGCCATTTATGCTAATCATGGAATTAAGCTTTAGGTGCCTCATCCACGGACACTTGGGTAAGTGATGTTTACAGAGCTGTACTTCTAAAACACAGCAAGCCCCTCCACACTTTTTGTGAATAATGAAAATATGACAATAAGGTGATTGTACGAATCAGTGTGATGTTGTGTGCTGAATTTCTTCCTCAGAAATGTGCAAGGGAACTGGAGGTGAAGATTTACAGATTATATGCGGCTAATCTCTTCTTGTATCATCACTTTGTCAGCAGCCAAGGATCTGTTGGATGAGTACTGCTCTATCCAAGAGCTGGGAACGGACCCCTGATGAGTTCTAATTGGGATAAGACCAACATTTACACATAAAATAGATAGGTTATTATAACAAGGTAATTTAAGATAAAACTTAATAATAAGAACTCAATATGCCAGGGAGTTGGGCTACAGCCTACAGGACTGTTAAAGCTCTGGTTGCATTTGTTGCTCACAGTGGAGGGTCCCTGCTGTCACCAACTCTGTCTGCCATGATAGAGTCATCATCATTGTTGCCAGACTACTCTTTCTCATCTCTCTGGACCTCAATCTCCCACAGCGTAGTGTAATTATGGTTGCCACCAAGTAAGCACTGCTGTGGAAAGAAAAAATGAATCACAGGCATAGGTTCATTAAAGGGAAAAATATGAGTACATTTAATTTGATTAAATCTATGGATAAGTTCTTAAGGCAAAACAGCTGCAGGTATTTAGACTAGAAAACACTGAATGGAAAACAAATCCTATCTGTGTGTTAATTGTAAATGAAAAGGAAAATAGGATGCTGTCCAATAGGAACAAACTTCATGGTCCATTTAAATGTAAACAGTCTATATGGGAGCACTGTAACAGTGGAAAAATGTGCTGGGTATTTTGAAGGATGATGCTGCCCTCACCATAAACATATATACTTTCATAAATAGCTGTCACGGTGATGGTTTCCTGTCAATATTAATGCACAAATTTAAATGGAAAGCTCCGAAAACAGGTATTTGGGCCTAAACTGATAAAATATGTAAGGTCAGCTGCAGCTGCCTTATTGAAATTCAGTCTATGTAACTAACACATTGAACTCCAGCACGATTTCAAAACTCTGATCATAAAATTATTCCCACAGCACACTGGGGTTAGAGCAGACAATCCATGAGATTTGAGTCTTGTGGGCTTAATTATAAAATAACATATTCATACTGTTATTTCAAATTAGACAAGGCCGTGACACTGGCTGATGAACTTGCATTAATAATGTTGGTGTGAGTGTGAATGTTTATGTGTGGAATAGAAAAGGGGTTAATTAGTATGCCTCTTTGCAGAAGCAATACTTTTGGCAATAGAGCAGGAAGACTACTGTCTATAATAGGAAGAGAAAAACAACAGAGACTAGCTGCTCATTTCTGGAGGCATTTTAATTGCTAGAATACAGCGCCAAGCTAAAAATGTCTCCACTGGCCTCCAGCATGAGAAAGTAAGAGAAACTCCTCTCTGTAACACCTCTGAATCGATGCTGCAAAATAAGATTAATTGTCAAAATATAAGGCACTTACACGGTGCACTTAATAGAACCAGATCTATTACTTCTATTGTCATAAAAGTTACTGTTGGAGGCCTCTCACACTGCACATCTGAGTCTAATCTGTGCAAATTCTTCTCTCCCTCACTCACTTCATCACATGAGAACAGAAGACATGACTACACTGTGGTTTTCAGACTACACAGCTCAGCCAAAGGCCTCTCATGTCCTTACACACAGAGGGTCAGAAGCACCAGTATTTCCTAAGGCTGCAGTACTGACTGAGTCTAAGTCACGGTGGGTGTGTGACTGTGAAGCACTAAGTGACTTTCTCAGAGGCGGTTCCCCCCTTCGAGTGCTGAAAACGGGATGTAAACAGTTCCAGCTCAATGGAAGCCACAAAATAATAAAGTTAAATTTAACGCAGGTTGAAGAACAAGACCATGCCTGTGCCTCTCATTTCTCCACTTCTAATCATGTAAACCAGCTCTCTTCCATGTCTGTTTCACTTTTACACCCCCTCCCCCTGATTCACTTTGATTCTTATGTAGCTGCCTCTATATTCTCTTGTCCTGTCTGTCAGTTTCTACAGGGACCTCACAGGGACAGTTTGAGTCTTAGGGCTCCCTGATTCATTTGAATGTTACGCCTACTTATTTCCATCCATCTAATGTGGCCACTCTTACTCTACCTTCAATCTAATCTCATTATATTATTGAATCGTTTTCTCTCTGATACAAACTGTTAACAAGGCCCGAGAGGAAGTGGAAGAGGCATTTACACCACATAAATTTGGGGATTTTTTTTTCAAACATGCCAGAGATTACAAATTTCAGCTTACAAAGAGGGGGATTTCAAGGATCCTGGAATTTCTGGCTGCACCTCTGTCCCACATTTATTCCTGAGTCCTGTTTCTGCTCCTGAAATTCCAGCTTGAAACCATATGGCCGTCACCCACAAGGGACACTGACCAAAGTGGGCTGAACGGCCGAGTATATAACATTCAGCGTTGTCTACCACAGCGTCAAAATACTGGCAACCGAGTCTTTTCTGTCATGCTTTACTGCTTCCAGTGCTGAGGTTTTCTCAAAACCGCTCATCTCAAGAGCCACTTCTCACCAGGCCCTGGGTCATTCACAGAATACCATCCCTGTGGACCTGACCATTCATGATTTGTGATGGTTTCCAAGGAATTATCTATTTGCTGCATTCATATTAATACTTTTGTCAGCAGATCAGACATACCACATTATTTTGATATAAAACCCAAAGGTGCTTGCTCCAAATTTACCCTTCCATGAATGATTATTATCATTAAGTGTTCTGAACAATATTTCATGAATTTCCAAGGTTATTCGCAGCATGCTGATGGTTTAGTGGCCAGTTACAGGGATAATGTAAATCCCCAGGACTCTGTCTATCTACTTCAGGTAGAGTATCATTTTCATCTGCCTCATTAACCCCTCAGGCAGATACTACATGTGATGTATGTGTTAGATAATTCCCTTCAGATAGATAGTGTCTTACTATTTACAACTACAGGTGCATATACTGTTTAGCAAGCTCAGAAATGCCCTGGTTACCATAGAGATCGTCTCTCATAATGTAACAAGGTACATTTACATTTAGGCCTTAAGGATAATATATTCTGCAAGGATATATTATGCATCTCTGGAGAAATTAATGACAAAGCTATGAACTCACATACTGTAAATCACCCTGAAGAAGAAGAAGCTAAATGGCTAAGTAGTCATATAAATAAAATACCTTACTGTTTTCCATTCCCGGTTGTTTTGACACCACGGTAAAAAATAGCCCCCCGCACACACAACTTTCACAACATGCAAGTGAGTAATATTATGTTAAATTAAGGATGACAGTGGTTTTCAATACCGCTGCCAACAAAACTCCCACAAATGTCCCCATGGGTCCAGTGTTTATTTCGTTATAAATATATGTGTTTTTTATGGAGCGTTCCATTCTCTGGCCTAGATGCTCTGGAGGCACCAGAAGAGCCTTGATTAACCCCTCCTGAATCCTCAGGACTTGTTTTTAATTATTCTTGTTGCAAAAAAGCACACGAAAGTCACGTCATGAATCAGTCACTTGACAGCATGTCTCCAGAGGTAACACTGTAAATCTATAGGCAATGCAGTCAACGAGCACCCTAACCACATGCTCGTAACATTGTACATCAATGTCTGAACTTTTCTCAGAAACGTTAACCTTGTCTGTCACTCTCCACTCTGTAGTATACAGTGTGTCAAAGCTAATGTTTTTGAAAGAGTGTGAATTATAGATGAATGTTGGCTGACAGCAATAAACTCATCATGCATCTAAAAGCTGGAAAACTAACAGAAGGCGAATTTGGTTTCACATTTCACTCGAATAAAGAAAATACTGGTGAATTTAGTTTCCCCCCACATTGTAAAATATTGCCTGTAGGAATGATGGATTGAGTGGAGAAAGTAAATTCTCAAATTTACGATGTTAAAGGGTCACTTCACCCAAATTACACTAAAACATGTGTTCTGTGGATCAACCAGAGAAACACAGATGTTGGTTTTGGGAAGACTGTCATTTGTTTTTAGCACCACAGACTAAATTTAATTTAGTTTCATTGTACTATGCAGCAATCTTACAGATGGATAGCTCAGACTTGGGCTGATAAAAAAGTTTTTACATGGCAAAATAACACTAGATCTGGGTGTCGTTTAGCTCAGTTGGTAGAGCATCCGCCCCATGTACAAAGGCTCAGTCCTTGCTGCGGTGGCCCAGGGTTCAAATCCGACCTGTGGCTCTTTCCCGCATGTCATTTCCCATCTCTCTCTCCCCACATTCCTGTCACTCTTCAAGCTGTCTCTGTCAAATGAAGCTCAAAAAGGCCAAAAAAATATCTTTTAAAAAATAAAAATAACACTAGACCTGTTATCAGGTCTGAGAACAGATGCTATACATCATCCTGGTGGATTCACAATGAAATAAACTAATTCTAAGTGAAATCAATGGTGTCATCCCAGCCTTGATACAACACCAATTTCAAGTGTGTTGACCTTTTGACGTGTGGGCTAGAAAGTTCTATTTGACATAAATCCAATGAAACATTTCTTGCAGTCAAGTTTACAATAATATTGCCAAGAACATCGTGAAATCTTGTTGCTGCAATCATGCAATTTATTAGATTCAATTTCAAAGATTCCTTTCTGCAGGACATGTGTTTACCATCACTATCTATCAAACCCTGTAGACATGAAATACATTATGCTTGAAATCTTTGTATCAACAATTTAGAAAGTCTGGAATCGTTAAATGTATAAATCAAAACCAATAATACTGAATGTGGATTATATCTTTATTTAAAATTCTCTGGTTTAGAGCCTATAGATATAATCTATATACAACAAGCAAACCATACCTAAAAGTTGACATATAAACAGGAGATTGGCCAACCAGTGCCTACTTCAAGGCACTAATTCAATAAAGCGTAATAACACATGGAGCCACATCACCATCTGAGAACCTTAGTTTCCATGAAAATGGAGGGGAATCAAACACCATGACATTTCTACATCCTCATCCTCATTTGGGCTATTAGTCTGGCTGCAGTAACACATAGATGATTTAGATGTAGGCAGCAGGGGAGGGGGCTCACACAGCAATTCACCGCAACCAGTTCCAGCTGTTTCTTGTTATAAATCTGTGTTTTAAAAGTGTAGAAGACCCCAGGGACAGAGGTTCACCATGGGATAGCCCACTCCACCTTCTAAAGTACCCAGCCTTTCTCCAGTCCCTGCTCAGCTTCAGGGTTTCACAATCACTACCAGGTGAGATTCTCTCTGTCTTCCTGTCTCCCCCCTATCAAGATTGTGGTCTGTCTGATCTGTTGTCAGTCCTCCAGGGGTCTGCGTGCTGTACACGAACCGTACAGGAGACCTTATTCGCAAATTAACCCCATCTATCAGCACAGGAAAGGGAAAAGGAACACAGAGCAGATCTTTGAAGTGGGAACGGGGCAGTGTTACTAGCTTCAAACACAGTTGGGTATGTAACCCTTTATCATTACAACAGTCCTTTAAAAGCACTGCCAAGGCATCTGGCTTATGTTTGGACCTGGAATTGGATCCATTTGTGTGGCAACTCCAAAAGCCACCAGTCTGAGAAGGCATGGGCCAAAGCACAATGTACAGGTGAAATAAAAAATTTTACCTACATGTAAAATAAAAACATACAAGCCTGTATATACATCCTTCACGCAACATGAAACATGCCTCATAGCATTAGTATATACAGTATTTGTGGCTCATAGTGGCAAGCAGGGATGATTGCACAAAAACCTTAACAGCGCTGGCATTTCCAACCTTGTAGCAAATAAAAAAACTTCTTGTATTTAAAATAAATTAAACACCATTTTCAAAATGGCTGTCTCATCCTTCTTTGATTATTATTATTATTATTTGAGAAGTTTGAAAATATAAAGTAAAACAGAAAAAGAAGACGACAAGATAGAGGCCAAATTTCTTAATTTCTGATTGGCTATATATAGTAGTGGTATGACACATAAAGTCCAACAGAAATTAAAGTTGTCTGCATCAATGGTTTCTATCTCTGCAGTCCATTTCACACAAAAATCACAAACTTTTTAGAAAGGCATCACTACAGTTGAGGGAGAATCTGACATCAGTCTGAACATAAAGTCTGCCCTCAGTTCAGATTCAGACTAGTTGCTACTCCTGGGATCAGAAGTCAGACTCTTATCTGGCACACTTGGGCAGTGATACAATATGACACTTAAGAGCTGTCATTTAGTTTAATTGCTGGGAGTTGAATTCCACTGATACTAGTAAAGCAGACGTGATCAAAGTAGTGTGAGTCATCAGGCATGTCAAGCCTGTATAGTCACTTAACGTTATATTGTTTGTCAGAGCAAATACCCAGACCTGTTTGTGTGGCAGTTAGGAGAGCTGGCTTCTTGTTCGACATGTTGGTCAAGTCAACATACATCTCCTTTTAAAGCAGCATTGGGGTGGCCTGCAGCTGACATTTTTATTTTGGGAGCCTTTATGCCAACAGGATGACATGATATATGGAGAAAATTAGCTCATCTACTGTGAACTGGTTGCCATTTGAATAATTTGTTAACGATTTGCAACACTCGTCTAGTGTGTAGCTGGTTTAAGGTGCACTAAAGTGAAGCTAATCCAATCAACAAACTGTGCCTTTATCATCACCTATAAACATTCTTATCTTTCTTTCTCTTGTTCTTTCATCACTGTCAACAAATTAGGTTCCCTACATACAGAAATGAAAAACATACAAAAAATGTTAAAGCTCCATTAAGCGATTTATTTGATATTACCATTAAATTAAAAGAGCTCCTCATAAGTAAAAGAGCTGCTAGTACTGCCAATCCCACTGAGAATCATCGTATTCTTGCCACTTTCAGGCTGTTTTACTTCAATTCATATAGCGGAAATCCAACCTCTCTGAGTGACCCATTATATAAAACTCAGCTGTTTCCTGTGTCATTTCCATGTATCAAGCCGAAGAGAGCATATTTTTCTCAGGAGGTGGCAGCATAAAGGCTGGTGAATATCAGACTTTGTCATTTGGAAGGAAAGGACTCTCATTGGGATGCACGTGTTCCTTTGTTTCTGCTGTACTTTTGCTTCTGCTTGAGTGTTTCGCTTAATGAAGCTTTAAGCACATACACTTCAACATCAAGAATGATGTATTAAAAACAATATACTCCTCTCTCTCTTACAGAAGAAAAGGACGTCATCGTGGATACTTTTGAGAAGGGGCTCAGGCACCTTTAGATGGGATGCAGCCCCTTCAGTCAGTCCAGTGGTTGGGGAGTAGGTGGGGTGTGAGTGGTTGACGCAGAGGGAGGGAGCTGGGGGTTTGGAGGCTGCAAGCTACAGACCAGATCCCTAGCGTCACTCCTTTCAAACAGATAAACAAAGGGCTGGTTGCAGAATTCATATAGACACACTAAAATTTAACACCTCACATAGCATCAGGAGTCTGCAGAGGGCAGCCTACAGAGTCAGGACTGCAGATTGCAGTTAATCTAAACACTGTTGACTGCACAATCAAGGTTGAAGGCCTAGAGTTGGACCCTATCACACAGGTTTGGGATCTGCAGGCTGCAGCCTTTGTTCCCTAGCGTCAGCCCCTATCACACAGGGCCTGGATTGTGGTGATAGTTGTAATGGTTGCCATGGTCGGAGTCTGCAATCTGCACGCTGGGTTTCCTCTCTGGTTCTTCGCTATCAGCTATGTCTGGCCTACTGCAACGTGGAGGACGCTTCTTATAGAAGTCAGAAACAAAGTGCACCTGCAGGGGAGAGAGAAAGAAAGGGGAAGGAAAGGAGGTTAGCTTTGGTCACTTAAAGGATATTTTCCCACAGCGATTGGAGTTTAAGCATGTAAGGGATACAGAGGAGGTAAGGGCTGGGCTGGAAACTGTGATTACATATGTCTGGACAGGTCTGTGCACAGCTGTTAAGTGACACTCACACTTACACACATCTGAGAGGAACACACAGAGAGCAGGCACAACCCCTGTAGGCCATAAAATACTATGCCCAGGAGGGTCTCTAATTGCACACAGCAATGTGAAGGCCAAAGGCGCGGGCTCACTTCACAATTAATCACACACAGATACACACACATGCACAAACACACACTTGACCACAGAATTTCCACAAGGTGGTGCTGACAGTGGCTCACTCAAAACAGGGAAGTGGCCAAACAATAAAAAAATCACAGCTGCACGAAGTGAGGAGAATGGACTTATTGCCTGAGAACATGCCAGTTTAAGTGTGTGGGTTTGTATCAAGTCGCACTTTGCTGCCGTGACAGGTCTCCCCTCATGCTTCCTGTCTATATGGATTTTTACTGCAAGGCTGAAATAATGCTGAAATATGGATTTTTAGGCGTCTGTTCCACTTTGAAGGGAGTATCACTAACAGGAAGATTTCCATTAAATAATATTTCTTATGATCTGGACAGTCCCACCCATGTTTGCTTTTCCTAAAGCCAGAAACCGCGGGCGTTAAGACTCAAAGTTAAGATGTCATCAGGTTGGAAGCTGGAGCTACTTCACAGAAAATTAAATGTCAAAAAATGCTTCTGTGTGAGCATGATTTCTTGAGATATGTGTTACTTATTTTGGCTGTGAGCTGATGACATCATACTAGTAGTATAAAATCTCAAACTTTCTGTAAATTGGCAATACATTTGGCTTACAATGTCCAGCATCTTGATACCAGATCACATCAAAAAAGAAGTAATATCTTCTACCTACCAATCTTATATCGTGGAAATATCAAGTTAGAGCTCTTAAAATTTTGGACTGTTTCCCTTGAAAGAAGTTGTCTTGGATACTCACATTGAGCACAGCAACAAGCGCTCCCTGCAGCAGCCCCACCAGCACGTCGCTCCAGTGGTGCTTGTAATCAGAGACTCGGGTGTAACCCACATACACCGCAAAGGCCACCAGGAAGAACTGGATGGTGGGCCGGAGAAGTCTGGCCCACTTAGCCACCAGTCTCGCCTGCACATAAAGCTACAAGGGGAAATAGGGTGGAAGAAGAGCAGAGGGTGGTAGATCATAGAGTGGGTTGAAGGGAGAAAATGGAGAGATCAGAAGGAGAGACAGTGTGTTTATGCAGAAATTCCTTTCGGTTGTTACAGTCAATTTGCTATTACACACACAAAAAAAGCTGTCATCAGTGGTTTTGGGCCCCTAAAAGATCATCAGACCATAAAAGGTTAGGAGAATACAACTGGTGTCTGGAACAACATCTGCACTTTGCATTGACATGATATTATTTAAATGTAATGTAACATGTGCTGACATAGCAGTGAAGAAATGCAACAGTCAAATGTCCGGTAATCTCCATATTTGCTTAAAAAGACTGCCGGTCCTACTATCAGGTTTCAAGACAAACAAAAAAGCCAATTTATTTGGAGAAGGACTTCAATGCACATGCAGTGGCTGTTATTCACCAAATTGGATTCAACTGTAAAAAGGTGTTGAATCCAATTTATGTCCACTGTGAACTGAAACTTCTCTTTTACTGGAAAGTAATAGATGCCAAAAAATTATAAGTCTGGCAACAGGACAGACTTCTCCAGGCTTCTGCTGGGCTGCTGTTGAAGGTGCAAAAATTGGCATTTCACCACAGTCCCCTGCCACAGAATCACACTGCTCGGCTCTATTTGTTTGCGGTATTTTCATGGCAAATCAGAGAGCGTGGACACTGACAGGAATGGACACTAGTTTGAGATTTTCTGTCAAATTTTCTTTGAAATTGACAAAAGCTATGCTGCTTTGCTTGGCTTCTTGGAGCCTGCTGTCTAGCACTAGTGGCTGCTTTTTAAAACAAAGAGATGAGGCCAAGGGTAATAAACTGGATAGGCCTGGAAGACAGTACACAGCACATGCCTTGCCTTCATCATTGCTGGGAAAAAGGCAGCAGAGGCATCCAGATCACTTCTCTCAGTATACACATTCTTCCTCTGAACTCTTGCCTTGTCCTTTTATGTCCACTGGCAAAAACCACCTCTGTGAGTCTTTTCTCCTTCTCAACAATTAGCCCTTGAGCACAGATCCAAATGCATAAGCCTGTTCTCAGAGGAGCCCATCTGGGGACTGTTGTCCCAGATTCATACTGAGATATTTGCATGGTGATCACATGAAGATATTTTTATCTTCACTGTACACAGAGATGTACTGTTACACAGTTTTTTTTTTAAAGACTTTTAGTGATCACGCACTATACTTACTGCTAGGAAGAGCATGCAGTACATCCCAAATGAGGAGTGACCAGAGTAGAAGGATAATCTGAAGAAAAGAAAGAGTCAAACTTAATGCTTCACACACAAATATATGTCGAATATAATGTAAAATGTGTTAGGATTTCAAAGATACAAGTATAATGCTAAAAGATTTGCCTCCTACCTGGACTCTGTTACATCCTGAAGATTGCCAGTGCAGTTGATCCCCTGCATGTATCCTGTGCAGACCTTGGGGGCACATACGGCCATGAAGTTAGGTCTCGGGCGGCCAATGGTGAACTTGGCAAGGTCAGTCAGCGACTGGCTCACAGCTGCTCCAAACAAAAAGGTGCCCACTACCTTGTAGAGAGCAGCTACATACTGGTTGAAGTCAGAATTAGAGTAAATCCTCTTGCTGTAGACCAGATAAGCCTCTCCAGAGGAGATCTGAGGGGAAGAGGGTGAACAGTGAAAAGAGGCTTTGTTCCAATTTGTTATTTTCATTTTTCGCATCATTAGAATTAAATTACTTTTTCCTCCTTATGTAGTAATGGAGCAAACAGCACAGGATGTTGTTAATGGGTGAGATCCTGTAAACTCTACATGATTTTGACTTTACTGAGGTGATATGTAATAAAGCTCCCTTTGGGAAAAACTTACAATGATGACCGTGCAGGAGATGGTGACAGCTGCCAGCATGCCATGGGTAATGGTGTCTGGTTTTATGGGGTACATAATGCTTTCGTCATCGCAGTACACCCCTCTTTGATAAGGCTTGAATACAATGGTCATAATGATGAAGGGCAGTGCCGCTGTGGTGAAAACAAACAAGAGGAACAACAGTCAGATCGGGAAGAATATTTGCTATATTTGGAGAAATCGTGCTTTTGGTGAAATGAGACGAGTGCATTGGGTTTTATCAATGATAGATGACGCTTGGACACTGCCAAAATTATAACTGGGCACACAGACCAGAAACATGGTTGATCCAAGTTAATGGACACAAAAAAATGTTTTGGAAAACCATATTTGTCTCGCTTTCTGCAGGTTTTCAGACATTACATCATTTCCAAATCTGGGAAGTGAATATGTTTCTCTACGGATAGCTAAATTGTTTTCTCTCTGCCTCCGGATCTCAAGGCCTAAAATCACAATGATGGAAACCCACAAGGAGAAAAAAAACATTCAGTACTTAAATGTCGGGGTAGAAATGCACAGCAAGGAATTGCAAAAATAAACAGTGCAAAATAGTATTTATACACTCGGGCATGTGGGCATATGTAAAAAGAAAAAAAAAAGAAATCACACATCACACACATGCCCAATAGACTGTACACAAATTACTGCATACACAACGCACACAACTGCAGCGCTTTTGAATGATGTGGCTGTGTCCATAAGACCAAATATAGTTGCTCAAGGCTCCTGAGTGCACGAATGATGTCCTTGAGATGTTCGGAAACATCCAACCCAAAAATACTCACTACCCCTCTTCCTCTCTCAAACATACACACTTACTTCACTGCATTTCAAGTCAAGTACATGTATGAGTAAGAATGTTTTATTTTGAAGACAAACACTGGCTAATAAATACATTTTGCAGATGCCCTTTCTCTTTAAAGTCAAGTAAAACTGGCAGAGACTGAAGGAGGGTTTCAGGCTGTTTTGAACATGCTGAGGATAAAGATGAGCAGCAGAGAAACTGACTATGCTTTTTTCACCATTGGAATCCACTGTAACTGACCATATCCTCTAACCTTTTACTAACCTTTTTAAGTCTACAATGGTGAGTGTTTCATACTCACAAGATTTTGGGTGGAGTAAGACTTTATGTAGATGCAGTGTGTGGGAGAAAGAAATGGGTCATTCAGAAATGGCTAATTCATCATATTAGTCATAGTTTACTTGCATTTGTCCATTTTACGTCACAGTAACGTGAATACAGAAAGACTGGAACATTGGCTTTAGTAGCTTGTGATAAGTATTTGTATGACATTTCTCATTTGGCGTAAAAAATTCATTAATAGATGAAAATAATCATGAGTTGCAGCCCTACTGAGGAATGTACTCTCCACCCTGACACTTCCACTATCCATAATAGGCAGACAGACAGTCTTGGGGCCACTATGGAAATGCCATGCAGCCACATAGTAAATGCAAGAAAAACAGAAGTGAAAAAACACTGCACACATTTGCAAAGCGCTCTCACCAATAGTATTACATTCCTGTGTAAATGACCAGGGCACCCCTCCCATTCTTTCAAAAAATGTCTGCAGCTGACATAATTCCAGGAGGACTTCCAGCGAGACTGACTGATGAGAGACCAAGAGTCTACATACTGAAGACTGAGACTAAAGGAAAATATACAAATGGATAGTGGATCAGGATTCAGCTGAGGTGAACACTGGGTTCAGCTCCACCCTGAAACCTCTCATGATGGATATGGAACAACAGCCTACTGTAAATGTATGAATGCTGGCAAAAAAAAAAATACAAAAGCTTGTGGCATGTTTTTCCTGAATCCTAGAGAAGTTCAAAAAGATGTCAAGAAGGAAGTAGAGCATGTTAATGCTTTGAATTCTGACAATATTTTGAAGTGTGACACTACAACCTTAGCTCACAGGCAGAGATTCCTTTGAGAAAAAAGACATGATGACTAATACTGTCACAGCCTTTAATGTCTGTAATAACCGTGAATGAACTAACGAAGCTGAGAAATTCCCCTAATAAATGCTGTGATTCAGTATAAACAACAATACACAATGACATGCAGTGTCTTGCTCTTGTCTGACATCGCATATGTCCAAAGGTGACATGAGATGAGGGCGGACATTGTTTAGTGGCATGCCAACTGCACACATGTTCCACACAAACACTATACAGACAAAGAGTCTTACTGGCTCAGTAACGAAGGGCAGCAGCAAAATAGAAGCTTTGTGTTGAGAGGAGAATAAACAATAGCACTGTATAGGATAAACAAATCATTGCACAATGCACTCCTGGTAACCCGACCTTGAGGAGCTGGGTTTAGGCTAGACAAACAGGGAACCAAAGAGATACCAACTGACTTTGACACAGTATTCATACACAAAAAGCTATAATCTTCTTATGACATTTCAATCACAACTCACAACTTCAATATTTCAGCACAAGATGTAAAAATACACCTGTCTTATCAGTGTTTAACCCACCAAACTGTTTGTTGGCAGATAAACTTAAGGGTGAAAAACAAAATCTTAAAAAACTAGAGGAAATT
Organism: Sciaenops ocellatus; assembly: GCA_033000465.1. NCBI lineage: Eukaryota > Metazoa > Chordata > Actinopteri > Sciaenidae > Sciaenops > Sciaenops ocellatus. Next base: position 14,136,690 of record CP136882.1, on the reverse strand, counting down.
TCAGCAGCCAACACCTGCCCAGTGTATCAATTCCACCTCCACACTCCTTTGTCTACAGTCCCTTTGTGAGCAGCAGCAGCTGGATGACACCTGTCCCTGCATGGCAACTTTCCACTGGCTACCAACCACCAGGCACCTACTGTATCCATGTTTACACATCGGCCAGCCTTGTCAGGACGTGGTAAACCTGGTGCATAAAACCTTACACCACATATTTTCCACTTTCCACCAAAATCCTGTTTGTCACAACAGCACAATATAGGGTCTCTTGTATTTAACTAACATCCTGTCTCAGGCACCTCAGGGGAGCGCCTTAATATGGATTTACTGATGTGGCTTTTGGGTGGCAGCTTCTGCATCTGCATCCTACATCCTGCTTCCAGCTGGCAAGAAAAAGATCAGAATGTCCAAACCACCCCCAAAAAACCTGCCTCTGGATTACTTTTCCAATTCACCAAAAGGTTGGACTTAAATCAAACAGAGCCATACCGGATAGAGTGTCAGTACAGGAGTTTATAGTGACTACTACTCTGATATTCAATAAAAGAACTGAATATCTCTGTGTAATTGCTTGGTTTTAAAATATTTCATTTCTGTAAAAAAACAAAGACAGAGAACGATAGGACATTCTGAATTCTCTGCACAGTTTCTATCAATGGCCACCCCGATGCTAAGTATGTTCAAAATATTTTTTTAAACATTTCCACACTCCTTATGTATTCAGTATGTACATGCCTGAAATTTACACAGCATGTCAAATACCCTAAAAAATTATTTGAAAACATAATATTACCAGGGTGTTTGCATTACCACACGTGAAAACAAACTTGGGAGTGGGGGTGGGGGGTAAATCCAGAGCTTGCTGTCATTACAGCTGAAGGGGACATGGGGGGACATGGTGACATAAACTCAACATATTACGTTGGCTGTTTTAAACTTTTTATGCAGTGTTAAATGTTTGCATTTAGCAAAACATAGAAAACAAACTGGAACTGCGTACAAAAGCAAAGGAAAGACTTGTTTGACCGGATGCTAACACATATAACTGTATAACAGCAAGTTTTAAAGGTTTGTGTAAGATTGGCCTGGACAAAGTCAAGGGGAATGTGTATTTACTTAATACAGCATGGTAAATGTCACTTTAAAATGGTGGAAGGACATAATTATTTCTACATTGGAGTCACATGGTATAGCACCTTCAAACTGCTTTATGAAGCTTTTAACACTTGCCAGAGCGGGGTCATTAATCACAGAAGAGTGGGAGGAAAATTAAGTGAGAAGCTTCAAAGAGAAATGCCACCAGCTAATGAAATATACCACATTCTTTGATCCAATAAGCCAACATAATGTAAAATACCTTACAATAACAACATTACATTCTCGAGTATCATTTGTATTTATCTGTCTGACCATATGCTGAAGGTTTTTATGAGTTTTTTACATTTGCTAAGTCCTCTTAACCAAACTAGGATTTTTCCAGTTTGCCACACAGTTCATGGACTGAGTGAAGTCAGGGCACCTGGCCTTGAATAACTCTCTCCTGGCTTGTAAAAGAAGTATGATTTTTTTTCATTTCTGTATTCATAAATGAAGTACTAATTCAGCTGACACTTCTTGGTCATAAATTACAAGTTTGGATGAAAAATAAAAGCGCTCAAATAAAATGATGCATAGCGTCTGGACTGCCGTCATGGGCAGAACAAATTGTCCATCCTGAGCTATGTGAATGTGTCTCATGAGCAGTGCGTCTGTGGATAATATCTGAAGGAACAAACCAGCCACTCTTTTAAAAGGCAGACACACACATACACAGCTCACAGGTAAAAATAAACCCCTTTGGCAGACAAACTAGGTCTCCAGATACCACGAGACAACCCCACAACCCAAACTGACACTGCTCCAGAGCTGCCTACACTTAAAAACCAAGCAGTGTCTCTGACTTGAGCTAAACAGACATCCTATAGCGGATTTGCTATTGAGAAAACCCCAAAGAAGTTGAGGGGAGGTGGAAGTGCTTATTTAGGATACAGGAGAACCTTCTTTCTAGACACCTGCTTCCACGTATGGTGGGGAGGGAAAGGCTGTTTGGACTGTAGCCAGGAAGCTAATCTCCAGCTGCCAGTCAGAAATCTCCTCTAATGGGAGCCTATTTGAAGTCACAGGATGCAGGATTTGAGCTTTCCTGTCTCAGATTAAGGAAGGCCCATTTTAGAGGCTTTGGTTCCATTCTGGGAAGTTTAAGGTTTCTCGTTTGCCCGGCAGCAAATGAGCATTCACCCTGGTGTCTCTCCCTGCTGAAATGGGTATTAGTACAACAGAGAACTGAATAACTGATGATGAATGTGTGTCAAGAGGTCCTGAAGAGCATCGTGGAAGATTTTTAGCACTGACTGATGCCACGGACAAACAAAGATGTCAGTGTAAGAAGAGATTTGTTCCCTTTCCTTCATTCCTTCCACCACTGCTGATTCACATCCTCCATTCTGTTTTTTTCTCCTCGTATTCAAAGTCATTCATTCTTCTCTCTGCAGCTCCAACTTTCTGCCTGTCATTCTCTTGATCGCAGCGTCCTCCCACACACTTCTCCCTCTGTTGTAAATATAGAGGCCTCAATGGGATGGTGCTTTATTTAGCTGGCAGATGTGCAATTACGCAGGACCATTTGGACCACAATCGCACTCTGAGGTTGAGATTCGAGGCTTGTCACGTCCTCTTTCTGCCTCTCTCTGTCTAGTTGTTTTTACCTCAGTTTTTCTTGTCTTTGTCCTCCCTCACATTTCTATTTGCCTGTCCGGCTAAAGAGAGGTCGGTGCCTGGAACTGCCACGATCATCTGGAAGTTGTTTCAGAGGTTTGAGAGTGCCCCACACCTACTTGCCCTGGTTTCTCTGACATAACCTGCTGCACCTGCAAAACCATGTGGATGAACAATTATTCGTCTCACTTTGAAAAAACATACAGTCTGGGTTTTCATTATGCATATTTTCACGGCGTGTAAAGCCTGTGAGTGTGTGTGTAAGGGGTGTTCTCATGCCCCTGGGCTGCCCTGTTTGTTCTGAAACTTTCCTTCAGGGTCACAGCTGGAACATTTGCGATCTAATTTCTTCCACTTTCGTCTTTCCAATGCGAAGGTCACTCAGCAAGTTTCTTCTTTCTGCATTTATCTACCTCTTTCCATTCCATCTTATACATCTGTTGATAGCTCTTGTTTCCTCTCGCATTAACACCATTCCTTGCTTTTTTTATTTTTCATCTCAATGTCACTCTTTAGTCATTTACTCCTATTGACTAGGCCTCCAACTCTCATCCCCTCCCACTGTGGATGACGACAGAGGCAGGCACTTTTTTCTTCTAGCTGCAGTCAATGTTTCCACTTATTTTTCTTTCCTCCTCTTTTGTTTCCTCCCTGCAATTCAAACATGCTTTGTGGAGATGACAGCTAGAAACCTATAACACCAAAGCTCTTTAGGTGATGTTACAGTGCTTTAAAAGATATCTTGTGGTAACAAAACAACTAAACTCTCCCTCTTTCTGACTGTCTCACCCCAAGCTGGGCTGACTAATGTGGAAGGTATGTGCTGAGCCTACAACCTCTGCCGGCGTTGGCCTCTGGAATTCTAATTCACATGAGGAACGCCCAACTTCACCAGTCACACCAAATCCTGCTGCTGCTGCTGCTGCTGCTGCTGCCCCCCATTCTTTATTTTTAATCCTGCTGTTTTGCTCTGTACATCATTCATGCATGCTTAGGCCCAAGCAGTGCAGAAAGAGACAGGGTGGCAGGTGAGGTCGTATGAGTGGTTGGACGGCAGCTAAATCTGGGTTGGCAATCAAAGAGTCTGGGTTTGGAGGGGATCAAAGGAGTGAGCCACACAGGTTTAAACCTAAACCACAAAGGTCTGCAGGAATCATCATCACATCACTGCCAAATATATAGGGATTATTCAGTATAATTACTGTATGCAAATGGAAACTATGTTTAGCTGTTGTCTAACAGCAGTGATCATGTTAGTGTTTCTCAAAATTAGGTCCACATTTTCCTAAATTCTAGCCCATGTCAAAAAGTAATCATTGTTTCTTTCTCACCGTCACTCGCTCAGGCTTCCCTCTCTGTGCACGTGTTTTCTCTCTGACTTTACTGGAAGGAATAAACATGTTGGCAGGTAGCTCTCCAGCATTTTAATCATCAGCCTTCAAAAGACACCAGAAAGCTACAATTGTACTGGGGGAACAGGAGGCGGTCACTGTTTTGTGGTGCAAAGTAATTAAGAAAATTTCTCATGAAATCCAAAACAATGTAAGTTGGTAGAAGCTGTTAATTTTCTCCTCAGTATTGTCTTCAAAACTATAATAACTATTATAATTATATCAAAAAGTACGCCCAGTTTTTAAAGTCATCTGTGCACTGGGTTGACTTTTGTGGGAATGTGGTTTTAATGTCTCATAATGAATGCGGTAATGTTTTTTTGTTTTTGTTTTTTAGAAAAAAAAAAAAAAAACACGACAAAAGATCCTCACTTTAAAGTTGGACTGATAAAAGACCAGTTTACCAGAAACCCTGGTGCAATTAAGATATTTAGAAAACCAACAATGAGAAAAAGAGGAAGAAGAAATAAAACTAGGCTCATATTTCTCAGAGAGACGTGCCTGTTTGTTCAAAGGCCTTCAGTTTCCATGACAGAGCTCTCCTGAGGAAAACGATTCCCATCAAGCATCTTCACTGGCCCTCTCTGAGAACTCGGGACAATCAGTCTTCTCAACACAACCGCATGAGAGGCCAAGCTCCCTGGAGACACTGCAGCAACGGTGCAGTAACACTAACAAACAGCCAGCGAGGTCAAAGAATAGAACGTGGGGATGTTTACAAGATCAAAAAATAAGATGAAAATAATGACAGGAAATATGTAGTTGAACAACTTGATAGTTTTACAACTGTGGGAGAAAACTCTTTTGTATAACATAATGTAGCAGTCAATGAAAAGATGCTTATATGAAATTAAATAATGAGAACAGTTTCAACTTTGGAGGAGAATCACAAACGTTGTTATTTTATGTGCGAGTTTAGAAATCCGGTAGCTGTGACCTGATATCCATCCAGGAGAAAAAATTTAAATATTGTACTAACACTATGAAATACTATAACCCAGTGTCATCTATCTAGCACATTTGTGTCCCTGCAAATCAAAAAGAAAAAAAAAAATAAAAATTTTCAGCCCAGTTAAAGTTAAACTTCAGCTGCTCCTTTTGCATACAGTAGACATTTCTGTGTGTTTGTGAGTGATCGCTGACATCATAGACTTTTAACAGAACTGGTTTCTCACAATGTACTTTACAGCACAACAGAGCGTACACATACAGAAAAACAAAAATGTGCGTGAGTGTATGTTTTGCCATTGCCTTGCCTCGCAGCTGTTCAGTCACACACTACTAGCAAATTAGTCATAACGCACACACAGCTCAGTACCATTCATATTGCCTAAAGCAGGTCATGCAGAAATGTGAGCCGAGCTCCTCCTCTGGCTCCTACACCTGCAGTTACTGTATGGATACGAGCTGTGGGCAGGGAGAGGTTAAACCCCAGCCTTTCCTCTCTGTGCACTTAGCCAACACCCACCATCTATTTGTGCTGAGTGTAGACTTACACAGACAGAGGAAAGACAAGGAGGGAGGGGAATACACTGTAGAAAGAATGGAGAAGAAGTAGGGAGGCCAAGAGCTTACACTGAACAACAAACTCAAGGCCGAGGTAGATGTTAGCAAAAACAGCTCAAATGTCTCCCATAATGCATCGGGCAGGTTTCTGAGCTGTAAGTGAGACAGATAATACAACAGACTTTGTGTCCGAGTTATCATTAAACCACTCCTTGGCTCTAGGCAGCCATTTGCATCAGATTTCTCCATTAAGAAGTTCATTGGTTGTGTTTTACAGTGTTTGAACGTAGCGGGTGGCACATCCATTCATGTGACAGAGATTTCTTTAGTACGACCTGGGTAGGGCAGGGCGTGAGTGACAGAGAGCATGCCAAAGGAATCAGTGTGTGGTTGTATCTGCTGCTTTTATTCTGGCTTTCATTTCATAACAAAAGATGATTGGAGAGAGATATGTGCACTCTGCCAAAGTAGAAAACTGAAAGTAAACTAGAAAGTTGGATATTTACAGTCAGAAGTGAATGTAGTGAAGATAAAGAAATAACGTCTGTTAAGCTAAAAAAAAATAATAGTAGTAGTTAATCAGAAAGGATAACATTCAGCGTTGGGAGATTGAAATGTGATTTTTTTGGTTTACAGTAAGAAATGTAAATAGTCCCAAAATGCAGACAAAACCCAGCTCAAAACTCTGTTTCCATACAGACTAATGGTCAGCATAATTACAAGTTCCACCATGTTGTTATTACATAGCTGGGGCAACCTCACATAAGCTTGGGGTTGACTTGACGATTATTTGGGTGGGTGACGTGGGTGGCAAAAGGAAAGGGAGAGGCAAAAGGGTGGGATGCAGCTACCCAGACCTGACCGACCAACCCAACCCAGACGTTAATCCCAGACTTGTGACAGCGAAATGGCGAGGCTTATCAAGTTCAGCAGTCTGTGGCTGTTCCCACAGATGGAAAAACACCCTCAAGCGCTCTGAAAAAGCTGAGGGGCGGGGGTGAGGGGCTGAAAGTGCACAGCAGCAGAGCAGATCTGCACACGCATGCACCATCAACTCTCCAACTTCCCCACTATCACCAATACAGACACAACAAGGGATGAGCACGCCGCCAAACACCAGACCATTTCACAACACACATCTGTCAAGAGCTTGTTGCATTAATACAGAAAAAAAAAAACCCAGCGTCCCACCACAGTGGTACATTCTACATACACACATGATCTCTGAGGCTGCATCTGAAAACAGCTTCTTCTGTGGGCGGTGGTGAGGAGTGCTGACATTTCTTATTATCAGAAGATTATCATTATGGCTATGGAGGACCACAGGTGTTATGTAATGGGTAATAAAGCCTTAGATTTAAAAAAATTCCATTAATAAATAATGTTTAAATTAATCTATTTTTTAATGGTTTGATTGTTTTATGATTTTTGGAAACCTCCTTTTAAATTTGGCCTATTTATTGATGGATTCATAGATTAATTTATAAATCATTTTAATAATGAACATCTTTTAGTGCCTATGGCAAATTATGGATTAATTAATTCATTTCTGAAATATTTTATTCATGTTTAATTAGATATCAGTTAATGGAATGCTTCATAAGCCTTTATAAGACACCTGTGTCCCTCCATAAAAATATTCAGCTCTATTCATTAAAAGCTTAAAAGGCAGAAGACAAATGCTGACAACTGTGTGTCACTGATATGATTCATTTTCTAACATGTCATTATAGGTTTATGTTCATTGTCCAGAGGGAGACGGAGACAAAAACTTGCATGGTAATGATGTGATCTAGTTACTACAGCAATGGAAACATATTTTGTCCTTCCTAAAATCAAAACAATGGTCTGTGGAACAAAGTGGAAGGAATATCTTGAGAAATGCTCTGTATGAGGGAAGTGAGGACATTCTTGAAAAGATTCCTGGCAGACAAAATATTGAAGAAAATAAGGAATAAGCGGGGCGGGCACACACACACACACACACACACACACACACACACATGCATATCAAATTTCCATAAACAAACATTCAGCTTCCTGAGGCTCTGTAAAGTCCTGCAAACTTTTTGGTGTGTAGGTTGGAGCATGCAGCAGCCCTGTGAGGAGAATGAAAATAATATTTCCTCGTGTGTTTCGCCATGGTGTAATTCCATGTCACATTTCAGCCTGGACAACACTGCAGTTGGGATCTGCATCAATAAACAGGCTGCTCTTTTAGTCTTGGACTCCGGCGTGGAAATACAGATGCTTCATTTGCTTTTTTTTAAGAGAGCCTGGGATGGGATAGCTTCTATGAGGCTCTTTCCTCTAACTGAAAACATGTTTCTTTGTCATTTTAACGTGTAAATAAACAAACATTGCATAATTATCATTATTAGACAAATTCCTGAGCTGCTGTCATGGGTGTAAAACACGCAAACACACCGAGTGACTGGCAGGAAAGTCCTGACAGAACCACAAATACATCTTCTTCTTACTGTCAACATTTAAGTGCATTTCCTAGATACAAAGGCAGATTCGTCTGTAGTTTGAGTCCATAACTTACCAACTAAAACGCACAGCACGTCCATCACCACGTACAGCTTCTTCTTTCTCAGATCCTTCATCTTCTGCCCGTGCATTTACGTTAAAATCGACAACTTGAAGAGAAAATAACTACTTTTTTAAGTCCATCGGCGCTCCTTCACTTTTGAATAAAAGTTCAGGCTATGCAAACAACCTGGTAACCTGCCCTACGAGTTCTTCCGGGATCCTCTTCACTACCTGTGCTGACATTGACAGCATAGGTGTGTAACTTTCTTAAAAAGACAGCGTGTTCAAAAGTCGTCTCTCAGCTTGGCAGCACTGGAGTCTTGCGTCCTTTTGTGCGCATTACTGGTCTGCGTACTAAAAACAGAACTGGAGAGATCCTCCGATTTCACAGCGCTAGAGACGTCCGGAGAATCCAGTATAAACTTTTTTTCTCCGCACGCACCACGCCACAGCACTGGTCCCTCCTCCCAACTTCCTCGTCTGGCTCCTCTCTGGCTATCTGATCATCGCCAGGCTTTAAGTTTTTTTGCGCACAGGCGTGCAAAGAGCAAGAGAGAAAACACCTCTCAGCGGTTTGCTTGATATTTCTCCCCCTGCCTTGCAAACGTTTTTAAAATGACTTTAAAGTAGAGAGGACTCAAACATTATAAGGATCAAACCAGGAGGAGGCGCCTGACAGCAGGAAACCCAGGTCAAAAATACCCCTGAGATGAAATAAAGAAAGGGAAGGGGGAAAAAACGATTGTCATTACACCTGACCTCATTAACTGAAGTAATCTGGACTTAATCAAGAACATACAAAGATGGGATTTAAAAGCACTACAATAAGATGGTGGCTTTAATTGAGAACTCAGCTCTGACTCCAAAGAGCCCTCTCATCTCATCATGCTCTTCAGTTTAACTATGAAAACCCCTCAGGAGAAAACACTTCAGTTTTGAGACGTTAACCTTTCCCAGAGTACACTCTCCTCCCATGCATGAGAGAGAGAGAGATTTATATTGAAGCTGACTAAAAAGCAAACAGGTTCTTAATAAGGTCCAAACATATTAGTCAATGCCTTTGTGTCACTGGGAGGTGGACCCACACTGAGCACACTTGGTGGGTGATTAAAGAAATATAACTAACAAAACTTCAAACCCAACAAAAACAGGGAAACTTTAACAAGCCCTGCTGGGACTGTAGGAAAATTTGCATGACTTAACACCAGCATGACTCCGGGCCACAATGTTACCTTGCACAGAAAAGCAGCAGGATGTTTCCCCACCAGCAATCAATAGAATCATTTCTGTGTATCAACAGTTAACTGTTTGCATGACAAACACCTCAGGGTCCATTAGTTCAGCACCTTGAAGTTAAATAAATAATCTTACAGGCACAAACTCCGGCTTTACGGCTTTACTTGACTTCCTCCATGTTTGTAGACTGTAGAATTGAATGCATTAAAATAAGATTAAAACTGCCTAAAACCGTGCAGCTGCCAATTAAAATTTGATGGTGTGCAATGGAAATATCAATAACATACAGAAGAATATAAAAAAGGAACAGCATGGCTACAATTAATACATTTAAAACTGAGTTTTCTCTGCCACCTTCTGGTTGTTTCTAACAGGATCAAGCTCATTTCAGAAAAGTACAGAATCAGGGATGAGACTCTCAAATCCATTTAGATATTCTGCAGAAAAGAGCTTCACAAATATGATCCTAATCTATAAGGGAATGCCTCTAAATGTTTTATTTGTTATTTTAGCTGCCTTGTTTTTTTTTTTTTTTTTTTTTTGGTGAAATAAAATAAAGCAATCATTCTTTAGATGGCTTGTGCAGTTAATGTTGTGTGTTCTGTTTTAGTGAGCATACACTCCTGTCTTAAGTTTGTTCACAGACAAGAAGAGAAACATCTCTGGATCATACATTTGAAAATGCTTCATTGATGCAAAGCAGAAAAGTTGGGAATGGATGTTGGCTACAATACTTCTGGACGTAATAGGAAAAATCTTATTACATCCAGAAGTATTGTAGTACTGGTGTAGTAATAAATCATTGTCAATATTCTCATTGATATGCATCAATTCTGTCTGACAAGTCTGACAATTTTCACTGGTGTGTCCTCTATCTTCTCTTTCTGCATCATGATCCACTCCACCTGTTCAATGTCAGGAAACTCTGTAATATTAAAAACAATTAATTTACAAAAATAACCACAAGATTAAATGAAAATAATATATCCCTGTCAGGATTTACAGTTTTCTGTTCCATCATATTGTCACAGGATGATGGTCGTTTCCATTGCCTACTGAATGCAAGATGTTTTTTTTTGTTTGTTTGTTTGCTTATTTTTAACCTGAGATAACCAACACTTTGGTAAGCTAGGACCCAATAGATATTTTCAATGCAAATGAGTTTCAGAGTTTCAGAATTTGCATGAGCTGTGATAAAAAAAAAAAGAACAGTGTTGTTAATGTTCCTTGTTTAACCAGTGATAGCTACCAGTCAGCTCTGTGGTGTTTTAGAGCCAGCTGAAATGCGAGTGAAACAAATTCTCCTTCTCTGTGAATTGCTTTCTCACTCACTCATATTCGGTATTGAGACAACTCTGCAAATTTAAGCAGAGAAGACAAAGCATCTATTTTATGGTTGTACATTGCACCTTTATCAAAAGAGTTTGGGAAAAACTAACTACTTTGTCATTCTGTCACACTAACTTGTAAGAAATGAATACTATGTATTTTCTGTTATCTGACTGCAGGATAGTGGAAACATATTAACTTTATCTAGTTGGCCTTCCAGAAGCATTTTACATGCCCACTTTGCATTTATTCTTCTTAAATAAATAGCTTAAAGTATTAGCAGCAGAGCTCCTAATCAGCCAGTAAAACCTGGCCTAGAGAACAGGAGGCCAGAAGAGATAGAGGGATGTTTGAGAGTGCAGCACGTGAGAGCTTTTCCTGCTGTACTGCACTTCTTATTCTCATATATCATTCTTATGTATTACAACTTATATTAGTACAAACATGTACTAATGCAGCTGAAACTATCCAGACAAATAAAATCGAGCCTCTCTTGTTGTCTACTGTCTCACTGTTGGTAACATTTAGAGATATAGCTTTATATCCTCTTTCTTAGTGTCATAGTTTTGGCATCTTAGTTTCATTCATTCAGTCTGACTTGTCATTTGTTCATATTCTAACTCAGCCTCTCCCTCTAGCCAGTCTTCTCACCTTTCCCCTCCACCACGCACCTCCCTCCCTAGTATATATAATGGTCCATATCTCATTTTCCATGTTTTCTGCCAGATTGTCTTTAGGCTATGTCCCTTAGCTTTTCAGTGTTCTGTATTTTCCTGCCAGTTTTGATCCTGAAAAGTTTGTTTAACCATGCCTGCAATACTTTGATTCTGTCTTTGGAGTTTGTTAACCTGCCTGAATTTTTGTATCCATGTACAATCTACAAGCAAAAACTCTTTAACTTTTTACATTTGCCTTCTGAGTTGTGTATTTGGGATCTTAAGGATGCTTTATTCTGTCTTGTTTTGAGACAGATAACACCCACCCACACACACACACACACACACACACACACACACACACTTATCTACACTAACCCACTGAGGTAGACTGGCTTGTCCACTTTCTTACCACCATGTGAGCTGTCATGTAGATCTGACAGACTCCAGACAGACCAATCAAACAGTAGCTCAGAGTCTCATCTGACAGTGTGTGCACTTCACCAGCACCACAACATTGAAGGAAATATAATCCAGATACCTTAATGCAATATAATATTTTCTCATGTAAATGAAAGGAACTTTCATTACTATACAATATGGCTTTAACTTTACTTTTTTAAAAATATATATTTTCATGTTACTGCTTAGTAGAGTACAGTATAGGGAGTATTTGTCTCTCTGTGTTTAAACCTACTTGAACAGTATACATGATGCATTGTTCTCCTTCTAACAGTAGAGGCTGTATTGGTGATGAAGCCATGCTACTCCTCCACAGACGGAGGCTCTTACACCATGAGGACTGCACTGTTGCTCGGCTCCTTCACCTGCAGCCTGGGACCAGCGGAGGGAACTAGAGAGCCAGGCAGAGGGGTTTAAAAGGGGAGCATGCAAAGGAGAGGGTGGGATAAGGTATGAAGATAAATAAATGTGCTGCAAAAAAAAAAAAATTAGAAAGGTCAGATAGTTCTCTACGTAACTTGATTTTGAATCTATGTTTTGGTACATTTCTCCTTTGCTTGTAGAAGTCAGAGTTAGAGTCAGAGACAGAGAAGCCAGTGAGTAAGGCTGTGTGAGCGATGGCCATGTAATCCTCAGACTGGAGTCATTCAGTGCTTTTACACTGACTGTTTTCATTGCTCTACTAACAGAGATTCATGGAATTCAAACAAGCATTTTCACACTGGCACATGATCAAATATATTAGTTATAGAGTTATGGTTAAAATTATTATTTAAAACTGAAGTAGTGAACAAAATATCTGTATTTTCTAGTGTGTGGGTGCTGGCAGGGTGATCGGGGCTGCAGGGGAGCTGCCAGCAGAGTTACAAAGAGTCAGAAAGCAGAAGGAGTGCTCTATTGGCAAGGTCAGCTGACAGGAAGTGTATGTCATGTTGAAGCAGCCCTCAGTTTGCAGTGCACTGTGGGATTCCTCTGACTGACAGTACGCACTAAACCACAGGCTGGTGTGGGCTTTCTGACTTTTTGGAGGAGACTGGAAGGGAGAAAACATTGACGTTACCACTGAGATTCAAGCTGAGTCCAGAGTCCAAAAGACTGACTCTTGATTATGCTGCATGTAGATGACTTCACAGAGCTGTGTAGTGATTCATACAGAAAAGAGTCGGAATGAAGTGAGATATTTGGTGCACATAAACTTTCTTTGTAACTTCTGTCAAATAATTGTCATATTGCTTGAGTGTATGGTGGTGTAAACTTTGTGGTATTACAAAAACCAGGAATCAATTCAGCAGAGACCTAAACTGTAAGAATAACCTATGGATAATGTTATTTTACAGCAGTGTGAGGTGTGAAAAAAAATAGGGAGACTACTAAACATAAAGTTTTCATCATTTTCTGTATACAGAAATCTCAAACAGATGATACAGCTTCCTCTATTTATCTCATTTTACATGCTTTGTCTGTAAAAAAAAGTGAATAGACCACAATATCCCATTGATTTAATCTCACAATTCTTAGAGCAACTCAGGTAGCAGTTCAGATCTGTTTTAATGTGATGGTTGAGTCAGATAACAGCAGACTGGTGTAAGAAAAGAGGAGGTTCTACAGCCAATTTGTGGGAGGCTCAGAGAACTTACTTAACCTTTTGACTCAGAGTCTTGTTAACACACTGATCTCAAACTAATTGGGTTTAAGTGCAGTTTCCTCAGGTTGAGTATGAGGTTATTAAATTGTGTGTTACCGGCCCACTCTGTCAGTCGGAGGGTTGGACTTTGTTGGCTTTACAAACAGGAAAGATGGTCCCCTGCATCAATGTGAGGGATTTATTGTGCTGTGAGGCCCATGGGTATTTGACGACCTGGGAATGAGAACGGGTTGGTGAGGCAGGAGAAACAAACCAAGGACAGGGAAAGAGAGACGGATATGAAAAATACATTCATCCAAGCTCAGTTTGCTACCAACTCTGTCATTGTTGTGATTCTGGGAGACAAGGCAAAAGAAGAAACAGGAGGTTGAGCACGTAGGTAAAAGGGCTCATTACACATAATCTAAGATATCAAACACTAAACAATAACCCTGCATAAAAAAGTGTAGTGTATGTGTAAGTATATGTGTGTGTATAAAACTGAGTGCATAATCATAGCATTTGCTAAATAGCCAGTCTCTTCCCCTGTTCACTGCAGATGCAGTTATCGTGAAGACGTACTGTATGTTGATAACTGCTGCTAAGTGTGTTTGCAAAACATTGATGCCTAAAACTTCACTCACTGAGTGCAGAAGCAAGAAGAGTGCAAAGACATTTTTCATTGCTGAATGTGTCTCAGGGTTAGACATAATTTGACCAGACAGTTACCAAAAACATCTTTCAAAAGTAAGTCATCTGTTTTGACTCTGTCAACTGAAGATGTCTTAGAAATAAGTGTTTTTAGCTTCCTTTAAAGGTTCATATGGATGCATTTTACTGTGAAATTACAATAAAACATATGTGATGAGTAATATTACTAATTGTTAATGTAAACCTCATCAATGAGCCATGATATAGGCCTACTGTTAGAATGTCCAGTGAATCACGTGGGATCATTCTGGACTTTGTTTTTACACCAAATTAGTTCTGGTTTTTGAACTGGTTCTGTTCAGGACTCAACAGTCAACAATAAAGATTATTATTTTAGTATTTTATTATTATTATCAGGAATAAACCTGCTTCCTGTATAAACTGAATTGGGTTGGCTATGCTACTGTATATTTACATAATAATGGGCATAATCATGGTGCTTGGACAGCCTAATATTTTCTGTATTCTATATAATATATAGTATATTTTCTATATTTACAATAGTTTCCCAGTTTATATAACACTGCTAATCTCACAGACAAGTGCAGGTGCTGTATCAGCTTATGAAATAATTAATACTAGTATTGCCTTTTAATATTTCACCCATGTTCATTTTAATAGTTTCTTTTTTTTATTTTTATTTTTTACAAAATATAATAATTATCAACAAACAACACAGAAGCAGTACAATATAGAAATTGCTAAAAATGGAAGTAAAAATAAAGAATTAACAAAAGGCAGTGATTCAGCGCCGTTTCCTGCCTTCATAGTCCTTGTCTTGAACCCCACTCATGTAAACAGTCAAAAACAAAAACAAACATTGATCTGAAACCAGCCTGGTTTTTAACGGGGATTACAGGAAGAGCTCCCACATTTACAGACAGAAACAAAGAATAAATAGAAGCACAGATGGAAGGAGGAAAGTGGGGCTGATTCCTTTCCTTCCCTGCAACTTTTCCTTCACCTACGAAGAGACAGTAAAATAGAAGAAAATACCACATATGTATTAATGCACAAATCAATACATTATTTTGTGAATTTACAAAAACTGTTCCAATTAAGAGAAACTGTATCCATTTAGTCTGTGAAACATACTTTTAAATAGTCAAATAATATTTACTGTAACTATATATTCTCAAACTTTAAAAGGAAGATTGTTCTGAGATATGACACTGTTTGTTTGAAATACATAATTACACCTGTACTCAAAGACGTGAAATACTATAAGATGATAAAAATGCACTGAGAATATACAAGTTTGTAATTCTCAAAATAATATGACAGTTTGGCAACTAATTGATGGAGCCATGAGAATTTTGGGACACTGGTCGGAAAAGAAATATAAGATTATAATTATTATTAGAAATATTATTGCATACACATATGTGACATTTTTCAGTATATTTTATTATATCTGGCAGATGTAGGTGAAGGAAATATTTCACAGGAAAAAGAGAGATTTGTTTAATCCACTGGGCGGTTTGGATCTGTCACTCTAACACTATTTGTTTACACCTGTTCACTGATTGGACGTTGAAGGATGTAAGAGGCAAACAGAAGGTACCAGAACTGTTAAATTCATGTTAGGATGTTCTTTGGACCTAAACATCTG
Organism: Sciaenops ocellatus; assembly: GCA_033000465.1. Taxonomy (NCBI): domain Eukaryota; kingdom Metazoa; phylum Chordata; class Actinopteri; family Sciaenidae; genus Sciaenops; species Sciaenops ocellatus. Next base: position 14,120,874 of record CP136882.1, on the reverse strand, counting down.
TCATTACATTTTCATTCTTACACCAAAAAACTGTGTATTAATCTGATAAACATCTAATAACAATCACTTTTCTATCTGATCTGTATGTATGACACCGGTCCAGAGTGATTAACGGTCTTGGAGATCAAGTTGCACAACCTGAGAAACTGTGTTTGCATTCAGTGACTTACCATGTACATTTACATATTTTATTTTCTGCCTATTCTGCATGTCAAACAATGCAGAATTAGACTAAATATTCAACATGATAGAAAAAAAGGTGATCAGAAATGTTGCCAAAGCACTGCACCTTTATAAATCTCTACGCAAATCTTCAAAATGAAGAACAAAGCAAAAAAAAAAAAAAAAAAAAGCAAAAATATTGTGCTCCCTTTTCCTCCAACCATGTTCAAATCTCAGCTTTAGAAAATGTCATTTAGTCTCAGCTGTTCATATTCAAACAAAATTCTTGAGAAAGATCAGCTGGCCAAACGTTTTGAGACAGGTGGAACGGAGGAGGCAGGAAGTGAAAGCAAAACAGACATGTTAAACTGAAGCAAGTGCCAATTACAGACTTCATGTTTCAATTAATATTCTATTTTGTTTGAAGGGTCATATTTTATTCTGGACTTCTAGCAATCATGTCACTGTGGTACTCTCCAGAGTCAGATCAAATGGCTGCAGCAGCAATAGTGTTGAGCTATATGGAGAAACATGACTGGCTCTTGCTGGAAGATGTCGGGAGAAATCTCAACTGCAGTCAAACATTTTCATCATGATAAATAAAATAAAAACAAAGCAACAGTGGTTAACATCGTCAGTCACTGAAAATATGCTGCTAACCACTTGCATCTGGTTTGTGTGGTCACAGCAGCTCTCATCACCTGCACTGTGCTTTCACAAGTATGTTTTAATTATAGCCAATCAATAACATTGCCCTTGTGCTGTTAATAAGCTGTTAATAAACACATTCCACAAAGGACAGATAGTTCAAGTGTCTCAGTTTAAAAAGAGGGTTCAGACAAACGTAAAGTAAGCTCCAACACAGGTAGTAGGTCCAATCCTTTTTCACCAAGTTAAGTAAATGCACTTTTTGTCCTGGTTTCTTCAAGCACGGTGCAAATACCAACACAATCAAAGATCTCGTCACAGGGCAAACCATGAAGAGTACCACTCAGTTGTGATTTTCCCCGTCACTTTGTGAGAGAGCGGGGATGCTGGACGGGAGAGGAGTGCAGTAGGCTGCCAAATGCGTGGAAGTGTGATGGGAGGACAGCAGGTGAGGGAGGTGAGGCAGACGGAGACAGGCTGAAGTCCACCTGCAGCCCGTGAGGGGAACCAGTCAATCCACCTGCTGTACCACAGTCAGGGCCCTCAGAGACAAAAGGTCCACCGTGCATGTGTAGCTGGTAAAAGCAGGAGCCTTGGAGGTGATGGTCGTCATTGCACGACGGAGGGCTCCCGCTGGCCCACTGGCAGTTCTGGGGGGAAGGCTGGGACTGGAGCTGAACTGAAGCTGAGGAGCAACAACTGCCTGAGCCAGCATCCTGCAGGACGTCCATGGGCGGGAGAGTGAAGGGACAGCCAAACAGCTGCTGAGGACATCCATCACTACACAAGTCTGACAGCCCCATCACCAGTTCACCATCTGGACAGATGTAGAAGAGATCACAGGATGACAGGTCAACCAAATGTCTGTCACTGCAGTTATGTAATCTATTACTGCTTTAATGTACATAATGCTCACATACTGTATGCTTTGTGTGTTTTCAATTAAATTTGCCTCATCCAAAAAACATTCAGTGACCTAAATCTTCAAAGAACTTGTAAGTCTCAAAGAGTATTTATTACCATTATAAAGATAAAAGCATTAAAATGGATATATGATTGATAAATTGTGGCATCAGTGTGTTTGTCTTTAGCTACGGAAGGAACTGAAAGAATCATGTATTAAAGTGGTGGAAGACTATAATTCTTGCATTTACATAAGGTCTTGAGTTGCCCTGTCCTGTCAACCACATGTGGTTTATTTTGTTGATCTGCACTGTAAATTCCTCCAGGCTGTTGAAATGAACCACAGCCAAATTGTAAACTTGTTCTTAGTAAATGTGAGTGATTTTAATTGCAAACAAGGGGAATGTTTAAATATTTGCTACACAAACATTTATTTCAAACTTAACGGCCATTTTAGTACAACAGAGTTACACTCTGAGTGATTATGAGGGTAAGGCCTGAATTAATTCTGAAATTACTCAACATATCAAACACTGTCTGCAATATAATTTGTGGCTGTATTCATAGCATATATAGCCCTGTACCTTTCAGATCTAACTAGATTTTGATTGCAAACAACAGGCGAGTTAATGAGTTAATGTTCCCAATCACCACATTGTTCATACTCTTTCTCTAAATCTCTCTTCTCTTTTTTACCTGCAGGCCCAGCCTGCTTTCTGTGTCTGGGCCGAGGTCATGGCTTTAAGAGAAAGCGGGGAGTTCGTCTGCGCCGGGGACGGCCCTCCTCCTCTGGAGCACCATGTCAACAGATGTGCATGCACACACGTACAGATACAGCCATGCATACGTGCACGCACAAACACAACAGCGCAAGACAGACACACAAGAAGTGAGAAAATAGCGGGGAAAACAAAGGAGGTGAGACATAAAAATGATTCATAACATAAGATGATGAATATGGATGTCAGAATAAAAGGCAAACCATGTAATCAAAATAATAATTTCAACAGACAAAAATAAAAACCTTAGAACTCCATGGAAACATGATGGATAGCATAAGATCTTTTGATTTGGAAAATGTCTGAGATGGTATGTAAATGATTTATATATAGAAAGATGGGTGAACATACAAAGCTATTTATGATTTTAGCATTACTGGAATCTAAACTTAATCCTTAAGGCCCACTGTGTGAGGGACTATTACTGCTCTATTCATCAAGTGATAGAGGTATGCTTCTTTTCCAAGCGGTTCTGACTCGCTGTGAACATGAGATAATGAGATATCATGTAAGAGAACAAATGTACTATACTGTGGCAACAGTTTCCTGAATTTGATCCACCTCCATCAGTTGCTTGTAAGAGAATACCACTAAGTTTTACCTTGTTTATGCAGGTTCAGGTTTGACTGTGGAGGCAAAGGGGACTCCATCTGCCCAGCGCTCATGGAGCTGTGAGACAACAAGCCTGAAGAACTGATGCTCCCCTCCAGCTCCCCAACTTCCCCATCCTGGTCGCCATCCTCCCTGCGACACACAAAACAACCACTGTTATGGCAGTGTAGTGTTATTCAATCAACGTTGAAAAGCTGGAGTGGGTGGCAGAACGTCAAGTTATCAAGACAAAATCTCAGATTAAACACGCAAAGAGCAGAAGAATGACTCACTCTTAGGTGAAGTTATTGTTATTAGACTCAGGATTCCAAGGAATAAGCGTCATTAGCCCTTTCAACAGAGCTAAATATATCTGAGATTTTTTCAATAAAAAGATGCCCAGTGGATTACTCTTAGAATATCTAAAGCCAAGCTACAACTAATGATAATTAATAAATAAACAGATTACTGAATTACTGAGAGCAGCTCTCAGAACAGGACTGTTGAAAGATTTATTGGAAAGTTCAGAGACATGTAGTAGAAAATATGAACATATCTTTATGAAGGAATGACTCAAAGCCTAAAAGTCTGAAAATGATTTCAGTGTATTGAATAGCAGAAATTAATATGGGCTCTTCAGTGAAAACAAGAAGTGCCGGACACATTATACAATAAATTGAAAATATTCCTATCTCTTTACAACCCACAGTGTATCATTTAATAGGGACACGGCATAACCTAAAGATGCAGCCTGTTTACAGATTTACATTCTCACACATCATGTATATTTTGGTTCAGGCGTGATCTCTCTTTCTACATTGATTTATCATACACATTTATCTTAACTATGAATTTTGTCATTGGCATTCTAGCAATACTCACATGTTCCCTGATTGCAGGCTGTACTTTTTGCGGCTGAGCCTTGTGGCCTGCTGGGTAAAGTACTCATGACGTTCAGACTTCTTCCACATGTAGTAATACTCCACACACTCCCCAACTGAGCGTGTTCGTACCTGAGGAAGAGGGAAAACAGTTGTCTTTGTTTTAAGCGACAAAAAGATGTCCCATTCAAAGTTGAGCAGATAGATAATCAGTCAGGTTTGGACAGATTTCAGGAAAGATTCGACTGAAAAGTGTCAACATGTTGCCTTCTGAGCACTCACCTTATTAGCCTGAATGAGGTGGAAGTTTTTCCCATAAACTCGATAGCCGTGCTCAAAGTTCCTACACTCCTCCTCACTCCAGGCACACAGCTCTTCTAAAGAGGCAAAAACGAGATTTTAGAACATCAATTTTCATTCATCTTTTTGTTTTTTTATGAATGCATTGCAACCACAACTTTGTATTTTAGATCATCACTGAGCAAAGCTTTGAGAATGTGACTCAATGTCTGGTTTTGACCCATATTTTGTCTTTGATTGAGACAACTGTTAGATGCGGGGAAAGGGAGTATGGCCAGGGCTCTCTGGCCGGGTAGTTTTTTTTCCATATGAATCCAAACTACAGCAAAAGTCTTGGATTTAAACTGAAGCGTCACTGCTGAATAAGAGCTCCTATGGTCACACCAATGAGTCAGCAGCTGGTGCAGCATTGACAGGGGGTATCAGATACACTCACATTTTGCAGTACACTCCAGCAAAAATGCTTTCATAGGGCACAAATGTGGGCTTTCACACAAAGAATCACTGTGTTCCACAGTTTATTGAATGCAATAATTCACTTCAGGCTCACATTCTCCTTTAGGTCACTGCCCCAATATTTTTTAGTTTCCTTGTGATCTATACATCTACAAGCTATGGAAGGTGTGTGTTGGTGCCCAGCAACTGCAAATTTAGTTCAGTGAGTTTTTGAAACTTCACGAGGAAGTTGGTATCTTTACACAGTTAATTCCCTTCTTCTTCCAAGAAGATTATAATCTCATCATACCATTTGGAACTCAAGACCATGCTGGTTGAATGTAAGTGCATCTCTTTATATCAAACAATGCGTCCACTGACTGCACTCTGGGAGAAATGCACTTGATGAGCACTTTGAGCCTCCCTAGTTTTCTCGCCATTGTCTGAGCCCCGTCTGTGCTGATCCCCACAAAGTCCTTCAATTTCAGATCAGCCTCTTTCAAAGAAGTGAAAGAAATTATAATCGACTATAATCCTCCTTCAAATCATCTGCATCAACAAATCTGACAGTGGTTTCAAAAAACAGCCTTTGTTCCTGTCAGCTACGTTATCCATTTGCAGAGCAAAATGTCTCAGATCTTGTCAACAGCTTGCTATTTTTTGCATAAAAATGTACAACAAATTCAGTGGTTTGACAGAGGGACAGCTTTCAGATTGCTGGCAGTTGGTTTATCAGTCAAACCATATCAACAGCAGCAGGGAGGACTGATTTCCCTTTTGTCATGCGTAACTTTTTACACAATGTGAAAGCAACAGTTGTGTATGTAGTCTTTCCTGAAGAAAAACATGGGCTTGTCCTTGAGATGTGAAGTCTTCATTCCTCAAGCGTCTCAAATATTTCAGCTTCAGCCTGTCTGTAGCTAATATTTTGAGACACACAATGCAGTACAGTCTCTCTTCAGTGTTGTGAAATACACTGTAACTAAAGACACTGGCGAATGACTTTGAGTGGATTGTAAAGAAGTATAATAGCAGGTTAGAAAAAAATACTGCAGGACAACAAGAAGATTCTTACCACTAAACACTTTCACATTGAAGCGTAATCGTCTCAGAGCTTCTTCTGCATTGTAGTTGCATTTCACTAGTTCATACAGTGCCTAAGGATCAAGAGAAAAGGGGGAGGATGAGGCAAAAGATTAACCTATTGACCTGTGTTTACACGAAGTGGAATACAGAGCAACTCCTGTTCATTCAATAACAAAGAAAGACTACAAATGTTCCATTATCAATGGCATGTAGCTGAAGTAAGTTAATCATTAAGCACAGATAAATAAGACCAGCTAAAGACTGATTTGCAAGCCTTGAGACAATTGGGACACCTTTTGTGACAACAACTGATTATCAAGGCAAGTGTTAAGTCACCACTCCAGATACTAGTAGACCTCTATCATTCATGTCCATGAGTTCAATTCAACACATTTAAAGTACATAATACTGAACAGAATAATAATCAGCAGCACAGCTGGAATGCAATAGTTAACAGTGTTTTCTGGCAAGCTATTTACAGTTACTGTACCTGTTCGCTGTCTCGGACAGTGTCTTGTGTTCGTGTGCATGCTGCCCCCTCCTGGGTATGCGGTCTCTGTGCATACAGCAAGAACTCTTCCACTTCCTGCACCGGCAGAACTCCCGGCCTCCACAGCAACTGGTCCTCACTGCTGTACTCTAGAGGGGCAAAGTAGTAAAGTAGAGTGAATGAGGTTGATACAACATGTTAAAAGTTATCTCCATAAAACAGCAGTTAAACTTTCAGTTGCTTACCTCTTTCCTGGTAAGTATATGGACCAAGTGGAGGGATTTTAGCCTGATACATAGAGCCAACCATGATCTCCTGAAAAGCAAATCAGACACAGTCTGTTATAGACCTAAAATGTGTCATATATGATATTTGTTGAAGTCTGTCAAGTCTTGGACAGACCTGCCCACAGGAAGGACTAGGTCTTATATGAAGCTACTTTGATTTTGAAGCTTGTCCTCTGTGGTATTTTCTCGGCCTTGTATCAATTAAAATATTTGTAAGTGCTACATCTTTTGATGGCCAGTGGCTTGTATGAGGCTTTGATAGTTCAATTGAAATCAGGTCCTGTGTCCTTGAGGTTGTTTTTTTTCTACCAGGTGTAACCCTGGAGGTAATCATGTGTTCGGACATGTGTGTATGCCCATGTGTATCTGTATCTGTCCACAGCTAATCTTGCACACCACTGGACCCATGAGCCTAATATTTTTTGTGCACATTTATACCATCTTTTACTAGCATTTATGTTTCACATACATTACCCTTGTACATTCAATACTTGTACATAATTTCCATAGTCCTTACAACTTGTGCATAGACACCAATGATGCGCAGACTGCAGGTACAGGGCAGGCTGAGTCATAAAAATTACCAGCAATTAGTAGAGCATGTGTTGTGGGTGGGTGAAATAGAGTGAAGTGTCTCCCCGTTAAGAGAGACGTTGTGCGCATTTTCAAAGGCAGCATAACTTCATTGATTATTTAAATCTCCTGACACAGACAGGATTCAGGATGTGATTCTACCTCCCACAGAAATGCACACTACAACATATTGTACAATATGCTTAATGTCTCTTACTTAAACTGAATAAACGTCTGTTTGTTTTCAAAAATATCCAGTGTTTGTGAGATCGTGTTATTGCCCTCACTGGCCTACCTTGTGCTCTTCGTTGGAGGGAATAGAGGCATTGTCAGAGTCCTCATCTGATGAGCTGACTAATGTGTCTTTGTCTCCACCTGACAAGAAAACATCAGAGACACACACACTACACGTCAGAAGATTAAGTCAAAACTCTTGATGCCATATCTCACAGCTTCATTTCAGACTGTTATTTTTTAGTTTATTATTAATCATTATTCAACAAGTAAATCCTATTGAGATAAAAATGTATTTCTCAAGTGAAACCCAACCAACACAGCCGTAGGTAGCACTGAAAGTGATAGAAAGACAGGGTGAACATAGTGAAAATAAAAATGCAATATATCTAACTCAGTATAAAATACAATTTGGGATAAACCAGCCAAGAAAAGAAAAAATAATCAAAGAGGAAAACGGTGGTCTTCACTTTTACCTGAAGGAACTGAAACTTCAGTCAATCTCTCCTGGATACATAAAAGATCCGAGAGCAGCGTACCTGCCATATATTCAGTTTTCATGATATTTTGTGGACTCAGCACCGATACTGTCACTCAGTTCAAATAGAATCACTACCAGGCAATGGCTGTTTGAATGTTTGAGTGTCTTTGACATGATTTCAGTCATATGAAGAGAGACACATCAAGCAGTACATGCTGTCACACAGGAAGGTCTCATAGCAAATTTCACAGACATAAACAAATCAAAGCTTTCAGGTAATATCCTGACATTATACGCTCTGACATATAATGTTATTGGAATGTCCCGCCTTGCTGTAAGTAACAAGCTGCAGTCTCAGCAAAGCACTGATTTAAAATTGAACTATGGGAAGATAGTCCACAAAAAACAAAGGATTCAGGAAAATCTGTGCACAACTTCATCAGAAAAAGGCCCCAAATGTGAATATGGGTCTCATCCATTTGAATTTAATTCATGAAGTTCCATTTTCTAATGTTTCTTTTTGTGGGGAGATCATTTAAATGTCATACAATCATGAGTAAATGAATGTCTTTGTTTGCGATACCTCTGAGGCGGCGGAGCAGATCTGAGGTGTTTGAGGTGACTGAGGGAGTGAGATCATCAGCTGACGATTCTTCTTCCTCATCCCCAGGAAAGAGGTCCTCAGTTATCTGATCCTGGACAAAACCGGGATAATAGAAGAACAGTGTAGAAAAGAATGCAATAAAACAGAATACACTAATAAGATATAATAAATTAACAGTTCTCTGTATTTTTGGCGTTTGTCTCACCTTGTCCAGTGTCATGTCTGGCAGGCTGGCAGCCATGTGACAGGTCTCCTTCTCTGGATCGGACACTGTGTAGCTGTACAGAGCCAGCAGCTCCTCCAAAGGATGCTCACTGGCCTACAAACAGTTACAGAGGGAGACAGCGACAGGTGGAGGGAAAAGATTAGGTTACTTCTACATATGCCAGTTCAGTGATCCCAAGGACACTCTTGGCTTTTTTTTCCTCCTTTGCCCAAATATCTCCGTAGCTCTCACTCAGTTTGCAGAGTCACTGTCAGATGGCCAAAACATTATCAAAATAAAACAGTTCAGGGAAGCACAAGGGACAAATGCTACCTGGCTATATCTCTGCAGAGTAAATTCCAGAACAGATTTGAGAAGCTAAAGCTGAGAGTTTATATCACTTCCTCTATCAGCTTTTAGGGTCGTTTCCACTCCCTTGAACGTATTATTTAGCCACATTTATCAAGATGAAACTGATGCTATGTTTGTTTGCTTTGCATGTTGTGACAATGGGTACACGAAGCAAGCAAATCCATCATCTGTAACCGTTAACTGCTGCTACCGATTAGACAATGTTTTGTTTGTGCATTACTTCACCTAAATGGACAGGAGGCAAGACGCCGACACTGTGAGGAGTGTGGAGCTGCTCTCACGTGTGTAAGTACAACAGGTCTTACTTTGAGCTCTGACACTCAGCTTTAATTTCAAGTAGGTTTGGAATATATGCTGTAAATTGGGTTTTCTGTCTGAAATTTCCAAGAAGAGGTTGCATGAAAACAAAGCCAGTTATATCTGTTTGATCCAAAAAATGTTTCTGCGTTCAGTTACATGGGGTGGTGAATGATTTTGGCCCTCTGATTGTCTTATATATTTATTTGCATAATAATTTAGCAAACATCCAATCATAAGAATAATATTGTGACAATGGGTATGTAAGTGATGAAGTAATGTCTTTATATAATCAAAGAAAAGTATTTTGTTATGGATACTATAGCTTTCACACAGGAACTATCTTTGACATATACAGACACAGCTGAACTTGACCGTACAGTGTGGGGCTGCGCTGCCATCTTCATGGGGCAAAAGTTCTCCTCCAACTCCTCTAAGGCCTGTTAACACTTCTGCTTCTCCTGCCAAGGGCCTTCATCACTGTTCCTTATCCACTCTCCACTAGGCCACAACCTGCACACTTATCTTCAGGGTCTTTCCACCCACCTACACAAACACAAACACACGTTATTATTTGTACAAACATTCATGTAAAACAGCACAGGAGTGTACTACAATATGGCTGCACATTCTGTGGCACACGTGCACATATATACAAACAAACAGCACAAGGGATCAGATAGTGGCTGATCCTGGCTCATCCCATTACAGATCAGCTGACTGATCCAACCTAACTTATTACACCTCCTGTAGTGACAGAAGTGTCATTCAAAGGAGCTGTGGCACTCAGTTGTAACTTTTACTTTTTAAATCTATACATAATGATCAGACAACTTTCTGCAGAATGTTTGTTTTTTGTTCAAATCACATTTTTCTACTGTGTCAACACGTTTTCTAATGGAGGCTTTGTGCTAAAAGAGTTAAGTCCACGTGGGACATCTGATGAAGATATGCAAGTTGAGGCTAGGGACAAGAGCATAAGTGAAAAACCTTAGGCTGCAGGAGAGACTATAGGAGGGTGTGAACAATCCCACCCTAGCTCGCACAGACTCATTGAATTAGATTATACCTCTTGGGACACCAATCTTTGGCCAAAAAGTTGCAAAAGTGCAGAAAAAAGCTAAATATTAATGCGGCGTGGCTCTCCCAACACATCGGGCGCTGTCTGTCTGACCAGGGGCGCTTTCCTGTGACTTGGTGCTGAACGTCTCTTCCTCTCTTCGGCTCACTGCGAGTGACACAAGAAGGAAATAACTAGTTCTTAATATTTCCGAAAGAGACGGTCGGAGTTTGCCGCCGCCGAGTCATGACATCTCTCCTAACTTTTTCACTCAATCCACTTCGTCGGCGGGGCGCACCTGAAATAGTTCAGCACCACCGTCGTTAAACCCCGCCGGGCTCCCTATTGTTTCTACGGCTTTACTATCAAGGCAGAGGGAATGGCTCTTTAAAGCCAAGAACGCGGAGAGAGGCGATCCGCTGTAGAGGTTCTCCATTTCTTCCCTCCGCTTCCCGGCCAAAATGCCCACCGTAGCCCTCTTTCACGCGGCGTTCACCGGCCGGCGAAACCGCCGACAGCCGTGTGTACCGTACGGAGTGACACAAGACTTAAATTTGGTCCAGTTTCTCTGCTATTTGGGTCATTACATTCCTCGTTTTCGCTCACTTACCTCCGCCATTCCGTTTCTGCGCAAGCTTACTATTGCCCGGATGTTGTAGGTCTGCTCCTCTGTACAGCTCCGTTTATTGCCGCAACGATTCAGCAACAGCGACTGTGATACAGTTACTGTATGTGCAGAGTTATATCGACTATTTCCAAGTAATTTTGATATTTTTGTCTCGCTTGACTGCTTGCATCTGAGAATTTCCCCATATGTTGTTTTTTTTTTTTTTTTATAAGTTACCTCCCACTTTCGGTATCACTTCTAAATTTTGCCCATAGTGGAAAAAATATATATTTTAAAAACACTTTTAAAACTAAAACTCATATTTAATATATATTAGTGGTCATCTCCACATCTCCAATTCTTTAAGCTATAAATATTGTCCTGTCTCCCGTGTGTTTGTTTAAACCACAGTTAACACTTAAAATTACTGAAGTCAAACTTATGTCATAGTGGTGTCTATATGCATTTTACTGAATATGTGAATGAGGGAGGGGACAGGACATGGTGAAAACAGATAAAGATTAAAGGCTCTGTCCTCCAGTCAGCCAATGACTGCTTACAGCTCTCATGAGATAGCAGAGGGGGGGGGCAGAGTTAATGTATATGTTGACCAACACGTGACATTATAAAACTACAACCAATGCACATCATATTTTTATTACTCTTGTTAGTAAGTTCTTTATATCTATCACACTATTGAAGTGACAAACTAACTAAAAAAACAAAGAAAAAAGATATAATGTGAAAAAATGTTAAATAGATATAATACTTGTTAGTGGCGAGTCACTGTAATTTGTTTTACTGTTTAATAAACTGCAAATATTAACCTATGGATAATTTCAGAAGTTTCTTCTTCCTCTGGTACACAATATGTAGATTGATATAAATCAGATCTTCTTTAGTTTCATTGGTTCATCCTTATCTGTATCTTACAGATACAGCAGTGAAAAAGTATTCAAGTAGACATACTTTGATTTCAACTTGATGTTTAACGTATTTTACAAAATAACATCATTTTCAAAATACCGACCCTCTCTCATTAAGATGATGTTTGCTTATTTTTATGTCTATGTATGTTCTTGTGGGTTCATGTGCTCAAATGTTTATTATTTAGGACTAATAATGCAGACGGATAAGTACACACCTTTAAAACAATAAAAAAATGGTTTAAGTTTAAAAATGCACTTCAGTAAAATGTAAATCAGACCGGTTTTAACTGCATATTTTCCAGCTTTCCCCCTTTTCAACATCATGTGTCAAAAGGTACAACAGAGAGAAGAACTGTGTCTGTGTTCAACAAAAGACTAACCCACACAGACAACAGAACAAAACACATTTTGTTTGTGGGTGGTGAGTGTGACTGCATGCTCAGGTTTGGTCTATTCTTAGTATATAGACATTTTGTATGGATGAATGTTCTGATTAGGCGTTTTGGGTGTGTATCCTTGAGTGTGTTGTGTTGAGTGTGTGTAGGGCAGTAGAGGTGAGCTGGTCTGAATGTCTTTCATTCTTCAATGCAGTGGGTGTGTAGCTGGTTAATTGGTCAAACCATTTAGAGTATTGCACAATAAAGATTTGAACACTAAAGGATAAACAAGGTGTGCTGTCCAGAACAATAGACGCAAACTTCTAGAAATCAATTCAGAGTCACACAATTGTCACAGTGTGTAGCCGACAGGCTAACAAAAAGTTGCTGATCTGTATACAGTGTAGACAAACATTCACTTCTAACAACAAAAACTGTCAGTTGTGTAGCAAAAGATCAAACTACAGCACATATAAACACTTCAGCTTTGAAATTAATGTTCAAATCTAATATTTTGTGCTTCATATGGCTGCTGTATCAGACAACAAGGTATTTTATTATTTTAGTTCATATCAAAGCGAAGATGTGAGAGGTTTAGATGCAAACCTGGCTGGTTAGAACAGTATGTAAAGTGTCCATCAATATGCACCGAGAGACTGTACTCTCTTTAATTACCCCCATATCAAAGGGTTTTAGATGGGCTGTACAAGCAAGGATAATTTATAGTGTCTCCTGATTCTTCAAGGTCTTTAACGCTCTCTCTCTCTCTCTCTCTCTCTCTCTCTCTGTGTGTGTGTGTGTGTGTGTGTGTGTGTGTGTTTTGTGTGTTTTGTGTGAAAAAAGCTGTTCACAAAAAGAGCAGTTCGATGTTTTTGTAAGGCTTTGTTGGTGGAAGTACTACACGTTTTGAGCTTTACAAAAGGAGAAAGGAGGCACACGTGCAACACTTTAATAGTGTATTGTAATTTTGTTTTACACATACCAGTAAAATTGGACGTCACAAGGGAATAAAATAAGACGCTTGGAAATTGATGTTAGCAATTTTCCATTTACTAAAGAGGGAAAAATAAATTACACTAAACTGCTTCTTAAATGCAAGATACAATATGATTGTTAATAAAACTGTGTGTGTGAGGGAAAATGGGTAGAAGCAATAGAACAACCCAGTCTCAAGGTCCACTTGAGCTTTGTTCTGAGGTCCAGGTTTTTTCATAAGTGGAAAGAGTTCTCAGTTCTCATGAAGATAGCATTTATATCCATCACATTCTTCAAGTGACAAATAAAGTAATAAAACAAAGAAAAAACATAATATTAAAAAAGCACAAATGATTCAGCATTTTCTGTTTTCAACAGAATTTTCACTGTTATAAATGATAAAACTTGTAAGGGTGACCCACTGTGTAATTTATTTACTTTAGTTTTGGTCTCTGTATGGCTCATCATTACAGGCCTGGGCACTCCCCTTTGCAGCATTGAAAAGTGATGAAATAGATATACTTCTATTTCAACACTGTGTGTGTTTTATGTGAATAAGGAAAGCTGTTCACAAAAAGAGCAATTGAATTCTTTTGTAAAGCTTTGTTGGCGGTGACTACTTTGTGTTTTGAGTTTTTCAAAAGGAATTTGCTCACTTCTCATGAAGATAGCACTTCGGTGTTAAGCGTCCATAAGTTAAACATGAAAATACATTAATTCACCTGGGAAATAGTAGTTTGACAAAACAATGCCAACTCAACCTCCACTTACAAGCTTTTTCCAGAGCCTTTAACCATCTCACGACACAGGTAAGGACTCTTAAATGTGCTATGGATGAAACCATAACAGCTGAGCTCTTATGTGAACAGAGCAAACTCCGTCCACCGATGAACACTGCATGCTGTGACTGAGAGCTCAGGAAAAGGTAAGTCAGTTAACACTGAGTTGGGATTATTTTTGTATGATTATCAAGGTCAAGAATGAACAAGAAAAAAAATATGCTTAGGAAAAGTTTTGAGTAAAAAAAAAAAGCTCTTAGCAAGTACAGCGATGAAATAAAGCAATCTGTGTGAAAATTAGAACATCAATAAATAATTAAGGATTAAGGAAACAATGAGAATTAAACATTTTTACTGGCAAACAAAGAAAGAAATGTGGAGAAAAGAATGAATCTATAAATTAGTGAAGCTATGGTTGTAGAATGAGGAACTTACTAAAGATACGGTTCTACTGTCTAAAGGAAGCCGATGCAAATACAATTTCCCCAACACACACATGTACAGGATATATGCTGAGTATTTATGCATACTCCTGGGTAATGGAGGAGTTTTGTGGTTCGTCCTGGCATCATACAGCTTCATAGCATAGCCGCTAGTGAGGGCTTAAGTTAAGTAAGAGGTCTGATTGTGGAGTTCTTCTGCAGCCTGTGCAGTAATGGCTGCTCAGCAGACACAAACATAGTGAGGTTATTCAATCAGATTAAAGTGGAAACTTGCATACTTTTCTACAATTTTGATATATATATGTATAGTATAGTGCTTTGCTTATGTCATGGAAAATATGCCTAATCTTTTTCCAGAGCAAATCTTGATCTTATGTGACTGTGTATTATCATGTGTGTGCACGTGTGTGTGTGGATCATTACAGTACAATGTAGAACGGGTGTAGTGAGTACTTTGGTCCACAGGGTGCAGTATGGACATGTTCTGGATGTGGCGATAATAGAGCAGAATTTGCAGTGCATCATAGGGAACTGGGCACTGAACCATGACCCATAACACCCTGCTGTGGCAGGGAGCATTACCCCAGTGTAGAAAGGCAGATGTGAAGCAGAGATTATGCTCAGCAGACTGACTTTATGTCTCTTTCTCAGTCAGTCTTATTTTCTTAGAGGCTTAACACCCCATCTTTTCTCCTTCTCTCACATTGTCTCCCTCTTTGTTCCATATTTACTGTGTACTGTATGTTCTGTGGTTTGTTATACTGTTATTGTAAAGTGCATGTGAGAACCCATAAATAGCACATTCCTTCATGGCTGTCTTCATTATTCAGGCTGTGGTTTTAGACCCAGTGATAGTTACATCCCTGTGCATCATGGGCTGTAGAGGACACAGAGCACACACTGAGGACAATTTGAACTGTGTCCTGTAAACATTCAGATTTTAAACTGTTCATTATTGTGCAGAGGTTCATCCTGCTCTGCCTGTAGATTCTGCCTGTCTTCCCCTAGACTCAGCTGAAAGCCTAGTTCATCTGACTGACATCACATCAGGTTCCAGAGAAAGACGCAATACATACAAAATCCAACCCCCCCCCCCCACAAAAAAAACAGAACTAACAACACAAAAGAAGAACTCTGCTGTGAGATATGTGTGTTTGTGTGCGATGATATGATGGTGGGTTCCTCCTACCTCACAGACCTGCTCCACCATCACACTGTGCAGCCTCCGTTCCTCCAATGCAAAGCTCCTGACCTCACCACACACGAACCTGGACCGGCAGAGCCCTCTCCACAGGTGCCCCCTCCCTCCGAAACGCTCTCTACAAACATATATGTGACTGCACAGACCTACCCACCTTCAAATCCCTAACAGAAATGCAGTCTTAAAAAACTACTTTTAATGTTTAACTTGTGTCTTATGTGTATTTAGTGTATTTTTAAAAATGTCTTTGAATATGAAAAGTGATCTTAAATAAAATGTATTACTGTTATTAGGAGGGTTAGATGAGTGTGTGTGAATGCAAACAAGAAGTTTGCTGTTAAAAAATTATATTGCATAACAAGAGTTTCTCAATGTGCTCACCTGGACAGAGATTTGATGTTTTCCTGGATTCATCCATGACCGACTTTCAGAGTCCCGTAAATGTGGGTGTGTGTGTCTGTGTGTGTGTATGAGTCACCTTGGCACCCACTGAGCTGTCACAAGAGTCTGCCACAATGAGATGCCACCAAGACATGTGAACCCATGCGGTGCCGTACGTGTCACACTGTGACACACACACACGTGACCCTTTTTATCACTGTTTATGAAGTATGTTAAGTCTCTTTAACCTCAAGAAATATTTGTTGGACAGATGAGACTTAATGCATGTTGAGTAAATTTCTGTGCTGTTATGATTGTGGCAGAAATATATCTACCTTTCTGTTATAATCGGGCCAAGGATAGAATGGGGAAAAGCATGTTATGTAAAGGTTATTAAGTAACTAAACTTTGCTCTAATTATGTACTGTACGAGAGCACTGATAAAATTTGCTCTTGACAAACTTTCAGAGGAGAAGTTAAAATATGAGACAATTAAGCAATATCATGAGATTGAGTGATTGTCTTTGGCACACGGCCTGCAGCCTCATGCCTACGAGTGAATCACTGCTATATATTGATATTATGGACAACATCACGACCTCAGGTGTGATATTTCTTTTATACAACACAGGAACCATGCATTAGTTTACAGTAATATGTGACAACAGATTATGATTTGTTTGTTTAATTATTTATTTGGCTACACTGTTACCAAGCAACACATGTTATCACAGCCCAGTTGACGTTAATATTTTTGAGATTCTGGAAAGCAGTTTAAAGCCCATGTTGTTTGCCTTACGATGTTAGCTTTGTTTTTGCTCTTCTCTAATTTTGTCTGATGTCAAATCTGAAGTACCTAGGCTTCTTTCCTACCCTTCGTCCTCTTCTGATGACCATAGTCAAATGTTATTTTTATGGATAAAAGCCATTTGGTCATTTCATTATGTTTGTTTAAACAAAAATGAAATAACATATAATGTTGTTCCTTATTTGGCCAACCAATTTGAAAAGAATGGAAGGAAGGAGAATTTCCCCATTCCTCAAGCTACTTCCTGACAATGGCATGACAATGTGCATTTTTCAGTAAGCACTAAAGCACACGATACATAGTCATGGACTTATTAACCACCGCAGCTCACCCATGATGACAAACTGATGCTTCAAACCACATACGAACACACAGTTATCACACTAATCACGCATCTATGGACACATATCAAAAATGAAAATACGTGTGCACAAATAGTTAAAATGAAGTAAGGCAACTAAAATACACTCACGCAGTACAGTGCTATTGGTTCATTTAGTGAGTGGGAAGATTGAGTAAGTCATCCTGTGGTCATGTCAGTGCATGTGAATGTCATTCTGTGGCACATGGTTTGTAAGCCACTGCTCATCGTGTTGATCATATAATTTCAAAACATAATGTAGCTCTGATATGTTTACAGTATTGGATCAGTAGCTGTAAAAACAAACTTCCACATCAAAATTTTAATGCCTTGTGAAAATCCATTAGTGTGGACTGCACACATTCATTAAAATGCTGTTGGAATAACAGTGTACCTGGAGCTCCACACTGTTTATTGTTTGCAGAGTTTCCTTTGTTATTTTAGAAAACAGTAAAGCCTGGGGGTGTGGGGCTGTGGTGAAGGTTAAATACTAATTTGAAATATATTTTCAAAATAAATATGATTTACACGAAAGGATTGACAAGAAAAACATGAGTCCCAAGACTTCAAAAGTCTTCAAAGAAACCAGAACACAATACTTTAAAGAGAAATGTGCAACAATGAAATGAAAATAAAACCTCTTTGTTGCCGGGAGCACTATTTGACATAATCTTTCTTTAAACAGTAACTGCAGTACAGGAACTTACACACCTAATCCCACAGTACGTACTGGAGTATACAATCCAGTCCAGCATGAAGGCCTATGTTTTGTAAAGTTTCTCTTTTTTAATTATTATATTATTTGTCTGATTTCTACAGAGTTCCCCACCTCTGTTTTATGCTCAATTTTAGTAGAACTGTATTATTCTAACTGTAATTACCATTCCACAAGGGGGCAATGCTGTCCTGTGTATGGGTTTGTTCAAGCGTTGAAAACTTCAACCAACATTTCCCCTGCATCTACTTCAATGGCTTTGCCAGGCCGTACACAAGAAATCAAGTGTCGCAATGGAAAAGCTAACTAACTCTGTGGTAGTTTATCCTGAGAGCATTCCTATGCCACTTCCATATGTGGTGTATGTGTTTTGTCTGGCTCAGATGGGATAAGAGATTACGAAAAGTCCAATGGAGTCATAATTGGTCCTAATTTTCTGTCCGCCGGCTGCTCTGTTTGCTCTCAGGTTTCTGCATGCATACTAATATGACTCACTACAATTTGCATTTTTTGCAGAAATTTAGTTGCGTAATGTTGATTAAAAAAGCACTAACCTACAATGGTTAACACACCTGTGAGTCTTTCAGTGAATATTTTCCCAGACATAGTAGTCAGTCCACTTACTTTTTCATTACTCTCCTTTCTCTCTCTTTCTCTCCCACTCCCTCTCTAAACAGGATGTTTGTGTCTCAGCGGGGCTGCCGGGAGCAGACCAGTACAAAGCTGATGATCAGATAGTGTGGCTGTGGAGTGCCCAGTTCTCCCAGCGCTGTGGCAGATTAAGTGGGATTTAGGGCTTCTATTCGGATTCTCCACTAAACCAACACACCGAAAGAGACAGCAAAACACAGGAGGTCATGCAGCCGACAGCATGCTTCCCCTGGGCAGCTGTTGCCTTGACAGTGAAGCCCCTCTTCCATTTTTTAATTTAAACTGCTTCTTAGCCTCACAAGTATTATACATAAACAGAATAATATTGTCTTTGCAAGATATTCAATGGAGTGACAATACAAAGGAATTGGCCAGAGAGGTCTCGGAGTGTCCCACTTCTTATGTAAAGCAGGCACTAACTAATACTGTATATTTGTGTACTGATGCACAGAAAAAGATTGTTACACAAGGCCCGAAAGTGTTATGTTTTAGGTGCTTAATAATTTAGACTACAATGATGGTTACATAGAAAGGTGATATCGTAAGGGGACTTTTGTTTCCGTGTATTGTACTGCTGTGCGTGTGAACTCACTACAGTTAATATCAGATACTGAGCGAGGGGGTGTGTGTGGTGCACAGGATCTGAATCATAAGTACAAGTTGTTTCATGGCAAAACAATGTCACACTAGTGTGAGTTATCTAAGCACAATTTGGTGCTATACAGTCCCATGAAGAGGGGTTAGACTTACAGGTAAATGTGGGACAAAACTCTAATTTTTTTTAGATTTTTTTTTCTTTTCAGCTTTTGCAGAGAATTATTTTTTTTGATTAATTATAGTGACAAGCACAGACTGCAGTGTCACAATAAATAATGAGAATAGAATAAAAGCAACAGCAGGAAACGTGTGCAGTCATCTCTTAAACGTGTATTCTGTTCTCTTGTTTTATTAATAGTCTGCTTAACTTTTACCATAGAAGAAGTTTTCATGGAAACAGTGGAGGGCATTTCCTGTGAGACACAACGAGCTCAAATAAAAACACAGGAGTGGAAAGATGTGTGTGGCTCTGCCCTGTCCTGTTTTAGTCTCTCTCGCCCTCCAACCTCCATATCGCTCTCTCTCTCTCTCTCTCTCTCTCTCTCTCTCTCTCCGCTCTCTCTCTCTCTTGTTTGTGGACAAACCACTCCTTTCCTTACATTTACCATTTTTGGCCCTAATTCACTTCAAAAGTAGCTCAAGAGCAAAGTTAGTATGAAAAATGTTCCATGTTTGAAAGGTGTCACTTTTTAAGTTGCTGATGTGAAAACAAGCCAAATGATGTCTGTCTGATAAAAGGATAAACAGACTTCTATTTTGACGCAGAGGAAACATCAAAGAAGGTCAAGGGCTGAAGGACTGACACAACCGATTCTCTGTTGGTAGGATTTCCTCGCATGTTGTTTTTTTCAAATAAGCACAAGAACCTGAGTGTGAATTAGGCCAGTAAGTGGTGTCATTAAGTCAGTGACGCCCAGACACATAGGTCTTTCACACCCAGGACTCACTGCTGTGTGTACACACATGTGCCATAGATACAGCGCACAACCAGTCTACTGTTTGAATCCACAGTTAACCAAGAGTGGATACAGGCTGTTTGAAATATTACATCACTAGTCAACGGTTACTGGTTTTAACTGCTCTGAATCATATTATGTGATCTTACCACTTACAAGCTGGAACTGGCTATACATGTTGAGCTGTGCCTTTATCAATTATGATTTTCAATAACAGCAGTTTGTTAATTTCCCACTCTCTCAACCCTCTAAGGCTATATTTGAGCTCAAATTTTCCAATGCAGCAAGAATGCCAAGTGAGCGAGTGGCTTCATGGTGATGGTCTCGTAGAGCTGGCAGTCCACTGAGAGGTCATGTCTTTATCTTTTGGTCCGCATCCATGGAAAACAATCCATCGGGCTTAGAGCCGCAGAGAAAACATTGAATCCAGAGAGCCCTATGCTCTTTGGAAATACATGTTTCGAGATGTTTTTGTTCAGTCCATCTTGATAAAACTTTATCCAGAGGAGTACCTTGTAGAGCTGGGGAATGTCACAGTGTAGCATGGTGAAGTTGAAATATATTTCCCAGATCCAAACACATAAATAAATGCACAAGATAAGTGCTCATTAGCCAACTCTTGAGTCTCAAAATATTTCAAAGATAACCTCTAAAACTGCGTTGTGTCTGTTTAAGCAATGTGTGTCTGACAGTTTTTAGGCATTTTGTAGTTGCTTGTAAAGTTGATGGATGTGTTTGAGACATATGTTCATTTTCCTGTGTTAGTGGTCTGATTGTTTTTCTTTCAACTCCAGGGAATACAATCCAGAGGTCCAAGGCAAGGGCAAGGTTGGAGCAGTTGTGTGTATGTGTGCATGAGTCTGTGCGTATGTTAGATTTACTTCAGCTCTGTTAGAAAGCTGTTATGGTGATACTTGCAGTGGTCCAACCCAAAGGCCAAACCGTTGGAAAGGATGATCTCAGAAAGCAGACAATTCTTTATTGTTTATACAGTGGGCACATAAACCTTAGACACACCTGGATCTGACACACCATTGTTGGTTCCACTTTTTGCAGCCCTCTTGGTTTATTTTCACAGCACATTCCCCCCACATAACCCCCAACGACCTCTCTCCTCTGCCTTGTTCACTTCACACTCCATCAATAAACAACCCATGACCATCACAGTCACCCTTTCTCATCCACTGTTGAAGCATGCTGCTGTTGGACCCCTTCCGGCTGCTCACCACCAAAGTTCCCACAGCACATTGACAGAGACAGGAGGACAGATGTGGGATGACTGACTTTTGCCAGGGTGGGAGGTGGAGGAGACTGCTGTGATCTCGGCAATGCACTGGACCGTCATGTGTTAAATTTATAAACACAGGTGGACCGCAGAACTGTAGGCAAGGGACACCAGTGTGTGTGTGTGTGTGTGTGTGTGTGTGTGTGTGTGTGTGTGTGTGTGTGTGTGTGTGTGTCCAGTGTGTGTGACTCCACAGAAAAACTGCAATGACATCTGCCACCCAGATTGCCAGAACCTCTCCAAAATACAGTGTATAATGGTTGAAAAGAGGATTAATTACTGCTGTGCGCTGTGCAAATTATAATTCCATAATAGTAGCACTTATCCATAGACCTCTTAAAGTTATTTCAACTGTCATGTTTCTACAGTAGCCCAGAATGGACAAACTAAACTGGCACTAAAGAGGGCCTTTTATATTTTTCCACCGTAGTTTATCTTTTTCAGTAAGAAGGAGTGGGTGAGCAGGTCCACCATGTGAACCTTTTTTCACTCATTCATATACATTTTGTTGGTTTTACTTTATTTGGAGTTGACCTGTTTTGGGCCTTCAGTCAGCTGTCACAGTGGCCCTGCCTAATGAGATGTGAAGTATGTGTTTTTAGCCTTTATTTCGTCCACCGTGTCTCTGGAGCCAGGGAGCTTTAGTATGGCTATGCCCGATGGTCAGCCTGTCTTATTGTTGTTTCTGGTTGAACGGTCACCATGGTAGCCTATACTACGTCTGCAGATCTCTATCGAGCCTTTTATGTGAAGCATCGCTGCGTCACACATGCCACAGAGCCCACTGTCAGTGAGAGGCTGTTAGCCTGGCTGTGACTGATTGCCATTCACACAGTAATTCATTCACAAACATACACCATTCATTTCACAGCTACTACGGCAGGGTCACATGTTGGGAGAATACCTCTGAATGTGCACGTGATTATGCTCTCATACTCCAACCCTCTATTATGTAAGCACATATACTTATGTTTAAAACATTTCATGATGATACTTTCCTCTCAATCCTATTCATTCATCCATTTAATTTATTGGTCTGGACACACACATAATGTGTTGGAACATTGTAAGTGCTGTGATATTTGTGAAATGTTTCACAAAAAAGAAAAAAACAATGTCACCCTGAGAAAAATAGACAGTTATACTGAAAAAAAAGAAAAGTTTGACACTTGGGAAAATATGTTTATTTGATTTTTTGCAGAGAGGTAGACACTGAAACCACTTTCATGGTTGCAGGGTGAATATAAAGCCACGCCAGCAGCTGGTTAGCTTATCTTAGCACTAAGACTGGAAAAGGGAAAACAGCTGGTCTGTCACTCTCTAAAAGTAACAAAATCCACCTACCACCACCTCTAACACTCACTAATTATTCAATAAAAATTAATTGTTCACTAAATCATTATATCTTGTTTGTTTAATTGGAACAAAAATCACAGTTTAGAAATGAGAAGTTGTGCTTGTGGCTGCCTCTTGTCTAACTTACCATATGTACGTATATTTGTGTGTCTACATGTGTATAAGCATTCACGTACAGTAGTGTATTCATGTATTTGTCTAATTAAAGTATTCGTTTTTGTGAGGTCCTGTTTCTTTGCACCATATTGAACTGATACTTACAGTACTATCAAACTCTGTGATGTACCATAAAGAGAAAGAAAGAGGGGAAAAAATACATTAGCTTGTCTTTGAAAGGTTAAAGTGGTTCTAAATCTGTACTGATGGCATTTGGAGATGGAGTCAGCTCTGTTTCTGTCAGTGGGTTATTTCGTTCTCAGGCCCCTGCTGCATTTCTTTGGAGAGCTGAGGGTGTGGGGTTGGGGCAGGAGAAAGGAGGGGTCTTTGGGCTTAGAGAGATTGGCGGGGAGGTGGATGGTATATGATTGGGGGTCAGTGGAACATGTGTGGAGCAGCACACATCGGACTGCGTCACCATTAGTCCTCTTCTCAAGGGAAATGCACTTTTGACCCTTTCTTATAGAACAGCAGGCAGACAAAGCACAGCCACTCAAAATATACAAACTTCCCAAAATAGGATGTGTAATTCCTGCATGTAAAGGATGCATGTTTTCTGCTCTGTGAGGTGTCAACCCCTTGATGTTTGCGTTTAGTGAGTAGAAAGTCATTATTCTGGTGTGAACATGTCCATACCTACGAGTGAATGGGCATAGACATGCATAATTTTCTGAAGAAACCCGTTTGTCTTACATTCACACACACACGCACACACACACACACACACACACACACACACACACACACACACACACACACACACACACACACACAGGGGAATGTGACACAAGCTTTCCCAGACATCAGAGAAGCAGTTCTGAGAAACTTGGGCATGATTGTTTTTGCATGACTGAGGTCAAAGTTATTTTTAACATATTTTAGCAAAGCAAGGGCTTGAAGCCTATTTTGTATTTAATGTCCTCTATTGTAAAGAAAATAAATAACGCCATAAATATTTTGACTTAGGAAGTTCCAGAGTGAATTTGTGAGAACAGACGTGGTGACATGTTAAAGATGAGGGAGCCATGATGCAGGGTTCAGATATCACGTTACGCTTACAAGCATTTAAATTAATTTTGTGATCCAGAGAGTTTTACTGCAAGTCTTGAGAGTTCTAGATTGTGATATTTGAAATTCACCAGCTTTTACAACATTAATATTGCAATGAGCTGACCCTCCTGTCTCTGATTTGTAATCATTTACAAATTACATTGTCAAAAGGTTGTTTATATTAAAGTTTAGAGACCAGACTGTAATTATTTAGGACTGCCAAACTTTGGTTTAAAGACTTATCTTCTAACAGTTACCTCTGTAAAAGAGACATTGAGCAAAACATTCTCTGCACAGAAAAGTTAACAAAATGACCAACTTACCACGAGTATCCATCTGTCCTCCATCCATCCATTAATCCTTGCATCTGTGCATCCTTTGATGTTGCTATTTTGAGCTGGATGCAGATAAAAAGGTTATCTGAAAGAACCAGTAAGAATGTTTCTCAGACAAGCAGTCACCTTATGCCCTTAAAGACCTCAGTCCTCCACTGATAACTCGCCAGCAGCACCATTGCTCCAGATACAGTATCAGTCCTCAGAGCCAAACTCACGACCTCCAACAGAGACGTACCCCATCTTACATGCAAGAAATATGTACAGATAATGTGGAATAATCTAGGTGTAACTGGATTTTGTTGTTGTTGTTTTTTTGTGCTGTAATAAACTGCTGAGACTGTGGGTGAGGTGAAAGTATAGTAAAAGTGTCTGGTGTATCACATGCATCACCATCAGCTTTAGTCTTTTTAGTTATTATGATATCAACATGTTTAAATTATATTTGGTAGACAATTATGCCATGAACAGATCTGGATTCAGGTCATCTGACTATACTCAACAGCACTGAGTTTTACTACACATGAACATAAGTCAGCTTAGTTGAAATATACAATATATTTGTTCTGGTTATATTAGCCATCAGTGAAATCAAATCAATCATAAACACAGCAGAATGTTGCCCTATCTGCCTCATATCTCTGTCTATTTATATATTGAAATGGAGCTTACCAAAATCCAGTTGAGAAAATGACTCCCTCTTATGCACACACCTAAATCCTTTTTTCTTTTTCCTTTCCTCTGGTTTAAAGCATCAAATGAGAAAGCTATTTTCTCTCTGTGTTTTGGTCCCGGCAGAATCTGATCTCATTCAGCATTGTTGATGTGTTTGTTTGCTTTTCTTCTTCTGTACCACCAGGTGCACAACTAGCAATTTTGGACCCAACACAACGAATATCTGTGCTGCCTGCTAATTTAGGGGCCTGTGTTTACAGAATAGGGTGGAAATTTAATATAATATTCATACAGATGTTTTCATTAGTGCATAAATACCTAAATTGTTATGTTTTTGTTACCTTAGAATGAGCCCTTTATATCTACAGACACTGTTGATGTTCCAGAGAGTCCAACATGTTAAACCACCATGTTTCTACAGTAGGCCAGAAAAACTAAACCTAACTCCAGATAGAGCCTTTTCATTTTGTTTGTGTGTTTTTGCAGTCACCATAGTTTTTAGAGGTGAGGGGTTGCAATCAGATGCTAAACTGCCCAATCCCACTAAATGCCACACACTGGTACTTTAAAACAGACAAACATTTAAACATTTGAACATCTGAACATTTTTGTTCAGTTCTTGCAGAAGGTTTTTCAGTGGGTGTGGGTAAACTGCAGGAGTGGAGGGCAATTGGGTGACAGCCCAAGAGGCCTTCCTTTTCGTTCCCAGTACACTTTACATTCCCAAACATCTAACTCATCATCTGAGCCTACGTAAGTGTGCCCTGACTCACAATGCTGCTGCACACACACACATACAATGGTCACACATACAAAGATGCAGAAACACGCGCGCAACAGCATCACCATTACACAAACTTTTACGGGACTTGGAATTTTTTCATGATCTGGTGACCCTTCGCAACATTTCCTCTTTCCACCATGGCACCAAACATCCAGGAAATCTGGATCCTGCTTGGAACAACACAGAGCCAAGGTCTTTGGGGTGTTTTTATATGGTTATAAATGGCTTGTCAGAGTGTCTGTACATCTCTTGCTGCCCAGGGTAAAGTCAACAGCTCTGAGGGTCATTCATTAATCTGCAATGCCTTGGCTGACATGTGCAAGAGGGCCAGACTGCCTGTAACCTCTCACAATCAGTGATACCAGAGGGACTGAGAGAGAGAGAGAGAGAGAGAGAGAGAGAGAGAGAGAGAGAGAGAGAGAGAGAGAGAGAGAGAGAGCGAACTGTCAGCTTGGCTGCTCCTTAGTCTCCTGCTTTCTTGTCTCTTTCCATCTCCCCTTCTTTTCATCAACATTTGTTACGCTGTCAGTCTCTGTTAGCCCGCACTGTCATCCATCACAGTCTCAATTCCTGGCCTGTTCTATCCTATTTTAGCTTATTAGATCCAGCAAAAACAAAGAACGCATAAACAAAAACTAAAGAGACAGTTTGAAAAACAAAGCAGACATCAGCAAAGTAAAAAAAGAAAGAAAGAAAACACACTACCCCCTCACAACCACAGCTGATTCTATGCTATTTTAGACAGACCTTTCAACCACACTATCCAATATGGATGGTCACCTTACCTTGGCCTCACCTTTTTAATGAGCAACACTGGACTGCATCAATACAAACATCCAATTATGATAGACAAATGTTCTGCTTTCTTTCTTCTTTACAGATGTGCTACATGCATTTTAGTCTGTCCTCAAGTAATAAGCAACTACAAGTAGGTACAAATCAGTC
Source organism: Sciaenops ocellatus (assembly GCA_033000465.1). Taxonomy (NCBI): domain Eukaryota; kingdom Metazoa; phylum Chordata; class Actinopteri; family Sciaenidae; genus Sciaenops; species Sciaenops ocellatus. Next base: position 14,094,120 of record CP136882.1, on the reverse strand, counting down.
AAAACAGATAATGCTGATATTGAAAAAGTAGTTGTCAAAGCAGTCTCACCACAAAATGACTTCCATAAAAACTGGGCAACTCAATCTGCTGAGAAACATTTTGCAATCCAATCCAAATCTCCACAGCAGACATAAAATGGTCAGTGTGGTTTTATTTTCATCACAGAGTTTTGGATTTATTGTTGTATTATGTTGTATGCAGTGGTGGAAGAAGTATTCAGATGCTTTAATAAAAGTAGCAAGTACCAAAAATACTTCATTACAGGTAAAAAAAAAAAGAAAAAGTTTAAACCTTACTGACTATATTATATTATATTTTTCAATCTCCACAGCCGCTTGTCCTTATCAGTGTCACTGGGGGGCTGGAGCTGGTCCTGGCTGACAGGTGGGCACAACTTAGATAGGTCGCCAGAATATCACAGGGTGACACCTAGAGACAAACAATTATTCACACTATGGGCATTTTAGAGTCACCAATTAACCTATTAACCTGCATGACGTTGGGGAATGACATGCAACAAATGTAGCAGTTAATGGTCTTTTAAAAGCCCAGACCACCAGGGTATACTCTTTAAGTCTCTAGTCTTTAACAGCGCATAATGTTTTGAAATTTATCATATGATTTGTATCTAGAAAAATCTTAATGGTATGTTCTGCATACATGCAAAGTAACTAGGAGTTAAAACTGCCAAATAGATAATTGCACGTTTGTAATAGTAAAGTACTTGAGTAAATATGCTTTGATTCCAACGCTGTCTTTATATAAAATATAGACAGGAAATGCACCTTCAGCTGACCCTCTCATTTCAAGCGTCATTTCTCTTTTGCTCCCCACTCTTATTTCTGTTCCATGGTACCTAAAGTCACTGACTGTCTTGTGGGAAAACTGTAATAAACCGCATAGCATAAACACTCACTGAGAAGTAGTAGCCCCTTCCCCTCTGTTCCACCCACTGCACAATGCAATGGGTGGAATAATGGCTTTTGGGAATTTTGATGGGAATGTGCATTTTGTTTTTTAAACACAATGCAGAGCCAGCTCAGTGAGGGACTGGGGGGTGTGGGTAGTGGTGGATTAGCAGAGTTGAGGACATGTCCCTCAGCACGTTTTACACCATGTCTGTGCACATACAGTCCACCGTCCACATACAGATGTGGTTTCTGCCTTGTGTTCTCACCTGTCAGTCAGTTGGTTCCTTAAATCAGACCACACCAGGAAGTTGCAGTAGGAAAGCCTGATTCTGCTAAATAATGGTTTCGATTTCCTTTGTCCACATCTCTTTCTAGCTCTACCTAGATCTCTCAGCAATGATTGAACATCACGCTTATGGTCAGTGGTATAGTCTGCAGTCTAGAGAAGTGGGTATACCTTGCCTATCCAGCAGAGGATAAACACATTGTGTTATAAACAGTGTAATTTAAGACTGCATATTTAGCTCACCGAAAAATGGGCCAGTAGTATTTGCACATTGCCACTTAACATCTGCTGCTTGACTTTGGGGAGTAAGGATGAAATTAACATTAGTCAGAGAGGAGATGCAGAATTTGCAATAAATACTGACCGCAGATGGGTGAGACATGAACTATGTAAGTAATCATTATTCCTTACTCCATTGATTTATGAAAATTGGAAGACTAAATGTTCACCTTGCAGAAAACTACTAAATGATGTGCATCAGAAGGGATTTGTGGGTTTACCCAATGCAGACTGAAAAATAAGTAGGTATACCTGCATACACCCTACTCTACACCACTGGTTATGGTGACTATGACTGCCTCTGACCAAATCGCCGAATCTACTGTTTGTAACTGGACATACAACCCCATGGTTTGCAAATAAAGCCATGCACAGCACCCCATTGCAACATTTATCCTCCTCTTGTCTTTTTCTTAGTCTCATCTGTGACATGTTCCTTCAGACTAAGAATGTGCATAAAAGGAGAAGGAAAGCCTGACTCTTCCCTTCCCATCTATTCCAGTTGGCTGCAATGGGAGAGGTCTGACCTATCTCACACTGTGAAGGAGCAAAGGGACCCACTCATCTTTTATTTGAACATAAAAAACAATGAGTCATCAAATCATAGCTGTGAAAGGAGTTCACATCGCCTCCTTGGCCTGTCAGTGGAGATGAATTGCAGAGAAAAGCAAATAAACACACATCACTTTGTGTACTTTAATTTTGAAACCTAAAAATATGAACTAGATAGTTTTACTATATTTTTTTAAGTGAAAATGAAAATATGAAGTTAATCACTGACAACCAGTTCAACCAAAGCAGACCAGTAGTTCAAAGTGATCTATTAGAGAGTGACAACATCAAGGCGCAATAAGGCCTTGAGGCAAAAAGCTGTAGCATGTGTTGCGACAAGTAGGCCCAACTAAGTGCAGCAATTTGATGACACAGACAAATTAGGTGTTGTTGTTTTTTGCACAGTCAGCTGATTTTCCCATGGAGAAGAAAAACTCTTTAAACTACACAAGAAATTACCCAAATCAATCAAACTCACCGAGGCTGTTTTTTTTTTTGTTTTTTTTGTTTTTGACAGTGCGAACCAGCGTTATAAACATTAAATGACACATTTGAAAAGCATTTAAGAGCTTGTCTCAACGACACGCGTCATTTTGACCTCTCTCCTGACTCACTATTAATGTGAAAAACTAAATGCAGAGGTACAAGAAGAACCCGCCCCAACGGCTGGGGGAGGTGAGAGCGGTCATAGCTGGAGAGTCACGGTCTGGAGAGGAGACACAAAGTTCAGGACACAACACAAGTATGATGTTTGCAAGGAAATACCTCAGTGTTTGGAAACTTTAACACGGGTAAGGATATGTAAGGACTTTTAACTTCACGGCGAAGACAATCCATTTTTTGGAAATCACATATTTTTTGGACCAGCGCATCGTTACGCAGGAAAGAAAAATTCCTTCCAGGTCCAGCAAATCTCACCAAACCACCGGGATGTTTAGATGAGACCAGTAACTCCAAAAGGTACGGTAAATTCATGTGGTGAAGAATAATAGACCAACTGTGCAGACACCGTGCTACAGCAGGGCTGCAGACAGTCAGTTTCCAAATGAGTAATCCACTTAACTTTGAGCAACTTCATGAAATAGTCTGTAGGAATCTTGTCTCAGCTAAAATTATGTTAAAACGTTGCCAACAAAGTTGGAGAACAATCTATTCTAATGGTTTCTTTAACCGTGTAATGGAGTTTAATTATGAGAAAAACCTGTTCAACGAAGCTCACATGGGTGTAGATACACGAAGAGTTGTTTGTTTCCCTCATTGATTAAAACAGGTAACCTGAAAATAGGTGAGTAAACTCTCAGCTTCTGTTCAAAGAGGTGACTAAATGGTGTTCTCCATCCCCTGTCTCACCCTGATTACATGCACCCTAAAGCATAATTTCATAATTATTGTAACCGTTTAGACGCTTATATACGAGTGTAAAAAAACACAGTACTTTTATTAGAGATGAATTTAGTCAGAAGTGATAACATTGATGGCACAGGATTTATGAAGAGCAGTACTTTGATCAAGATGATGTTAGCAAGGGACAGTAAAGAATAAAACTTAATGTCCTTTTCTATTGGTTATTCTTTATTATTATTTTTTATCTAATTCTGTGTGAGTTTTATATTCAGTTATATGTAATTTATATATTCTAAGTGCTGCTGCTATCTTGGCCAGGACACTTAGGTTAGAGAGATGTTTAATCTCAGTAATGCACTTTCCTAGTTAGATTAAGTAATATTGAGTTCATAGGGCTAATATATAACTCTTTTTTGTATTGCTTTTATTTATTAGTCTTCCCATAGATTTTTTTTCTTGCATAAACCAAAATTAACCAAAGTTAAATATAACTTTTCTGACTGTAAAGTGTTGATGTCTTAACCATATTTGTTTGACAGGTCCTCCAAAAGGCTTTAAGATGCTCATACCTCCACCATCACCTTTCTCTTCTGTGTCCAGTGTGTGGGCTGTGGCGCCCTCTGCTGTGTGACCGAGGAAGGCCAGGAAGGGCAGCAATATGGGGAACAAATTTGAGGAAGGGATGAATCCGGTCATCGTCAGCCACTACAATCACTCTGGGAAGTGGGACCGGCCTCGCAGTAGCGAGGTCTGTAAGACGGCCGTGCTGCTCTTCATCTGCATTCTGATTGTTCTGGAGAACGTCACGGTCCTGCTGGCCCTCTGGAGAAACAAGCGCTTCCACAGCCGCATGTACTTCCTCATTGGAAACCTGGCACTGTCAGACCTGCTGGCTGGTGTGGCCTACATGGTTAACATCTTCACTTCTGGACGTAACACCTTTTTCCTGACACCAGTGCAGTGGCTGGCCAGAGAAGGGAGCATGTTTGTGGCCCTCAGTGCATCCACATTCAGCCTTCTGGCCATTGGGATTGAGAGGCACATGACTATGGTGCGTTTGCGTCCGTGCGAGACAGCAGGTCGAGGGAGACTTCTAGGACTGCTGGCAGCCTGCTGGCTTGTGTCAGTGCTGCTCAGTGCACTGCCCAGCCTGGGCTGGAACTGCCTGAACAACATGGACTCCTGCTCTACAGTACTGCCGCTCTACGCTAAGAGTTACGTGGCATTCTGCATCAGTGTTTTCAGTGCCCTGTTGGTGGCCATCATCATCCTCTACATCAGGATCTACCGCCTGGTGACCTCTAGCGGCCGCAGGGTGAGCAGCCGGCCTTCAGAGCGCTCGCTGGCCCTGCTGCGGACGGTAGTTATTGTTCTTGGAGTGTTTGTCATGTGCTGGACCCCCCTCTTCCTCTTGCTGCTGCTGGATGTTGGTTGTAGCCCACTTGAGTGCCCTGTGCTCTATCAGGTGGACTGGTTCATCGCCCTGGCTGTGCTCAACTCTGCCCTCAACCCTCTCATCTACACTCTGTCCAGCAGGGAAATGAGGGCAGCGTTCTTCCGACTGCTGTGCTGCTGTCAGACCAGCATGGAGTCCACTGGGACACCTGTGGTCGGCAACCCCCACCTAGGCACAGTCATTCCCACAGCAGAGAACAGTAAGACTAGTATAGGTGGAGGAGGGGGCAGTGTTGCTGGCAAGTCCACGCTTAATAGGGCGAAGGTTCCCACACCTATGAACCCTGACAACAAGCATGGAGGTCCCTCTGCCACTGCTTTGCCACATCCCTCCGGACCTGCAGACTTACTCTCAGCTGTGCTTGTGAAGGCGGGGGCGCTGCCACCCCTCGGCAAGTTCTGAGTGGAAGCACCTTAATGAGACCTTACAGTTACACAGACGAACATATAGAACTGACGCAGTCCTGCTATCAGCCACTTTTTGTTTATGCACTATGACCAGTGTAGCATGGATAGAATGAAGGAAAGATATTCAGTTGGAACCACATTCATGCAGATCAGAATCAATCAAAATCACCTAAAGCCACTATTTACAACAACTCAGCAATATTATTCACAACAACAGGGTAACTGATATGTTGTGCTGGTTTGACACAATGATTAATGTTGACATTTCAAATCTATGAAATAGAATAGGACGGTTGAATGGACGTGAACTAAACCAAGCCGCAAATTAAATCTCTTGGCTTAATTCATGTCTGAAATTTGTCTTCGTAATGCTTCAAGCAACAACAGAACATAATTAACTCTATTAGTGTTGTGTCTGTCAATGTGTTTATTTTTTATTTTATTCAATTTTGTCTTTATGAAAAGAAAATTCTGCCAATTCTGGCACTTTTTTTTTTGCATGTGCTAAGTACTCTAAAAACACCTGCATTTTGCATCACAACTTGACTTGATAAACTATTTATTTTCTGTAAAAACATTTGCCGTCTTAATACTATTGGTATATATATATATATATATATATATATATATATATATATATATATATATATATATATATATATGGTTTGTGTTCATAAATACATCATGGTACTAGGACTTTAGATTGATTTTGTTCTAATTTGAGATGCACTGTGAGAGAAAACAATACCAAAAGTTTACTTTTTCAGACAAGCAGCTTGTGAAGCTGTGATGCTCATTTCACACCAGAAAACAAAACAGCTGAATGACTGAAAAAAAAATGGAGAGAGACATTGTCATCATGAGAGTCTTACCACCACTAGTGGGCAAGAGTGTAAAGATGGACAGTGAGAGAAGAGAGATGTTTTTACTTAAATCAGTTGGGTTCAACTTCTGCACAGTGGCCATGAACAGAACTGACTCATCTTTTACTGGTCTAAGCTCTACTTTGTCAGCACCAGCTGCACTGTGAGCTGAATTATCGTGGCTAGTAACTACACTACACTCATGGACATTTTTGCTTCTCATCAGCACATTTAGAAACCACTCACACGTCAACGAACCACTACTGAATAGGAGGATAGGATTATTTAATGGTGGTAGACTGTAAATGACATTTCTGCCTAGGGTGGTGTAGTGCCTGATACCATTATATAGCAAATAAAATAAAATCCTATTCCCTTTTATAAGATCTTCACAGGTGTCTTGTTTTTATACCAAATCAATAACTTGCCTGCTTTCAACCCCCTCTCTCTCATCCAGGCTCAGTTCCTCTGTTGATCCTCTGCATGAAATATCAAGATACATGCACCGTGTGGTTTGCTCATATCAGTCGGTTGTAGTCAAGGTTCACATGAAAGCTTCAGCTATACATATATTTATGCTTGAATTTGTCCATTTATCATTGGCTATTCAGACCGGAGAATTGAAATATCGTGATTTAACCTGCTGCACTCATCCAATGTCCTAAGCTGACTGATGCTCTCTTATTCCTATTCATACGTAGATCTGATCGGCCAGTGATGAATAATGCAGAGAAACTGAGATATTTATTTTAACTAAAGGTTTCCAGCTCAGTGAGGTCAAGGAGCTATTAGTCATGAAAGATATACTGCATGAATCTCACTTAGAAGACCTTCCTGTCATTGTGAAGTATGTCCTGTCATTGTGTAAATTCCCTGAAAGTTAGTGTAAAAATCCCCCGTTGTCTAATATGGATAATGAACTGGATAACTGGAACTGGATTTTATGGTTTCATTTTTCATTTTCATGTTTTCTTGAGACATTCTGTTGAATTTATCAACAACGATTATCACATCACACAGATTTATTGAAAGGGTTTAGTTATCAGTGTTAATTCTGAGAAATTCAAGTAGAAGTGGATATAAGATTGTTTTTTTTAGATGCTGATAACTAAAGACATTCAATTCATGAGTTTGTTTTTGTTCCAACAAGCCTGTAGCAGTGAAGGTTACTCTGACTTGAACTGATAGATGAGCTGATTGCAACAGAGTTCGTTGTTCATACCACATTGCACAGCACAGACCAGACAGGAGCTGACAGACTGACATTTCATACTCACCTCAGCTAAAGGATGTGTCTCTGCTCCGCACTTCCAGATCTGATGAAAAAAGACAGTGAAGACGCAATACCAGCCGAGCATTTACAGCTTAAAGGTCACTGAATGCTTCCTGCCAGAAATGTTTGAACACTCTCTTTCCTGAATTAGTCAGGGATGATTATGGCCTTATGCCATCTGGAACATTAGAAAATGGCAAAATGTTGAGCTGCGTAGCGTCATTTGTAGTCAGTGAATCTCTCTCACTCATCATCATTATCCTGATCCAAATCCTCATTAGACTTACTTAGATTAAAGATTCAATTTCTTGTTGTCAGAAATCCATACTATGTATATTTTTCATTGTCAGTAAATTAGCCAAGCAGATGATCCACTGATACCTAAACTACATACTCCAAAAAGGACAGAGGCTTTGCTGCAGTTTCAAACTGTCCATTGCAATTTAAAAACATCATCAGGAGAAGTTAGAGGTGTCTGGAAGCAACATCTAATAGATACCACATGTACCAGCTGATTGTTAAGTGGCATCAGTTGGACAACTAAGCTTTCTACCTTGCACTGGTGGACTCATAGAAGGGTGGGTGTCCTCATATTAAAAAAAAACATTGCAAAAGTTCCCTCTCAAATGTCCCTATGGTAGATAAAACATGATAAAGTGTCCTTAGGCAGCTCAATGTACAATGCAATACCATAAAGGCTGCCCTGCATGGTAGAAAAGGGTTTGGAACATCATAACTTAATGCACTCCCGTGCTCCATTGCTTGTAGCTGATGCCCTTCAGACTTTCCGAGGCTGCCACCGATACCTTGGGAATACAAACTTTCTTGGATCAGAATTCTGTGTCTGCAGCCAAAAAACTCTATAGTCCTATTCATTGGATTTTCAAAAAAGAAAAGGTCATGATAAAATTGCGTTTGAAAAACTTCCAGTAACCTCAACAAGTCCTAGAACGATTGGTCAAAAATGATGAATGAAATATGGAAATGCTCTAAAGGTCCTACACTTAAAGTATTTAAAGTTAATTTGTATATAATGCAATAAGCAGTAATGGTGATTACATAAAATTGAATTTTTCTTAATTTCTAGATTAAGTGAACATGAAGAGGGTCCAGCACTGCCGAGTGTGAATATTTAACATCATGTGATGAATTTAAACATGACTCACATTAAGAAACTGTTCAGTCAGACTTGACATATGGAACAAAGTTGGAGAGAACTCATGAAAAAATTCCTCTGTGGACATCATATAAATAATTGACCAAAGAAAAGGTTTAAATTACGGAAAATAATAAATAAGTCACAAAATGAAGATGAGGCTGAAAGAGTGAAAACTATTCTCCTCGTCAGATTCTTCATTATCCTTTCCCTCAAAAAACAGCTAAAACATTAATTAATTGAACATTAATGAATTGCTTTTCATTTTAATATTTTCATGCTCTCTAAATTCCAGCCCTAACTGATTCCAACACCTGAAACAAACACAATTTAATGGCTGAATGTGCTAACTGGGTCAAACACCTTAATAAATCATGTTAACTAAATAGCCGTCACCAGTCTTCTTTGAGGATTTAGACATGGTGGATTTGTGTCATTCTCTGTGCACAATGCCTATTTGCATATGACTAATGTGAACACGACAGAGGACAAGAGAATCACACCACCCCCTGTCATCATGATCCTGGCTTTATACTGCTGTGTTGTGAGCATGCATGTGTGTGTATGTGTGTGTGCATTTGCATTTGTCACGTTTTTGTGCAGACAGACGTGCATGTGTGTGTGTGTGTGTATGTGTGTGTGTGTGTGTGCATCCGTGTGTTTGAGAGCAAGAACAAAGACTCCATCTGGTTTGAGCCACTGAATGTGCCAGTATGAAACACTTCTGTCATTCTGAACTCCCTTTTTGAAGCCGCTCGGAGGTGGAGTGGAGCCAGGCGGAGAGCAGCGAGGGGTCCCATTTGAGGCGGCCACTCACGCAGGGAGCCCTGAGCAAGAAGCTATTCTCTCCTCTACAGCTGAGTTTCACTAAAGGAGACACACACTTCATCTGGCGTGTGATGATTCTCTTCTTGCTTCACCTCCACAGCGCTCTGATTCAATGCAGTGCAATTACATGTGTGACAAAGAGAGTGAAGGCCCAGGCAGAGTTTGGTGATAAGCTCTCAGGGATCAGACGACTTTATTCAGGGAGCAGCTGGGGGAGAGAAGGCAAAGGTCACATCGTAGGAGGATATCTGAAGGAGTTGGCTGTGACTTAGATTTGTGGACACTCCACCCAGCATCCCACTCAACACCCCACAGCCATTAATTCGCTTGTCTAGTGCAGATCAAGTTCAGTTGCAGCAGGAATATTAGGCTAAAAAAAGAATATTTTGATCTCTCAAGTCATTTTAACGTCTCAGTTAAGCCATTTTATCTCTATTTTCTTTCTCCTGAAGCAACAACAAAAACATCTATTTCTAGGATATCTGATCCCATGAGCCTAATGTGTGCCTGCAGGGCTGTAACTGTAATTTATTTTCATTATGGATTAATCTCTCAATTATTTTTTTTCAATTAATTGATTAATTGTTTGGTTTTATTAGAAAATATGCCTGTTCCCATTTCATATAGCCTAAAGTGATGTTTTTCAAATTGCTTTTTTCCTCACAAAGACACAAAAACATTCAGAAAAGATAGAGAGAGGAAAACTAGAACCAGCAACCAGAAACTATTTTTACTTTTTAAATTACCTAAATGATTAACCAATTGCAAAAAAAAAGTTTTTAATTAAGTTTTTTTTTATTGAGTCTGTGATTGAATCAATTAAACGACTAATTGTTTCAGAAACATATCAGTTTAACAGCATGAAAGTGATAACAGATCTCTAAATTTACATAAATCAGTTTTGTTTTTAATCAGAATTAAGTGTGTTTCTCTCCTGAGGACAGGAAAACCATGGTGTAATCGACCATCGTGTCTGCACTTTGCTATAGAGATATCTTGTGCTATCTTTTTATCCTCGGTACTTGTTTTTGCACATTGTCTGTTTGCAGGTTGTTTGTTTTTTTGTTTATTGTGTAGGTTATAAGATACTTCTGTCTGTCCGTTGTGTTTTTGCCCTTTCTACTTTAATTCTGTAGTGTATATTACACTTTTTCTGCTGCTGTAATAAGTAAATTTCCCCGTTGTGGGATGAATAAAGTAAAATCTAATCTAATCTTACCTTACCGTGCAGGGCACAGTTGGGCTTAGGTGTAGGAATATGTAAGTTCTTCAGTTGAGACAGAGTAGCAGTAAGGGAAAGGGCTATCTGGCATGCTGACTTCAAGTGCCTCATTAAAAAAAAACCCAGACAATCCCTTTAAAATAACTCAATGCCTTTTTCTTCTGTGTCCTACATTGTGTTTTACTACAGGAGATGTTGTACTCCTTACTAAACAAAAAGTAGACTGGACACTCATTTTTGTTAGAAGTGTATCTTATAAGCTTCAACAGAACAGATCCCAGGACTTCAAGGGACATTAACACTCTCATTCTGTAGCATGTGTGTGCGTTGTGTGTTTCATTGTGTGTCATATCTGTGTTCTGTTGACTCTGAGATGTTGACTTGATTAAATAAACGCTATACAGGTGTACATGCTGTATTAATATCTCAATCTCTGCAACCAGCCTTCCAATGACATCCTATCATAACAGATAGATGGCAGGAGTGGATAAGCAATCTCTTCCAAATTATCCCCTTCATTATCCCCCTCTCCCCAAATCCCCCAAACCGCAGCTGTTGTCTCTGCAAACCTTCTCTGATTTCAGACTTCTGGCAGGGCCTGACGGCATGCACACACCTGCTCACACTGACCTCCAATCTATCTCCTCCACGCCTGCCTGCCACAACTGCTGGGATTAGCATGTCTGGGATAGGGGATAACTGAGAGGGAGGACGGCGGCCTTTCAGTCTGACATGCGTGTCTCGTCCCTCACTTGTGGCATTGAGCGTGTGTGCACAGCTGGCTGATTCCCTGCCTCTGTGCATGTGAGCAGCCTGGAAGTTTGTGTGTTGTGTGAGAGAGCAACCCGAGGTAGAGAAATGAATGGTAGACTTCACATGTGCATCTCACGGAAGAGTTAAAGGCCATGACAACTTGTATTTCTCTATAACATTAAATAGTCGTAACTAAATAAGCAACAATCAAAGTTAAAGTAAAAAAAAAACATCTTTATCATGTGTGTTGAATGACTCCATTGCTCATACTAAGAAACTGATTCAAGACTTTTAAAGGTCAACATGAGTATATAAGTACTGCAGTGTAGCTACTACTACTGTTGCACTACATATAACAGTTGTCTTCTGTGGTTGGGTGAGTGTATGTGTAATGACATATTTGAAACTTGACTCATACTAATGGCCAATATTCAAGATGTGTCTGTCTTCATTTTGGTTATTCTTATTAAAAAATCAGTTTCTCACAAGTCCTTGAACTTTGTGCTAAATGTTTGGATTACCCCTTTAACAAGACCTCTTTTAACAGAAACTCAAAATCTTTTCATCAGTCAAGGATTTAAGTTATTGAATTAAAGTGTTTTATCTTAGTTGAACTTTAACCTCAGATGGCCTCTTGAGATTAAAATGCTTTTTTTTTTAACATTACTGATTCTATTTATGTGTCCCAGTAAGTTATGACAGTGAGGCAACATGGACAACACCAGGACCCTTGAACAGAAACTGCTAAATGGAATTCAGCTATCATTAATTTTATTATTCATACCTGTGCTTTTATTACTTTAACATGATGTCAAAATATCCTCAGTGAAAAAGGAACCAAGCTACTGAAGACAACTCTTTTCGTGTTCTCTTTTAGTACGTTTTGAGGTTTCCTAACATGTTCTCTGGCTCTGTGGTGATCACAGGTGTTCATTCCTCCAAGCCTGTCTGATGGATTAACAGCTGCCGTCACCGATCTGACATTACACACATTCGGATTCGGATATATGACAGCTGCACACACACACATTTCACAATTTACACACACCAGAAATGTGGTATAAGGCTGCAAATGTGGCACCATTTGTTCCATCCCAGACAAATGTGCTTATAAAAATATTGCTTTATATTAGATATCCTTCAGTCTACTAGAAATTAGCTAAAAGAAACACTGAAAAAGCAGAAACAAGGTAAGAGCTATACAAAAGCCAGAGAAAGAGGAGTGTGATATTTGTTTGATTTTTACATGCTGCACTGCCACTGTCGTTATTATTCATATCCCTCCCCAGGGAGCCTTGTTTGAAAAATGGGACTGTAGCCCCCCCCTCCATGTCACAGTCTCTCTCTTACACTCACAAACACCCCCACATACACATGCACACAAACACACAAAAACACACTTGTTTGGAGACTTGTTGGGGAAGTACAGCTAGGCAGCGTCTTCCTCCTCCTCCCTCCCCCTTCCCCTTTCCCTCCTCCTTTCCCTTTTTTTTCTTTTTTTTTTTTCTCCTTCCTTCACCCTTTCTCCCCAGCAGAGTGATCCAGCTCGTCTCCTCTCTCCGTCACGCGGGTAATCAGCCTCTGCTATTTCATTTGGCTCGGTAATGAAAGCAATCCTAGCGCTTTTCACTGCAGCACAGCCCAAATAATGAGGGCTGCCTCACCCCTCCTCAGCCACACCTCACCCCCAACCCTCTCCCTCCCAACCCTGCTGTTAATGGATGAAGGAAAGCAAATGCGTGTACGTCTGAGTGTGTGAAGCACGCAATCTTGCCAAGTCCTTTGTGCTTTTTTTCCTGGGTTGCAAATTAGCCTATTGTGTAAGATTTGATCGGCTATACTCTTCATCAGAATATTTTAGAAGTGTGTTCTTTTTTTAATTCAACACAAACCAAAATTATTTTTTATCTACATTAGTGGTTCCCGACTTTTACTGCATGTAACATGATCACTCATAGGTTGCATCTCTACGAGTTGTGAGTGGTCCTGATTTTTCCTTCTCCAGTTATTTTTAGAGGTCTCAAGATGTAAAAAAAAAAAAAAAAAAAAAAATACACACAATAAGACCAATAAGAACCAAGAACAATAAGCCCTGTAAATAAAACCTGATATTGTGTAGCAGAATTCAGTTTTTTCATTATTTTCTACTGCGATTCATCTCCAAACCTCTTGCGGGGTTTCCAGCCCCCGGGTTGGGAACTACTGATCTACATAAAGATCTACATGTAGAATAAACACACTTCAAAAACACTTTGAATACAGATGAGATGCTTCAACACAGCAGGTAAATTATACATCCCGTCATCTTTTACTAGTGACCGAAAATGTCCATAATATTAACAATTAATACAACCCAGCCAATATAGACTTTTGGATGAAGAAATAATGACTTAAATAATTCTCCCATTTGTCATTTCCAATGGTCATAAATGTGTCTGATAGAAGTTGGCTCTCCTCTGAAATCAGTTGAAGCCACGAGACGCTGCAACCAGGCAGCAGACATGGGAACCCATTCCAGATGGCAAGCGTTTAACACAAATACAACTCATCAACCAGCATGGAATGACTTGGACAGCCAAAAAAAAATGTAGAAAGTGTGAAAACATGGCCAACAGTCACAAAGTTTGAGAGTTTGTTTGAGAGTGTTCAGCGTTTCATGATCGTTTCATATCTCTTCGCTTCAGATGTAGCCTCCAGCTTCCAAGCTTAGCTTCAAGTCAAATCAGTGAAGAAACAATGACAGCAGTGACAGGTTGATTTTTTGTACAAACCCAGCATTGTTTACCAAATGCAACATAGGCAACCAACAAGAGATAAAGGTTAGCAAGGTCAACACGAGTACCAATACAACACAGCTTCTCTGTTGCTTACTATGAACAATCAACAAGTAACATGGAGATGTGTTGAAGAAATCCTCAACATACAGCAGCATGACAGGTGCAGAACAGACAGGTGGAAATGAACAGGAGTAACTTTGTGAAGAAGAGTATGTGACTTGTCACTGCTGTTGGTAAAAACCTTATATCCTTGAAAATAGCGTTGTTGTTTTTTTTAATGGAAAACATGACATTTTCCAACATCTACAAAAGGGTCTCCTAAGCCCGAGGATGAAAAAGGTTTCTTATCTTATACAGTACAACGTGATTTATTGATTCTGGTATAAACATGAAATATCAGCAAAATATGATTCGCAAGATTTTCACCTAACAACAGCAATATATATATATATTTCAAAGAGGTGTTTTTTGTGAAACAGCAGTAATTAAATCTGAATCTTCTGCAGGTCTTCTGTAAACTGGGGCATCAGCTCTGCTAACTTCCTCTACATTTCAGTCAGCTGTATTAAGGAAAGAGAGAACGTCAGATGTCCTGAAGTCAGCCCCTTTGGTTTGGCGATGAGATGAGTGAGAGGACTTACAGCAAAGGTGGCCTAATGTTTAGGTATTGCATTTCATGTGAATCAATCCCCCAGATGTTAGAGACACTTGGCACAGGTACAACAGCAGTGGTGGATGAGGGCATTAGCCCCTGGTGTGTTGAATCATCAAAAGCAGTCCAGTCCAACAAGATGAGAGCACTCGTACTCCGCTTGGAAGATCCTGTCAAACATTCAAGTTTTACGTGTCCGATCAAAATGAAATCCTGGAGGGTCAGTCAGAGTGTCTGCACCAGCACGGGGAACAGCAGGGACAAGTGCTCGGCACCACGGATTGGGAGTTTGTGTGTGGTGTAGAAGTGGATGACTTCTGGGATGGTGTCAAATGGAGGGCTGTTCTGTCCCAGCACGTACTTGCCATCTTTGCACTGGGTGAACTTCATGTGCATGAAACCCTGGCAGCTCCTGTGAGGAACAAAACAAACAAACATGAAGAATGGCTTGAGAAAGGGAAGAAGACAAAAGAGGGAAGTGGGAGAAATTCAATATGAAAGAGAGAAAGACGTGTAGGAGAGAGAAGAAGGATGACATTAAATATGGGGCACATAAAACACCATGCAGCCTTTCACACATTTTGTCACATAATGACACAGTAGAAATGACAGCCAGGATTTATGTCCACATCCTTTTCCTGCACATGAGAACATGATTCTAACCAAGATTTAACACCGTGTCACAAATTAGGAAAGAAGGGACATGATGATGGATGAATGAGGGGTTTAACAGCACAGTGAACAAAGCCAAGAGAGAAGAACGCTGTGAAAGTGAAAGTGGCTTAGCCGAGAGAACCACACTGGTTCCTCCCCTTTCAGGCTGCCATGACAGAACTTCCCCTTTAAGAGTCAGTCAGCCAGCCAGCCAGCCAGCCCTTCATGATGTATATCTAATTATAGAAGCAGAGGGAAAGACAAGGGCTGAAACCGGTCACCATAATTGTCATTGTTCCAGTGAACCAAATTAAATTTTGAAAAAACCCAAAACACTTGCTGTGACTATGAACAGACAAACAACAGGCAGCTTATGATCGTCCCTCGAGCCTCCAGAGCACTGCTGCTTCATGAAGTCAGCGCTCAGAGTTGGCAGTGTGCTTTCATCCAGTCCTGTTTGTTTTGGGGACTCTTTGTATCTCATGCTACATTAGAAGTGCTCTTTCATAAATATTCATGTTGGTTTAAATCTGGCAGGTCTGTCTGACTCACTTTGGAGTGGCTCTTCATTCTGTCCCCATTAAGCAACCTTCATCGTTCGACCCGTTGTCCGAATTACTTTGTAATCAGAACATGCAGTGGGTGTGACAAAAGCACATAGATGCTGTGTTATTTTAGAAATGTAGCTGATATCAGCTGTTATTACACATGCTGTCCTTACTGAAGGATATGTTGACATCACTACTAGTAGTATCTTAGATCAACAAGCTCACCAGTCACAACACCCTGATAAAGACTAACCTACTGCTTCTTTCCCATCTATACAAATAAATGATGGAAAATAATACTTTCTGGAGATATTCAGGGAAAATTCCATTTTATTCATATCTTTTATGATAACATTGTGTTCACCAAAGCAATCACTGATATGTGGGAATACGGCAGCTTCACTGCAACAAAGTCAGGAGACACAACTGGTCTCACGATCAAACAAAAAGCTAATGGCTTAACCAAATTATCTAAACTACTGTGTTCAGAGGTAAAATGTCCACACACAAACACACCACTCACCTGGGTGAAAGGCTTTGCTGGGTGCTGGGAGGACAATAAACAACTTCTGCACACTCTATTTAATTGCATACAAAATTAAAGGCATAAACCCTCTTCAGGAAAACAACAGGAGCACTTAAGTCTTTATTCATTCCAGTAAATGGCTCTGATGCAAAATATCTGACATAAGATTACACTGGAGGGTATTGTAGTCCATTTGCATGTGTGGACTACAAAGATGGAGGACAATAGATACAATATATGAGGCAATGAAATTTATAATTAGACATGCAGTTTCATACACCATAAATTATGATGCTATTACTGATGGTAATAATCCGTAATTGCCCAGACGTGTGTGCTACACTGTGGAAATTAAGTAAGGTCAAAGCAGGTCAAAGTCTTCAAACTGCGATGCATGTTTATCAGTTTGATTAATATGGCATTAGTATTCTCTTCCAAAATAATTTAGCTAACCAGCAGCTTTGCTTAAAACCTGTATGACCATTTGTTATGCTTTTGTTTCTTGCCCAAAACCTAAAAAGAAAATAAAGGCTGGATGAACCCAACATTTCCCTTTAAGCTGATTAAAGCATTCTAAGCGGATACAATTTTTTTTTAGATTATACCATGCTGTTCTTTATTTTGTTAAGACTCTGAAGGTCTATTTGAATGAAGGACAGTTACACCATTTAAACAAGCCGAAATATTGTAAGGCTGATAGATGATTGTAGTTTCAGAAGAGATACTAATTCTTCCAAAGTCCACATGCACCAGATGGGGAACCGGTGCCAGTAGTGACCTTGTTGCTTGAGCAAATGTGCGTGTGTGTGTGTGTGTGTCAAAACCCACTCTACTCATGTAAATGAGTAATGCATGAGCTTGTTTATATGTCAGCACAACACAGTGACACTCTTGCACCCCCCCCCTCTCTCCCAACCCTTCCTGATTCCCTTCTTGTGTGGCCCACAGAAGGTAATTCATATTCATTAGTGATTATGGGGAGGATGATGTGTGCACTGAAGTGTGCTCTACCTGCCTGATTACCACTTAGAAGGCCCGCTGGGGCCAAAGAGGGAGGGAGGCCACGGAGAGAGGGGCCAAGGATGGGGTGAGGACAGAGGGATGATGGGAGAGCGGTGTGAGGTTGAGACGATGGATCATGGTAGTAATTACAAGGGAGAGATTTGACCAGATAAGCAGTATTGTGCCCTGCAAATGAGTATCGGGAGAGGAATCGGTGCAGCAGTGATCTTGAGTGGGGGTGATGGTAGAGGGGAGTGAGAGACAGATGGAGAGGTGTGGAGACTGCGATATGAGATTGGCATCTTAGGTGGCTTCACACACATTTTGCACACACTCCTCAGTTGAATGGCGGAAAAAATGAGCGTAATGTGCAATTTAATTGTAAAGCTGTTTATCGGTGAATGGTATTGAAGGTGCACAGGTGTTTGCTTCACTTGTTAGATCAGTGTGTGTGTGTGTGTGAGTTTTACCGTAGAGACAGGGAGTAGTCAGAGCGGTTGGTTTGACTGTTCCTCACCAGGTAGCTACACTCTTTACACAGCGTTAGCAGCGTCTCTGCCTCTGAACGTGACAGTGAACCGTGGTACCATCTGACAGAGGGAACACACAGAATAAAATATGGTGAAAAGGGGGAACGTTAGGTGTGATTCCAACACTATTCTTACACCTTTTGCTGCTGGATGTTGACACTGGCAAAGAAACCTATCGATTTGATTCCAGAAGTTAATAATTGCAGCAATAAATCTCCAGATTAACCCTCCACAGTGTAGCAGTGATCACGAGATAATGATGATACAAGAGGTAATCATTAGCAGTATGAATGTTTCTAAAGAATAATATTTAAGATTAAAGAACAAATGAATACACCATGTAATTCCAAATAAGAAACAGCCCCTCTGGCCTCTATTTCAGTAGATTTTCAATAACATAACACAGTGCTGCAGCCATGCTAGCAGCTCAGAGAAGCTGCACTTTTGCACAGTGATGCTTTGAGCTTAATGCTCAAATCAGGATGCTAACGTGCTCAGAATTACAATGTTTACATGCAAATGCTAAGTAGGTAGTGTTTACCATTTACAAATTAACACTAAAAATGAAGTACGGCTGCGGCTAAAGGAATGTCATTAGTTTGGAAGGTATTTGCTCTAGCTGTTGAGACATTTCGTTCAAAACTACAAATGTTAAACTAAAATCAAGGGATCACCAAAGACATTAGAGTTAATCCTCTGGAGCTCAAAAGTGTCTGTGCAAAATTACATGGCAATCCATCCAGTAATTAAGATATTCTAGTCTGGACCACACAGACTGACCAACATTGCTGTACACAGAGCCACACCCCTAGTGTGGCTAAAAATACAGGAAGTGTTTCACCAAAGCATAATAATAAAAATAATACAACAAAATAAACTGTTATAGACGAACACCACCAGTAAGTAAAATAACTTCTGCCATAATAATTATATTTTCTTGGACACAACTTAGGCCAGGTGTACTGGATGCTATAGGTTGACAGTGATGCTGTTTATCTATTTAAAGAGGAGCTGAAGGAAACCTCATCAGAGATCATCAGGGACTAATGGGGCTTAATAATAAACTACCATCCTCAAGAGAATTTGTGCACATGTATGTGTTTGTAGGAACAACACTGTGTGTGTCCCAAGTGTGCTTAAGGGGTGTCATGTGGTTGGATTTCATTAGTAAAACGGCACTTTATGTGCACAGAAACAGCACATAAATAACACCAATGATGTCTGAAATTACAAGCCCAAAGTAAATGTGTGTTTTTAATGTTCTGACTTAATTAGTTCTCATTCTAACCTTTTGCAATTCTGCAAGCTCTGATGAGTGCTGCTTAGCCGAAACACATAACCGTTTCTTTTTAATGTGTCCACGCCCTTTAATAGATCAAAGTGGTGCAATAAAATGGATTTTTGGCTTAATCTGTGGGATGTACAAACTCTTTTATAAAAATGAATGATAAATGTGCATGAAAGCCACGCAGAGACATTTATGGCCTACAGAGAATAATAGAATATGCTAATTGTATTTACATGCACAAATAATTGCATAATCTAGGTTTGTTTGATGTATTTAAGCATCATAACTCACAATAATGCTCAGTCTTACTCATGTAAATGTGTAAATATTCAATCTTGCAAAGCATTGTGGGTTCAATATGATCAGTTTATGTATGTATTTTCAAGGTATTAAGATAATTAAATTAATGGAAACGGAGCCACTTAATCATTAAAGTTCAAAAATCACTGAATACAAAAGCACGTAATCCTCTTAATCAGATTACATTTAGGGTTGACCATGCGTTAATGAAGCTCTTATGGGTTTAACAGAAGACTGCATACATACACCTGTTTCTCCAGAGGCAGAGTAGGGTCCACTCTCTCCCCCACCATGGTGAGGCCTTCCTGCGGCATTCGAAACTTCATCCCCCCTCCTGCCAGCGGGCTAGACCTGGGGCCTGGAGGACGTAACCGCTCTGTGGGCGACGAGGAGCGGTCCCACTCTGCGCCATCGAATTGTACTGTTGGCAGACAAGGAAAAGAAAAAGTGAGTCACAGTATTTACACAGTGCTATGATCAAAAGGGATTAAACCTCACAGCCTGACTTGGGTAAACACCAGACATCCGGCTATTGCAAAACCACACATGCGACCTCTCATGGACATGTCGGACTAGCAGACAGCAGGTCCTGGTCTGACAGACTGCAAAACTATCAGCATCATCACAGTTACCATCATCAACATTTTTATGAGACCCCGAGGGCAGATATCTGGAACAGGAAGTTTGGCGTCTTCCCTGCCGGGCTCTGGTGCGTGTCCTTGTCTTCCAGTGGACGACACTGCAGATTATTTGATGTTGATTGAATTCTGAACCACAGAACATGTACAGATTGATGTGTTATTTACCCCTGGTGTGCCTGTTGTGCCTGATTTTGCCGCTATTCAATCTACAGAACTTGTAATTAAAACTTAAGTGTACCACAGCACTAGTAAGTGCCCTGACATGAACGAGGCAAACATCCTAAATTAGCAAGCTTTTCATGCATGGTTGATGCAAGAGTGGAATGTGGTGAAAAAGGAAGTGCTTTAAACTCAAAAAGACATACAACCCAACAACTACAGCAGGCAGGGACAGATGCAGGTGGTGCAGATGTAGGACCCTGGAGGTTCAGGATGGAGGTAGAGCAGATGTAGGACAACTAAGGTCAGGGTGACTGCATAAATGCGTGTTTGGGGTGATAAAGGACTGCGGGATATGGGGGAGGGTTGTGTTCAGGGTGAGAGGTCACCTTGCTCTCTGACGGGGGGCTCCTCCTCCAGCTGACCCACTGGGGCAGGCCAGGGCAACTCCGACAACTCCCTCATTTCTAATAGAGGGGAGGGGAGCAGGGAGGGAGGCGAGAGAAGAAGGGAGCGACAGAGTGAGAAAACAGCAGATGGGTTGGAAAAAAGTTAACTCATGGAAGATGTGAGTGAGAAGTGGTAATGATTAAGAAAGTGAGACTGAAATCAGGTGCAAGATTTTAATGTGCGAGTAAGTGAGAAGCGAGATGTGGAAGAGGTGCGGAAAAGGAAGGGAAGCCCTGTTGTGAGTGGGTGAGACGATGTGTGAGCAAATGACAGGGATGTGGTGCCATGAAATGTAGTTAACTACAACTCCTGTCATAAAGAGGAGTAATATACTTCTTGCTTCATCACGTTTGTGGAAAAACACAGTCTTAGTGTTTCAGACCCCATATTTACAGTCATTTATCACATGTGATAAGACCAAAGAAAGCAAAGAAGATGAAACAGAGAGGACAGGAGAAGTCAAAGGCTGCATTATTTATAGTCTTCTGAACGAATCCACTTTAAGAAATTGTCTAGTAGCAGGACACGCAATGAAAACAAAATGTGACTTAGTGCGAGCTGCAACCCACAGCGCAGTGTGACAGAGGAACTGAGGAACGTGGGGGCAGAATAATGCTCACTGTCTTACCTACAGTAGGAGAACGGCAGAAGGTGCACTGTGAGAAAGAACTGAAAATAGCTCATTATCTACCATGGCAGGAAGCCATCTACTGTAAGAGTCTTTACTGCAGCCTAACACACACATACATATTGCAATTTGCCGGTTTCACACGGTACATTCGGCTCATGCTCACAGCAAAAGCGGATTACAAAACAAATAGAGGAAAAAGGGGGTGACGTCTTAATGTGCTGACAAATCCAAAGACCCCCCAGGCCTGCGACATCAAAGGCCATTTGAATGGGCGTTTGGAGAGAGACCCAGGCTGTACATACATGCCTCTCACCCTCCCTGGTTAATTATTGAGCAGGCAGACACACTCCGCCACTTTCTCTGGCTCTCTGTGAATTATTGATGCATGGCGCAGTACAATGGCCCCATCTGGAGCGGGCGCACCTCCGCTGAAGCCAGGATTAAAGTGTGGCCTGGCACCCCTCAATGAGAGACATGCACACAAACACCTAAGTCCACACACACACACAAGCACACACCTGACACCCCGAAACACCACCACTGCCACGCTCTCCTGCCTGTCCGCTCACCACCACTCTACATTTTACACCTCTAATTCTCGAGCAAAACTGAGAGAGACGCGTGGAAAGAGAGAGGGTGTAAATGAGAAGCACAGAAAAGCAAGTGAGGGGTCAGAGAAAGAGAGGGAGAGAGAGAGAGAGATGGAGAGACAGATCAGAAATTAGTTCAGCCATGTGGGCGAGAGATTCTCAAGACTCTGCCTGTTGTCCTTCTTAACAAGTAACTTTGTCAGCTATTCTTTAATGTTCAAATTGTATTTTTTTAAAAGTAAAAAAATCTGCCAATGGTTGCATTGGACATGCACATTTTAAACAATCCTCCTGGCAGTTTCATCCATTTTGCTTGTCTCGATCGAACCACATCAAAGTGAAATAAGGCAGATCACAGGTACTTAACTACATTCATCCTGCCTCGAAGCAGTAAATCACCCCCTTATTAGATGAGTAGAACGAAAACCAGTAGATGTCTGGGTCCTTAAGTCCAGGATTGAAAGCATATTGCTTCTCAAATATAAAGATATCACTGTAAACAACTTAGACACAAAAACCACAGAAGAGAGACAGCCAACAGCAACCAGATATCCAACAAAAGACATTAGTAGTTATTGCTGTGTCTGACTGGGTGACTGCTCAGGCTGTGTAAACTCACAATATAGCTGAGGGATTTGGTGTGATGTGCTGATAAATGTGTTGCAAGTTCATTCACGGTATTAAAATGTTTAACCTCATCACAGGGGATGATTCATTCCACTATCTGTCAGAACATATCAAATCTATATCAAGAAATCCATTTATTACATTATATTTTTATTTAAACAGACTTTTCCTTTGATTTAGAGTAACCCCTCCGCTGGCTGAACATACACACCAACACACACACACAGACACATATTGTCTGAGCTCCTCAATCTAATAATAAAAGGCTGAATACCAAGCTAACACGCACACATGCGCACACACACACACACACACACACACACACACACACGCACACACACACGCGCAAAGACACACACAATCACACCATGCCACTCATTCACTAGCGGGGAACATCTGGCTTCCATTCACTTCTAATGGGAACCTGTGGATCTGTCAAACATAGAAGGCTGTTAGTGCTCTGCTTTGTTCTCCATTACAAGACAATGAGACACACTAATGGCTTACGGACAAAGGCTCCACTCACATCAATAGTCGCAGACTATTTTCATGGTTAAAACCCACTACACTGTATTCATTACATGCTAAAACAAAAGGAGTGTGTTTTCCATCAATCCAGTCCCCCATTTTAACCCCCACTGATGAAGCATGTAACAGCAGTAGAGTAATTTGTGTTCTGCCAAAATCCCACATGTGCCTGGTGCCTCAACTACCTGCTAACAATTATTAGAAATTATCTGAGGGGGAGGGAGTGACCAGACCAGGTTTTCATCTCTGTGTTGTACACAGGATAGATCAACATGAGTGACGGATAACTGGCTTTTAAAGCACACCAGCTGTTTTCTGCATCCTTGTCATAGAGGAGGAGCAGACAAAGACAATGGAACAGCTTCATTAGGTCCATTAATGAAGACATCTGTTTTTCAAACAGCTCCGGCATCCCATCTTCTTTCCACACACAAAGACCTTCTGCTGGATAAAATGGCCCCCTTAAGGACGGACAATTAACACCTTAGGCCAGTGAAGGAAAAAAAAGAAAACCGCAAGCATTCACACAAGTTCTCCATAATATGGGTCCACGCCGTTTTGATTTTAATCTTAAGAGCATCACCTATTGACAATTTGTGTATCCATTTTCCAGACTTTCATTATATTCATTCCCCTGTGGCTTCATGCTTCTCTCACCGTCATTCTCTCTGTATTGAACATCCCTCTTTCTTCATCACTCCTCTTCCACCTATCTTGCAGTAAGTGGGGCATTAGCTCCCTTTCCATATTCCCTTGCTCCTCTCTTGCCCTACTCTACTTCCATCTCTCCAACCCGTCTGTCATATTGGTCCGTGAGAGGGAATCACAAAGGACATGCCTTTTCATTAATGTCAGTGAGGGTAAACGCTGAAGGAGAAAGAAAAGCGGTGAGCAATGGGGAGAAGGAAGGGGCAAGAGAGAGGAAATGTGACAAAGAGAAAAAGGAGGCAAGTGTGAAGAGAGAGAGCGACAAGAGTCCTGCCACTGTGAATTGATGAAGAGGTTTGGTCAGATGCCCTCAGGGCCTGCTTACAGCAACAGAGAGCAGCATAACACCAGAAATGGAAATTTTCTTTTTTTTCTTTCCCCCACTCACATTGTCATATTTGTACGCTCACACACAATCATTTTCAGTCTTCTACTAGGACACACATACACACACAGAATAACCCAGGAAACCTTGTCCTGTCCTGTCAGAACACATGATGTATCTAGACAACCAGACACAACACATACACCTGCCGGCCATCTGTCAAGGTGTCTTTGCAAAACTGAACTTTTGCTTCTGCATGTATTAATATTTTAAAGCACTCTTCGCCATCCAGCTAACCGTGCTATTTACACAAGAATGGATAAAGCAATCAGATGCTTCAAAATGCTTCTTCATTTCTACAGCCATGCTGGTGGCTCTGTGAGGCTACTAAGGAATGACAGTGCTTTGAGCTAAATGCTAACGTCAGCATGAAAACTCTCAATGACAACACTAACATGCTGATGTGTAGCAGATTAAAGGTTTGCTAAGTACAGGATCTCAATTTAGCATACTAACATTTGCCAATTAGCTTTAAATGTACAACTCAGGCTGATAGGGATGTAAGTAATTTTGTACATATTGGTATTGGTATTCAAATACAGTTTTGGACCAATTGAGTAGTGGAGAGAACACTAGTTCTAGTTATTACAACTCAGGGAGTGAAACAGTGTTCTAAAATGTCATGACAATCCACTCAACAGTACTCAAAACCATGACAGTGGCATTTAATGAAAGGTCAAGGGATCATCCAATAGTTAAAATATTTCAGTTTGGACTGACTGACCAACTGACATTGCCACCCCTATATTTAAGTCACATGTGACAGTTAAAAACAATGAAACTTATACAGGCAATTTAGGAAAATTTCATTTATTTCTGATGCATAGGTTTCAGCCAAAAATAAAGCAATAAAGTAATTACAATGTATACTGAATACATCACCACAATCACAAGGATTTTAATGTACTCTTGTGCTACTTAGAGTTTATCTGAACAGATAAGGAAACCTTTAAAAAAAGCCTTTTAACGCTTCTCTCTAGCCTTTAGGGTGCATGCATTAATACATTCGGGAGCTTCCCTGCACAACACGCTGCCTTTTGCTGTTGCCTAATGAGCAGCTGCACTGCAACAAGTGGAGGATAAGTGCTTTGCTCAATAGTGCCATAATAGTAATTGCTATGTGGCAATGTTATTCATTCACCTTCCACATCCAGATTTCCAGCTGACTTGCAGCTCTCTTATCATGTGCCAACTCCTCCACTACGACCATCAACTGCAACAAATGGCTCAAAGCTTCTGCACTGGACTATAAAACTTAAAAAACATGAAATACCTGAAACACCCATTCATCTGTTCATTAAAGGTGGCCATCAGAGAAGTAATGAGATTGCGCCTTTCATTAGCTCACTAATTTGTGCTGAATGGCTGCAGGGCCAATCTCTCACTGCTGGACTATCTATTGACTTCCAGAAATTAATGACTGCTGTAATTTGAGCTGGATGGTGGCGACTGGTGACAGCTTTCCAACGTTGTAATTAAAACCCAGCGGACTGAGAGGGGCCTGTCACGTCCGACCCCTCAGGCACTGCCAGGCTCACCCTCACACAGCTGGCTGAAGTGGACACCATATCCAATGGAAAATAAATAAAATGATTTGGAGGCATGCTTATTTTTCATACTGTAGCCACAATATGCAATATTCACCCAGCTATTACATTTAAGCATGGACAATTATTAGAGAGATTCTGTTCAGAAGCACTTGCGTGAAAATCTACATACTATATGCAACAGCAATCCTCCCTACCACCCCCCTACACACACATACACCCACACACTCATTTGCGCCAACATGCACTCAACCTCTTCTCACCCTTGAATTAGGTGACTGATAATCAGAGCTGGAAAGCCTAGTCGAGAATCCACATGTGTGTGCACATGTGCATGTGTCTGTGTGAGGGTGATGATGAGGGGCTGCTGGCAGATTGCGATGCCCCCCTTTGCCCCCTGTAGCGGGTTATCTGAGTGAGCGTGTCACATCTTCAGGGAGGGAGGGCTGTGGGGACTTCCCTGTCACCGCTGCAGCGTTGGTGTATATATATGTGTGAGAGAGTGTGCCTGTGTTAGCGGATGACTGATTGTACCCTGCCACAATGGCCCTGACTCCCCCTCCTCTCCCTTCGCCTCACCTCGCCAGAGCCCCCCGACCATTAATTCCTCTCAACGCTCCTCCCCTCTGAAGCACTGGGCCTCCACAAACATCCATTGAGCTGCCACCAAACATACCATAACCTTGGAATTGCCTTTCCATTTCTCTCTAGCTAGCTTTCTCTAGAGCTCCTCTATCCATTTTCTCACACTCTGTCCATCTCTCTCTCATATCGCCTCATCTTCCCCCCCTCACATCTCTGTTTTTGCCATCTCTCTCTTTTTCTGCTCCATCCTCGTCCTCCCTTTCTCTCCCCTCCCTCACATGTGGGCCGTGCCTAGCAACGCAGAGTGGGCCTGGGAATATGGATTAAATGTGAGAATGGAAAATACTGTTTGTGTGTTTACACTTCAGTGCTTTGGTCTGCTCAGACAGACAGCACGCCAGCTTAGAGTGCTGACTCCAAATGGAAAAAACAAGGGGTCAGACAACTCGAGCAGCACAAGCGTTTTCCTCCACTGCGTTCTCTAATGGTGCCGTAAGCGCTCCTCTGCAGGAGCGAATACTGTATGTGGCACAAAGAGGGGAAGAAAACGACAGATAAAGCAGGAATGAGCGCTAAGTAGGTGAGAGGTGATATTGGCTTTTAAATTAACTGCTGTACGCCTCCTTTTGAAATCATCTCCACTCTCAAATAAGTTACGGTGTCTCTTTGGTTCTCCTCTGGTTAATGTGATTTGAGCATGAACACGGTGTAAATGGATATATCAATGTCTCTGTGTGTGTATGTGTGTTCAGACAACGGTGTGCTGACCATGACTCTCTTATTAGCACTGGATCAGTCATGCACATGTAGGCATGTAATTAACTGAGAAGAGAAAGGAGGGGGGGGGGCACACAGGACGGGAAGAGGGGAGGAAAGCGGGAACGGGGGATGTGCATATGAGGCAAGGTTGATTTATTATCACATCACCTTGACCTTGGTGACTTGCCGATGCAGCTCAATTAAGTCGACTTGGCCTGGCATGCCTTACACTGATCCACTTCTAAATGACCTATCAGTCTGGTTGTGTTTCTCTTTTCCTCCCTGTCTTACTTCGACTTCACTCTCTCCTTCCAATTATATTCAGTAGATGGAACATAATGGGATGAGATGTGACATGCACTGTCAGTGCAGCTTATAATCTTATAAAATAATAATCATGCACTACGCCAATTATTTGAAAAAAATACTGCAGCTAATATGATGATCATGAAAGAAAATGAACATTGATCTCTGTTTGTTTTTATGTCAACAGCCTCTTTATGACATCTGCTGTATTTCTCTCATGCATACACACACAAGACGTCTCTGTCAATTCTAATGATCACCTCAGAGGCTGTTGCATCTGCGGTTTGACATATGTGTGATAGAGAAGAAAGAAAGAAATCAATATCCACCAGAAGGTGGTTAAATGTGGTAAAAGAGAGAGACAGAGAGAGACAGATATGTGTCATTTGAGCTGTGACAGTGAAGGTCACAGCACTCTCCATCTCCTGTAAAAAAGGGTATGGAGATGGGGGGGGGCAGACACTACATTAAAGGTCAGGACAGTATCAGCAGTAGGGCCCTCTGTGTGCACCTGGGAGGGCTTTGTCCTTTAAAAAAAAGCCCCTTTTGAGCTTGGTCTTAACCATTTTCTATTTCTATTCTATTACATTTTTTTGTAATAAAAATGGCATATTTTGCAAGATACATTATGGTTTTGACACCCAGAAGCTCTCATATGTACAGTTGGTGTCAGGGATTCATTGTTTCACAAGACACTTCAATGTAATGGATGATTGCAAATGCGTGGGCTTTAAACTGTGTGTTCAGTTAAAATTGCTTTTCCTGCACACTGACTTGACAACTGAAATGTCACAACGTCAATTTTTGTTCCAAACAGGTGTAGGAAGAGTTCGCTGAGGGAGAGTTTATCAATCATATATTGTACAACGTTCATGATTCAGGTTATCTTCCACTCTGATTTGTGCTTGTTGTATTTTGTTTACCTGCAAAAGCTTTGGAGATGTGATCCTTTTTCCATTCCCAGGGTTGGTCATACTCATCAGCCGGTCTCTCATCATCTTGCGGCAGCCTGCTGCTCTCCTTGCCTTCCTCCTGAGGTTCTGCATACAACAGACCTAGTCGCTGGCCTCTCTCATCTTCATAAGGGGTGTCGTAAAGCTGCACCCCAGCCCGCGGTCGTCCTCCTCCTGGGCCGCGCTGCAGTTCTGTTGATGTATTATGCAAAACACCACAAAATTTCTACTTGGAAAAACACGTGCAGGCAACAAATTTCTTGGATGTGTCACATTTAACCATTCTGCAAGAAAAATAGGCAAGGTTAAGAAATAATACTTGCCAGAAGCAATGAGGTTCCCCTAAACACAACACAGATATTATTATGTTCTACAAAGTAAATCAAAAAGCCTGTTGAGCTCTGACATGACTAGAATTAGAGGAGAGAGACAAATAATGTTTGCACAGCTTGCCGCTGGCTCAGAATCTCATATAGGGGGGCTTAAGAAAGCCTTGAGCTAGATGCTGAGTAGCAACACTGTAGACAAACCCAGCCCCCCTTCTCTTGTCCATCCCAGCAGCAATCTAGCACGGCTCACAACAGCATCTATGTTCCCTTGTTAACATTTTCATCATTTTCTCAGTGGGTTCCAACCAATCATGTAACTCAGCACCTGCAACTGTAATGTGGCGACAAATATGGCCATGAGATAAAAGGCTTTAAGATTATTGATGCAAGCAAGAGGATGAAATCTGATTTCTCAGTGCATCAATAGGAGGCTCTAAACTGCAGCAGCAGCAGCAATCAACAATGGCTCTTTGATATGTTGGCCTCAAAAACTGTACCCTTTAAAGAAAAAAAAAAACAGGTGGTACAGAAGAAGAGAAAATTGGGAAAAATGAAGGAGTAGGCAACTTTTGTGTACACAGCCAGCAGCCTTGCTAAGGAGGTGCACTCACGTGAGAAGGGAACAGGGCTAAATGGAAAGGTTCACTGGTGAAAGGCAGGGAAAAACTTTAACCTTCACACGACAAGACACCGCTATTGGGTAGCCCTTTAGTCACCATGGTGACCGAGTGGAGGCCCTGGGGAAAGGCCCTGAGGTTATGAAGAAGAGAGTGGAGGGGAAATGGAGAGAGGAGGAAAAAGACAAGGGAGGAGAGAAAGAAGGAAAAAGGGGTGGTGAGGCAAGGAGCAGGAGGAGATGTAAGAGGAAAAGGAAGCAGTGAGGATAAGGGGAGAGAACAAGGGGGTAACAGGAGAAAGGACAAGGGAGGGAGGTGAACAGAGGGGAGGGATCTGTCAACGTTTGATGTTAAGTCATTGAGACAGAAGCACAGTGGGGCTGAATGCTACTCTACCTGCGCCGGGAACCCGCAGTGTCAGCGGCAGCCTGGAGATGGAGAAGATGAAGGCGGAGAGATAAAAACATGCATGTAGGAAATAAAATGAGAAATTCATAGGAGACATGATGGTGGAAAACACAAGCAGGGGGGAAAGAGAGCGGGGGTCTGTCAAATTTATAATAGCAATTTGACAGAAAGGTTACTGGGAGGAGCGGGGAGTGTTTAGGCATACAGATGCATATAGGAGCAAAGAGGAAAAGAGGAAAGTGGAAATTGTTTTTTTAGACTATAAGCATTGATGATGCTTTCCCCTTAAAAGTACAGTGTAAAAAGCACCCAAGTGTCTTTTGACGACAGTCTATGTGAGAAGATAATTACTATTCCGATCTCACATCTGGCTTTTGCTGCTCTGCTGTGTTTTTTTTTAATGAGCGACAACAAACAATGAGACAGACAGACAAAAGCAGGCAGACAGACAGCCCTGGAGTGACAGGAGCAATTCAAAGTCAATGAAAGAGCTGTGACAATGCTTTGCCAAACTCTCTGTCATCACTGCTGCAAATCTAATTTCTCCAATGGCTTTATCCCGCTGCAGCTAGAAAAGATTTTCATTAAGGTTTCTCAGTTTGGCAAAGGAAGGGATGCTCCATTCACTTTAAGCCCCGTATTACAAACTTCATTTGACCACCAAAAAGGCAGCACAAGTGACAGTGGCGAGAGGACAGGACATCAGATTTGCTAAAGGACAGATTAGAGAGACAGCCAGACTCCCCTCGGGGTTGGGGAGAGCCCTTCAGATGAAGAGAGATAGAGAAATGGGGAGGAAGGAGGGGGAGAGGCTTCTACACTAAATGACTGGGACAGATCAGGGAGGGAGCAGGGGGAACGGGGCAGACAGAGATGTTGTAGGAGGAGAAACAAATAGAAAATGATAGATGTGAGCTAGATGATATGGGAGAAAATCACAAGGGAGGAGGGAGGGTCTGAGATTGGATAGACATGTCTAAAGGATGATATGCCAACTCAGCCTGTGGTGAACTAAAAACACACTGGAGAGGACAGTTTTTTTCTGCCGAACTGTCTACTAACAAATGGACACACTGCTGGAGTACTGCAGTTAACAGCAGTGTTTTTAGAACAAAGAACTGGAAAATTATTCTGCAAGGAAGGCTAATAAAGAATGATGAGGCCATTGATCATCTCAGTGTTGTTCAAAGAAACTGCGGACAGAATGTGGATCAATGACGATCTTACTTCACGCCACAGTTACATATTTTATTCATGGTTTGGTGCACCTGAAATGCAATAAAATACCTCACTATGATGTGTATGTCAGATAAGAGATCTGAATTTAACCCAGGGTCTCCACTTACTCATATTATAAAGGTATTTCTGATTCAATATTTGTGTGAATCTACAAGTTCATGCAGATAACTAGCAGAAGTAATTAAAAATAAAAAATACTTCTAAGGAAGGAAGGAGTGGTAGTAGCTTCGAAGGAAGCAGTAAAAGGACTGGAACCAAAACATTATGCCTCTATGGTAACAACGAGACTCACTGAGGCACCATAATACTGATAAGATGCTGAGTGATGAGCAGTTTCCACTGACCTGTTATGACCCTCTGGGCCTCATATGGCTCCATGTAGCCATTGTTCTCACAGGGAACAGGTCCGAGATCTGGCTCTGGCCTGTGGTCCAAGCGGACATCGAATGGGTCTGAATAATCTGTGTCACCTGCCAACGGAGCAGACGGCACCACCTAAAGGACAAAAGGCACACTCCTGAAGAAAAACTGGATTATGTAGCAGGATTTTATCTCTTTTTGTTTCATATATAAACCGATTCTGGAACATTTTCATCTTGTAGGCATATGTGCATAGAGTTTATATTCCAATCATAGGCTATATCAGTTTGACATTCATCCGGTGTCAAATTAGCATTTTGTAAAAGCCGAACATGACACTTTTGAATGAAACACTTTGAATGGATCTGATTTTTTTCTGGTAATTAGGAGGATTCAGTCAGTAAAACATGTAACAATGCTAAAAAGGAAGGGATGTTGAACAGACAATACCTCATCAAGACCTGAGATGGAGAGAGAAACACACTTAACAAGCAATCAGATCCTCACTCAGTGGCACATTAAATATATGTTTGGTTACACACAAAACGCTTTTGGAGTATCATCAAGACACTAATTTGCACCTTTACTGTGGAACATCACAGTACTACACCAATGCTACAGTATGTATATTTAATAGCTATGCAACACAGCTCCCTCTTAAAATCTTTGAAGAGGGAGCTATATTGTATCCTTGTTGCTACTTAGGATATATTCAATGCAGCCACACATCATCCAGTCTGAGGATGATGTTGTTTTTTTGGCTAAAGAAAGAGAGAACAAAGATTAAAGAGGGAGATGGTTGGTTGGTTGGTTGGTCAGAAGCATTTGTTCTTTTATGCAAGCACAGGAGGAAAACAGTGGTCAGCTGGCACACTGACATCTACAAAGGCAACCATATGGTCATACACACACACATGCACACCCCTACAAATACACACACCCTTTGGCAATGTGCTCTCTCTTTATGACAAAGGAAATCACTGTAGCAAGGCTCACTTTCCAAATTCCTGCTCAACGTGCACACGCCCTCACAAAATCACATCCTAATCCCATGTTGATTCTGTAACAGGTTACATATCGATGCACAGGAATCTGCAATGTTAATCAGAGTGCGGATATTCCCACAGACCCTGGGAAATTAGAGAGCCAGAGGAGAGTGGGATAGAGCGGGGCAGCTATCGACTTGAGTTAAGACTATTACTTCAATCCACTTCAAGACTTTCGCACTTGTAGCACTTTCCATGAGCGGAGTCATGGATTTAACTGCAGCGACGAAAACCCTGAAATACTCCTCAACTTACTCAGCATATGTGAGCTGAATTAATGTGAAGACCATCCCCTTGTAAAACCTTTGCTTGTGCTCCAGTCGCTCTCTCTCAACATCTGTTTGCCTTTCTTCTTTGTAGTCGCTGTGTATGCTTCCTACAGCACAACATGCACAGTACATAGCCAGGAAAGCATTGTAGCCGTGATGACACAAACGGCAGCACGGTATAAATGATAGCTCCCTGTGGCCCTTGGCATATCGCCATATGGCGTACTGTATATGGCCCCTAACATGTGCTCATGCGGGGGTCTCTCTCTGCTTGCAAAACCAAACCCCATTTATTATTTATGGAAGGACATAAACTCAAGGGACTGTGACCCTCTCTGACTCAACAGTCCGCTCAAGCCATCAATAATTTTTTTCCATCTAGGAGAGCGAATTTATGTGGCGCATGGGATGTAATGTGATTTATGTAAACAATGCATATTTGTGACACACATTACCAGTCACTTGCTTATGGAGTCTGATCAATAAATCTGTCACGGTGATGGAAATGGGATCAGAGAGAAGTGGGAGAGTGTTTTTATCCTTCACCACTTACTTGCCTTCCCTTCATCTCTCCTTTTTTCACTTTCCAAGCCAGGAAACATAAAAAACTGAATTTGTCATCACCTGCTTTTAACACCTACAAGCACATACAGAGAAACTGGGGCTCTTACAGGCTCTTGCTGGTCCTCTAAAGAGATGGCACTGAGGAGGATCTTGGTGCGACCCAGCTCCTGGGAGTCCACTTTGATCAGTCTGTGTTTGGGAGATTTCATGTCCACACTGGATGATTTCATAGGGGACCCGTACACAGGTGTGGCAGGGTCAGAAGTGCCAGATTCGCCCCTGGACCTGTTTTCGGAGTCCTCATAAGGATCCTCGAAGTCCAGGTCCCTCTGGAGCCGGTAGGCTTTGAGGATCTCGCTCTCGGTGTAGTCTGGTGTGGGCGGCTGTGGAGGCACCTTCCGGCTGCCAAAGCTCAGGTAGTCTTTCAGCCACTTGGCCATCGCAGCTCTGCTTCCAAACGTGCCGGTGTGTGGTGAAGTGAGAGCAGGAGGCTGCAGGGGGACAGACATGGTAGTTATTTGACCTTATTTCTGATGAGATTGTGTCAGTTACGGCTTGGATTTGTGCTGTGCGTTGTTTTGTTTTTTCTGATCTTGACAAGACAATCGAAATATTAAAAATCCTATTCCAGAAACATAATCCACAGGTTCTGATCCGCTTATAATGTCTGTGCTGGACAACTTTCTCCTGATCGCAGACCAGCAATCAGTGCGCGTTTACATGCAGCCCTGTGACAAAAAACTGGACCAACAGCTGGGCTTTACGCACTTCTTTTGTTTTATGCAGGGAGCAATAACGTCTGGCATCTGGACTTTACCCAAAGGCTGCAATTACATTTCACACCCCTGCAATAAAGTCCGACGTTAACATGCTGATAAAACAAGGTTAGACAAAGACTGAAAGAGAATATCAGAGCAAAGAGAAGTTAAAGTTGTATTAAATTTAAACATCTTGTTCGCTTTTAATTTAATAATTAATTTAATTTAATTTTAAATATGTTTAGTTTTGGCACAGACCTCTTTGGAAAGCTGAAACACAAGCTGATAAAATTAAACCTGCGCTCAAAACAGCCTCCAAAACACTGAAGGTAAATACCACTAAGCTTTGCGCTGCTAAAGCACACTCACTTACCAATCCTATTCAGTCCTTCAGCCACTTTGGATGCTTTATTTCGCGTTTCTTCATGTCGATCGCAATAAAACGGCACACAAATAACGAAACCTGTCACCACTCGCGCTTTTTGTTTTTATTCCACAAAAAAAAGGTGAAGAAGAAAGAGAAAGAGCAGCTTTTCTTGAACAAAACAGCAGCACTGAAATCCGCCTAGAGTTCCTCTAACCACTGACGGCAAACGTGCGAGTGAAGAGAGCGACTACAGCTCCGAGACAAACTCAACCGAGCGATTAAAGGGGAGGTGCTTCATTCCCAGTGGAATATCCTCCTATTCCCTTTCGTAGTCAGCCGACCGTTCATTCATTGAAATATCTGCACATCATGCCGACTGCAACGAGAGATGCATCCGCTTTCAACATCACAATAACTGCACGGGGAAAACAAATGAAGAACAGAAACTGGCAGGTTGGAGGAAAAAAAAAAACTGCTCGCACGAATGTGCTCCAAAGTCGTGCATTATTTATTCACATGACATCACTGGAGAATTTTCTAGTTTTAGCATCACTGGAGGTTTTTGACATTATTTTTTTGCAGTTTTCCCTAAAAGAAATTCGAACTACAAAAAGCCTGAAGGGTGAACAAAACTGTTTTCTGGTTCCTCATCATAAGGTTTGGTGGAATAGATCAATCCCATCGTCCTCTGGGCATCATGGACAGTGTTGTAGTGAAGCTCAGACAGAAGTGTAGACACAAAAACAAGATGACAAAAGCACTGAAGCCTGTCCACTCTGATAGAAAAATAAGGCATTTTGTTGAGTCTGTTTCATTCCTTCTGTTTCGCCCTTTTTGCTCTCTCTCTGAGTGCGTTTCATCCTCTCACAGATGTCCCATTATCCAGAGTCCAAGCTGGTAAATGGGATTGTGTGCTACAGTGGGTAAGGCCATCTAAGTCTGTTAAAAGGCCATAAATGCCTCTTTCTTTACGACACTCATGAGCTCACTTTCTCCCAGGGGCTGGAGACTGGATGAGGTCACTGAGCGAGAATCCACCCCCACCGCTATCACCACAACCATCAACATTATCCCATCAAGACCTTCACATCTTCCTCCTCCAACCTGCCTGCCTAGTCTAGTCTGTCTGCTCCAAGAGTTCACAAAGGCACCAGCTTCAGACCTAAAGGAGGTTCATGGAATCATAAACAAGTCCCAAGGTGTTTGTGAGTGAAAGCAGAAGTCACTGAGCTTGTGTCATTGCAAACATCTTGCAGGTCCCTGCAGTCCAATCCACTATAAACCAGTTATAGTGTTGAAGCTGTAAACTTGAAGACAGGATCGATTTCATGACATCAGCCAATACAAAGGCATGTAAACTTTGTTTCTGTGGAAAATAAGTTCTCCAGGGTTGCAAAGCTGTTTAATATCTCCTTCCTGCTGCACTATAGGGTCCCCAGGAAGACCATTTTTTAAACGTTAACAGAACAAAATGGTGCATGGGGACAAGAAAATCATGTGCGGACAAGATCAATATGTTGTGTTAAGATCTTATCTTCTAAGATAGCAATCCATTCATTCATACAGATCTTGTTGACACAACATACAACATCTTGATACAAGATCATTTGTTTGCAAGATATCCTGTATAGGGATGTTCCCACAAGATAATAGCGTCTTAACACAAGTTAAGATCTTTCTTTTTCTTCACATCTAAAAGAAATACCATCTTTTGGTTCTTTGGGGAATCAGTACCTTCACCTCTCTGTAATCTCCATCTTGCCCTTTCTCTGACATTCTTTCCTACCTTTGCATTTTTATCTCATTGCATGTTTGAATGCACCAATAATCTCCTTTCTCCCCCCTCCACCGTCCCCTCAGCTATCTATTCCCCCTTTTCATCTGCACAATCTGCTCAGTCTTAACACGTCCTCTAACCTCCCTACAGCCCAGTAGCATATTGAGCATACATTTCATTTTTGTTTCCATCCTGCCCCGGCTGGGAGCCAGGACTGTGTGGAAGAAAAGATTGAAACTAGAGCAAGAGATGGAAAGTCAGAGACAGATAGACAGGCAGCTGTCACACCCGGCAAGAGGAAGACACACGGGGAGCTCAGGGGAGAGGAAAACAGAAATGGAAAATCAGGATCTCTCACAGGGAGAGATAATCTCAGACAGCCATGTATAAAGTCATTGTTTTTTCATGCAAAATAAACACTGTTGCACAGGAGCCAAAGATTTAATTGAACCAAACAGAAACAACAAGGCGCCGTGGAATAATTCGGATAATTAATAAGACTCACTCATTATAAAGGGCTAAATATGGATGTGACATTTCCTCTGAACTTCACACATTCAGTTGTTGTCTCTTCCCCAATAGAGCAGCACCACTTATGAATTTGAAAAGGCACACAAACATGACGTGGAGCATCAGCGACTGCAGACATTCATGAGTAAACTTGACACACATCAACAAAGGTTCGCTTTCAAAATCCATGAATGTAATCTGAATATAATCATGAGCCACTGGGTTGAATTGAGTTTCCTCTGCCTTGCATTTACTGCCCTCATTTGGTGGCTAGTGTGTACTGCATGTATAATATAGAAATAACAACAAGAGGCAGGTTTCCTTTAACTTTATAATTTATCAAAATAAGAAAATACCCTGAGTAGTATGCATTCATGATATAGAAACATGTAATGTAGATGTACATTTATGAAAAAACAGAGGTATTAATGTCAGGGTCTCAGTAAAATGTCACTTTAATAAAGTCTATAAACACAACAGCACCCAAAATGATTAAATAACATTTAGGTTAGCACTACACTTAGCTATATCTTTTAATTTTCACTCACCTCTCTCTTTAATTACAGTACAAAACTGTGAACTTCCGGGTTCAGCTCTTCCACTGTTGCCATTGGTTGAAGTCACTTTTACTTTTAGTGATTGGCTAAAAAAAAAAATCCAAAACAAGGAACTTTCCCAACACCACCCCCCCGTGTTGAATTGTGAGGTAGAGGTGCTGCCGAAGCGGTGAACACCGACAAAATGTCGACTCGTACCTGACAGAAAGCTTCACGGCACCTCGTTCAACACAAAACAACAACTCTGCACTTCAGCACGAGCCTTTTCACGGAGCACCACGTTGCGTGTTGCTGGCTGCTGGCTCTCGCTGCACGCGGCACACACACACAACATATCATCCATCATCGCCAATCAAACGCTGATCCGGCGTTTTGCGCATTGCTGATTGGTTGATTTACGCACGGGGCGGTTGCGTTCCTGCTGTCAGCCAGGCTGCAGTGACTTCAGTATTCTGCTGTGAGCAGCTGATGGGACAGAAGAAACACTCACCTGGAACAGGACTGTCCTCCACAGGTAGGCTGCATGGTCATTTTATAGTTGTGTGTGTGAACTGCATTTGGGCTTGTGCTGGCCTGCCTTGTGACACCTGACATTATGGTACACCCACATGTTGACATGTTGATAACTGAGTCCTGGGTAAATAAATGAAAAGACACACCGATTAACCTGTAACTTACAATAACAGTCAAGTTTGTCTCTTTGTTCACAGCAGTGTCAAACAATAATGAAGAGTCTGAAGGCAAAGTTTAAAAAGAATGAGGTAAGAGTCATCTGTTGTAGGGCACGTGGAGCTTTACAGTTCCCTGTATTCAAAAGTATTACACCTGTTTGCTCTTCCTATGGGATATTTAGATATATGAGCCATACAAGCTGTATTTTAACCTACTATTACAATGCTATATCCCCTTGTGTATGTGTATGTGTGTGTGTTTGGGGGGCACTGGGATTCAGTATCACTTAGCAGCAGCAGGAGAGCAGACTTGCCTCCAGACTGCTGCTATAACCAGAGATCTCAGGTAGCCTTCAATTATTCACACCTATGTGCACACATACACACACACACACACACACACACACACACACACACACACATTTAAAGTGTCCCTGCTTCCCTGCTGTCATCCCAATGCTGCTCTGATGGGCTTTGTAATGTGGGGGGTTAACCTTGTACCCTAATGTACTGTATTTTTAAGATTCCACGTTTTTTTGCTCCACGTAGCCTTTTGTTTATTTACAAACCGGTGCCAGTAACCTTGTACCCATGCAGCAGGGGCATTGGTACAAGCAGATAAAGTGGCAACCACTGACACTACAATGTGGTCTGTGTATTTGGATCCTGATGATGCTATTAGCACCATTACAGCATCTTACTGTCTGTCTGTCTCATTGTTACTTTGGACTGGACATTGGTCATCATCACCACCACAGTGGTGACATGGATGATCTTCTGTCTTCTGATTCTGATTGCTCAAATTCCTGTATGCTTACATCTGCTATGGTTTCCCACATACACAAACCTCTCCATAGCCTGAGACACACACACTCTCCATAACCTAGGAGGGTATTTTAGATTTCAGCCAGTTTGTGTGCCTCATTATGTCTCTCCCGTAAATGACCATTCAAACTGGCAAAACAGAGCCAGCTCTATTTCTCCTTTTTTTGCTGAGTCCTCACATCACACAGGCCCTGCTCTGTAACTGCAGAGAAACAGATCTACAGTATGACGCTGTCAGGGGGATACCGTGCAGGACCTGACAAAAAAAAAACCTAATGGAGAGAAGGAGGCAGCTACTGCTACAGAGAAATTAATAGGTTAGAGAAAGGAGGACAGTGAGGAAAGGGAGAAGGTGGCAGTGTGAGCTGCGGCAGACAGACTGCCTATGTCCCTGCTAGCAGCAGAGGCAGGATGATAGGATAGCGTTTTGGATGCGGACAGTGAGCACTGCACCGGGAGACTCTGTTGTGAGGACAGCAAACAGCAGTGATATTGTGTGCATGTCAGAGTTTTTGTGTGGCGAGCTATTCACTTTCACTGGAGGTGTGATTTTGAGGATAGCATAAATTCTCTGGTATGTAGATCTCTTCTGTGACGTTGCTGTGACCTCTAAAGGGTATCTGGTAAAAACTTATGGGTAGCAGAGTTCTCTACAGTATCTAATATTAATGTGCAGATTTGTTATGTAGCCAGGCAGCAGTGTGCATGGACACACAGCCGTGGCTTGGCACTCTGTAGCTGTTTTTAGTTGTGTGTGTGATGCCCTGCTAGTCACTATGGATCCTCAGCAGCCTGTTTTTAGCCTGATGAAGCGGTTCTGTCCTTGTTTCAGCCTGCTGCCATTGCCAGTAGGTATTTTCTCTCTCTATCCACTAATCACAGGAATAGGAAAGGAAATGGATTAGTTTTATCTCTGTCTTTAAAGTAGTTTATTATAACTTTTAAAACTTGTATCTTATATTCTGTACTGGTTGTAACACATCCCAGTTGTCTTATATTTATTTCAGCTGCCCAGTCATCTATTGTTTTGTATGTTATGAGATATGCTGTGTGGTATCAGTTTCCATCGGGGCATTAGTTCGTGGTGGTGACTTGTTCTCTGGCTTTGCCCCCACTCAGAGTCAGGACTGGAGTAAGAGTGATGAGAGGCTCCTGCAGGCTGTGGAGCAGAATGAACCCGACAAAGTCTCAGCTCTCATCGTCAAAAAAGGCCTCTGTCCTACCAAACTGGATGCTGAGGGCAAGTCGGCGTAAGTTGGACACCTAATTTTTACGTTTCTCTGTCAGTTTGTTGATTAAAGTAATTATTTTCTTTCAACATATTGCATCAGGGTTAATTTCCTTTTCAGATCTACTTTAGTTAGTGTTGTGGTTATTTTAGGAAGTGCAACTGATGCCTCCAGTAAGGTAAAACACAGTATTTCTTGGGTAGCAAAGCAATTTTCCCTGGAAATAACTACCACTAGTGGTGAAACTCAGTGGGTTGTATTAAATTTTAACCACTATGAATTCTGCTTCTCCCCATTTATCCTTGTTTTGGTAAATGGTACAGTTGTATTGCTAAATTCTTTTTAAACTATCCTGTGAAATCAGAACAATTCTCAGGCATTTTACATAGAAACCGATTCTCATTTGTCATCTCTAATCACTAGTGATATGTATCGTCCTTCATCCTTCTGGCAGGTTCCACCTCTGTGCATCTCGAGGCCGGTTAGATTGTCTGGAGGTCATCATCTCTCAAGGAGCAGACCTCAACGTCCCTGATGGTGCTGGTAAGGTATTTTATCATCAAATAAAAGTTTTATCTCATGAGCCAAGGCCGTTGAGTCATGTGTGTGTCATGGACTGTTTATAAATGTCTGCTCATAAATTATTCTAGGCTTCAGTGCCCTTCACCTCGCAGCCAAAAATGGCCAATCAGAGTGTTTAAAGAGACTCTTACAGGTAAAACTCACAACCAACCAACAAATAGTGTAAATTATAAACACAATGATTCACATGTGAATTTCAAGACTACAC
Source organism: Sciaenops ocellatus (assembly GCA_033000465.1). Taxonomy (NCBI): domain Eukaryota; kingdom Metazoa; phylum Chordata; class Actinopteri; family Sciaenidae; genus Sciaenops; species Sciaenops ocellatus. The sequence continues at coordinate 14,053,327 of CP136882.1, read as the reverse complement.
AAACTACAAATGGTTTATCTTTTGTTGTTGTTTGCTGTTATTTCTTTTTTCCCTGACAGGAGAGATTAGCAGTAGATTGCACCGACAGCATTGGTAGGACACCGCTTCATCATGCAGGTAACAGTTACAAAACTACAATATGACACCAGTTTTGTTACATAACAGCTACTCTGCATAGAACAGATATGGTCCTATGATAGATCCCATTCAACATATTTTAATTATTAAAAGAAACTAGGTGTGACTTAACACTTCAAAAAATCTTTTATCTAACATCCAACCTGCAAAGGGTAATGCTTAAAGATTTCAGTTGCATTTTATGATGTAAGTACAGCATGTTATAGTGTATGTAAACTTACGATATTGACCATTATTTCCTGCAGCGGTCAGTGGCTGCTTGTCCTGCACTGAGACCCTGTGGGACTTTAAAGCTGATCTGGATGTCCAGGATGGGGTAGGTTTAAGAGCTTCTCTACAATATATTAAGTTTGGTATGCTGCTTTTTCATGGATTGTTTTGTGAGATGAATAATTATTTACTCTTGCTCTTATCCAGTATCTATGCAACATTATCAAATATCTGTGTTGTTGCTCCCTGATGTTTGAATAATCACATGTATCTCTCTTTTCAGGATGGAGCCACTCCTTTGATCTTAGCAGCCCAGATGAGCAGAGTGGAGCTGTGTGTCTTTCTGTTGGGTCGAGATGCCAATGCAAACTTACAAGACAACCAGGGAAGGTACTGGACTGTTAATGATACTCCTCTGTGTGACATTCGGGGTTTGGTGGACTGGTCATCTGTCCATCTCTTGTAGCTGCAGCTGAAACACAGAGAGATGGAATGACAGAGATTGTTACTGGGGCATGAAACAGCCTTTTTAGCCAAGCTCGAACCAAAAAAGAAACTCACAGCAGTGGGTTTGTCTGGGTCAGGTTACAGGAAAGATTCCAATATAAAGTCTCCAGTGTAGATTTGGAAGGATGCTGTTCAAACAGATGTATAAAATGGATTTCTATATTGGTTGGTTTTCATTAAAAATCATTACTTAAGGGTAAGGCGAAGTTGTTTCGGAGTTGTGAAAATTATTTAAATATGTTCTCATCAATCGTTTGATTTTATTCAGCCCACTCTCAGGCCAACTTTTATACACCTTAACACGCGTGGATGGAAGACACTTTACATTTCCTACTATGGCCATGGTCGTGACAGAGCTACAGCTGCCTTTAGTTCCTTTTGGACTGAAATCCAGACCTTTTTTGTCTGTGTTTTATCTATACGTTAGTGTGGCATGTCTGCTGCCACCGTGAGTCCACTAAGCACAAAGACACACTTGGGACCGGTAACCGTTCAGGTGATTTTTATTTGTAAAGACGACACGCCACAAACACCACACACACTTCAGTCGTTCGCAGGCTTCTTGTCCTTTTTGCTGCCGTCTGTTTGTGTTCAAGTGAATGTCTAGAATTGGTGTATGTGACTGTGATGTTTGGAATTGCAGGTCTGCACTGATGCTGGCGTGCGAGAGTGACAGCGTTGAGACCGTAGAAGCTCTCCTGAGAGGTGGGGCTGACACACAGCTGGTTGACGCTCTTGGACACAAAGCAGCTGACTACAGCGTAACCACGGGCAACCAAAGCATCATGCAGATGTTGCAGGATGGAGCACCTCCAGGTAGAGTATGAGGCCTGAAGCCTTTTTTCATGTGAGGAGATAGGAGTGCCAACCAGAATGTAGAGCTCTTTTCATGCTCCACTCAACATAAAGTGGCAGCATCATATGAAACATGTGGCAGCTACATCTAACAGATTATCAGACCCAATGTATGGCTTCTGTTTGTGGCTGTGCTGCTTCGGATCCTGGCTGTGTCCCTGCTCCCCCAGGAACCAGCTTTAATAGGAGGAAGTGGATCAGGAGGACAGCTGGGTGTGATTGTGAAGTGGGATTTAAAAAGAAAAGACAGAGAAAGACGAAAGGCTTGTTCCACTTCTATCTCTCAACAAAGACGTCACTTATGTATGAAAAACAGATGTGCGGATGGTTTGAAAAGGAGATGATGCCCGACTGCATTAGTTTAAAGATTCTATAATTGCAGATTTTGGTTTATTTACTACAATATACATTATTACTTATATTTATATAATACTTATATAAATGACATGTTACAAAAGTGATGTGAAGTGAGAGTGTATATACTGTGCCTCTTGCTGTTTCCTAAACCTTGTTGCTTTAGGGGTTAAAGTGCTGTGTGTTTTTTTCCCTCTGCACACGTAGCTGCTGAGGGCGCAGGCGAGGAGGTAATGTTGCATAGCTGTGTATTGGATCACTCCCTCCATCAAATGAGATCATGGCCCACTTTGGCCGATCATATTGTGCATGTTTTCCAATATGAGGTCATTGTTTTTGTGTGCTGCTCTCTTTTCGTTGGCTTTCGTCCCCCTTTGGTGCCGACCCTTTGTCTTGATGTGTGGTTTCCTCTATTCTCCCATTTTAAGTTGAGCTTGACCTCTGCTTGTTTGTGATCCACCTCCCACCCCCACGCAGCCCCCCCAAGTCCCTTCAGGCACCTCATCAGTGCAAGGGGGCACTACCCCCCGCAAACGGAAAGCTCCTCCACCGCCACGCTCTCCTCTCCAGGTACTGTGAGAAACATAGCAGTGAATGGAAAACACTTTTTTTTTTTTTTTAACCCCAAGCGGAGGCTGGTCTTCCAGTATTATGTGCAGTACATTCACCTATATCAGTGGCTCCCAACCTTTTAGTATGTGGCCCCTTCGAAAGAAGAAATGGCTACTGCTGTTTGTTTAGGTAAAAGAATTGTAGAAGACACAAGCTACGAGCAGGATAAAGAAAGTTACAGTATATCTCACATTTATTTTGTGGTTTGCATCTTTAAAATGGTTGGCCTATATGGTACTACATGAAAGCAAAAAAGATACGTCCAGAGTTATGCTAATTTCACAATAATCTCTTTGGTAATATCTCTGTAATGCTCTTGTAATACTAAATCGTGAGGGCTTAACTAGAGAGAAGAGAATCATATCTTTGATGATTAACAAAGATTATTTTTTTCTGTTTTCCCATCACAAACATCCAGGGTTTGCCACCCTCTCCACAGCCCCAGAGTGCTGCACCACCTGCCCAGTCCCCTGAGCCCCAGTCTCCTTCTCCCTCTCCCCAGCCTCCAGAAATGCAGCAATCAGGACAGGTTAGCACTGTAAATCTGACTTTTGTTTAGTTATAGTTTCTGCTTTTCCCTCATATTACATGAAACGCAGACTTTATTTGTAACATATTTATATATATATATAAGGCAGAGGATGAGGAGGTGTTTGAGGAGATTCGACGGCTGCGTCTGGAGAGAGGCCGTCTGCTCCAAAAGATCAAAGCCTTGGAGCAACAGCAACAGAGTGCCATCTCTGCCTTGGAGGAGGTACTGCGCTGCAGGCGGTGTAGATGCCCCTTCTTATACACATCCCTGCATATTTCATGATTTTATGTAAATCTATAGCTATTCATTAGCTCTGTGTGTGCACTGTAGCTGTCCCAACTAAAGCAGCGTCTAGAGGAGGCAGAGGCAGAGAGAGACAAGCTGCTTGAGGAGCTGAAGGGAGGTCATGGTATTGGTGCCAGTGATTCCGAGGACATGGATGAAATGTTTGACTTCCCAGGTATGCAGTCTATGTGAACATGTACTTCCCATGCCACGACAGAGGGCATGCATATAGTTCCATGCGTGTCTCCCTGTTATTCCGCATTGGCATTCCTGTGTGTCCATCCCATCAGGAAGTATGTGAATTTATTTTTGTTGTGGTTGCTCTTAAACTTTCTTTCTAGAGAAGCTGCTCTCCAAGCGCTCCAGAGCCTCCCCTGCTCAGGATGAGGCCACTTCTGAAGGCGACGCACACTCAGCCCACCCGTCTGCAGACCCAGGAACTGTTGCTGAGCTGCGCAAACAAATAAAGGAACTTACCTCACAGAACTCTGAACTAACTCTCAAAGTGCAGGTAAGGTTAGGGAGAGTACAAATTCACAAATAACTGCAAAGCTCTTTAAGGAGAATGAATTGATAGTGAAGTGATTATTAAATGGTTCTCGGGAAGAAGATGAAGACTGACTCAAGCATTAGTCATGACCACTTAAACTTTATTATTCTGCACTCTGGCACACTAATGCACTCAGGCAGATGTGTTGATACAGGTATAATCAGCATCAGATTCAGACATGAGGGCACTTTGTAGACATTCTTCGCTAACTGGGTCACTCTGGTTGGTTCTGATGTGGTTCATTCAGCACTCTACGAGAAGCAGGCCAAGGAGAGTGGGAAATCTAAGGTCTCATATGAGAGCAAGGAGAGACCTCCTGCTGTGATTTATATGTTGGGGGGGGGGGCTATTTTAATATCTTGACTCAAGTTAATTAAGGGCAGCTCCACAAATTTTACACATACGTGTCACTTTACTAGTCACTAGAGTGCTTTTTAGCCAGTAAAATCAGTTGTACAATGTCCTCTGTGGCTCTGGAGGAGCTTTGTTAAATCTGAGAGAAATACATGGCGGGATGATGTCACCAGAGTTACGTCTGCATGGGCTTTAATTTATCAGTACATTATACATTTATAACAGAAAGCCTTTGGAACAAACTGGAGATGTGGGAATTTGCCAGGCAGGAAGGATCTAATGAAACAATACTTAAGTTTCATTATGGGAACTGGAGTATCCAGTGTTTTTGGAGCTTGGCCCATAGTGATTAAAAGTCAAGATATCTGATCCTGTTCTGTACAGATTTTGAATGTTGTTTTTTATCTGTCCCACAATTTATGGAAGTACAATACTAAATCACTATTTCGAGTAATGAGTACATGCAGTTAATGTTACTCACCCACTTGCAAGCCCAGCATTAATACAGATTCTGTTACCAGAAATGTTAAGTGTACTCTAATTATCTGAGTATTGACTGATGAACAGTACAAGGCATATATTTGAAAGGTGACAGCGTCCATAAGCTATGTCCTCTGTGTTGTGTACAGATGCTGGAGATGTTTGAGAAGGATGACACAGACATGCAGACCTCCAGCTCAGACTTTGTCCCCATAGTTCAATATGAGACCCTGAGGAAGGAGTTTGAAGCCCTGCAGGAGCGCTTTTCTCAGGCCCAGGCTTCAGACGAGTCCTCCAGCGTAGCAGAGGAGCGGTAAGATTCATTGATCTATACATTCAAGCATATTCAGGTAGGTATCAGAGATCACATTCCCTCGAACTCTGCTGTATTATATCAGGTCTTATTTCTGAGATGTGCACACCTTTGCTAATATCAGTTCCAAAGTCTCAGCAGTATCTGCTTGGGGCCTTTATCAGGGCCATTTTTAAAAGTGCTGAGCATTTATAGTTTTCTTGCAGTATGCTGGAGGCTGAGCAGGCGTAGGTGCAGAGTGTGTACTCATGACGTCATGGATTTGATGGTGTCTCAACCTCTACTACATCTTTTTTTTCTTTGTTGCTTACCTACTATACTGAGGAATGATAAAAATATGTGTGTGTTTGTGTTATCACGAGTTGCAGTTGTAAGCTTCAATAATACAGTGTTGTTTTCTGTATGATGTGATGCTGAAATGATTAGCTGATTAATCAAGTCATTTATCAAGCAAAAAAGTCCAAACATTTGTTGGTTTTGGGATCATTTAATATGTTTCTCTGGTTTATATGTTTGTAAATTGTAATTGTATACATCGTAAAGACAAAATTATCATTGATTAATCCAGGATATTATCTACATATTGATCAGTACTGGAAATAATACCTAGCATGGGGTTATGGTATGATGTTTCACATGTTTTCATTCACTTCACTTTCATTGATGTCATTGTTTTGTTGATTTTATTGTTTGAGGTAGTGCTTGAACAGTTGATAATCTTTGTTTTATTCTGCAGTGGCGATGAGAAGTCTCTGGAAGGAGCTGCAGAGAGTGTGGAGGCTCTGAGGGAGAAGCTACAAAGCCTAGAGGAACAGTTGGCTTCCTCACAGTCTGAGCTGGAGGAGCTGAGGGAGCAGATGCGCCTTGGGGTGCTTTCTGTGGAGTGTGGTGAAGGGGTAGCAGCCGCAGCAGGTGGTGGGACTGAAGGCGGATCTGGGGCTACAGAGGAGGGTCTAGCCCAAGAGGCACAGCAGCTGAGAGAGAGGGTGACGGAGCTAGAGGAGGAGCTAGCTAAGAGACGGGGCGAGGCAGGGGGTCAGAGCAGCCAGGACAGTGACACAATCAAACAGCTGACAGAGAAAGTAGAGGAACTCCAAGCTACTCTGGCCCAGACAGAGTCTATGAAACCAGAAGGGGAGAAAGGTAGTGAAGGAGAAGAGACAGAAACAGTGAAGTGTCTCCGTGACAAAGTAGCAGAGTTGGAGGCAGCCCTGGCAGAGAGCACGACATCAGGGAAAGAGGGAGGAGCAGCAGGAGATGGAAATCATGTCCGTCGTCTCCAGGAACGTTTGAGCGAACTAGAGGGGGAGCTGAGAAAATGTGTGCCTCGCTCGGAGATGGAGGAGGTGCAGGTGACTCTGGGGCTCCAGTGTGAGCAGCTGGCCAGAGAGAGGGCAGATGTGGCTAGAAGGCTCAACGAGGCTCTCCTGGAACTGGAGAGACTGAGGCCTCCTCCCCGTGGAGATGATGAAGAGGAGGAAGAAGAGGAAGAGCACTCAGAGAGCTCAGAGCCCTCAGTCATATCAGGTGTGCAGCGTTGTTTTGTTTTTTTTCCACTTTAAGTAAGTCATTGGCTTCCAGAGAAAAACAAATGTCCAATGATCATTTCTCTGTCCAATCAGAACACTCCAGACGCTCCCTGGCGGCAGTGAGAGAAGAACTGGAGGTGGCGAGACAGGAAGCAGCCCAAGCTCTGGACTGTCTGTGTGCTGAGCGGGAGGGCCGGGCACAGGACGCCCTGCACCTGAAAGACGCAGTGCCACTTTCAAAACATAAGGAGGCACTGTCTGCAGTATCGGGGCAGCTAGCTCAGACACTGCAGGAGATCCAGGAGGAGAAGAACCTTCGTGGTCAAGCTGAGGAGCAGGTGGCCAGACTAGAGGCCCAACTGCAGGCCATGCAGGATGCCATACCCAAAGAGGAACATGAGAAAATCAAGGTCGGCAGGGGACTTTGCAAATGTTATTATAACACTGATCCGGAGTAGCAGTTGAGCCAAAGCCTTTTAGAAATAGGAGGTACAGACTCAGACCAAAGGCAAGGTTGAAATGTTGCTTCTACTTCATGTTAGCCACATTCTCTTACCTGCTTAATAAAAGAATTCAGAGGAGTCAGAGCCACTACAACCACTGATGGTCGCCCTGTAGTCAATTCAGCTTTCAAAAAACAAGTTACCCACTACTTAGAAAAAGCCCTTTTGAAAGGAAAACACAATGTAAAGCAGCTTATTTGTTTACAGCAGCTGATTTAAGCTGCTTCCAGTGGGTCTAGATCTGGATGATCTAGATTAAAAAGGGGATATTAGCATTAGTGTTATTTCACAGTTAGTAGGTAGGACTAGAAGAAATATTAAGGGTTAAGAGCATAGAAATGCTGTGCACAGTTTTCAGCAATGTTACAATGCATAGTACTGATAATTCAATTGGTTGTTATATTCCTATTTAACTTGTGAGTTGTAGGAGAACTTTCTTACCCCTAGTTATGTAGCCTGTGCGTCAATTACAGGTTGTCATTTGGGAGTATATTCTGCTAACACATTTTGCATTTTACATTATAATTAATCCTTGTGTTTCCTGCCTGTTAGGCAGAGCTCCAGCGCTCCCTGCAGGCCAGTGAGAGCAGTGCAGCAGCAGCTCAGGAGGCTCTAAGTGAGAAGGAGATGGAGCTGAGAGAGCTGAAGTCCCAGAAGGCCGCAGAACAGGGTCTGATCTCCAAGGAGGATCACGAGGCCCTGCGGCTCTCTTTGCAGGCTGAGATCAACGCCGCCACGGCCCGTTTCAACGATCTCACTCGCAAACACGAGAAGACCTGCACTGAGGTGTGTGCGCATGAGTGTCATTGTTCCTGCCTTCTCCAATCCCTTCTGATGCCATCCAAAGCCACATTAGATGTTATTGTGTTTGCCACAAAGTGAGCCGTGTTCCATGAAGGCCTCTTTCCTGCCTCTACATTATTCATGTGTGTATTACTTTCTCTATTCAGCGCCTCCCTCTGTTCATTGGTCTGTTTATGTGTTCACTGATGCATTGAAGTAGTTTTACATATGCACTATAGGCTCCTGTTGACACTCCAAAAGTAAATTCCCCTTCAACTGTGTAGTGGCATTCAGATATAAAAACTCTCACTTTGTAAACTGAGTAATTGCCTTTTTGACTCTGGTTGGCAAACACAAAGGTTAATTAGGGGACACATTTCATAAAATGAGCTTTTATGTACTTCACAGTCAGTTGAGTCCTGCTAAGTACTGTACAAGGCATTTTATTACAAAAACACTTTGACTGGAACCCGAATCCAACATTGGAATTTAGCGTTGGTGGATGCTTACATGATGCTTGTTGCATGGCACAAAAGCAAATGAGTTAGAATTACTGTAGCTTGGTTTAAAATAGATCTTTTTATTTATTTCATAGACATTTTAGACTTTAATGGGAAAATAAAAACATGAATGAAACATGGAAACATGAAAAGAGTTTATGTTCACGCATGAGATATAGCATGAGATATTACTATGGGATTGTTAAAGGTAATCAAACAAACAGCAAAGTAGTGGGGAAGCTTTTCTACTAGGCAACACACCGGACACATAAAACATAAGTCTATTTCCTTTTCTGTTTTTCTGTCTGTATGAGCATGTTGTTAGGAGTTGCAGCAGCTGTACTGCCCCTTCTACTGTAAGCAGAAAGCATCTGAATTGGAGACTTGACCAAACATAGACAGTCTTGCTGTAGTGACAGGGTGCCACTGGTGGTTTTACTGGTCTAGGTGTTCCAGGTGCAGAGGGAGGCTCTCTTTAACAAGAGTGAGCGGCAAATCGCAGAGTCCCAGCTGGCTACAGTGCAGCAGCAGCTCGCTGAATTAAAGGCCCAATCCAGCCACATCCAAGAGCTCCACAAGGACATGCAGGAATCCCAGGGCCTAGTCAAGGAGAAGGACCGTAAGGTGAGAGGTCGAAAGGCCAGTTCACACATCTGCTGTTGAAGCACTGACACGATGGCCAAACTGATATGTCTTTGGGTCTTTTTTGCAGATAACAGAGCTGTCCAAGGAGGTGTTTCGGCTAAAGGAGGCCCTTGGAGCTCTGTCACCTCCACTGGGCATCACCTCCTCCTCCCCGTCCTCCTCCTCATCTACTCATCATCATGGTAACCCTGGGCAGCAAGTGGCACTGCAGAACAGGGTCGCTGTACTCACCCAGCAGTTACAAGTGAGGAGAACATTGACAGTAGGGATGTATGAAGTGAGAAAAAAAATCATGATTTCTAAAAGACATGACATTAACATTTTCTGTGACCTTTTTGCAGGATTGGGAGAGAAAGCACAAACAGGTGGTGGCTATATACCGCACCCATTTACTGGCAGCTGTACAGGTCAGTTGAATGCACACATACAGTACATGCCACAAATTAAGACTTTGTTATGAAGATTTCCATGTGCTTATGTCTGAATATGTGCACTTGACACCACCGTCTTGGCTATTTCCTGTCTCAGAATGGATCAATGAAATTTTCTATGGGTGACTGGCTGGACAGCTACGCACAGTCTGGACTCAGACTTGAGTTTGTGCCCCTTTGTGGTGCAGACAATAAAGAACGGGAATGATCTGTCCACCTTCTCTGCTTACCAGACAAAGTGGATGAAATTTCAGAAGAGGGGCAGGGAAAAGGGGCTTGACTCACTTTCTGGTTCTATCAGTTACATCATATTCCACTACTAAGGTGTACACATTAGCTTTTTCTTTTTGTCATGCTGGTTGTAATGAGAGTTTGTTCAGGTATCGTTGACCTTTAAAAGAACTTTGGCAACTAGAGTTTTTCATTTCAGTTTCTTCCAGATCTATACATGTTTTGTTCTTAAACCCTCCCAGCCTTTCTTTGATGGGGCATGGTTGAGAATAGGGTAATCTCTCTCCCTGGTACTAGGTGTTCCAGGTGCAGAGGGAGGTTAATCTCTCTCCCTGGTACATCTGTCATTGGCCAGTGTGCCAGGAAAGGAGAGGTTTTGGTTTGGTCTGCACTAGTGGAATCTGATCATATGAACAGTATACCTCAGCACAACTGGTCGCTTGGTGACTAGCCAGATCTGCCCTCTCAAGAGGAAGGTCAGAGGAAGAGGTTTTGTTTCTGGCCTGTTTGAAGGCCAATACCAAAAACTTGGAGTTCTGGTGCTAAAGAACTAGTGGATCTGTCCTTGCAAACATGCAAATTCCAGTCTGCAAAGATGAGTGGATATAGCTGTAGAGCCTGTTATGGGGGCTGTGATAGAACATTCATCATTTTCTTACATTGCTGTGTGTCGCCAACAGGGCCGAATGGATGAAGAGGTGCAGAATCTACTACTCCAAATCTTGAGGATGTCACAGCAGGGACACTGAACCTTACAACATCTGCAAGTCTCTATTCTCCTCTGGTTCCTTAGCAGGTCAGCATAAAGCAGCTCCAGCACAGGAACCCTGTGGGACCAGCATCGTTGAGACCTTGTCTAGAAAGCCAAATCCAACTGTTCTGTGTTCAGACATATCTGCATGTGTACAATACAGTAACCTAAACAATAGCCTTAAGGCTTGTCTGATAACAAACAAACAGGGAAAAATAGAACTGTAGAGTGCCTTCATAGCTGGATAACTGAAATGACAGCAGCTTATAAGTCAGGGGTTTATGGTAGCAGAAAATGAAGGTGAATAGAGTTGTTTTAGAAGGTAGAATCAGGTGCAATGATTGTGTGACAAGCCTATTCATTTTATATATTATTGTTATAATAAAAAGAAAAATAAATTGTTCTGTTGATTCTGTTCTTTGCAACTTGCTTCATGCATACAGCATTGTAGATTGAAACAAAATAGGTTTCTAAAGCCACAGCTTCCACTGTCTCTCACATCTATTTTTGGGTAATGGAAATCTAAAGTCTTAATTTGGCTGCAGCACGTGTGCATGGAAAGTTGGACAGCTGGGCTTTTAACTGTGGAGCTGCTACATTAACTGGCAGATATGAAGACTCACAAATGACAATTTGAATTGTACCCTCTTTTTCAATTAGTTTTATTGACAAAAAGCCATTAAAGTTAATCAAAGAGGAAAAGATCCAAGAAATTCCTGAGAAAGCAAAAAGGAGATCTGAAACAATTACATAAATCATTTGGACCTCAACAAAAGCCTTGTAGCTCACCTCATTTCTCTGTGCATTCATGAGGCTGCTGTTAAGAACAGTGGAGGGTCTGATTAAAGATATGTTGCTTATAACATAGAGAGAGATGCATAAAGCATATGACCTACCTCTAGTAAGATTTCAAAGTATTAAATTGGCAAAAAATGGGAAAAATAGGAAACTTTGTCACTGCAGCCATGGAGCAGAAATACACAAGCAAGTCACTGACACATAGAGACTAAGACGGTGGGATGAGGACAATCAATAAAGTGATGTATTCCCCTGAGCCGGGACAATTAATTGATTTAATATGATGTCCAAAACCACTGTCTTTAATATCAATCACTGTAGACTAGTGCTATTTAGTGGCTTGCCTGTAAATAAAAAGACTCACTGGGGGGACTGTTGTGACGGACGCACATAAAGACAATGACAGCCATGACACAATAAGACAGTATTACAAGTATAACAAGAGCAGCTTACATGACTGTTCACAAATATAAGAGCTTAATCATCCTGAAGTTTGTTCAGTCATTCACTGGCATGGCAAGAAAACTAGTGTTTTGCGTTAGGAGCATAAATGCACATTATATACACTCTGACACAAATGCCTGTCTCTGTAGTTATTAAGGCACTGAAGTTGGAGGGGCTGTGGAAATACAGGTGTGGATATACTGAGTGTGTACGCAGAGTAGTTGCTCTTAACCCAGGACATAGTATTGATTTGAGTACAATCTGACCAATAATGTTCACAGGCTTATACAACACATACAGTATGTCGTTAACAAATTATGAACAGCCCTTACAATCACAACACAACTGACTGATATTTATGGTAAATGTGATAAAACACCCCACTTACAAGACAATGTACCTTATGTCCACTTGGCTGTATATTAGGATATTATGAATGCATGATTTCTTTTTTTCAAAAGTAGAATTTGGTGTCTTGATTATCACAGAGAAACACAAAAACAAAAAAGCAGATAAAGGTGTGGCTGTTTTCAGCACTTAATCATGTTCAGTGTGTTTCCATTGTGCCTTCTCAGAGTCAGGTACTGCAGACCTGTGAACATGTAACAACAAATAGTCTTTACATTTTCCAATGAAACAGACATTTCTTCAATTGTCTCTTATAGTCACAGTATTTTCATTTCTTATATTTACACAGAAATGAACTACTGAATAACCTGACATCTTCTTTTTTTTTTGAACTATCTGTACCAGATAATAAGTGACAGTTTTGTTCTGGCAATATCCATTTTTTGTTCAGTGGATGACCATGGTATACTGGAAGCACTTCACTATTACAGGCTTTGCAGGACATCACTTCACTGTGCAAGAAATCCTTAATTGATTTCCTGAAGTTGAGTCCTCTTCAAACAGTCGGCGATTTTTGACATCGGTTGACAATTTTCTGGCTCTGAAATGAGTCAAACTGTGGATTCTGGTTGGTTGGTTGGTTGGTTGTTAGCTTAATAGCTGCATGCTGAGGAGTTTATGACAGATGAGGGATAGTTTGGTTGATCCTGGTAGGCAAAAGGAAGAGAAAGTATAAGGTGGATAGGATGCCTCACTCTCCTTAGTAGAATTGTCCATGGAAAGAAAGTATCAGTGGTATCCTTTGTTCCAGATAAGAATCCATCCAGGATAAATGATTTCCATATTAATTTTTGTATGTAGTTTTTGCATGGGAACACAGGAAATCACCTGTGAAATATTGTAGAAAAAAAGGTACAGATTGAAGGTCAATACAATAATTATTTAAACTTATAACTATATAATTATATTATAAAATCGTTTTTCCATTTATTGCATGCTTAAATGTAAAGCTTACATGTATTGTAGTTACTAAAGTGCAACAGCAACCACCTATGTTTTCTTTGGGACAATCTCATTCTTCTATGAGATAGAACATATACTATTCTATGAAATGAATTCACTGCGTCCCTGATATCTGAGTTTTCCATCATTACATAATTTTAGACATCCCTTACTAATGTACGCATGCTTACCGTCACATGCAGCACCAGGTGGCTCACTGTTTCCTCCTGACCACCTGTTTGAGGTGGAGCTCACTTTCTGCTGCCACAATAGGCAGCTCGTTCTTCAAGTGGTATGAGATAAGGTGGCTTATGCTCTCAAATAACATGTCTTTGGTTCGGACCTGTATGGAGAACGGCCAAAGATGGGAGGAAGTAAGTTATTGTGTTCACCACACACAGCACAAACCCTCTAATAAACCTCTTATACAATACTAAGCCGTTCTCCCTTGCTGCCAGACTCACCACTCCCTCTGGGTCCACCAGCAGAAGATGTTTGGGCAGGCCACAGTGCATGCCCGTTAGCACATACTGTCCTGGGTTGGTAGTGCTCTCCCGGACCAGAAAATCTCCATCCCGGACCAGGAGTCTCTCTGCATCCCGTCTGCTCATGCGGCTGTGGTACCATGTCTCCCTGCGGAGCTGCTCCTCATTTGGGGCCACAGGGGCTCGGCGGCGGGGAGGGCTGGGCCACTGGTCCTCCAGGACCCGTACACCTCCAGCTGCAGAAGACACATTGGACACAACAGCTCCGCCACAGGCCTCGTGGAGCTTCAGGGCATCCTCAAAGGGCCCTACAGGGTCAGTTTCATAAATGTGGTCACTCGACAGTATTTTTTAATAAAAAGACTATCTGTCTGTCAAAATGTGTAACACTAACTCTCAGGACTTACTCATGTCAAAAAGGTCCTTTTTGGGACTGTCGGGTGCCCTGGCCCCTCGCTGTCCTTCAGGCCCCCGTGGATCAAGGTTTTCCAGATTCTGTGTGTTAACATAATGATGTTCCTCATAATCTCTGCTGCCTGGTGGCTGGCCATCAGCACACAGATAACCATCTGATGTTAGACCTAAAAAACAAAGAAGCTGTCAATACACTTCAGACTTCTGCAGGACATATAGCTATGAGTGTGTGTTTGTGTGTAAGAAAAAAATTTAAGTTTCTTATTTTTTGGCTCCCTCTAGTGGTTGAAATCATAACTTGAAATTTATGTTGTTTTTTTTTTAAGTTTTGTCACACACATACTGTGGTGTGTGACAAAACTTATTACTTATTTATGGAAATAAACTACACACATACGATTATTACAAGACTATTTAACCAGATGCAGTATGTACTAAAATGGATGTATATTGCTATGTCACCTCCAATGAGAAATTGTCTGAAAGGTTACAGTTTGTAAAATGTTAACTGCTTGATATTTATCACAGATTTCTATCCTTTTCCATTTTAACATTATATCAGTTGTCTTACTACTGCATCATTGCCATTCTTTTATTATTGGACTGTTGACAATTACTGTTTTTTGCACCTTAATAAAAGAAGATATGTACACACAAAGTTTTATTGATTAAAAGTTTGGTGAGATTAATACTGACTAAACCATGAAAGAACATTTATATTGTAGATTCTTTGAAGCAGCTTTTGCTCTGACACTTTGGCATTCTTTCACTCAGCTTCATGATATTAAAATGTGTCCTCACTGCAGTTGCAAAAGCCATCAATGAAACTGACTCTTATCAGGACTGATCCAGGAAAGGGAGACCAAGAGTTCCATCTACTGTAGAGGATAAGTTCATTACAGTTACCAGCCTCAGAAATCACCATTAACAGCACCTCAGATTAGAGCCCACAGCCCAGCTGACATATCCCAACACCAAGACTGTGTGAGTCAGGCCTTCATGGTCTGATTGCTTGGGCCAAGAAACACAAAGAATGGACATTAGACCAGTGGAAATCTTTGTTCTGATGAATTAAAAATGTAACTTCTGTGTCTTTGTGAGACACAGAGAGGTTGAGTGGATGGCATCTGCGTGTGCGGATCCCACTGTGAAGCATAAAGGTGCGGGTATGATGATGTAGAGATTCTTTCGTGACACTGTTGGTGATTTATTCAAAATTCAAGGGACACTTAACCAGCATGGTTACCACAGCATTCTGCAGTGACATGTAATCCCATCTGCTTTGCTCTTAGTGGGACCATCATTTGTTTTTCAAAAGGGCAATGACCCAAAACACACCTTGAGATTATGTAAGGGCTATTTGGCTAAAAACGGAGAATGATGTAGTACTGCACCAGATGATCTGCCCTCCACAATCGCCCGGCCTAAACCCATTTTAAATGGGATGAGTTGGACTGCACAGAGTGAAGGAAAGGCAGCCAACAAGTGCTCAGCATATATGGGTACTTTTTAAGACTGTTGGAAAACCATTCCAGATGACTACTTCATTCTGACTGAGAGAATGCCAAGAGTGTGCAAAGCTGTCATCAAAGCAAAAGGTGGCTACTAAACATTTAGCTTGGTTTATGTTTTTTTGTTTATCTCATTATTTAATATGTGCTATTTCATAGTTTTATCTTCAGTATTAATGTATAATGTTTATGTACAATAAATGCTAAATATTAATATGTTTACACGATAAAAAGAATGGTATGGTCTACACTAAATTCCTCCAGAAAGTTAATAAAAAATCATTTCTGAAGATAACTATTGTAATAATCCAAATGGAATTCAGAGAATCTTGAGGATACTCCAGGCCTCCCTCATATCAAAGATGACAGATGACTTGAACCAGGAGTCCTGAGCCAAGTCTTTTATCTTGAAGGCCATTCTGATTAAAAAGATCCCAAGGATCCAATTCTATCAGGGTGATCTTGAGAAGGGTCCAAACACTGTTTGTGCCAGTAGGTAAGTACATTTCATTCAAGGCACAAAGTGCAGTGATGACTGGACATGCACCACGTTTTTAGACAGAAAAGTTCACGCACACTTCAAATCCATCCATCAAATCTTCAGTTTATTCTCTCTTAAAGCCTATTGTTTTGCTAAATCTGTAATAACTAAAGTGAGAAATCCTCTCAATGACAACCTGGTGAGCAAGTTTTTCTTTGTTGTCATACCGGTGTCTCACCACAGGGTGTCTCACCTGAGCTGCTGGTCGTCTCAGTGTCCCAGTGAAGTTCATAACACAGCTGTCCAGGGGGATAAGATGTTTGCTCCCTCCTAGCTGGTGAGCCCATCTGTAAACACATACACACCAGGAAAACACATCCTAAATACATTTGTATCTCCATACCTAAATGGACAGCTCTCCCATGTCTTGTCCCTACATAATGCAGTTTTAAAGCACTCTATTTGAAACATTAGCTACAGCATGTCACCATATGTTGAACAAGCTTCTGGAAGAGAAGGATGATTTTTCTCACCCAGTAGACAGCAGAAGAGCCAAGGCTCTTCATTTAATCATATCTATCTTTGGGAATTATGGTGCAGACACATCAGGAAGACAGTTATAGGGTATATTTTTATACTACTACTGTTAATTCCATGTAAACAATACAGGGAAGGACCAGGAAAACATATCAGTCACCAGTTAATAAGGGAAGTATCAAAGAGTTTTGCTGGAATCAATGTCTGGTAAAGGTTAGTCATGCACCTCTTGATGATGACCAGATGTAGCTTCAATTACATCTCTAATAACATTAGATGGTAAGGTTTCATGTCATGTTCACATATCTGGCAGTAGCTAAAGCTACCACAGGTCAGTCCAGAACCCGACCTTTCCAAAATCATCCCTGGAGATTCACCTGTGCTGTTGTCTTGCTCTGTGGTTGGGTGTGGATGTGACCCAGCAGGGCTCCACTGGGCCTGAGCCTGGAATCCACCACTCCCCCAATAGGAGGCTCCTTCCCTGGGATGCTGTTGTAGTAATCATGGTCCGAGAAGTCCTCATCTTCCCCCCACATCGGCTCTTCTGTCCGAACAGACCTGAAGAAAGGCAAAGGTGCAAATTTAGTTAAAAAAAAAAAAAAGCTAAGTCTAAAAGTCTAAATAAATATAGTGAAAACAATATTATTACTACATAATCAATACCACAACTTCTCTAATCTAAAAAATATGTTGATAATTATTATTTTATTATTAATAGTGATATTATTAGTGATCAGAATGATAAGGAGATCTGGGTTCTCAAATGGTTTCAGTCCGATCAAATGACATCTCCACATCCGAAAGTGATCTACAGTATATAAATCTTCTCGAGATTTATATAGATCACCAGAGCTGCTGCTGGCAGCAGGAAGGTGTGCATTTGAAACCAGAAAAGGAAAAGACAGTCTGGAGTTCCTCCTGTGTCTGCAGTGGCATCAGTGCAACACCTGAGGTTTGGTCAAAGGGGTGAGAAGATCTGTGAGGATCAGTGTTGTAAGATGGACTATGAGGTAATACAAGAACAAACTATCATGTCTCCTTGTAATAAATAACAAAGGAATCTGAGAGATGTACAGTAGATCAGGTTTTTGTGGTGTAAAAATGCAACTAAGCTCTTTTATGCATGATGCCCAGCCAGTATTTATGTCAAATTAAGTATGACTCTGAGTAAGTTGCACCATGGTGCCTGTTGTTTGGAAAATGTGCTGCAAATGAATTATTTACTGTTGTGTCACCACTCCACAGATGCAACAGATTTGAAGGACACTGGCAGATACTCTTTAAAGGCTTTTCATCTTTTCATGGAAACCATAATTTTGGCATGTTACCTCTCCACTGATGCCATGGTTTTGGGAGGACTATGCAGATACTGTTTGAACTGCAGCTCGAAGGCTTGGCCAATGGTACTGATGACACTCTGGGCTAAACCGTCTGAGCACTCCAGGATATGACACGCTGAAGAAGACAAAAAGGAGAAGTTTTTTCCCACTAAATCTTACTATTTTAAAATTCATAGAAAAATGATTTTGTTTCCACTTTGTGGATAAGCTATGCTAATGCTAATGTAACATGTTTAACACCACCCGGTATTGTATATAGATAGTTATGAAATAGGAAGTGAAGCTGAAGGAGAAGCTTTTTGGGACATACCTCTCTGATTCACTGGGTCTTTGGCCACATAGGCAACATAATCAGGCGTGTCCTGCAACAGACAGGAGGAAAAATCAAATTAGACTACATAAATTAGACCTATATAACTAAATTAAAGCCCTCATTGATTCTTAGGTCATGAGATTGGAAACCAGTAAAACAGAGTCCAGTCAAATATGTGCAGTCTGCCAAAATGTCCATTCCAACAACATCATAAAAGGGAGGAGGGAGTTAAACGATGCACTCACTGTGTCTCCCCCAGAGGCGAATGAGATAGACTGCATTGGATGGTGTGCAATCACCTGAAAGAGCCAAGTGGATGACACAGAGGCAGAGGGTTTGCCAATATTCGACTTTTCATCATTGATTCATGTAGATATAGACAACACAAATGGACAAGAAGAGTAGAGATGCCAAAAAAAAAAAAGATTGCTACATTGAAGGACAGACCAGAGTTCAGAAGATAGATGTTTTGAATACCAATAAACTACACTGAAGTGTGGAGCAAGTTTAGTGTAACACAATAATACACGTAATACTTGTTTAATAATTTTAACCGCTGTGGAGCATTGAAATTATTTCATAAAACCCAGATTTAGAGAATTTGGCAAACTACCACACTTAGAGACTTGTGATCAAAGGAGAAATTAATTGATACACATCATTACGGTAATGTAATAAATATTATAAAAATGCTAGTTCATTCAATTAGAAATCTTTTTATGGGGAGGAGTGGTAGACAATTCATTAAAGGCGATTTGGCCAAATATCAGTCTGATCCTTATACAAGTGAATTTATGGTGGTTTAGCATAATACCTGTCGCGTGGTAGGGATAAGCAGACCAAGGCCATCTATGGAAATATTGACTGCAATACTCATGCCTGCAAACCGTAGATTACTCTTCCCCATTACGGACTGGAGAGCTTTGTTCAGGGCCTACATGAGAGAGAGAAAAAATAACCCAGTGGAGATTACAATCACATATTTAAAACCAGAATTCAGAAAACAGAAAAGCATCCTGTATTCACTGTATTTATTGTGAGAGACAATATACATATTCAGAGAGTATCGCACACGATGAGAGTTTCTTTAAACCACTGTACGATCCTGTGTGGTGAAACAAACCCATCAAATCTAGTTCTCAAGCAGGGATAAAATAAATCAGCATATAGTAACAATATTATAATGAAACGTGCACAGTAAGATTAAAGTTTACTATTAACCTTTTTCCTCCAAGCTCCCTTTCCGCCTGGCACAGCTTCACACAGCCTGTTGATGGCTTCCCTAATTTGGGGAATGACAAAAAGTCAAAGGTCAGACTATAGTGGGGCACACTGACACATTCATCATCTAAAAATCACATGGATTCACCTTAACTGTGCACCCAAATATTAACAATACAGTGGCAACAATGTGAGGAGTATAACTGAGTTTAAAAGTTTCAAATTCAAAGCTTACGTAAAACTGCTGCATCACAATGATTTTAGCAATGAGAAACCTGAGGTTAAACATGAACAGAAGCTTTGTGTTCTCTCCCTGGGGCTGAGGTCATAGGTCACAGAGCCATTACAGTTCAAAGGTCAAGAAAAGATTTCCAGCAGATCTGTTCACAAGTCCTAAACTACAACGTAGTTCTGATGATGTTCAAGGACTTTACAAAGAAAACAATCGCAGACATCAGTAATGATTATTTATCAAACTCAAGCTGAACTAGGGAAGAAATAAACCTATAATTTGAGCCAAAATACAGCCTCAAGGATGTGCAGTTCCACATCTTCTACTGCTTCTTTAGGGCATCGTTATTCACATTTCAGTGCAATTCTCTCTGCAGATTTGTTACCACTTTGCTGTGAAGCTGCTATAACTCATGGGAACGGCTGCCTAATGGGCGTTTAAAGCTTCTGTCCCCTGTGTGTCTGATGGCGGGAGTGAGGCATAATGTGGATTTGAGGCTGCAGCTCGCGCCCTCGCTGCCAGGGGACAGCGGGGACAGCAGTCAAGAACCCAGCTGCCCCTATCAAGTAGCTCGTAAATATTTAAAAAGCAGCGTCCCGGGCCCCATCTCGAGTAAAGGTCTTCTCAGGGATTTTTGAAAAAAAAAAACACCACGATATTTGAATGACTCATGCTGATGAGAGGGCAGAGGGGGGAGGAGGAGGAGGAGGAGGAGGAGAGAGATGGGCTGTTGTTGTTGTTTTTGTCTGCAGCCTCTGTATCTTCCCTGCAATAAAATGCTGTGCCTCATTATCACTGGTGTTGCTGTTTAACACCATGACACAGAGAGGGCTGTTGGGAGAATGAGCCTTCTTCAAATCTATGAGCTGAAGTACATATTTGGAATTCTGACATGCACTGAATGTTTAGTTGTGGTTTTTCCATGACTAAATTAACTTGTGTACAAGTCGTCAAACTGAAAACAAGGCCAGCTCTGGATGCATTATAAAGTCTCTGACTTTAAAATGCTGGTTTTGAATTGCAACCACCTCCAATTAACATATAGTAAAATATCTATAAAGTTGGTTAGATTGATTGAGACCATCAATCATTGACTTTTGGCCTTGTGGGACAGATGGCCAGTCTCGTCTACCCCAAGGAATCAGAGACCCAGGCCTTGTGTCGTTAGCATCATTGAACATTTAAAAGTCTGTTTTAAAGCTGTCATTGATAAATTGCCTTAGACATGCTACTGAATGGAAAAAGACCACAGCGAATTTGACTATGGGCAAGCCCACTGAAAATTAACTACACAGCCAGCAACCACAAGGATGCAAGAACAAAACACATTTATCATCAGTGCACTGACGTCATGCAATCAGTCATACTACAACACAACCTGGTGTAGTCAGCTCGTGCTCAGTATGACTCTCCTTTTGCTAATGTTTTGTTTTGCTGTTTGTTTTGAACTCTCCAACGCCCCCACCCCCTACGCCTCCTCAAGAAGTTACAACCGCAGACATTATCCAGTAGGGTGCGTTCATGGGGACCACTGCAGCTTTCCACAGTCATTAGCAAACATCATCAATAATAGATCTGCCTCTCTATCACTCCATCTCTGCTGCCTCCTCCCCCTGCACTTAAGCCTTGGATGCACGGTGGGCTCCGATTACTGCTGATCGATTGTGGAGGAGAGAGAGGAGGGTGAGAGATGGAGAGGGAGTGGGGGAGTGCACTTTTCCCATGAGGCAGAGGATTGCAAAGAACCCTGCTTTTATAACAATAACATCACATGTAGGGCATAAAAAGACACAGACACAGACATACTAAGACCCCGAGGTATAGTTTTATACATGACCTGTCATGCCACTGAGCACATAGACAGTAGTTTTGTTTGTCTCTTAACTGGGACACACAACACTACTGCTGCCATTGTGCAAACCTTGTGACTTTAGTTTTGATACACATATTTTATATTTGCACTGCCATTACATTTTAACTTCAAATGGCTGAGCAGGGTTTGGCAAATAGGATTTCAAAATTATGTTGCTGTCAGTGAACCAAGAGTGGCATTTCTCCACATTCCCATTAAGTTTGCTGTTTGATCCAAAAGCTACAGGTGTGATTCTATTTCTCTCTTAAAATAAGAAAATGAAAATCTAACCCCTCTTACTCTAAGTAACAGCCCAGAACTGACAACCATTGTTAGTCATTTGATATCATAGTGGTTGATACTTCAGCTAATCCTATACACCTTGGATCAAATTCTCCCGACTCATCACTACCACTAGAAATGATCACCAGCTTACCTTGTCACCTGAGTCCGCGTATTGAAATCCAGGGAGCGCATTGACTTCAGTACTTCAATGCAGCCCATGTACTGCAAAAACCCCAAACCAAACAGAAAAATTAAAACAAGTTTTAAAATATGGATGTGGACAGATTCTGGTCAAGATTAGATGCACCTTTCAATATAATTATAAACTTGTCACATGAAGTGTTGTAAATGCAGCCAGTGATATGAGTTTTATTTAGAAATTAGTAATCTCAAAACTCATTAAAAAAAAAATGCTGCAAAAATTGTTACCATCTTCTTGAGGACAATAACTTGCACAATAAATAAGCATGTTTAAAATACAACAACTATAAACAAGTATTATATAATATGTCATCCTCTATTGGTAAGCATGTTTTCAACAATGCATTATAAGCTAACTCAAATCCACATATAGCCCGTTTAAGTGTACTCCGGCGGGTAGCAGCCAGCTGAGAAGCTTCCTAATGGCTGTCAGGTTGAGGTGCTAATGGCACCTTGACTAGATTAGCAGCACTAAGAGCTCCATATCATGGACAAACTGCAGCGTCTTAGGCCTCTGGGGGATGCTAAAAGGGTGTGAGTGTGTTTGTATGTGAGGACGTCCTGTACTTATTTGCATAACTTTAGTTACGTGAAAAGAGGAGTGGTGACTAAAATCCACAACTTCATGTTTTTTTTAAATATCTATACAGTATAATGTAACACCCATCTCAACTGCATTCACAGCATTGATTTAAATGTAACCATTGATTGTGACATTAGTTACTGGTCCTGCTGTTTTTCACCTGACTCCTCATACAAGAACTAATCTTAAATCTCATACAAAATGGAGTTATGTAAAGCTTCAGAAAAATATATGAGCTTGTGTGATTTATGAACTCCTCATGAAATTAATTTGGTGCAACATAATTTACATCCTCTCCTACAGAACTTTGGCTTAGTCAGTGTCATATTTAGTGCAGTTTCCAGGATTGTTGGTGACAAGCAGCCATACAAACAAACATAGAGAGAGAGACAGACAAACAGAGAGAGAGAGAGAGAGAGAGAGATCAACCTTTGAGCCTAAGAGCTTAATGAGCTTTCTAACTAGATTTGGAGACGGGGGGAAGTCTTCCATCAGGAAAATTGTCCCTCTCTTTTTTCTTCCCCTCTCTCTGCCAATGCCTCCATTGTCACACACTCATCTGTTGATACAACACATCCCCTCTTCTATCACCCTAACTGCACTCTTATCCTTTTGGTCAAGTCTCCAGCACACTATTCCTAGGACTACAGGGAAATTGCGATTCCAAGAAACATTCCTCAGAAATCTAATAACACTGGTGTTCAAACTTTTTTGCTTCGCGGCCGCCTTCTTACAATAAGTCTCATCCGTTTAATCATTTATCAATGCAGAAAATGTCATTCTCTAATAACTTCTCATTTTACCACTAAAGCAAGGAAAGGTCAAGAAGTATGCTTGTTGTGTAAGGAGGGATGGGTAGATGTTGCACACATACTGAGGACAGCTGGATCTAAGCAAACAGTATCAGGATAGAGGAGACAGTGAAAGATTCAGTTTGTTTTCAGCACAAACAGTCCTGTCTTTTTTATAGTTCATGTTGTGAGCAGTAACACCAACGTACATTTTTCATGTTGTCGACTATAAAGTTAGTTCTAAATACATACTTTTGCACAGATTTTAGGCCACAAAATCTACTCTTTGCACTGTGGAAGGACCTTTCTGGAAACTACACAAATAGCAATGAAAAATTACATTACAGATATTGATAATTTAACTGGGATGCGCTGTGCACCAGATTGTAAAGGGGCAGTATAAAATGATAGCAGTCTGGTTTTAATATAGCTCTCTAAATTGTAGCTGCTTTGGCAGCTGCAGTGCTTTGTTTGCTGGTTGCTGCAGTGTCCTGGCTGTCAAAGATGGCAGATGCAGGCCAGACACCGAGCCTGACAAAGAGAAAGTGTAAAGGAGCAATGCAATACTAAGAATCATATTTGTGTCTTTCCCAGCAGAGGAGCGTGTGTGAGTGAGTGAGAGAGAAAGGGAGGCACTGAAACAGAAATAGAGGGAGAGAGAGCTGTGCGCTATGGTAGCTATGCTGATTAAAAATGGCACAGCGCAGCAGAAATCTACTGTCACTTTGACACTAATACATGCAGCAAGTACTCCTCTTTGCATAGATTGCACATATAGTACTGCTTTAAACATCGTGAAATGCATCTCAAACATTAATTTACACAGATCATCTAAAATGATTGCTGTACACCTTTAGATAAGCCGTTAAAAGCTTGGCTTGATAATTAACTGAGATATCAATCAAACATTAGAGCAGCACTTGTTATGAATCTAGGAAAGCCCTGGATGGTGATGAGAGCTCATTCATCACTGGACCCCTCCCATACCGATCCAGCCGTCCTCTTCCACATCACATGATGCAAATGACTGTGATTAAATGTAATTGAATATAGGAATGAATGGTGCCTGTATAATGCCATTAGAAAGCGTGCTTGGGCCCCAGACTGGGCTAATCAAGAGCCATGTCATTAGTTTGAGGAGGAGGGGAGGGGGGAAGAGCAGAGCAGTGCAAGAGAGGCGGAGGTGAGGAGGCATGGGGGACCGCTGAGGGGAGATCATTGACATTGACGTCAAGCAGTCTGTTTGGGATGGTAACCCTTTGTAAACACAAATCACATAGTACACATTGATAAAGGTATCTCTTGATAAGAGATGATTACCTTTTTTATTTATAATCATTCTCATTTCTCTGGTGGGACAAGTGACCATCCACTACGTAGCCTGATCTTATTTTTTCTAAAAATCCAAACAGTTTGTGTACTATTTGTCAGTCAAACTTACCGTAATGATGCTAACTATAATAAAGATTGGGACTCACAATGCAGAGGCATTGTAAACTCACATTTTCTAGATAAAATCTGTGCATACGTGAATGTAAACAATCCTGAAAGCACACAAAGAACACCACTCCCACAAGCTCACAGTGGAAGCTCTGAAGCAAACACAGGTTACATGCATTATAAATACAGATAGTGTATATGATGCATACAACCTACGATAAACAGTGCAGCAAAATAATGCCCCTGACTACAGTCTGCACACATAATTTCATAGTTTATCTTTCTCCACCCTGACGCCTGTGTGCTATCCTGACGCAGTCTCCCCACCAGCCACACCAAGCCATCTATCTGGATTAAATTATGTATTCCCCAGCTCTCACCACATGAGCTGCATAACAAACTGCCTGGCACTGTGGTGTCCTTTTGTTTCCCACCCAGATAGAGCAACCTTTAAATAGGGTCATTAACATTATGTGGCTCACAGATTCCTGCAAGTTGTTAATTCATATCTGAGCACTAGAAAAAGAAAAGTTATTTCTTTTTGTTGTGCAGACTTTCAAAACAAAATTTAATTTAAGAGGATGTTATTTCACAATGGATACACAGTATGCATTTAAAAAAGCTCTCCACTAACTCACCCTGACAATATAAGAGGCTCCGGGTCCTGCAATCTTCTTGTCAGGGTGCAGCCAGCCTTGAGAGGGTTTGTGGATGAAGCTACCCTTCTGGGTGAAGTCCTCTCCCCCCAGCCACATGCCGTCCACCCTTGTCCTGCGAGTCATCCCTGACCTGGAGCTGCTGGAAACCCCAGGGCTCGCCATGGCCTCTGTGGCCCCAAATCCGTGAGCCCCTGGACTAGAAGAGTTTGCCGCTGCTCTCTGCCCTCGAATTGCCTGCAAAGAACATGGGGTGACACAAACAGGGTCACAGGAGTTAAGCACCGCCGCAAGACTGGCCACTGGACCGCTGGCTGAGGTCACACCACTGGGCCTGTGTGATGATGAAGAATGGGTGACAGGGGCCTGGGAAGGAGCCGCTGCTGCCTTTCCCGAGTCCTTGCTAGAGCTTGAGCTGGAGCTGGAGTTGGACGGGCTCCGGCTGAGCAGAGAGTTGGAGAACTTCCACTGGGGCATCTTAGGGATGAGCATGCAGAAGGTAGTGGTGGCATCCTGTTCCCCATCCAGGCAAGGGGAGTCAGCCAGGGCTGCAGCCCCAGCAGAGGAGGACGATCTGGCACTGGGATCCAGAGGAGGCAGGGGAGGCAGAGGAAGACTCGGGGTGGAGGAGGGGACCACTGGTGTGGCCACAACTTTGCCGCTCATGGCTAAGCTCTGCATCAGGTCGTCGGAGGAGGTCACAGACTCGTTGCGAAAGCGGCCATACTTTGGCTTAAGGAGCATGCCCGGAGGAGCCGCCTGAAGCAGGAGCTGAGTGGGGGGGATAACTGCCAGAGGATGAGGAGGGGAAAGGGGAAAGGGGGAAGGGGAGGGGGAGAGGTGTAATGGAAGAAGGGGAGAAAACTAGAGAGAAAATCTTCCAGGTAGAGTCCTATATCCTTGTCAGCTGAACGCTGTCTGGTCCTCTCCCGTTCACGCACACGCACACACACTGTCCCACTCTCATGCCACTCTCCTCTGTGTCTGAGCTGTCCTGCTTCCTTTCACTGCCTTAGGCAAGCTTGCTCGTATGCTCCCAGTCTCTCTCTCTCTTTCTCTCTCTCTCTTTGGATGATGTCATTGGGTCTATTAGCCCTGCCCTGCCCGGCTGCTCTCAGACTGTATTAGCTAAAACACATCTGCCTGAACCACCCTGCTCTCTCTCTCACACACACACATTCACACTCTGAAGACCACTGATTTTTTCATATATATATATATAAAGGAGATTCTGCAAATGAATAACATGTGTCAGTGTACATTATCTTTAGAATAGGTTCACAGTGATATTTTAAATCTCTCAAACTGAATAATGCATCAATGTATAAATTGGGAAAAACAAAAAAAGCCATAATATAGGTGAGATTCAATTACTATGGGTTACTCAAAGCAAAGTCGCCACTCATTGAAAGAATAAGCAAGCATTTCTTGGTTCCAGCAAGGGGCAAACTTGACATGAAGTGGGAATGGAAATAATTTCCCAGTATTTGGTCTCACTATCAATGTATTGAGTGCTTTTTTAATCTATTAAATATATTGTATTTCATCTGTCAGTGGATTTTGCTAATTTGTTAAAGGAATGTTTTTCATGTACAAAAAGATAAAGGAATATTTCATTGAACAAGCACAAAAACTCAACACAGTCTACTGTAGCAATACCCACTGATGGGGCAATACAAAATAGAAATATTAACTAAAACATTGATTATGAATGTGAGTTCATACTGAGTCTCCGTCCAATTAGCTAAAGTGTATTTTGTGTAAGTGGATTTCTGTGTCTGTGTGTGGGGGGGTGAGTGTGTAATTCCATTTGTCCTGACAATTGACGCAAACTTAACAAAGGCAACAATACAGCCACACACATGAGGGACTACGGGTCTGAAAACATCCACCCTATCCCATCTGTCTGAATTCTCTTCCCAACTTCCCTCCCATCCGCCACCCCTGAGAGCAATCAGCCATCTCAGCGTGATTCTTTAGCTCCTCGCTCACACTCACTGCGTCATACCAAATCATTTCAACTCTGCTTTCTAATTCACATGCATTTTTCTCTCAAAAATGTTTTACACAAAGGCAGGGTAAGGTACGCATCAGCAGTCAGGATTTTCAGTGTGAAACACAAAGTAGTTTAAGCAGAGATTTGCACTGCGCAACCTTTTTTTTCCCTTTTCGTGGTGGTCAGATCATGCACATAGGTGGGATTGAATGCAAGGTGCTAAAAAAAGAACGCTTGATGTGTTATATCATGTCAGGAATGATCCATCAAATATGTTTATCCTTGAGGCTATAAAGGAGGCACACAATACTAGAACCAAGACATAAATTTTCATTTTGTTTCCTCCTTTACTTTGTAACTCACTGAAATCAAAGTTGCAGACGTGTGCTTTCTGCCACATTTTTGTATTTTTTCTGTCTTAGTCATAATGAAAAACATTCATTTCATATATTATGTATCCTATGTACGTCATATATTGACATGTCTATTATAGCCCTGGTAAATCCTAGTGTACTGACAGAGGTTACTTGCAAACCTTCTGGAAAATAAATCAAAAAATGATCACAAAAGAAAATAGTCATAGAGGTTGTAAAATAGGGAAAAGTGACATTAAAGGTACAGTGTGTAGAATTTAGTTGCATTTAGTGGTCCAATCACTGCATTGTAATCTTCTCACATCACCCTCACCTTCCTAGTGTAAAGGAGAAACAACACTTTAAGGACCCTGTTTAGAGTCAGTATTTAGTTTGTCTGTTCTGGACTACTGTATAAATAAGGTGTTTCAAGATGGCGGCTTCCACGAAAGGGGACCCTCTCCCACTGTAGATATAAAAGGATCATTTTTAAGTAACAAACATAAAAAGATTCTTATTTTCAGGTGATTATACATGCATCAAAACATAGTTATGAATATTATATTCCATGTTTGTCTTATTCTGAAAATAGAGGCCCCAAATCTTACACACTGTACCTTTAAATACTAACAGAACAGATCAATACGCCTTGGTGGTCAAAAACAAGCATCTACAAACGTGAGCAATGTCTGCATTGATTGTGAAATAATAAGTCAAGGTCATCTGTTACGCAGAAAGAGGGGTAATCTGCTGACTAAATAAGCCTGTGCAAATATGGAAAGGCTAATTATGTTCCTGTCAATTGCTTAAATTCAATAAAGCAAGTCATTACAATTTGTTTAGTCGCATAATCAGTGTGGACAGTAGTGTAAGATTGTGTTGTCTGTCCAACAACATGTGACTATAACAATGTATAGATAGTAAACAAACGAACTACACTGATTAAAATATGTTCCGATTGCGCTGAATGCTGCAATATCTGTAAACCACAAGTAATCGAAAACGTACCTATATGTCAGGCTCTGAGGAGAAAGAGGATGAAAGTAAGATCCAGCCCAGTGAACTTCTGATGTCTTTTATCAGAGAAAGGCATGTGTTTGCTTCATATATCATAGTAGAAACGAGCTGCAGCTGTGATTAAATGAGAATAATTTCATTTCACTAGTCAGAAGACCAGATTACAACAAACCACTCATACCAAACCCGCCAGACACACACACACACACACATACCACCAATAGAAATGCTATGACACCACTACCACTGCCATCCCACCTTCTTCCAAACAGCCATTCATTTCCTGGTTGTTTGCCATAACTTGTTGGTATAAGAAGTTACTGATAAACCAGATGGGATCAATACATGTTGACAGATGTACAAGAAGCTGGACTCAATATGTTCTGTTCTCTTTTCTGCTAATAAACAAATAACTGTTTGGCAACATACTCATATATGGGAGCCAGTGTTACTTTAAACCAAATTAAATAAAAGTGTTATAAAATGAATAGATGCAACAGCAGTCATTTAAAGATAGTACTAGGTTTAATTCCCATAAACAATAAGAGATACTAATTGCATCTGATGAAACACTGCTTATTATAACACTACCTTATTATACTGTGATTTTCTGTATGTTAAAAGTTAATATTTACCTCTTGACTTTGGTAGTCTGCATGTACGAAGTGGAACAAATCATGCTGTGAATGCACCACCACTCATTAGCAGCCATTACCTTGACAACAGTGATTACAGCTAAGAACAACAATATAGGTTACTTGCAACAAAATCCTCAAACTATACTGTTTGGTTAAAATGTAAAGAAGAAGTTTATTTTTAACGAACTTACAAATCATTTACAGAGAAAAGTCATGTATTTATGTCCGGACTAGAGAGAACATCTAACAGGTGATTAATACATTTCAATGTATAGTTTATTATGATATGAACACAGTAATCATTGAAATATTCAGAATAAAATCTGTTAAGTCAAATAAACTTAAAGTTAAAATAAAAGTGATCTATTTTTAAAGTCAGTGATAAAAGTCTAATTTATAAAATATTAAGTGACAAGACAAATTCACCTCCAGTCCCTGGATTGGATCTGAATTGACTGTATTCAGTAATACAGTCCATTTAGATCCAATAAATTAGATATGACACCAAGTTCTTTCTTTCAAATCAACCAACAACATAAATCACTAAAATCTGAGACCTCCAACAAGTAATTGTAAATATTGTTAAATTTATATCTTGCATTATTTGCTTTAATAACCCTTTGGTCTTTTAAGAGCCAATGCAATCGGGCAAATCTAGTGCATATAATGATTACAATAAAGGTCCAGTGTGTAAGATTCAGGGGGCTCTATTTACAGAATATGGCAGTAATGGAATATAATATGCATAGGTATGTTTTCATCAGTGTATAATCACTTAAAAAAAGGATCTTTATGTTTTTGTTACCTTAGGATGAGCCTTTTATGTCTACAGATACAGTGGGTCCTCTTCCCTGGAGTCCGCCATGTTGCACCACCATGTTTCTACAGTAGCCCAGAACTGACAAACTAAACACTGTTCAGTGACTCACTGACGACTCACGGCCACCATAGTTCTTTCTTTGTGTGAAGGAGAGAGTGAGGCAATGGGGTTGCAATCATCAACTACTTTGCTGCAAGCTGGAAAACTGCACACATGATGACAATTTTAATGCTACTTTTATGTATTTATAAATGTTTTGTTCCATTAGTATTTCGTTTTATTTGTTTATGTTATGCCCACTTTCTTGAAGTGAGGTTAAATTAATGTTTCCACACATACATATGCCTGTGTATCAGCAAAAAACAAAACATGCACGCTCCAGCAATGATCGTTATTGTTAAATATGTCACGTTTGTAGTTCAATTCACCATCAATAGACTACACGCCTTTTGCACTTCACGACACCGGCAATGTTTTGCTGCTTACGCCTCCTCTCTGCACTCCTGGGGCGGAAGTCGCAACATAGCGGAGGAAAATGAAGAGATGAATAGCTCTCGTTGATCCCCATTTAGCTTTCGCGTTTCCCGTTTTTAAAAAACCCTTCAGATATCTTCCGCTCAAACGCCTTTAGACTTATTTGAACTACACGACGTGCAAACTAAAAGATAATAGCTGAAATTGAAGAGTTGTCCTATCACAGTCCGAGTACGCCATCTTATCAAGTATAGACGATCTCAGTGGACGGGCGGTCCACGTGACGCCGCCTTGGCCAATCAGGAGAGTGCGGGTAACCGTTGGGGTTTGAATCGTCCTCTGAAAACAGCGGCAGATGACAGCAGCTTGTAAGCGCTCGGAAAACAGTACGAACTACTTCACATCAACAACCGAATACAGTTCTCTGGACTTTTAGCTTTGAACTGCGAACACCTACTGAAACATGTCGAAAAAACAGATTTACTACTCTGACAAGTACAACGACGAGGAGTTCGAGTACAGGTATGATAGACGTTACTGGAATTAACCGTTGAAGTTGAACGTTGTTTTCCAAAAGTCCGTTAGCCCAACGTCAAATCACGTTCGCTACGTGGCTCGACGCTAACGTCCGCTGGAAACTTCATTTTTATATCAGTAAAGTTATTAAATGAAATGCATTAACCTGATTTTGTATTTGTTTAGCTTAGCGTTGTGTTACTCACGTTAGCCACAGCACTCAGACAAAACACAGCAAGACGTGCTAATTAGCTGCTATCTCCGCGTTGTAGGCATGACGTTACTGCAGCTGCAATGTTTCCCGTAGTTACCCGAAATGTGTCTTTCTCAACGTTTCGTCAAGTTATTACTGCTTCTTCTTGACAGTTTTTATTTATTTATTTATTTATATTTCCGTAGACATGTCGTGCTTCCAAAGCAGCTGTCGAAACTGGTGCCCACCTCCCACCTGATGACAGAAGAAGAGTGGAGGGGACTCGGAGTGCAGCAGAGCCAGGGCTGGATTCACTACATGATCCACAAACCAGGTCAGTGACTGTGGACCCGGAGGAAAGGCTCACATGTTTTGTTTTTTTTTTAAAGTTTTGTCTTAAAACAGTGCACACAAGCTTACATATATAAATATAGATTACTGTAACCATTATTTTTGTCCATAATGGTTGTGAAGAGATCTTTTCATGTGTACAAGACATTAGGGTCCTTATTCTGTGCATAAATGTGTTATAATGCCCGAGCAAATGTATGGTGTCAGCAGTCTGAGTTAGTCAAATCAAATGGGTATTTTTACAACAAAATTCCCCTGTTACAGTGCTCACTCCACTGTCAATGAAATGGGGGTGGGATTTTGTACTTTAAAAGACTGGAAATTTGGAGAATACCTCTTTGTTTTCTATAACTCTAACTGACAAAGCCTCGTTTCAGCTTTAGCTCGGCCTTAGGATGCATTTCCTTCTCCTAGATTGTAGTGTGCCACTAAGGAATCAATTCATGACTAGTATATGGAGAAAACGATTGATTAGAGTGACCAGTGGCACTTTTTTTTTTTTTACATCAAGTGTACGTCAACATGTTTGTGTTGTATTGAGGTAGACATGAAAAATAGCTTCCAGCATGTGCCATTAGATTGCGATGAAGGTTATCTATGTGCATGACACAGTATGGTGTATGGCGATGGATGATGCTGACGGATGCTTCTTTGCTTTATTCTCCAGAGCCACACATACTGCTTTTCAGAAGACCTCTCCCAAAGGATTAAATGGGAATCATCTGTAAATTGCCTGCTATCATCTTTGCTGATTTGTATTGTCCTGAGACCATACATCTCTCCTACATACATCTCTACATATGTTCTAATGTATTGTGGATAAAACCTTTAGTTGTATTTTTCTTTCTTTTTTTTTTCACACTCCCTCAATTTTTAGAGGTAATGAGAGGCAAATAGCTTAATTCCACTGTGAATGATAACCTTATGGACAATATGAAGGTGAAAGTTTGCCTGTTGTTGTACATTTTAATACATTCTTTTTAAATGTCTTGATGCCATTTTGTTATGATTGATTTATTTACTGAGCGGTCATACAGGCACAGGGTTTTATTTTTCGCAAGGCCATGATTTTCCCAAAAGAGCTTTCTGTGTTTGAACATTTCCTGTCGTTTAAACTTATGTTTGTGTTGTGTACATAATATTATTTCTAGATATTATAATTTTGACAGAGTCATGGTTGACTCAACAAGTTCATTGTTGCTCAAAGAACAAAATAAAATGGACTTCTTCTCTTCACATGTTTGCTCATGAATATTTCTTTCTACCAGATCACAGAACTACAGTTGCTTTTGTAGTTTTTGAGAGTTGACGATGATCAGTCAGAAACATTGACAACTAGTGGAGTAACAAAGTCAGAGTGTCTGATCCCCAAGGAGTAGGCTGGTGCCCGGGCCTTGTGAACTGTCACCCTCTCTGGGTTGTAGGTTCCAGGGCCGGGTTTCTGGGTGGCATCTCTGGTTAAGTTGTGTCGTCCCAGCATGGAAAACGCTGGCTGTCGGGGTAGATAAACACTTGGGTCCGTACTGTTGTACCTGCAAGGCCCTGGTGTCTTGGCTAAATCCACAGATGGTCCCCCTGTGCTGTAACTGCCTGACATTGTGTAGCTTGCACTGGCTGTCTTGTTTGGGACTTGAGGGCCCATTAGTGGAGGGAGAGAGTACTTGTTAGGAGCAGGCACTGAGTCGATGCCTCGGTAGTGTGTACGAGCGCTCATTGTGAAGGATGGGGGCCTGCGTTGGAGGTTGCATGGTGGGGCTTTCTCAGGGCTGTATGCGCCTGGTCCAGGTGTGTGAAATAGCTCCTCTAATGAACAGAAAACAGTTGAATAATATAAACCATCAACAACATATGGTGGAGTGTATTCTTAGTGGGGTTCAGATTGTCAGTTGTAACAGCTGACACGGGAAATAGTGTCAAAAACAAATGTTTTTGTACAAGGGTCCTTGCGCAAAAATGGAGGTATTAGTTTAAAATTCATCATTACAACATCACTTAATCTGTGAAACAATGTATGCACCAAAATAACACTTATTCTATATATTATTATTATTATATGTTAATTGAAACTTACTCTCTGCTTTCATTCGGCCCAGCATTGAGTATGCTGGTGTGCCATCTCTTCCAAAACGAGTGATTTTTGCATCAATGTGATACTGAGGCCCCGGACTTGAGTCAACACAATACACTGCAGGGAGAGTAAACATTTATAATCAATTAAATATAATGTCTTCATAGTTTTATCATGCAATAGCCCTAAAACAATCTGCCAAAATGAACATGAGGTGAAATAACTCCAGAATTATGAGGTGTTGTCTCCCCCTACTGGCTTTAATGTGACAATACACCACTTAGGATTTATACCACACAGCTCATATGATGTATTTGAGGAGATTAAATCATTCCTAAAAGATGAACACATCAATAACTGTAATTATATAAATTATTTTACATAAAAATCATTATAATTGTTCTGTTGATTCTGCTGGTTTATTCTTAGCTATGACATCAAAAGATTTATGTTTTATTTCCAGGACCACATCGGAACATTTAATTACATAAATAATACATGTTTCCTCTGTAGCTATGTAGCTGTATGATAATCTAAAACTTAGAACTCACTATTGTCACTCATCCTGCCATGGAAGGAATAAGCAGGGCTAGTTGGCTTGGTGAAGTCATGGCCAACAAATCCAATGGTGGGAGGGAGCCCATAGCGCCCAGGTCCTGGCCCTAGAGACATGGGGGATACATCACACACATACACATTGTATGCTATAAAATACATTTATAGTGCACAAATGACACAGATGTGCAGTAAAGTAGATTTAAAGTGGCAACCGTTTTTCTGTAAGTCATAGCTTCTGTAGTTCATGTAAGCAGCTGTGCTTCTCCTGCAGCTGTCTCTATAAAAGTAACAGTGCAATGATGTATAAAAATGTCAATTTATTTGCAGAATTGTAAAATTTTGTATAACTGAATAAATGTGACCATCTCTAAGCTCTATCTGCATTAAACTTGCATCATCATTCTGCTCAGACCTTATAATTGGCAGCCAATTATCTTCATTCTTGATTCATGATGGGTCAAGACAAACAAAATGCAGCACATATCAAGACACAACTTAGAGCAAAGCATTACATCAGCATAGTGTTCAGGGGCATGTGCACAAACAGAGCGAGTGTGAGCATTTTTTACAGAAAAGAGCGAGTCCTGGCAGGTCTGCACTCTGAGAAATCCTCTCCTCTGCTCAAGTCAGCGTTCCCTCTTAGAAATT
Source organism: Sciaenops ocellatus (assembly GCA_033000465.1). NCBI lineage: Eukaryota > Metazoa > Chordata > Actinopteri > Sciaenidae > Sciaenops > Sciaenops ocellatus. The sequence continues at coordinate 14,018,198 of CP136882.1, read as the reverse complement.
ATGAAAAGACCAAAAAAAAGACTCATCTTCTATTCATGAACTTACCCTTTTCTCTTCCTGCAATTACTGGATATTTTTTCTCCATTGACTCTTTGTAGCAGTGATGGATGGTTCAAGAATCCCTCAGTGGTAGCAATACTACAGAAATATTCACACAACCTGTCAGTCATAACAAGAGGCTGGCTAAAAAAAAAAAAAGATTGGCAATTCTTGAAAAAAAAAAAACATTCAAGGCACCTTTCCACAGGTAATTCTCCCTTTCAACCATAACTGAGGCAGACTGCATACTTTAAAATTCAGCCATCTGAGGAGCACTTTCCTCCTTAATCCAATGTCCATCTTGGTGTTCTTCCTTTAGATATCACAGTGTTGTTTTTCCAGGATCCAGCATCATCCAGCCATGTCCTGGCTGACAGTGAAACCCAGAACCCTGGATGCTCCAGAATCAATCCCTAATGTCCACTGAAAAGAATCAGGAAACCTGAGACGTATAATAATACATATCGAAGTGCCAACTGCAGAGCAGACTGGATAGGGTTTTATCTCTCTGCCTGTTTGTCCCTTTGTCCAAATGATCCATCTGTGGTGGCTCGGACAGGTGAATAGCCCTTCCTTCACAGAGGTGGATGTATAGGTGCACTCAGCTGGTACTTAGGAACAATGTCATCACTCCGATTCACTCTCATGTAATGCTAGCTCCCCTTGCAAACCGATGAAACCAAGATCCCCCTCTCCCTCCTTTCTCTTTTCACTCTTTCTGCTCATCGCAGTGTGGAGAAGCAATATCACTCTTCAGCCATGCATGCGGTTGCTACGGAGACTGCTGTGGATAGTTTGCTGCAGCCAGGTCCCCTGCACTGCTGGCTTAATGTCACTATGGGAACAAAGTTTTTCCATTTAGACTGGAGGAGTAAATCCTGCTGCATCTGCTCAGAGATTAGAGGTGAAGTTTTTGTGAAGTTGCATAACTTTTACTTGAAATGTGAGTAGGCTACACTGCACAGTGTGTTGTGCATATTTTCTTCCGAAAAACACACATACATAAAGCCCCTACACAGATGCAGGGTCAGATGCAGTGCAGCACACCTGGAGCAGTTACAGGCCAAGCACTTTCATTTAGCAGGCCCCATTGAAGTGCCAACGTACAACTCTCTGGTTTCTCATCTTTAACTTAAGGTCAAACTGATTACCCAGATGCAGTTACAGTTTAGCTCTCTTTGATCTGCTCTAATCCCAGTGATGATTTGTAGTTGGGATTTGATGGACTCGTTTAAAGGCCCGAACAGCCAGAGGCCACAGTAACTGAGAGGGTCGCCAAGTGACATGTGCAGAAAACAAACATTAAACTTTAACAGGCTCTAACTCTCTCCCGGGCTGCTGCTTTGGTAACCCGAATCTGTTGTGAGCAGTTGCAAGAACACATACGGTGCACGTTCAAACTTAGACAGTGTGGACAAAGTGATACACACACACACACACACACACGTACATGCTTTCTGTCTCCAACACAGAAGCATGCCAGGGATCAGAGAGTCAGTTATCAAAGCTGAGGGCCCTCGAAGCAGCAGGGTTGTAATACAGCTCACTGCTGACAGGAAATTATCTCCAGACTTAACTAGCCTTTCAAAGGAAATGGAGCAACACAGCTTTCATAAACAACTGCACTGCAGCTCCTCTGCTAGTGGAGCAGATACATGTACTGTGCTGCAACTACAGAAATTGTATTGTTCTAAAAAGTTATTCCTTTCCAACAGTTGTAACAACACAATCTATAACAGAAACAGGAACATAAGAGTGTATGAGGCAACATACAACTCACAAAATCTTGGATTGTATACAAATTTTATTCTCATTTGTTTTAAAAAGCACAATATTTGATATGAATAGGGGCTACATTTAATCAAATTTGGTACATTTACAGGAATTCAAAACTTCATTCTTGATTTTTAAGTTGATTGCTTCACGAATCAAAATTTAACAAAAACAAAATAGCTTATGAACTGTACAATCAAATCTCAAGGTAGGTAAGGTGAAAGGTGACTTGAGAGTAGATGATGGTTCCAGAAACATCTGGGCTGGTTCGTCCTAGTGGACCAGTCGTCGAAAGACATACATCTTGTAACTGTAAAGTTCATGGTTTGAGTCGGCCAGAGACCTTTGTTGCACGTCAGTCTTCTTCTCTTTCCTTATGTTTCCTGTCAATCTCTACTGTGCTGTCGAATAAAGGCAAAAAGCCCATGAAAAATCTTAAAAATGAAAAACATTTGAGCTTATGTTTCTGTAAAGCATATGGTTAGCATATGTCTTTTTCCAGCAGGATACCAGCACAGGAATGTCATCAAACATTTCAATAATTGGGTTAAAGCTTGCTATGAAAGAAAAAAAAAAAGCCTTTGACAGCACATATCTTTTGTTTGAACTCAAAGAACCACAAGGGAGGAAAGTAGACTGTATGGGCGGGCAGTGACAAAAAAAAAAAAAAAAAAAAAAAGATATGACCTCTAGCTACAAATAAATACCACAGATAGAAAATATAACAAAATATTTTGCTTAAAGTCAGGTGTAATTACAAACATAAATACTTGATTATTTCTTCTAGTGATTATAAAGGCAGTACAGTGAATAACAAAGATGCTATGGTGCCTATTGGTGACTACGAGTCTGGAGGAAGAAAAATTAAAGTCTGGAGGACACTATCTTAATAGCACACACACACACACACACACACACACACACACACACACACACGAAAACATATAAATGCATCCACACAGACTCCATTCAAAACACAAGTCACACTCTCATTCTCCAGACTCCACCATCTCTTCCCTTCAGGCTGAGCAAGTCCCAAGTCTCTCTTCTCTTTCCATTCACTAGCATATTCACAAATAATGTACAATTTGGAGGATGGTATGGCTTCACTCTGTGAGCGTTTCTGTGGATGACAAGAAAACACACATTTTTATCTTTCAACATCTTTCACTTCGAATCTGTAATCAGAACAAGTAATGTCAACAAGTTAATCTTGGTTGAGTTATGTTTGCTAAAACTAGAGTGCTGTAGCTGTAGTATATAACTTATTCTAGGTATTCTAGACTTTTTCAAAGATAAAATTGTATATTTGTGACCAGTTTTAAAGTTATTAGGAAACAGATAGAAAAACACCAGCATTTTCCATTAAACTCCAGGTAAAACACACTAGAAACATGCCAGAGATCGCAGCTCATACCATCGCTCAGGGGTGTTTTTTGTGTCCAGTGTGGGTAGCTGGGTATCTGCTGGCAGGAGCACCTTCTGCTCTACATCCCCTCCACCTTCAGGAAGGTCAAAATGGTCGCCTCCCACTGCATCAGCAAGGAAAGGCTCAGAATCTGGGTCGTATTCATAGGAGTAGTAGGACACCTCTGCCATGGACCCTTGCTCCTCTTCCCCTGGAGAGGCCGGGGTGGGGCGAACAGTGGAGACAAATTAAAACAAACAGGCATTGAATGGTTTATCACAATATATGAAATATGCTGAAAACTATAGTTGCTGAAGATAAAAGAACTGGAAGACTGAAGACTTAAGGGTACCCTGTGGAGTATGACCACATGGGTCTCTGTTTTGTCAAAAAACACACATGCTTGCAGGTGATTTGATACAAATTACCACTAATGGTTATAGTTTATTCCACTGATCTACTAAAACAAACTTTATGTAGTAAAGTGTTGGCAAAAGCAGGGAAGAAGAAGGCAGCTAACAGTAAACATGGATGAAAATTAGGAGGTCTCAAATGATTCAAAAATAATCTTTTCCAATGTTTTTTTATGTGGAAGAAAAAGGACTCTTTTGCGCGTCTGTTTGACCTCTACGACACGCATAATGCATTCTGGTAAGAAAAAAAGGAAACATAACCTTCGTTTGTTTACAAGAAAACTCCACAGGGCACCTTTAACATGTTGTACATCTGAAGCACTTGCAGCAATACCCCATGTCAGACAGTAGGGGTCCCTCCCTGCTTAAAATGTTATATTATCACAGAAGATGCTACTAAAAAAATCATACTTTTTGAATAAGGGATTGTCTTTATTACATGTACATTTTACCGTAAGTACATACTATGAGTCTGCTCTAATCAGAAGTTTGTGGTACACATGGTCTATACACAAAAATAATATGTAAATATTTAATTCTTAAATTGGGAAAATAAAAGTTCACATGGCTACAAGTGCATGCACTTTAAGATAAATATTATCTCAAATAAAGCCTGTGAGTCTGTGTATCCATTATACTGTATGTTGCCCTCTGGTACAAGTTCACTAATAAGACATGTCTGCACAGGGAAGCTAATTCCAGAGCTTCAGCTTCCTCCACTGCTCCAGTGGAAACTGTCATTTCCTTGGCACAACCCGCCTTCACCTATTACACTCTCAGTGCACTTAGCGGGCATGTCGTCAACATTCTAATGGTTTACAATGACAGTGTTTTTACAGTACTTATTCAATCTAATCATCCAAGGGATATTATATTGTGGCTGAGTGTGTGTGTGTGTGTGTGTGTGTGAGGGCGTATTTGCCTGTGTAAGCATGCAATACATGTATGTGTGCGTGCATATATAGATAGATATGTGCGTGTGTGTATGTGTGTGTGTGTGAGTACATAACAGCATTCCTGTGGTGAGTGTGAAGCTTTAGCTTTTGTACTAAGGAGACCTTTGACTGAGAGCAGCTTTGTGAGCTGTAGCTACCAGGAGCTGCAGGCTGGGAAACAAGTCAGTGCAGGCTGTGCCACATCACACACACATGCGCGCTCACACACACGCACACACACCTACACATACACACCTGTACACATCTCAAAAACTCGGCAGTAGTTAGTGTTATATATCATTAACAGCGCTTATATTACAACATGCAATCCATGCACACACAGCATGCATGTACAGTATGCACACTCCTGCAACTTGTGAATGACTGCAGTGCCTTTTTATATTTTCGTTGCCAAATGTAACACAGCTACATCCTCCCTCCACACGCAGCCAAACATCCTATCAGGAATTCTCTGGCTGCCTCTCTGGAAGTGGCAGCTGATCTAAGCCCATGGCAGAGCAACAATCAAGCTTGCAGTGTGAAACCTATCCACCTATTTATCACACCGATTGTAGACATGATGTAGTGGCAGGGGAATGTGCTGCCACACACCCCACCTACATATCTACTTTCTTCTTTTCATCCTTTCTCTCCTTCTACTGTTTTTCCCCCTCTTTATTCTTTCATCTCGTCTCTCACTCATCCCTCTTTGACTATCTTTCTCCCCTTTCTTTTCTTAGTTGTACATCCCCCACACACCTTTCAACTCTTTGTCTCTCACTTTTTCTTCTCCTGCCCTGGAATACTCCCATTCTCCGACATTACAAAAGAAAAGACACACACAATTTACTAAGAATGCTACATGTCAATGACATATGACATGACACTCATACAACAATCAAAGCTGTAGCATTTAGAGAGCAAGTAAAGAAGTAAAACCTATAGCAGGCAGAAGACATACTGTATAGAGTAGTACTGCATCTGCAGCTGGCCTTAACAGGCAGATGGAGAGACAGTTGGAGAGGAAGAGAGAGGTGAAATGTAAAAATTGTAGTGTATGGGGGAGATAGGAGGTGATGCAAAGCTGTGTGTTATCAGGGAAAGGTGTGGTAGAAGTTACCTGTGTGTACAGGCACTGAGGGCTGCTCAGTTTCCTGGTTTGCTATTGGTTGCCTATCCTCCACCGTGGTCTCCACTGGAAATACAAACACACACACACGTTAGATTATTCACATTTATGTGTAAAAAAACAAAAAAAACAAAAAGCACTTGTAATGAATTAAACAGAGTTTCAGTGTCGCAGAGTTTCACTGTTGCATAATCTAAATACTGCCCAGAAGCATTATCCACCCAACTGAGCAACACTTCTTGGCAAAACAATGATGTACACTCAGTCTCAACAGAGGCCTGCATTAAAATCTTTCCAAAAATAGCAGGGGCCAAACCATAGCCAGAGGGGCCGTGTGTGGAAACAAATTGTATCTTTTTCCTTTTCAAAACAGGGAAATGGTGGCATGAATCTCCCCCACACAACCATACACAAACAAACAAGGTCGGGGAGCTTGAAACAAAAATACGATTCTTTTGATAATCTACAGCATGAACCACTTGGCACAAACTGAGGTCTTTTCCCACCAAAGTTTTGTCTATGCCTTTTCCCAATCTGCTCCACAACATGAAGGCTCCTTTGTTGTTGGGCTGTGCGTCGGAAAGGAATGTGACAAGGATTTCAAAGGGCTGGACAAAAGCACTCTGTCATTTGGAGAGAGCCCTGTAATACAGCAGAGAACGAGAGAGGGTGTGTTTGTGTGTGTGTTCGTTGGGGGGGTACGGTGGGTAGCTTTCCTCGGAAAACTCATCCAGTAATCAGCTCAACACCTGAACAGCTGTTTCTACAGCTCAGATCATGGCACACACAGTTGAGCGTAGACACGCTTGCGTGTGCATGCAAACACACAGACACATATACATATACGCACACAACATGGATATGTGGACGATTACAGTCTCACACTGAGTTACAGCAGAGCCAACTGACTGTATCCGATAAAATACACAAACGTCACAAGAGTTTTTGAGAACACGCACTCATGCAGGCGATTACTTGTTTCCTGTCAATGTCTGAGAATTACAGGCCATCTATTATCAAAAAATGAACAGTATTCAGACGATAAAAGATTGAATAGAGCAGTTATTTCCTGCTCTAGACACAATCTTAACTGAATTATGGACGGATGCACACAGAGCGAGATGATGATAACAGTACTATGAGATTGTGGCAGTTTCAAAATAAATATTGAGATCCAAGCAATCATTTCTACCATGTCCACTAATGTTAGCCTGATAATTAGACTGAATTGCCTTTTTTAATTATTAGCTAACATTGACAATGTTGTTTTGTTTTGCCTTAACCAATCAGTAGCGAGTGATTCATCTGTCCCGCCAATGTCATCTTGCTAGCGGTGGTTAGTCTCGTTTTAAGTTTTTCACAGTAATCAAAGACTTATAATAACTTGTACGCCATTGTCGCCATTTTCCACAAATGTAGTTAGATAGTTAGCTAACTATATAAGAAGATGACAATGTCCCCTTCTTAATCCTGCCAACTAACCTCTGATTGGTCGACTGTTTCTCTAATTGGCTGACCTATTCAAATTGTTGGACAAATTTGAGATGTAGGTCTGTAGTCAGTGAATGGAGCCTAACTGTTGCAAGGCTGAAGTCCAGTTGATGTACAGTGATAGAGCACTTACTGTGAGGACACTGGGATAGCGGAACCTGCTTGATGCGTGTCCCATTTCGACAGGCAAACACCTCCATCTGACACTGGTTCTGGTAGAGCTGCCCATCTGACCCACAAACTGGCTCTCCATCATAACCGCAGTCTCTGTAGCAAGTGCAACGCTCAAACTGCTCCTCCTCCAGACAGCCAAACACATTGTTGCACTGGTTCGCCTGCACAAAACCTGCAGAAAAAAATGTGTTTTTAAAAGACTGAATGGAAACGGAGTGTCTGGGAATCATTAATAGCATTAACATAGCATGAGTCTCACCTATCCACTGACTGGTTGAACTTTCCACCTCATTGCAAGTAGGTCCATCACACAGCTCCCGTGCTAGCGGACTGCTCTCGCTGACGTTGTAGAACCGGGTGGCCTCGAAGGCTGCATGACAAGCACAGACCCACACCGGCACGTTCACACATCCACACACACAAAAAAATGATGACACTCACCATAACTAGGTCATAAACTTAAAAAAGAAAATTCCCATTTCCACAAAAAAAGAAGGCACTTCATAAATCATGGTGCGTTAGACAGTTTTCCTGCTCTGTAACTCTTTAAAGAGCTGTACTTAAAATATTCATCAGAGGCACACCTGGTTCGTAGTAGTCATAGATCTTGACCGGAACAGGTGCTGTCTTGCCCACAATGTATTCCCTGACAGCTTGGAAGGCCACACACGTCATACACTGGCTGGGGATCTAAGAAGGGGTGATAAAAACAGACAAAATATGTACAAAAACACCCAGAAAAGCATACAAATTTAGAGAAGAACAAACATTCTTCACCCCACTTCACCACAAATTCTCCCCAACCCTGTGCAAACACTGGTGGGTAACCCTCTCCTCATCCACCATCACCACACATACAGTATTTTTCGACATGAGCAGAGCCCTGGTTGACACAGCAAAGAAGGATTTGAATTTAACTCACCTCATCAAAGTAGAACAACACTTTTCTCCCATTCAGCTCATATCTCTTCAGACCCACTCGCTTGTCCATCAACAGCTATTGAGGGAGACGAGAAAATCAAGGTCAGTATGTAGGAAAACGCAACTGGACTCAAGAAACTGTACAAACTCCAAGTTTTCCTGGCTTAGTCCTGAAATTGGTCCAGATAGTTTGTAGGGTATTTGTGAGTGTGTGTGTGTGTGTGTGTGTGTGTGTGTGTGTGTGTGTGTGTGTGTGTGTGTGTGTGTGTGTGTGTGTGTGTGTGTGTGTTGATGAAGCACTAAAGCGGGACATGTTTTTTTGAAATACTTCTGTGATGCCTCACATAGTCTAACATAAACCTAGTATTGAACCAGCTTAACATATAAGATACTAACAACTTTTTTAGAAGTAATGACAAAAGGCACAGTTCATTAATAAACACCACACATGAATCTATGCTCTCTCTTTACATTTATCTTTCTGGAGGAAGTAAATGCTATGGTTGATAGTGATGAAAATAAATGTAGACTTTAGGCCAAACCGATCAATACTAAAAAAAAAAAGGCACAATCATGGACAAGGAATACAGAAGTTGCTGTCAAATTAGCATTTGATTCTAACATTAATGGACAACTAGTAGTCAAGCACATGGAATTGGACACAAATAGTAATCAGCACCACGGCGTAATGGACAGCTCCGTCTCATGCTAACCAGGGTTTACTATTCACTGAGATTAAATATAAAAAGCTAAACATGAGACAAAAAACCCTTTTCTGACTATAATGAATCCCTGTTGTCACTGAATGAATCAGTAGCGTTTAACAGTGGAGTACATGACTTCTTGTTCAAAGCTTAAACCACAGAAACAATAATGATGTCATAAATGTCGCGAATACGGGTGATTAGCCTTATAAACATTGCTTGTATAGGCCTCGTTTTGTACTGAACTTCCGAACGTTACTGAACTGAAGACAGTCGGGGCCGAACAGCGCAACTGTATGAATGGTGATGAGTCCACAAACTGCGTAGTGATTATGTATTTCTACACTCAACTAAACAATATGAAGTGAATCAGTAAAGTCATTTAAAATTTACACCTCTAGTACAGTGTTCTTACCACCCAACTGAGTCCACATGGTCTGCATTTAAATGTGCTCTACAACTGGAATGCAAACCATATGCACTCTACCATGACATGACGACAGGGGTGGAAAATGTACAGGTCGCCAATCATGGACTTGGCTAGGCCTATATTAGTCAAAATTAACAAGGCATCCTAGCTTTCCTCTGGGATCACCTGATCAGTGTAGTTTAGTTCGACAGTTTCTGGTGTTTTGTGAACCTTGCGCACAAATGTATAGTTGGGTCAGACATGCATGACCATATCGAGTGTATGAATGAGTAATGGGGAAGCTGTTTACTGCAAATTTGACTGTGTGCATAGAGAGCCAGCAAGTTAATTCCCCCCATGGGGGGATTTTTCATTCTGTCAAAGGTGGCAGCCTTTGGACAGCAGGGGTTTATGAGGTGCTCAGCCTGAGCTGGCGCCACCGAGACACACACACACACACACACACACACACACTCTCTCTCTCTGTCACACATGCACACACATGCGCGCACACACACCAGACAATTGGTCTCTCTGTTTACAAAAGCATTGTTTGTCTATCTAGCAACTAAACACTGCCAATGAACTCCCATAACTCAAATGTTATACCCACAGTGTATTCTGAGTTGTTAAACAAAGCTCATTATATTGGGTGATAAGAGGCCGTGGCTGTGATAGCTCCCAGTCAGTCACCGAACTAATCATTCATGACTACAACTTCCATGAAAGCAACTAGACATGACTGTAGAAGCCAAGCTTGCCACCATAAATTGAGGAATGTAAGTGGCAGTCGGGCAGGCAGCAGTAAAACTCCAAGGGAGGCCAGCAGGGGTGTAAACTGAGCTTGTTAGCCACTACAACTCAGGTCAGGCCTCAACTGACACACTCACAGCAGTATATGTGTGTATGTATGTGTGTGCGTGTTTAACATCTCCCCAGGTAGTCAGAGAGGTGGCTCTTTTAGAGGTGGAAGCCTGCAGACTAAAGCCCTATAACTGTCTAGTAATGAGGGACAGGCTTCTGATGGGTGGCTGGGGAGCTGACCTGAATCCAGCCCTTAAATTCATCATCAATTTTTTTTGCTCTCCATCAGTATTAACCATTTCTCAATTCACCCATCCATCCTACATCTGCTACTCCTTTAACCTAGTTACAGAACATCTGTCTCTTTCCTCTATCCTTTGAAAAGTATAAGTAAGTTTACTCTAAATCTGTAACTCAGGAGGCCCAATAAGGTGTGTGTGTGTTTGGTCTTGTAGGCCCAGGGAGGCCCGATGGCCTCTGACCCTGAGACATTGTAACCCCACAGTGACTGAGCCTTTCTCTTATCATACCTAAAAAACACCATAAAAAAGGACCCTCACCTTAATGGCCATTTCCGTGACACATACAAACACATGCAGAAGCACGAAATACTTTCACATTCACAGCACTGAGAGGCTGAGAGGAAGTCTTTAGGAGCTGTTCTGTCCAACAGCTTCTTACAACAATGGAAAGAATAACAGGTAAACACTTGACTCCTTTCCTTCTCTGACAAATATTTACCGTCTACTGTATGATAGAAATAATATCCCTGTCTAAAGTATGTGTGTTTTTTTAATGCAAGTACGTCAAGGGATGCATCCTGTGTGGGTGTGAATGTGTACACGTGAGCCTGGGGTTTGCAAACGAGTCTGCAATGGAAACAGGAGGAGTCTGATGAATTCCATGACATACTGCGCTTCGTCAAATGGCCTCCAGATGTGGACGCATCTGTCTCTCCTTCTACTACCTACCTTTCAGTTTGGGCACTTACCTGACTGTTTGCCTTGCCTGTCTAGCATTCTGTAAGCCACTATGATCAACAACTACTGGATGTATATGGGTCTGTGCATGTTCAGGATGATGTACAATCTCTAGATCTTTAATAATAGTGTGTCCATTACTGTGTTTACTTACCCGCTCTAGACTTTCAACATCTGCTCGGAAACCAGAAATCATTGGAACTTCTATGACGGCCATGTTGGACGAGCCTGAATGGAGCCACCTAGACAGATAGTCGAGATTACGATGAAAATTGTCAGAAGCAGAGCTGTGCATATGTGTGAGGCTAACAATTTTTTTTGCACACAGTGTTTTCTACCTGGCACAGACTTCTAAGGAGATGTGGAAGTCCATTTTGTCCTGGTGGGCTGCTGGGTCATCATCATCGATGGGAGCACGGCGTTTACGGTTAAGCTCAGAACGGTTGTCAGCACGGCTCCGGGAACGCGAGGAGGGATGACGGGAAGAGGAGGAAGAGGAGGGGGGCTGCAGGTGTCGCTCCTGAAAAGGCTCTTTCAGGTCCACCTTGAGCTGGAAGGCTGGCTTGGATACTGGGTCGGGTAGGTTGTAAGACACATCAATCTACAGACACACAGAGAGCAGTGCAAGGGCAGTATTTAAGAATGGTATCCATGAAAAATGAAACTTTAAATGCTCAAATAGAGCAAGCACCATGGCTTCATGTATGGCATAGTCACCGCCCCTAGAGCCATTTTGGTCCAAACATAAATATTTCAACACCCATTTGATGAATTGCCATGAAATTTTGTGGAAATTTTGTGTTCATGGTGTCAGAGGATGAACCCTTAAGACTTTGGTGATACCCAGACGTTTCCTATAGCGCCTCCAGCAGATCAAAGTTTTCACTTCGCCTGTGAAATACTTCAACATCTACAAGACAGACTGGCACCAAATTTTGTACAGACATTCAGAGTTCCCTGAGGATAAATCCCACTGAATTTGGTGATTCCCTAAGTTTTCCCCAAATGCCACCATGAAGTTTCCATTTGTGGTTTTGAGTGAAACGTCTCAACAACTATATGAACGAACACACCTTCATGAACTTTTCTAACCCAAAAACTTTGAATCTAATCCTATCATTAGTTAACATTTCACGATACACAGTACAGTACTTAGGTGCGAAACTAATCACATTCCTCTCAACCTGAGTTGTACTTTGTGTTTGGTGTTAATATAGCATATATAGCTTATATAGCCCCACAGAGCTGCGAGCATTACTATTGATTTAGTCTGGTTAAGTTGATTTCTTCCTTTGTGATTTTGGCTGTAGCTTTACATTTTCATATACAGAGAAATACTGTATGTCAGATCAGCTGATAGTTTGACATGACGTCTGTTATCACATAGTTTTTTTGTTTGCCAAATATTTGGTATGTGTTTGAGGTAGCTACTTGTTAAAAAAAACAAAATTAATATGTTTTGGCATCATGGGTTGGAAACAAACTACTTAGACTTCAAATATTTAGGACCTCCGGCCTTGCAAAGACTAGAAATTCAGGAAAAAAAGGCTTAGGCAAAACTTTAAAGCATAAACCACAAATCATATTCACTGGACACAAGACATGCATTCAGAAGACTACTATTTCAGCCTGAGGACAACTCACTGCTTTTTAATTTCACAGAAGATTATTATTCCTAGAACTGTACACATTCTGAATAAATCATCCAGTCTGATTTGAAACCTTTGCAAAGCTACTAAATAATAATCCTGAGGCACAGGACGTATACTCATCACATACATGTCTACAAACACACACACACACACACACACACACACACACACACACACACACACGCAGGTCTCTTTGATTGCCCCGCTCTTGTATTTCATTAGAGCCCAGGTGCTGCTGGCCCGAGGGGCTGTCAGAAGAGTCTGTTGACGCACGGAGAGGTGTGGATGGAGAGAAAGTAGAGAGGGAGAGAGGTGTGAAGAAAGAAATTGTGTGTTTGTGTGCGAGAAACCTGCTGAGGAGAACGAGTTGGAAGACGTTTCACAGCAGAGCACAACATCCGCTGCTGTAGCTGGCTCTGCCTCAGTCAAATCGAGTCATATCTCAAATACAGGTTTCCGAAAAACAGGACTTTAAACATCCTTGATCACACATGTTTTTTTCATTTATGTCTTGTTTAGATTTAAAACAGACAAACATTTAAACATTGGTGATAAGAAGACAGGGTAAAATATCATCCAACTAAGAGGAAAAATGACTCCTACTGTTTATGAAAGGGGTTTTTGTTTGTCTGTGACAAGGTAGGAAGTAAACAGCATCCTGTCCAGGAGACCACAGGAATAAACAGGAATGTTCAACACGTTCCAAAACAACTGGCTAAACTCTACCAGATTACTCCAATTTACAGGGAGGAATTTGGGCATTGTGGGGCGACGGCGACGGACTGTGCCGCCAGATTCTTGCTGTGAACCAATTAAGCATTAAGCAAATAAGCATTACAGTTCCTTTTTGGGTTTTTTGGGGGGGGAATCTTCAAGGTTGCAAGTGTGTCTGTTTTGTGTGAGCTTATGTGTGTGAGCACCACAATACCTGCATGAGACAGCAGCCTTCTCCTTTAGCGCTGACAAAAAGGCCTGTGGGGATACTGGGGATCTGAAAGAGAGAGGGAGAGAGCGACAAGAAAGAAGAGAAACAAAGAGAGTCAGAGGGGGCAGGGGGAGGTGAGTGAGTCATTTATCAAGTGAATGAATGCTGTAGCCTGCTGCACTGCCACTAGTTCCCTGGCTACTAACCAGCAGGCCTTAATTGCCCCCAATTAAGCTGACACCACTAATCACAGCAGAGGAACATGCCCGGCAGAGAGAACGCACTGCACTCTCACCTGAACCACTCTGGCTGCCTGATGGAGCACGCTTACACGCACACACACACACACACACACGCTTACACACAGCAGCGCTGACCTGACGCCACAGTGCCCCGGCCAATGTAGTTCGTGCCCACACTGTCAAGTTTGTAATGTGTGGGCAAACAGTCCAATAAAACACAGTTATTAAATCAACAGACCAACAAGGTGCTTTTGGGAAATCCAGCCCAGTTAAGCCTGGTTTGGTTTGGCAGTGTGAAAAGGTCCTGGCTACTAAACAGCCGGACATAGAAACACAGAGATTAATGTTTAATGCCAGACTGTGGCTCTGGTACATAGTTACTCATCAATCACTGCAATAAAGATGGAAAAGTTTCTAAATTGTAAGAAAGCACTGGGGTTTCTCTCAAGTAAAATGCCTCCCTCTGAAGTACTGGCAATCATTAAGGGAACTGACAATTAATGTTGACAAAGAGCTGTCATCTGGGATACACGATCTAAAGAGATCAGCACGGCAAATAGCTTTTTGTGCCTCATCTGCACACAAAAACACTTTTATTAATCATTGTTACCATGTTACCATGTTATTACCTTGGCACTCTGGAGAAGTTTCTTGTTCTCCCTGTTGAGTTCAAAGGTCTCCTGGAAGTCGAGGTTGGTGGAGGCCAGTGAGATGGTGAGGTTGACCCCTCCTACATAGGACAGGATGGCATACTCCGACAGAGCCTGCAGAGCTACACACGTGTCCTGCACAGGAGTTTAACAAAGATCTACATTACACATGCATTTTGGGACTGATAAAATGTATTTTATCTTGAGTAGTATCAGCTTATATCTGTAGCGTCATAAGTGCTGCATTATTTTTATTAGATCACGGAATGATGCTGCTACAAGTGGCTGGAGAGAAACCTAAAGAGATACCTGTGTGGATGAGAAGCCACCCAAAGCATTCCTCTGCTGGGAGAGCCATTTGACCACAGGCAGGGCAGAGGCCACATCTCCGAGAAGGGTGTAGGTCAGAAGACCATAGGCTGTCATCTCCACCTCTGCTGACACCACTGGGAACAAACAAGAATAAATTATAATGATTGTCATTTGGATTCTGCATTTTAATTTCAGCATTTAATATCAGATTTGTGTGGTTGTCCAAAAGGATGACAGAAAGCAGCTAATACTGATGTAACTGACTCAAATTTAATAGCTGTGCAGTATACCTGACTGAGAGAGACCGTCGCTGAAGCCCATGAAAGTGTCTTCATCTGTCATAGTGCTGCCAGTCAGACTCCAGTGGGTGAGTCCATCTACAAAGACAAACAAAGTGAGATAAAGACAGAGAGGACGCAGGGGCGGCATCCCGTATCATATGACTCATTATATCAATATCCTAATTGTCTGAATCTTTCAGCAACTATGCAACCAAGCCCTCTGTCTTCATTGTACTTGGGGAATAAAATTATTGTGATCAAGTAAGAACATTGTTGTGTTCCCCCTAAACTCTGTTAAATCTGCCAAAACTTGCAGAAAGTTTCAGTTGAGAGGAAGAGAAGGAAATGGCCAAAGGAACCAACAGTGAGATAAGAAACAGGGGAGGAAAAGGGAGGAGTGGATTGAGCTACTGCTGTGGACTACAGCAGCCTCTTTAACAGTTGTTTCTTTCCTACATCTTGTGCCTGACTGCTTGTTCAAACTGGAGGCTTTAACTGTAAATCTCTAACGGTTTTTGTGCTGTTCCAAAGATCTGGAAAAAGAAAGAAGCCATTTATTTTTATGTGTCTGCATATCAAAATATTATTCTATTATTTTTCCAATAGTGCAATAGTTTTGTTGTTACAGAACATTTTCATTTAACATCTGGTCTTTGTCACCTGGTAAAACATCTGTTGTCCAGGAAGTTCTGAATGAATGAACCTCCAGTGACTTGCTGACTGTGTTGCACACTGTGATGAGTGTGGCAGTACCTTGTGTGATGGCCATGTGGTTGAGGCGGCGCAGGGCCAGCGGTGCGTAAGGGCTTCGTAGCAGAGCCAAGGCGTATGCAGACAGGGCCGTGGTGTAAGGGTCATCGGCAGAGTATGTGTTGCTTTCCAGGAAATCTTTGGCTTTGGCCACTGCCACCTTCTCTTCCTGAAAGAGACAGGACAGCACACAAATGAACGTGTGATTACGGTAATGATTAACAACAGAGACAGAATTTTCAAAAGTGTATTTTTTGTTTAAATGTTCTGAATTTGGTCTAATGGGTGGCATATTCCTGGACACATTTATGTATATTTCACCCACTGGGGTTAAACGTCTGTTAGATCCTGCAAATTCGCCCTTCCCCCCATTTTTGACTAACTGTACACATTCCTCGTTTTATTCTTAATTATACACATCAGGTTAATTGTGGCTTAATTTTCACTGTGATATGTTTGGAAGAGATTGATCAATAAAGTTTTGAGAAGATATGCTTTAACTATCAAGAACAAATCACATGTCACAATCATATTAATGAGAAGGTAAAAATGTTTTATTCCAACTTTATGGGCAACAGTGTATAATTTATGTATGTATAGTTTATTTTTAGGATTTTTGTGTGTGATGCTGATGGGAGCCATCCTACAAAGTGAAAATTGTGAGCTGCTGAATGCGCTGAAGCTACGCCCACTCGTGGGAGCAGTCAAGCGACTGAATTTTGAAGCGACTGAAACGTGTCAGATGAAACACTCTGAGCGAGATGAATTAATCTCCATGTCTCTGCTAGCGGTGCAGGGGTTTGCTCAGGGTGGCCTCAGTGTGTCATCGAGCCACCCTTTAGGACGGCCCAAAAAATCCTGGACTGAAAACTGGTGGAAAACTGTTTTAACCTCGAACTCCACATTTCAGTAATATATTGTTCTTAGTCTTTTGAGCAACTATTTTTCAAAATGTTTTATGTATTTTGAAAGAAATCTCAGAATTGCCTTTACACAGACTTTAAAGTGGAAAAACAAATGGAAAAGTACATTAATTTGCTACAAATTGCCTGTCAAGATTATGACAGTTGATACAATTTATTTGTAAAAGTACACACACGCACACACACACACACACACACATCATCGTCACCATCATCATCACTGTTCAACAGTTTAGAGGCTGTCCTTTCCAAACTCACAACCGTCTCCTCTGCTCAGTTGCAGTTATTGAATAAACATTCATTTTGGCCATTAAAAAGCTGAGGGTTGACTTTCATCTCATGCAGATGTGACCTTCCCTCTCATCCCTGAGATGATAGGCCTCCAGAGCCACTCACTGTAATTGCAGCAGTCATCTTTTAATTAAGTGAAATTGGAGGGGGGTTGAAGGTTCTGCTTTGATGTGAAGGATACCTTCTCAGTTTTTATCAGTTGTAAAAGGACAGACTCTTAGAAGAAGCCCTTTGGGACAGATAGCAGAGGAAGGGTGGGGTAGGGGGTGGGGGGGGGGGGGTCAGATGGATGGAGAGGAGCCAGGGAGAGGAAATGCTAAATAAAGAGTCAACTATGTAGATAAATGGAGAGCAAAGACAAAAACAATCAGAGGTTTAGAAGCTGTCATATTGCCAGAGGACGATTTCATACTGATTGTGTTGTAACTCTTCCTTTTCACACGTGGTTTAGTGATTGAAAAGCAGATATGGTGTTGATGTTGAATTATTGGGGATGGCTATTTGTGACAAAGCCAAGCAAAAAACTGAGAGAAAAAGTACAGCAACAAGGAAAAAAGCAGAAAGGAGATAGGGAGCAATGCAACTGAGGTGTCTTTCATAGAGCTTAATTGTCTCTGCATGTCAGACTAAATCTTTTGATGTAGTCCAAAACGTGATTAGATATTAGATTAGCAGCACTGGGGCATAACAAATATGACTAGGCAGACTGCCAGCACATCCATCTTCACAACTATCAGGAATGCAGAGATACGTCTACACACGACCTGTACTTAAATTCACAGCAGGCTGGTAGGATGGGCTACAGGAATAGGTGGTTCAAGTGGGACAGGTAGTGTGCTACGTGCTGCTCATAATGATTAAATGACTTGTTTCTTTTAACTCACTGACATCATGATTCAATTTATACACCACTACATCTGCTGTAGGTGACAGATCAGACAAAGTGGAGCATTTGAACTTGTTTTCTTTACTGGGCTTGTTAAAGTACCGTCTCATTAAAAGCTGTTTAGCTCAACACTGTGCGGTGATGCTATTTTGTTGGACTGCTCACCTCTGTGGTTATCCCCGTCTCCAAGAGAGCGGCTACCACATAAGCCGTAAGTGAGATCTTCCCATGGATCCCTCCCTGTGGATAGAAGCACACATTACCTTTCAGTTAATTTCACATCATAGAGACCTCCGTCCTATAAAACTCGCCGAAGTCTGAATAATATTTCATCCAAACATTCATGTCATTAAATCATGTAAATTCTGGAGCAGCTATGAGGTTGGCAGAATTTGAAAAGGCCTCAAGAAAAGGTATCTTAGTAAACAACACCTCAGGCTTCAGTTTTTCTCCAGTGTAAATATTTTTTGGCTTTTTTGGCCAGGAACCTTCGGCTGTAAATTTCTTCTTAAGCTTGGTTGGGTGGAGGTCTGACAGTACAAAATTAGCTTTCAGCTGACACATAAACACACTGAAAACAAAATTATTAAACCCTTCCTTTCATTTCGATTGCTCCTTCATGACATGTAATTGGGACTTAATAAAATATTGGGTCATGTTTGTTCCTGCTTTTAACCTTAACCCCTACCCAACATCTATCCACAAAGACACAAGCCTACCTGCAAGTCTTTGTTGAGGATGCGTCCCATGGCTGGGAAGGAGCCATCATCTCGCTGATGTTTGATGAGCCAGGACTTGGCTGCACGAAGCTCCTCGGGGTCAATGAAGATGAAACCCCGAGACTGAGCAAAGGACTTGAGCACAAATGCTGTCAACCTAGAGGGAGAAGAGATGGAGGTGGTGGGTGTGGGGGTGAGGGGTTGGAAAAGCGATAAGAGAGGAGAGATATCTAAGATCCTTTAAAACATGTGCTGGCAAATCCCAGAAAAATACTTAACTATCAAGAGTTTGACGGCAATCACCAACAGAGTGAGAAGTTTTCCAAGCAGTAACACTCTTTCAATCTGTCAACAGAGGGGGAGGGGGGCTGATAGAGAAGAATGTAGATGGAGGGATGTTTTTGTCAAAGATAGCGAGAGAAAGGACTGGTATGTATAGACGGATCTGAGGAAATGGAAAAAAGAAAGGAAGTGAGGAGGGGAGCAGATGGGTGCGGCAGGGTTTGATCATCGCTACAGGATGCGGCAGCTGTGCCATTGAGAATGTGAAATCTCACACAGACCACTCATGTATCTTTCTGCATGTATGTTGGAGATTCCCCAAAAGCATTCCTCGATTTATACAAACACGGACCTCAGGGACGGAGGTTGTGAATCTGGCTGGCCTGGTAGTGCAACTGAAAGTTTATGAGCCATGACTTCAGTGGGCCATGGCGGAGAAGGACCAGGGGAACCACGAAGAAAGGCCAAGGTCAGCCCTGGGGGACACGGCTGAGCTAATAAACACACACTCATCCATAAACAACAGACCTCCCGGTAGTGGTCGAAAGCTGCAGTCCTTGGCCAACATCTCCTCGGTGACAGCAAGACATTCCATTACAGCACCCCCTGACCACAACTGACTTATAGGACGAGGCACGCTGCTTACCATAAAAAGAAAGAAATACAAGATGGAAATGAAGAAATAAACAAACAGGTCGTGCTCTAGTTTCTCAACACAGCTCGTAAGTGAGAGCACAATCCAAGAAAGAGCACCAGGGGAGATGAGTAGGAAAAAAAGAACCTTGCTCTCATAAAGCAAAACATTAAATCTTCCCTGGCTGGAACCTGAATGTTATTCCTCCCCGGAGACAAAACTAGGGATGAAGGCGCAAGCCTGTTGGAATTTTTATAATGTTAAGTAATATCGTGTCACTGGCTTTAAATGTCAGGCCCCAGGGAAAGGTGCTGAAAAGTGTAAATATGATTTAGTTTGGGGAAGGAAGGAAGCACTAGACAGGCTCACTTGGTCCTTGGCTGGGGTCACCCTCTCCGGATTCTCCCCCCGCCTCTTGTTCTTTCTCCCGTTTTCTGACTTCTCACTTCCAAATCCCTTCTCTGAGCTACCCTTATCCATCTCCATGCTTCAAAGAGTAGATCTGAAGGAATTTTTTTAAAGACAATACATGGGTGTGTTTTATGATAAAGCCTCGGTTGACAAGCTTAAAGCGGGAATGTTATGAGTTGGACTTGGAGAACGCGTTCCTCACTCCACACCGCAAGTGTTTTTACTATTGAGATGTTGCTGGTGTGTTGTTCTGGAAAGCATCCAGAGGTCTATCATTTAAACTTAGATTAAACTTGATTACGCCAACATATTACTAATGAGGGATTCGGGTTATGGGTAGCAGCCATGAGGCTGCTGAAGCTGAAATGATGGATTAGGTGCTACTGCTGCTACTATTGCAACAGGGAAATTAAATCAAGACACGAGTAAAATGTTAGCAAATGTCTGGCTGTGGCTGATCATTTCTCTATCACCATTTTGTGGATACGTCT
Organism: Sciaenops ocellatus; assembly: GCA_033000465.1. NCBI lineage: Eukaryota > Metazoa > Chordata > Actinopteri > Sciaenidae > Sciaenops > Sciaenops ocellatus. Next base: position 13,997,569 of record CP136882.1, on the reverse strand, counting down.
AGATTTTCAATTCTAAGGATTACTTTTGCAGGCTGTCTGTAAACGATAGCTTCATGACAAGACTGCATGACTTAATATTTGGTGGTTTTGATGGCTTTATTTGTACAAATACACACTACTTCAGTGGGCCCATAGCCAAGCTATAGCAAAAGAATGAAAAACCTCAGCTTGCCAGTTTGGCACAGGACTGCAAATAGCTATTAGGTTAATACAGCAGCAGATATCAGTTCTTTCAATCTCTGGTATTCAGCCCCCCAACCCTGCTTACGCTGTCAGATCAGTCTTTGGGCAGACACAAATGCCATGCCAGCCTCAACATGTAGAGCCCAGGACTGAGACTGTCAGAGAAAATGAAAAAAAGAGAACTGCCCCGCTCTTAAAAATAATTATATAAGGAGGGAGCACACTTTTGACAAGTTTGTTAAAAGCTATTTATTAGTTTCAAATTGACCTTTCTCTGTTGGCTAAAATGAAAGAACATGTGGAAACTTGAGGGCTTCCTTTAGACAAACTGTCTTTTTTTACTGGGTTTGTCGGAGAGTTGAGGTTTATGCACAGGGCAGAGGTACACAGTGAGAATTAGGGGGGGTTGGGACGTTTTGTGTGTGTGTGTGTGCAAAAACCTCATGAGACTTCCTGATAACAACAGTAGAAAGAAAATAAAATCAATGGGGAGATTAGAAAAGAATAACAGTTTAACAGTTAACAGTTCACAGCAGTTAAAAGGGCTAAAGTAAGTGGTTAGGCAAATAATGTTGCCTAAAAACCAACACATGTATGCACAAACTCACACCCAACAATGTTCCCTTGAGTCTGTGTTGCTGTATTTGCAAAATAGCAGGTAGTTTTCATTCAACTCAACATGAAAAGGAGCCAGGGGTTAAAAACATACTCTATCACCCTTATCATTCCCTGTCAGTGTCTCCCCTGCTTTAGATTACATTAAGTCAGTGAACTTTCAGCCCACTCTCTGCAGTGTTAACAGCCTTGGCAACAGAGAAAGCCAGTGCTGCAAACCAAACCATTCCTGCCAGCCCTTGTCATTATGTTCAATCTTTTCATTAGATCCTGTCAATTTCCACTCAGATACATTTTACAAGCTGGAATACATTAACACTGCATTACGGGTGCTTTTAAGCGGGCAGTAAATGCACTGCTCTATTCGTGAACTCTGGAAGTAAAAACAAAAGCCGGGCTTGTTTTGGATGCAAATATGTTGTTGATGGATTCATTAAGTGTCCGATGCAGGTTTACTGAAGGTTCAACATCTAAGTTGTGCCCACAACCCACACTTGTTGCCCAGGGTGCCAAGTAAAACTCCAAACCGCTGCTTGTTACATCCTCATATCCTCTCACAGTCATCACGGGAAGAGTTCAAGGTTTCCATAGCAGTTTAATGTTACCAATTACACCCAGTTAGTGAGTCATTAAGAGGCATGCTCCACTTCTATTTTCTAGGCCACGTTAAAAAAAGGTAGAAAGTCATTTGGTGAGGTGGCTCCAGACAACTTATAACACTGTCTCCAATAGTGGCATTAAGAGCTCGTATGTGGGGCCAAAGCAGCATGGGTCCACTCAGTGCCACGGATATGAGCCCTGATTAACTGCAAATAAATCTTGACAGCTTTGCCTACCTCAGGGATCCAATTATGCAGTTTGTTTATGATTCTCTGTCGTTTATGTAACCTGCTGTTTCACAGTGTTAGCTCTATTAAATATCATAATACCCACCTCAGCTCATAAATCAACCAGAGGTATGCACATTGTGCATGCCCCCTCAAAATGCAAGCAGTGGAGCTCCCCATTGAGAGCATTGATTTCAGTTTTATAAATACCATGAGATGGTTCTGTCTGCCTCCCTGCCCCAAGGAGTGTAAACATGAAATAAACACTCGCTGGTGAGTTAAACACATCAACAGGAATAGATTAATTTGAGCGCAGAGATGCTGATAAAATCTTCGTTGCTTTGGCCAACAATGTCCCAGTTAGAGCTGAAGAATGTGGCTGCAGCTAAGCATAGTTTGGCTGGTATGAGTTGTGTAAACTTTAACAGCTACATCTACTATGACTTACCACATACTGCCAGAGGAATCCCTTTCTCCGAAGGCACTGTAGGATCCATCCTGCCGTTTGTAGGTCAGTTGTCTCTGGTAGCCTGGATACAAGTAAAGAATAGCCCCTCAAAATCACTGAAAAATTACCAAAATGATTTACACACTTTTTTCAGGTTGTACAGAGCCTGTCATGTCTGTAAGTCAAACTGAATATTATATCTGTCCTGATATTTTGTCAAAAAAAACACGGCCGCTGCTCAAAAAAGCATTCCATAGGATCCTCGCATACTGTATATAATGAGATAAATGCAAACGGTAACAGATTTGAAAGTAAATTGTATTTAATGTTCTAGAAAAGTGTCAGGGTGTTAAGTATGGGTTCTTTTTCATCTCATGATCTTTGAAGTTAAGGCAGGAAACGAGGAGCAACAAGGTGAGACTGAACTCTGGGCTATATTTTACAGGTGGTTCAAAGACTGGCAAAAGTAGCACTTCAACATGGGGTGTTTTCCTGACCTTGAAATGACATTTATTTGGTATTTTCATGCAGTGCACAGTGCACACAGAGGGGTGCAATGAGCTGCATGCAAATTACATGAGGCACGGTGAACTTTTTTTGTGCAGGGCGAGCTACGCCTGCATATATGTATGAAAATACCAAGTGTGCTTGGACATGCCCTTGTAGTTCTTGCACACATGACAACGCGCTTTTCACTGGCCATTGCAATTGTGCAATTATAATAGAGTAACTGTGCAAAGGTGTCCAGGAGCTCCATGCAAAATGGGTGATTGACAAGCTTTTGTAACATTTGGTTAACATGGAAATCATAGTATGTTTGTTCCTGTACTTTATACAGCCCAGCAGCTAGATTTCATACTTGTAATGATGCAAAATCTTCATGATTTCATAAGGTATGTGGTGCTTAGACAAAAGTCTAAACTTTGAACTATTCTGGGATCCCGAGGCTTCTTTCACATTGTAACAATTCTTCTTAGAGCCAGCTCTAGGTCAGCTTCAATGTCATTTCCAGTGTCAGGATGGTGAGTATAACTCTTGAACTCTGACACCTGTCCAAGGCTTGTGCACAACTCTTTTATAGGACATCTGCAGGAACGCCTGTTGCTGGTATAGCAAAAGTCAAGTGAGAGTTACTGAAGGTTAGTGAGTCTTTGTGAGAGGAAGTGGAGGAAAGATTGGTCTGGGTACCTCCAGCTTCATGTTCCAATACATGATCCAAAGTATTAAGTGCCAGCCAGGCCAAAGCTCCTCTGTCAAGAAATCCACAGTTCCACAAACAAAAACCTTTATCCAAGGTAAACTTCACTCCAATAGTTTCCAGAAAACCCAACAACAACGTACAACTTGCCAACAATTAGAAAACATTCCTTCCGCTCAGCATTAAGTCACCGCTCACGGTCGGCCAATAGGGATTTGACTTTTTGAGATTCACGGCACACTCTGAGAGCTTAATTGACGCTTTTGTTTCCTCTGTTTAAACAGCTGCTCGGTAATTGAAGGATTTTGGGAATGCTGCACATCTTTTGGTAAACATGTCATCAGTTATCTGACCAGTAGTCCAGACAGGTGGAATCTGTGGTACCAAAGGCGATCCTTCATCTCAGTGTCTACTATTGGATCACAGATTCAGGTTTGTCCAAAGTAAGTAGTCAAAGAAAACAGTTTGTAAGAATTAAGAGCTCTTGGTATTCCACATAAATCTGACTGCGTCAGATAGTTTGTTACATAGAACCATCTGGGAAGTCATCATTGGAAACTGGGAAAGAGCGGGCACTTTCACGTAGTCAAACAACGCTGTCAAACTCCAGTCGGAATTATATCGAAAGTCGAAAGAGTATTTTTAAAGCTTAGCAAGGACGTCATCTTTAATCCACTGTTTTGTTTTGTTTTTTACCTTGCAGTAGGTAGTCAGTTGCCTCATTTTCAACCTCAGGGCTGAGCTGCCTGGTCTTCTGCAGGTACTTGAGAACAAAGACGTTGGGGGCAAAATGGATCATGTTCTGCTCCCCGCATCCAAAGGGCAGCCGCAACAGCTTGTCCAGGTTATTAAGAGTTGGCCCCATCACATCGCCTAATACACGTGCACACATTCAGACAATATTTATTCACAGTGCAAAACGTATTGTAGTTTCATTCAAATGTAAGTTTTACTAAGCTGAGCTAAAGCTTGAAGGATAATATAAGAGTATAATGGAAATAATGGTTGAATACAAGTTTCTTTCACACAGTAATATGTGTATGCACCCACACTTGAAAAGATTTACCAATCATAAATGCAGTAGCCCTCTCAGATCCAGGCACCATGTTGTGTGGGACCCCCAGAGTGAAGGCCTCATTGTGGTTCTCATCAGAATCTTCCTTCCTCCAGATCTTAAACTCACCAACTGAGCCCCAACCTGTCGAGAAGCCTATGTGACGCACCTGGGTGAACAAACAAATTATTATTTAAATGATGAGTAAAGATAAATGACTGCAGCTCGTATATAAATGCCATGAAAGAGTCAAACCTGTCCAGCAAATTGCCCATTGCCCACTGTCCACTGGAGGATCACAGATTCATTGGATGGATGTAAACCATGGCCAACCTGGAAAGAGTAATGCAGACAGGCTGAACACTTCTGGGGGAATACAGATATATCATCTGTCGTATTTGTTTGTGTTCTTTGGTCATACTACAACTGGGAATCAGAACACAAATAGATAAGAGTCAACAAGAAAACATTACAAATCAGTGAACCCACTTTAGAAAGCAGCTGGTGCTCCCTCATACTGAGCACTAACAATGTCTTTCTGCCAAGTGTCGGTGATGCCAGTGTGATTCACTCACTCACCTCCCGCACACAATCACAAACACAAACATACAAACAGACCCATGTTGGGCACATTTCCTCTCTGATACTAGAGTTTCACTGTGTAATCACATTAAACCAAAGACCATGCAAGGCTGAACACCACAGCTCATCCAACCCAAAATGCCATTGTCACCCCCCCCAAGAAAATAAAAGAATCCTATTGGGCTGTAATATGCAGTCTTTTTAACTGCCGCCTTTGATGAATGGTGCGAGGCTAATGATGGGGATGGGGTGCAGTGTGCCAGCCAGAGAGTGCCATGCGAGCACCAGGCCATGGATCAGTGAGTGTCCTCAGTGACATCAGCCCGTTAAGCGTGACCTTACAGGAAGGCACGCCAGTAAAAGTGGCGCCAGTCCTCCTAACACACAGACCCCATGGAGTCTTTTTCACTCTCTTCTCTTTGTGTCAGGAGCATCCACTTATGACCTGATCACCAATCTGTTGCACTTGTCAGAGCAGGATATTTCATCATTTTATGTGCTCATCTGTTTACCCACTTAACAGTTGATCAATTGTTGCCTACCTATAACGCTAAACCAACACATATATTCATCTAACCACTGACCCACAGGAGCCTCAGTACCAGAGATTAAACTTTTATATACAATTCATTTACATGTTTTCTTAATTCACACAAAGAACAATGTTTTCTTCTATAATCCCTTTATGTCCTTACCTGTACCACGCCCCCCTTCCAACTGATCCAGAAGCTGCGGAACTCATCCCAGGAGAGGATGCCTGGTGTGGAGGCACTGACCAGGGGATCACCCATCTTGCCTACGGAGATCCAGGAGCGAGTGTTTTGTCTACCCCCAAGTACGATCTCCAGCATCTCTGCGCTGTCATGGGGGCTGGCAGAGAGGGCAAAATGGGCATCGTTGTGTGTCTTCACTGACACGTGGAACTGGTTCATCCTGGCCGGCTTTTTCACGTACTGATACTCATATTTGTTGGGTGTGGAAATGTGGATTCTCTCTAAGAGTGGAAGTATTAGATACACACAGGAATTTTTTTGTGAAATCAACTAGAACAAACATTACACATAAATCAATAGAAGACATACAAAAGGAATTTATCTCCCATTGGTCCTGAAGAATTATTAAAAATTATATGATGTCAGGAAAATATACACACTGACCATTGGGACAGAAGAAGACACTGTATGTGTATTCTCTGGGAAGGCCTTCCGGCTACAAGGAGAGTGACAGAAAGAGAAATAGTTCCACAATATATAATGAAAAATAAAAAGATAGCAACAGGTCTCATTTAAATTATAACCTAATGTTGAAAAAATACAATAAAGCAAGTCTTCTCTATCAAGTGATCAATATCACCTCTCTTACCTCCACCTGGACAGTCCTGCGAACATAGTCCAGGCCAATTGGGGTCCTTCTTTCATCCACATCGTTACTCGTTTTGCCCATCTGGAGTCCATCTGAACAGCAGCTTGGTTCACTGTAGGCAATAGCACGGGCTATCGTGGCAACAGAGAAAAGAATCAGCTTTCTTTCCTTCAATTATGTCAACCCAAACCAGCCCCAAGGTCCCTAAAGAAGCTGAAGAACATGTGAAAGTGGCATTGCTCTCCAAAACCACAAGCGTTACTGGTTTTACCCACTCAAAGAAAATCTATTCATAAGTTATTGCCCACATTTATATGGAGTATGTGTTATTAAATAAAAAGCTAATAGGACTGGGAACATTGCGGTTGGGGGAGGATAAGCCTGTTGTGCCATGTCCCGTGTGCCTGAGCCCAGTCTAGACATTGAGGCTCATCCTATTGATCCAAAATACGTACATCATAGTAATGTTACAAATTGTCATGGGCTTTGGGAAAACATCAAAATTTGTTTTAGAACACAATAATCACTGTTACCTGACAAGGCCATATCTCTAACGTCAATTGTGGACATCAACATAGGTTACACGGGACAAACATGTCTGTAAGAGGACCAGTTCTCTTGCTCAGGAGTACATTGGAAATGTGGCCCTGTGCCAGTGGCGTTTCTTTGTGTGTGTGTACTGAGAGGGAAACACAAGGGGCCAGGGGACTAGGAGTGGGGCCATGGGGGGCCCATTGACCGCCAGTGACCTGCAAACTCATCAACATGCCACTGAGTGTCACAGCACAGCTCTGGTTGCTCCCCCACTGCCGGCCTGCTTTGTTCTCACATGCGCTCTGGAGGGGACTGTTTGTAACTCTGGGTGGGTGACCAGATCACACACAGCTCAGCTCCTTGGCAGAGCTCAGAGCTCTGCCTTAAGTCAAAGGCTTGCCTTTTTGTAAGGCATCACACTGAGGGCACTGGTGAAAGGCTGCTATTTTTTTTGCCACTTGAGAATTCAAATAAGAGCATTTCCCTGATCTAGCACAAGCTGATCTGTATTGTTTACATGAGCATTAAACCTCTGAAGCAAACCTTCAAAACAAAGGCTGAGTCTGCCTCCTTTCTGATCATGCAACTGGGATTGTGGGACAGAAAAAATGGTTGAATCTTAAATAGTTGTAGTATTATAACATTACTTGTTCCTTTGTGGTTATTTTTCTATTAGTACAACCATTCATTTTATATAAACTCAACAAAAATCTAAACAAAACACTTTTGTTTTTAGACTTTTTATGCGCTTAAAAGATTTATTTGTCTCAAATGTTGTTCACAAATTTGCTCAAATCTATGTGTGTGAGCACTTCTCCTTTGCCAAAATAATCCTTCCTCCTGACCACACCTGGTTTATAATATCAAGATGCTGATTAAACAGAATGACTATTGCATAGGTGTATTTTGGACTGGTCACCATAAAAGCCACTTTTATTTTGAAAAACGACATTTCTTAGGTACTGAACTGTGGCTATTATCCATAGGGATACCATTTCCCCCCCCAGAAGGACAAAGTTATGTGATCCAAAACAAAAGTGTTTTATTTATTCAATTATTTATATTTTTGTTGAGTTGTTGTATTGTGATGTCCAACAGTGGAAATTCATGTCTGGAGTTGCAAACGGTGATGTCTGATATCTGGCCATCTTACCTCAATTTGCCCTATGATATTGTGAGAAAATGTTTCTCTCTTTGGAACAAGATATTGTATATTGTATATTCAGTGTTTACACTTAATATATAGTACCTGTGATGTTTGCTGACCCCAGTTCAGTGAAAGACAATACAATGGATGTAGGTGTAGCCTCTCCAGGAGCAACACACTTCTTCCTGGTGAGATGGTGCTTTCCAGGGTGGCCAACAAACTTGATGCCTTTCGGAACTGAGACTTTCACATGAACCTGTGAGAGGAGAGGAGAGAGGAGGAGACACATCAGAGGCAACTGATCTCCTCTGACAGACCACAATGACATCATTTCTGCAGGCACGCCCCTCCCTCATATAGCGTGTTCTCCTCAAAGCTCTGAAAGCGAGGGAGAATTTTTAAATCACATTGTGAATTTTCCATGCTGACTGACTCATGCTTCTCAAGCTCCCTGAAGGATTAAGTTCCACTCATCGTCCAATTTTCACAGAGGGCTCAGTAATGCAGAGGGATCTTTTAACTGTTCTTTATCCACACGCCACAAGTCGTAAATAACTGAGCAGAAAATATAGGAATCACATGTTGCTGGGGTGGACATCAAAGAAAGAGCTACGCTGGTTTGCATATTCACCTAACATGACATCAGGGCAGCACACGCACAGGCTATTTAACAGGCTCATCTGCAAACATCATGATGTCATCAGTGTGGAGCGCAGGATGGACCCATTTAAGGCCAAGACAGGGCTTAGAGGGCTAGCCAAAGCGAGCACTAAAACATATTTCTGGGCTAATCTCATATCTCCACATTACAAACCTGTGCTTCCTTTTACCACCATTTCCAATCCCCCAGTACCTCTGGGCCTACCTACCTGCAGTTATTCCATAACAAGCTTTTATCACATTGTTTTGACATCACGCTGGTTCTGCTAAATGCAGAATAAAAATGACTTTAAGGACCATTGTGTCGGTTTGTATGTTTTAGCCCTTCACCTGTGAAGCACATCATGTGTTTTTAGGTTGGTTTCCAGCACCTGGAGAATGCTTTGTGTCTTCTCTGTGAACCTCAGTCTTCACTTCAAACACTGACACTGTGACTGAAACTGAGGTCAGACCATGAGCATTATTGTTCAGATTGTAGAGCCCTCTGAGAAGAGTTTGTAAATTTGGGTTATACAAAAGAATTAACTTTTGACAATTTTGAACAATCAGTTTTGTGTATGTATGAAAAACATTGTGCAGATTATTCACCCAGGTCTTACCAAAGTTAAATTGACTTTAAGACCTTTTACCACACAGAATGCAATACTGTCTCACCATCATACTGGTCACATCTGTACTGACAATACATAGTTATTTTATTATCACATTTTCAGCATTTCCCCTCAAAAAAGAACAATTCTTGATAATACAGCGAATGAACTTATTGCGATCTGGATAAGTGACAGAAAGTTTATCCTGCCACCCAAACCCCACTGGGGTGTCTTGAGGATGTGGCAAGGGTGCCTTAAGATTTATTTATTTATTCTGACTCAGGAGTTTTTCAGGAGTTCAGTAAAGGTTTTGAAATGGCAATACATCTCAGTCCTCAAGACAGTCATTGACAACTCAATCTGGGACGTCGAAAAAGAATGAGCATTACCTGACTGTTGGTGTAATGTACAGGCTGCCTGTGAACTATGGACATCCATCATTGTCAGACCTACTGGGGTATTATCCTACCATCATATATGATGTGATCTGGCTCTGTCATCCCTGCAGGTGCTGTGGAAACCTTTGCACTGATTTAAACCATCCATTAGAAAATGGCAAACAGTAATCTAGAATGCACATGCACAGCATTTAAGCTGTATCCCTGTAAAGAAGTGGTGCTATTGGCCTCTTCTGAAATATGCTTAAGACGAAGAGTGTGAATTTGTTCTGTGTGAAGGCGACTGCTGATGAGCCTTATTGCACATATGCTGCGAGAAGACACTTGTTTCCTCCCATTCATCAACTTACCTCAGAACAGGTTGGCAGGTAGTTGTAGACAGTGAGAGGAACTTTGGTCTGCTCCCCTCTGATTAAGCTGTAGGGCAACGTGAAGTCAACAAAGAAAGGCTTGAAGGTACGAAGCTCCACTCTCTTTGCTAAGCCAAGCCCCTTTTCCTCTGACAGGCCAACAGCTTCTGTCACCCATGTGGTGATCGAATCTGGCACATCCAGTCGCAGCTCAGCCTCCCCAGTTTCAGAGCTGTCAGTGACACATATTGAGATACAACTTGAGTGACAGACTTAATTGCACAGTGAAGGAAAATGATTTTAGCATCTTAGCATTTATGTTAGTAACACCTGTGTCAACAACGACACCTGCAACGATGTAACTACAGCAAACACTCCGAAATGGATAGGTGAGAGGGACAGTCAGGTGTTGACCAGATCTGTTTCTTTGAATGAAATGGGCTGAGATCATTATTGGCAACGCACATCTAATGTTGGTCTTGGCAAACTGTCACAGGGCATAATAAACTTGAAAAACTGCATGTACGCCCTTCCTTTTGATCAAAGTTGCCCAAAATCCACTTTAATAGACTTTTAAGGGAAATCAGAGCTTTGGACTTCACAGGAAATTAGGCAGAACTGAAGTCCCATCCAAAGGAATCAAGCATATGGAAATCTATGGGCAGTTCATTTATGTTGGCTGAAAATGAATGGAAGGAGCTGTTGAGAAAGTGACAATCCGTTCCAAGATCGCCCAATTTAAATGAGGCACATTCACACCCAAAGGGGGGAAATGCTGGACGCTGCTGGAGTGATGGAACATCCGTCTTACGGACTCACACCTTTCCTCTCCTCTCACTACCATCTTCCTTTCTTGTCCTTACTTCCCATTTTCTCCTCTTCCTTTCTCTTCCTGTTCTACCCGACTCATATCTCCTCTTATACTCTATGCATGTTTCTCTCTCTGTTTCATCCTCACAGTTTTGCTCCTCTCTTCTCTTCTTCTCGCCATTTCTCTGCTCCCCTAAATGCTTCAGATTGTGACTAAATCCCATCTAAGTACAGACAATCTGGTGCACCTAATATATCTAACCATAGGCATGTATCACACACATACACACACACACACACACACACACACACACAAACACACACACAGCAGAAGTGAAATATTTATACAAAGATTTAAATACCTGACGTTGAGGCAGTGCCACACCCAAGTCTCTGGGAAAAATGTACGCCTACGCTTCTCTGCTCTGCAACCAAAACACAAGCTGACATCAATAAAAGGCTTCAGCTGCTCACAATAAAACAATACCATAATTGGAAAATGTATTATTCTGAATTCCATGCTGACATTCTCTAAGTCACGTCATGTGTTTAATGTTCATCAGTAGAATGAGAAGTATTTGTGGCATTAAGGAATGCAGACCTAAAATATGGACAAACTAACAAAGCTAATTTCTTTTGTCATGTTTTTCTCTGCTCGTCTATTACTCATTTTGGAGACCTTGTTCGACCCAAGCACAACAAATACTGAGATGTGCATTGCTAGAATATAATAAGTAATCATTGCTCTCTCATGGCTTCCAGATAACCTGTTTTCAGAAAAGTGACTACATATGATCGAGTCACAGTATCAATGGTGAAATAAGTACTAAGGTCATTTAAAACATGATACATTAAAATACACTAAATGGTTAGAGAGATCACCCTAACACATACATGTTAATCATAACAGAGAAAGGTCATAGTTTTAATCTATTAAATAGCATTTATGTTCACATCAGCAACTGAATTTCCTTGACACAAAATCTCAGCCAGCTTACTCTTAAGTGACACATAGCTAACTTTGTACATTTATATTTGGGAACATGTTGTATTAATTTTTAGATATAGACTTTTTGAGCTCTTATATCAGTTAAAAAAAAAAACTTTTCCAAGAGCCACACCACAGTTGGAATAGGATAAGGTATCTCAGCATTCAGAGTGGTCAGTAGATAGTCAGAGACAGACACCGCTGACCTCTCTATAGTTGATCCTTTACCTGGTCGTAGGTCGAGAGTGCATGGCAGCCACTAAGGTGGAGGTGTGTGGCTGGAAGGCAGGAACGGCTTCATCTGTGTACATGCTTCCGCTCTGCCGGTGGTTTAAACTCACCATATCTGTCATCACGACGAGCCCTGTTTCCTGAGTTAAACATACAGAGAAATGAAAACATACACACGCACTAAGATTACAGTTTGTTTTTTTTTCTGTTGCATCGCTGTGGGCTTTTTAACTAAGTGTGTGTTCTCACTGTGAAAGCGAAGCGGGCATCCTTGGTGATGTCCCAGTGCCACGGGAACACAGAGGACCGCCTGCGTCTCTTTGACGACAGCCCAGGCCACCAGAAGTGTCCGTCATCTTTGGGAATGCCGAAAGCGTCCGAGATGTCAAAGTCTGCCAGCTCTTTAAACACCTGCACAGAGGAAACACATTCATGTGAGCACAAAAAACATAGTTCACACAGCACAAATGCAGCTCTGAGGTATACATGAATTAGATCCATTAGTAAGGTCAAAAGATGTAACACTTACTTTTAGATTCACTGCTCTAAGATCTATATTTCAGTATATTTTAAGATATATATTTCATTGTGAAATGAAACAACATCACTTGAATGCTCAATCTTCTTTTTTCACTTGACAATGAATGAACTGCAAACTCAGGACCGACCTTGTCTGGACTGAGCTGGAAGTCAGGCTTTAACAGATAAAGGCTCTTATCCACAGTGGCCACGCACACACAGGAGCCCTTTTCTCCTCGGACGTGCAGAGTCACGGGGTCCCCTGGTATGGACTCATTAGCTGACAGAGAAACAGACACCTGCAAACCAACCAAAACAAGTCAAAAGGTGATAAGTCAACCATAAAACATATGCAACAAGTTCTTTAGACCACAATAATGTGCATTAAACCTCAGTCTATAACTGACAGCAGAGATGCAACTGATCATTATTTTATTTATTGATTAATCTGCTGATTCGTTTATAGATTAATTGATTAATCATCAAATCTTGGAGAATTATAAAGCAAACTGTGAAAATTGCAAGGTGATATCTTTAATTTGCATCTTGACATATGAAAAGCTTGAACTGGCGATTGGCATTTATTTGTGTAACATAAACAATAAACCAATTACTAAAATAGCTGTTAATTTAACTTAATCTTCTGTTGATCTATTAATCAGTGAGCTGACAAACTGTTTCAGCACTAGTTGGCAGTGTTGTCTGACAGTAGCAATGTTTGTGTCACATAAAGCGGAAGAACATCGACCCTGCAGTGTGAGATAGTAAGATGTGGTGGGAGACATAAGGACAGAGTGGAAAACTACAGGCTTTGAAAGAAGGAGGGATGGTGAGAGTCGGCCATAAACTTTCACACATCAAAACTATTTTTTCAGCAGCGCGCAGTCACAAATTAGCCCCGTTAATCGGTTCCGCTGCCCTCCTTTCACCACTCCTGAACCTGTCATCCTCTCCTGTCACGACCCCACTCATCTGCCTGCGGCCTGCATGGCCTCTGTCTAATCATGCCCTCACAACCCCCTCCTCCAAAGCACACACACACACACACACACACACACACACAGAGACAGACACACACACACATACAGAGTGTTGTAATGGCATACCAGGGAGCTGTAAATACTTCAGGGAGTTAACTCCACCTAATGCAGGCAGGAACTGGGGAGCTCTCCCAGGCCAACACAGCTGTTTGTTTACAGACATTACACTGTGGACAGAGCTGGTGCATGGATACTTGGGCTCAGCTCCAAAATGTATACACAGACTGCACTGCTTTTTTTCCAGGTTGTTATTCGTTACATAACAAAGCTATTTTTATAATAACTGTTTTATATCAAACATCAACGTTTGCACGAGAAACTTATCTCAAGCTATCATTAGTTTAATGTGTGTTAATAGAATTTATGTGTATTCTGTTTTCCCTGTGTTGTAGTGAATAATGCAGATATAAATAATATATTAGTGCAAACCTGGCTCTCAAAGTCGGGCTGAATAGGGATTTGCAGACTGTCCGTGACGCCTTCACCGTTTTCCCTCACATAGTAGACAAGCAGACGGCTGAGGGGTGCCATGCCGTGGCTAATTGGAAAACGTAGATATGACACACAGCTGTCCATCTCAGCCTGGGAGGATGAGCCTGCAACAACAAGTCATGGCAAATGGGGCTGATACAGCTTTCATGAAGACTATCCGGTGATCTGTCGCTGAAAACTTCTACGATAAGCTGTATTGTGTTCATTTAAACAAACAGACTGGAGAGGCGCAGGAAACAGAGGCCTGTCAGTTTACTATCTTTGCATGTGCATCTAGAAAAATACATAAGTTTATTCACATGTATTCTGGAACTGAACAACAATCCAGTATTGTACTTTTTGCTTGGTCCAGTGAACAAATCTATAGCAGTGCACTTTATTAAAGAAGTGGAAATAATGACTTCTCTGCAAATTTCACACTTTGCAAAGTCATCCAGTTGGCCCGATTGGACTCTTTGGCAGGCCTGTTTTGGCCTGCGGGTCGTATGTTTGAGACTGCTGTTCTGGCACATGGTGTGGGGAATAAAACAAATATAACAGCTGTCCTAAAAGGACTGAAGAACAAGGGTTTTTTGAATAGTTTTGTAATCCTGAAAATAAAAATATACTTACCAGAGGCAGAAGGAGGCAAGTGGGTGGTGTGAATGTTCTTGTCAAATGTGACTGTAGCCCTCTTCCCTCGGTGAGAGGCCGTCAGGTTGGCTGATTGTTGGCCTGATAGGATGATGTTCCCCCTGGATGTCACTTCGTAGTGTAGGGTGAAGTTACAGGGACAGGTGGATTTTAGAGCAACTTCTGCTTCTTGGCCAACCTACAAAAAAAGATCTAAATACATTATCATGTAAAAAGGTCCAACATGAGGTATGAACCCAAAGGTCTGGACCATTTTAGACCACAAATAACGGCAGCACTTACCTTGAGCGGGGCGCTGGGACTCTGAATCTGGATGTGACACCTGCTGGGAGAGTACCAGCTACTGATAGACAAGTAGCTCGGCAGGTACTGGTCTCCTACTGTCTTGCCATCAATGGATGTCACTTTGGTCTGTGCCAAAAAAAAAATAAAACACTCTAAGTTTTCATAAGATTTGTCTAAAATGATCTTCTCACTACTGCAACTACTGCCACTGACCTCTAGCCAGACATACTGGGCAGCAGTGGGGATAGAAGGGATCTCAAAGGTGGCCTGGCCGTCCTTGGAGATCAGTTCGCTGGTGTAGACATTATCCTTGGGGGTCAGCTCTGCCTTGACACGCACCCTCACCCCATCAGCTGGGCTCCCGTCAGGGTAGGTCACCTCAATCTACAGGGAGAGGGTTAACACACAGTAAAAAAAACACAGAGAACATACTGTAAATATAAACCAAGATATGGCTGATCTATTTTTTTACAATTATTAAATCTGGCTGTGTAGCAGCACATAGTGTCAAAGGCTAAATTACGGTGTCTCACCTTCCCTTTGTAAGGCAGACCAGGCTTGAACTGTTTGCGTGTGTCCTTGGAGTACTTGATGTCGATGAGCTGCTTATGGACGGGTGTTGAATCATCAAATGTGGTTTGTCTGCTTCCATCTATGCTGGAAACTGATGCCCAAATGCTCACAGAGCCCCTGAAGTGATCAGCTACATCCACGGGCATCATGTCCTTGACACACAGGCTGAAGTTTGCAGAGCCTTTGATCTGAGAAGAGCAGAGGAATGATCTGGTACTGTGAACATGTGGAACATAATTCTAGTGCCGCGGTTCAGAACGCTCATAATAATAATTATGTACAATGTATGTATGATAATAATAGTATTTTGAAGGGATGGAAAAATTCAGCCCCAACTAACAATTCAGACAAACACAATCAACAATTTTATTTCAATACCAGCCTTGAATTCATATAAAATTCACAATAAAGTCATAAACAGGAGCATTAAGATGCAGAATAATGGAAAAAATAAACTGACCTCCATGGTTTTAATCACAGGATGGCCCATCTCATGGCGGTAGTAGCCCACTCCATTCACTGTCATATTCACTGTCAGCTTTCCTACCACTTGTTTCCCAAAGGTATACCTGTACAACATTGACATGTCAGACCTCTACATCTACACAGCAGCCAAGGTCGGTGAATCAAGAAGCAATAAACACGCTGGATGTAATAAAACAGAGCAGTCTAGCCAAACAAAAGTCAAAAAAGAGGAAGGAGACTCTGGTTATGCTGAATTTTGAATGACTTACCTGGCCCTGACAGTAGCTTGCTCGCATGAGTTCAGATCACGAATGTAGTGTGGTGGATCGATCACCAACTCAAACTTGGGCATCACTGCAAGGGAAGTGACAGGATATTACTTCAGCTACATATTCTACTTTTTGGTGTGTTTTTGTTGGATTGTATCTTGTTCTTGTTATTACTGAAATACTATATGGAGCTTTTAAAGTTTAATTAGTTCCTCAAGGAAAGCACTAAACTAAACATTGAAAATCAATAAATCACTGCTAGAAATAAAAACACAAGGAAGAACTACAGGGAAATTTAAAGATCCTTGAATGTAAAATAATATAAAACAAAGCCCTCTTGATAAGCCATTAACAACTGTGTACAACTCTCTTGTATGCGCAGGGCCTCACCATATTTCTGCACTTCAAATGACTTGTTATAGGTGTGGCCCTGCACCTCCACAAAGATAAACCACTCTCCAAACACGGGCTGGTCCGACAGAGGGAAACTCATGTTCACAATGCCTATAGGACAGAGAAATTTAGTTAACGCCTTCAATACTTGTATGTTTGATAGTGATTATCCATACACGTACCACAATACACACTCCTGATAAACTACTTATTAAATGAGTAGGCCTAGAATGACAGCGCATGTTCAAAATCATTTTTAAAAAGTCCTAGAAATGCTACAAAATTTGAATGTACAGGCTGCACAATGATGCAAATACATTGTAGAAGATGAGGCTCACCACAGCAAATAGATTTTAGACCTTTCCACTGGACCATCCTGGATCCTCTTGGATCCTGAGAAATTAAATTAGAAGTTCAGAAAGCAGTGCAAAGAGATGTTGAACTACTGTATGTTAACCATTAATTTGCACGTTATCATTACACAGTGTAAATGTCATATATTGTAAATGTTGAATCAGGTCCTTAAACTGAACTTGACCCAGAGACCTGGCTCCTGTCTCACACCAATGTCAGAATACTTTTACAATTTTTTCTCAGGCATTACATAGACTGCAGGTAACAGAGTAGTAAAAAAAAAACACATTGATGTGCTTGACACTGTCTATAAGTCATGCACGGGCTTCTCTGAACTTCTTATGAAGTAGCAGCTTGTTAAGGGCAGAGAAGAGAAGAGAAGAGAAGAGAAGAGAAGAGAAGAGAAGAGAAGAGAAGAAAAGAGAAGAGAAGAGAAGAGAAGAGAAGAGAAGAGAAGAGAAGAGAAGAGAAGAGAAGAGAAGAGGAGGTTCCTTTCATGTTGTTTATCCTTGTACTGTTCCACAGAGCACCCTGTTATCTAGGTGAGCTGCTCTGACTTCTGCTCTGTAATCTCCGACCGGGCTGGGAACTAAAATTGCCACTGTCCTCTGGGTGGTCCCGCCAGCCTCCACTCACCAAAACATACGCCTCAATCTGCAAGAAATTGAGCAAAAAAACAGAGAGAGACAAGTACAAGACATTACGAATCAGATACAAACTGTAAAACCTAGAGAGGATCTCCTCCCAACGCTTCTCCCCACTCCTTCCTTATCCAACAATCATCCATCTGTGAAAGTGAGTATTTCCCTTTACCAGCAGCAGACCTTTATAGCTACAAACATCAATAAACCGTCTGTCTGCACAGTTGCACAGTATATTTGGAGCCATTGCTGACATTCCAAGAGAAATGACTCTAGCTTGGCTTCTGTAAATAGGTAACTGTACATTTCTCTTCCCTCACGGGAGACTAGGTTCCTCCCCTTAATTCCAGCAATTAGAGAGGGAAAGGTATGTTCATGTTTAATGTTGGGTCGTTCTATTGCCAAAGTGAAAAGGTGAATGTACGTAGCGAGTAATACGATTTTGCAACACTGATTTTACCACAAATCCAAAGACTATTACTAGACTAGACTCTGTTTGTTTGTCTGCTTGAGTGATGTGTAATTGTAATTACCTTGTCATTTACTGGCCTCAGGTTTGGGGTGACTGTGTAGACATTGATGAGCACTAAAGGCAGAAAAAGAAACAAAATATTGTTGAATACAGCAGGTATGCATCATTTTAACATGAAAACCTTCATGCATATGAACATTATCTACTAATTCTAAAGTCCCGCTTGGATCTGTGATACTCTGGCTCATCATGGACTAAACTCTAAAACCTTGCTGCTTGACCGAAATGATTTAACTGACTGTCAGAATTCATTTGATGGATTACACCATTAGAGAAGAATCAGGATCCCTTAATCACAGCACTTATATCCTTGTTCTTCAGTTTGAACCCAGCATCAAAATCTCATCTTTTGGATCATTAGTCAAGTTTTATTTTATAGTAGTAAAAAAAAAATAAGCCTCAATTCTCTGCAGCGATTAACTGATTAACTACCAGGTGCACTATGAGGGAACCTTTATGTTTGGGTTTGTAGACGGGCTTGTCGGTCTGGATGAAGACAGCCGTGCCCCTGCTCTCCACTGTGACGGTGGTGTAGTTGTGAAAGATGTAGCCTCCTTCTGTGAGGTGACGGTTTCCCCACACCTTCAAATGGGCCTGTCCTCTTAGCCCAGAGGGAACCTGGTAGCATATACACACACATAAACACACGCAACAAGCAAACACAAAGAGGATCAGGGCTAGATTTAGTGAAAATAAATTAGGTCAACGGGGGAAGGATTGAAATGTTTACTCTAAGCTGCTGTACACATTTAAAAAATGATCCACCTCGATTCAACATTTCTAATACATTTCTAAGGAACAAAAGGTTACAGCATAAGAAAAGAACTACACTTAAACACCAGAGGAAGATGCCAAGCTATAACACAGCACACTACACATGACTGTATTTCACGAGAATGAGGGTGGAGGTTACAGGGAGGGGAGAGAGAGACAGAGGGGAAGAATCGAGTTGTGTATATTCTAGATTGATCTATTCCAGCCTTCGGGGGCGGCGGACCATACATGCACGTCAACAGCTGTTGCATATTACATTGAGGCTGTTACCTTATTCCCAATGAATGAGCAGAGACAGATGTTGCATTACAAATAATGTTAGTGTTGATTTGCATGTTGCCTGAGGAATGTGCACACAACGGACAAGGGGCTCTCACTACTGTGCAGCTGTCACCGCTAAACAGCGCCGTGCATTTTGAACATCTCTGGAGAGCAGCATGCACATACTGTAAGACACTGCTGAGAAAACAAACGCACACCACACTGTTAGACTCACCTTTAGTTTGATGGTGCCTTTGTCTAAAACAGAAACAATAAGATATTTTAATGTGCAGTATTTTCAGATCATTTTCATATATTTATCTGAGTTCTCATAAATCTGGAATAAACATCTGTATGTTGCTATTAATATCCAGTAGGTATGAGAGCTACTAGACTATTTGCCTAGAGGTGTTCACCCTGGGTTAGCAGGAAATCCAGCTGTAGCCTGTCTCTATGCCACTCTGAGTTAGAGCTAGCGCCATCTATTAGCAGTGCTGTCAAACAAATCACACACTGTATACACTAAGTGGCTGGTGGGCCGGGCTTAACTGATGCCTCCAATCAAAGATAATGTCTATGAAAAGCATAGCTGGTCAGCAGCACGCAGTGAGGGCAGAGGTCAATCAGGGCCCACGCTGTGTGTGTTCTTCAATCTTTGCTACGTTTTTGCCAGCCTGTGTGATCTCAACATCCTTTGAATAAATCCCACAAAAGGGGGGATGTCTCATAGCTCAACTTGTTAGTGCAAGTTTTCTTCCCAAAAGTGATGCATTGTGCCAGTGTAACCTTAGCTTCCACGATTTGTTCTCACCGAGCACTGAGCCGTGGCTGTGGGCAACCGCCTGTCCCTTCACCGACAGCTGCACCTGGACGCGTGTCTCTGCTTTCGCGTTGAAGATGGTTACGCTCACGCTCTCCTCTACGCCTGCCCGAAACACGGAGGGTGCGGCAACCAAATAACCCCTAAGAGAAAAGCAAGGTGGAGAAAGGGGAAGAGGTGGGAGAAAGCAAAGGGGAAGGAGGGGGCGGGTGGGAGAGAGAGGACGTAAGAGTACACAGAGGAGGAGAAAGAGGGGAAGTGGCAAAACAGAGAGAGAGGTGGTAGCAGGGGATAAAGTAGAGGTCAGAGGTCAGAGAACAAAGAGACACAAGGAGGAGAGAGGTCAATGTGTATACACTCTGCATATGAAACAATATAAAGGGCATCACTGCTGTGCTTTTAGGTGCACTGATGTCACTGTGAAGTGAATTTATCATTGTGTTTTGCAGGAGGTCACACAGGTGAACAAAGTTACGTTTCTCTCTCTGCGTAATACGTTCCATTACATACAAACAGAGACACACCACGTGGATTTGTGCAGCAAGATCAGGTTTAATTGCAATGGTTACCACGGACACAGTACCTGTTGGCCAATGGGCTTTTTGCTCAAGTGTTCTCTTTGGGTGGTCTGGCACCTCTGACAGAACGTTGGCGTCTGTTTTGAGAAATAACGACTGAGATTCCACACAGTCACTCTGACATTTAATTGAGGGAAGAAGCCTGTCACTGAGGTCACAGAGCAAAGGTCATTCTTTGATGCTTATCAACAGTCTGGAAAAAAAAAGCCCAATTTAAGTTTTATTTGGATGAAAGAATATGCCACCTGGCGCTGAGAGAAAATATCTCTCAGGTAACAAAGATAGAATAATAGGTGCTCTTGTTGGTCCTAAATCGGTGGAGTGTGGTCTGGTAGAGATATGTGGACTATAACAATATAGACATGTACAATATAAGTCTAAACATCTTTCTGTGTTTGTTTCGGTCCTGACCCAGTCATTCCAACTCTGGTTTTAAGGCTAACAGGCCTGCTCACCCCCTGAAAACTTAACTGAAGATCACACAAATTAGGAGTGAGCAAAGCCTCAAGCACAAACCCAATTGCATGCCTGAGAGAAGGATCAGGTGGTTGGCATTACAGCACTACAGCATTACAGCCGGAGGCAACTGCAGTTCCTGAGAGAGAAAGTCATGAGAAAATCCTCCTGGAAAATAAGGCTTCGGGAGAAGGAAGATAATACGAGGAAATTGACTGTGTGTGTTTGATCTACAGTGAGTTTAACCAGCTCTTGGATGAGCCTGGATCAGGTGGTGGAGACCATGCTTAATTCAGTCACATGGCTTGATGTACTTGAAGTTCTCATTGTTTTTGACCAACTTTTGTTCCTCAGCTGAGAGCTGGTCAGTGCCTGATGAGGATTTGTGTTCTCTTTTGTAGGTGTTTCTTTTTAGTTCAGTCACATGGTTTCATGTTCCTAGTCTTTTGCTTTTTTGCTCAGATGTCACCCTCAGCTGAGCTGTTTAACACTGTTTCACTCAGTAAACACTCAGATTTAAGCTCTCTTTTGTGAATCAAGCCTGCATTTGTCAGTATTGTTTTGTTAATTGACCACATGGAGCTGCACCAAACCTCTCTGCTCTGGAGAACCTGGAAGGTTGTTTACAACCTCTTACTATTAACACAACTCTCAAGGTCAGGATTAAGTTCCCAAACAGCTGATTGCAGCCTGACTGATGGCATCAAAGAGCCAAAAGTAAGATTTAAATCTTCCGCCTCTGGGTGTGTAGGGATAAACTGAATAAAGTACCTCTGAATCTATCAAAAATGTTTATAATTACCATAATTATCAACCTCTCCCAAAGCTGCATATATCAGCAGTGCAGACTACCTCTGAATATATCATTTTGGGTGACTGCTCACAAGTCCAATAACACATCAGTGAATGAAAAACTCTGAAAAAACATGAATGGCAAAGTGATGTTATAGTACAGTGTCATTATATGTGATGACATGAAACCCTCACATATATTCACAAACAATGTGACAACAAGGACAGATTGATGATGCAGTAAATGTTACAATTTAATGATCAAGATACTTTGCTTCACACATTTGAATGAAAAGGCTAATGTAGCCATGACCACGGGTCACATTAATTAAATAATCACTATCTTCTTCTAATTTATGATAAATATAGTGGCTGAATTTAGTGTTTTATATGTTACAATCCTGACTGAGAGCATTGGAAATGCTTGTAGTGAGTTTAAAGCATTCAAAGACAACACATGCAAACACTGGCTACTTACTGTCTTTCTTGTGCACAAGTTCTGCTCACGTTGCAGATGAACAAAGTCCATGAAAGACTCAAAGCTGTCAGAGACAACCGCAACATTTTGGCCTCAGTAACCGAGATAATGCTGGATTATCGGCTCTCTCCCCTCTGGAGGAGGTTGGATCTTCCAAACTCTAATGAAAAGTTAAATGAAACTTGAACAGTCTATGTCTACAGCCCTCTCAGTCTATCTATCCATTGAGGCTGGTTGGCGTGATAGGTGTGCAGAGCTTCGTCCAGAACCAAAGATCAACTTTTTGTAATCATCCCACTTCGCCAAATCCAGTTGCAAGCAAATCGTGTGTGTGTGTGTGTTTTTTTTTTTTTTTTCTTTTTTAGAGCCCAGAGTACACGGACAGTCCTCTCCCATGTGCCTTCACCCGCCCCGGTTCCGTTCTCTCATATTTCAGCATTACAAATTGTAAGCGTCCTCCCACTTCAGCGAGCAGAAATGTCACTGTAAAGAAATGTTTGACATGTAAAAATCCGTGCAACCTCTTGCGTCCGCGATTGTTTCCCCTTGGTGATCTCTTTCAAGTCGGTGGATCTTGTTTTTCTTTCCGCTCCTACAGCAGCAGCAGCAGCAGCGAGTCGGGAGTCGATTGGCGTCAGGCTGCGCTTCATTCACTTCAATAGCTCCTCTCACTTCTGCGCTGCGAGAGCATGACTAACCCCAGTGTAAGGAACAGCACGGAGCCTGCAGCTCAGACCTCTATAAATTACCTGCACATTTCACATACTTGTGCTTCAGCTGACATCTCGAAAGATCTACCAGCTTGACAACTGGTTCTCTATGCGTTGGGAAAAGATCACAAGACTGGCGGGCTGGAAAACACAGTTAAAGCAGCACAAAAGAAACACTTGAAGCAGGATTATCTCAACTTTAGTCACTTATTTTTTGTACTTGTTGCAGAGCGTTGATGCCCTCTACAGATATCTGCTGCCCTCAAGCGGTCACTGAGCTCAGATGCAGCAAAGAGTTCAAATAAAGGACCAAGACATGACATGTTTTATTTAGAAAAGTTTATTGAAATGCTTCTGAGGTACTGCATTGATAAGAATAAATGAACACTGTTGCACAGTAGATTTTCCAGCTGGTTTTCTGAAACACAATATGGCATTAACATAATATTTAAAAACAGTATCAACATAGTGAGTAACAATATAAAAGTAATTCACATCTTAAAAGTTAATTCAGGCACCGAGTGCATAATGAGGATGAAAAAAAGCGCATCCAGATCTAAGCGGGAGCTTGTCTGAGTTCAGCCTCTCGCACATACACCATGGCAGACACTTAGCTCAACAGCAACCGTGACCCTTGTGTTGAACATGAATAATCTAGAGCATTTCGTTGTTAAAATACACTGGTGTTGGACATCCTCGAAGGAAGCCCCAAGGCTCAAATCCAATAACATGCTAAAAAAAATAGACAGTGTAGACAGATGAAATCACTGATCTTTAAAACAAAGACTGTAAATCCTCGCTAGTTGCTCTTCCTGTGGGGACACAGTTTCCCTAAGAGCTTCACATTACTTGTATTATAGATTTGCTCCTTTTGTTTGTCTCAAGTGCAACCGTGAATGATGTTCCCAACAGTGAGGTCTCTCTGTTTCTCCGCCACGATGTTGTGATAAAGTTTGCAATGCAGTTTCGCTTGTTCAGGCTCAGTAAAAGCAGCCTTGGAGAAAACCACTTGATTGTCCTGGTTAACCTCCAGTCCGTACAGCTGACAGAGTCCAGCTGTGAATGACGTGTCTAAAGACAAGAGCTGAGCCAGTCTGTCAAGGGGAAAGCGACAGTTGCGGCTGCTGTGTCCGTGGCTGTATATCAGCAGCAAATCTCTACGACATGCTATCAGGTGACGGTGTAGTGCACAGCTTTGCAGGAAGTTCAACCTCTGGGCTAATCGGAGCAAACGTACGGGGTTTCGCTCCAGAAAAGCTCTGTTGATGGAAAGAGCAAGTGCGACGGCGGGAGAGCTGCGGAGACGCTCAGGGAGCTCCATGATGTGCTGCGTGGCACGAGATGAACCTGGAGGAGACCAGGAAAAAGAAAGCAAGTATGAAGGAATGATCCTAATCATCTGTCAAAAACACCTTTCAGGTGAACATTCTATGAATATCTTTCAAAAGCAGGAACTTTTCAGGAAGAACTTCAGGTAAAGGTTCAGGTAAGACTCCAGTTCACCTGCCTTTGATTGAAATTGAAGTAAAATGATTGAATGGGGTTACACCCTTTCTTTCCAATGATAAATTTTCAGGGACGCCTGCTCATGCAACACTTAACTATTACATATTTGCATATAATTTATATGATGCCGTAAAAAAAGAGTTTTTCAGGTTTTTAAGCTATTAAACATGGGAGGTAACCAACCCAAATTGTACAGCAGACCGAGAGCCTGGAACTCTTCCTGGTTGGGATGCGGCCCTGGTCCAGTTGCGTAACAATCCAACAGCCAGCTGAGATTCTCCTGAAGGTGTGTGTCGTTAATGCGTGGGTCATAGAGCCGCAGGGGCTCACCGCAAAGCCGATAAGAGGCATAGATGAGGAATCGCACCGTCCGCTCCAAAATGGCTACGCAGTTCAACCCAGACACCCTCTGGATGATCATGTCCTGCTTCACACCGCGCAGTCGATCAAAGACAAAGCTGTACACCTGGAAGGCAAGGTACACTTTAATAAAAGGATATATGTCGTAAAGAGTTTTCTTTTCAATATATGAGATACAAACTGCGAAAACTTGTGTAAATACTACTAGCCTCAGTCCAAGGATGCAAATGAGAGGAGGCAGCGATGTCATCAATGAGGTAACACACAGTTTTCAGCAACACCGCAGGTGTACGGAGGTCACTGGGGTTTGTTGAGTCTTTCCCAGCCGCTGGTCTGGAATACTCTTTGACAGCACGCAAGGGGTCTCCCCTGGGCCTTTTGTCTCTTTCTGTGCCTGCTAACATCTCAAAACGGTGAAGGCGGTTCTGCACCTCACGGTTCCGCAGCTCACGAGCAGGGCACATGGTCTGGCAGGTCCCCCTGGGAACTGTTTCTCTCTCCTGCGGCTGACATCTCTCATCCTCCTTCACCTCCACCTCTCTCACCTGTTCTTTGCCGTGGCCTCGCCATTGCTCTTGATTCCTCTGTCTCCAATCTCCTCCTGATGGTGCATCCCTCCTCTGAGAGTGAGAGCTGCTTGAGGGAAACAGATTGGTTATTATTGAAAATATAGTCTTCTCCTGAGTGGTTGACTTCACCCAACAACCTGTACCTACTGACACAGGGCAGCTCTAACATACTCAGATGCTCTGATTGGACATAGTTACTTTATACTGTATGCTAACTTACTTTCCCTACTCTTTCAGCATTTAGTATTGCATTGACACATCAAGAGACACATTCAACTTAAGTGTGTACCACTACCTATGAATCCTTGAAGTCAGCTGCTTCTTGTTCTTGAATTATTTTGTGCACTACTGTAAAACACCTGTCACTCTACCCCATCTGTAGTCACTTTAGTCTGTTTGTTTGTATTTCTATATTATTCTCTGTTACCTAAACATTATGCAGTATATAGTATTTTATCCTTTATGTGCACTGCTGTTACATAATTACACATTTCATTATATTGTTGACTCTGTGTTAACCTGCATAGAACAAATAAACCTGAAACTTCTTCCAGACTTAACATTGGGTAATGTTAGTCCATATCAAAAGCAAATAGGTCGACAGCTCTCGTGTTAGCTCTATCTGAGCTTTGTTTTTGTTCTAGTTAAGTCATAAAGGACAAACCAGCAGCTGGTCACCACTATAAGAGCAGCTAGCGTTAGTACTATCCACTATGCAGCCAAGCTAATGTCTAGTTAGCTCGTTGGCTAGCTATACAGAAAGATAACACACAAATGGCGTCTCTATTATCCAACAATACGAAGGTTACACGAAATAAACCGTCATTAAACATAAAGGGTTGGGTTTGAATGCTATTTTCTACGAAATGTTTAATATATGTGAAAGAAAGGACTCACACGCGACGAGCTGCTCTGCGGCGGTTCATTGGTCTTTTAAGACAAACCCGGGCGTCACTGTCCCGCGTCGTCCAATAGAAATGCGTCATTGTTGTTTTGCTGTAACGTCACATCCGGAACTGGACACGATCGTTTACATAAAATAGCTGAAACTTTGAATTTTGTTATGTTTAGTTTAGATTCAGCATCTATAAACGTATTTACAGATTTAATCAGATAATTCATTTGTTTAATTAATCTAGTCTAACAAAAAAGTTAGTTCCCTTGAGTGGTATGCGGAGTAATCCATGAAATATAATTGTTTAATTAAGTCAATTAATTTAGAAACATTTATACTATCCCTATAGCATCAGTAGCTCAGTCTGTAGGGACCTGGCATGGGAACCAGAGGGTGGCCAGTTCAAGTCCAGCGTGGACCACATTATGTAGGGTAAACTGGAAGCTGGAGAGGTGTCAGTTCACCTCCTCAGCACTGCTGAGGTGCCCTTGAGCAAGGTGTGCTTTGAGGCTGCCCATCTCTCCATATTTGCCATGAGCCCTTTGTTGTGTGTGTGTGTGTATTTCAGACCTATATATGTAAAAATTCAGTAAAGTATCTATTCTATTCTTCCCCTATTCTACTACGATAATTTGAATGAAAATACTTGAAGCTATGAGATAATCTATTATTTTTCATCCTATTATCATCCTGCTCAATAGTCATGTCACATCCATGCAGGAAGTATGTAGCGTGCATACATCCATGATTAGTTATGAGCGAATATGTGATAGGTAGATAGTAAGTGGAGGTAAAATGAAAACTGTCTGAACCGTCTGTAGCTGAATAGTCTTGGCCTATTGTATTTTAATGTCTGTTATAATGGTGGTATTTAGAGAGCTGAATATATTTTGAGGTGGTATGCGGTGTAAACGGTTTGAGAGCCACTGTTCTAACTCTTACAGCTCTGCTCATGTATTTGTTTTCTCAGAAAATCCATTCAGATTTATATATTTATTACAGCTGTATTTAACACAACACAAAACCTTCTTGCATATTGTATTGTATTATATTTTCTTTTTTTTTTTGTTCTATTTTATTAACAATCTATAAAACAGTATCAGTCATTATTCAACATTTACAATGTTTCATAATAAAGCTGCAAAGAAATTAGACATGAAAACACAAAACAAATAGTACAAATATATTCAAAAAAGAGGAAATCTGGGGTGGAGGGGTATCCAAAGTGCATGTACTGTATGTCCCCCATGCTGTGTGGTAATCCTTCACTGTTTGGGGCAGTAGAGCTCAAGGTTTCTTGCGGTGCCAAGCTGTTCTTCCTCCATGGCCTGCTGGACATGGATTGTATGGCGGCAGACCAATGATGACAGCTCCTGCAGCTCTGAAAACGCACTAGAAAAATGGACACCAACACCAACGTTTGAGTACAAGGGAAAACTAGTCAGAGTCAGCATGTATTTTTAGGTGCTACTGAGTACTTGTCAGGGATTTCAGCCACATAAATACATAATATAATCTTTAAAGACGACTGTCATGAACAGTTATGACAAATCAGTCATACAGCGAAATCCTGTACGAAAGCTGACACAGAGCAGACCATGTATTCACAGCATGACCACGTTTCAAAAGACAAGCACTATAGTTATGTTCCTACCCTGACAGCTGCTGACTGATGTCTTTTGATGTCATTTTCATGTCCCTGAGGCACTCTAGAGAAGTGCTGCTGTCCTTATGATCCCCCTCTGTGCACTCGACCAGCAACTTCTCACTCTCCTTCAGGCAAGCCTCAGCCTTATCTAAAACAGGTAGTTACAGGTGGATGATTATCATAGCATTAATCAGAAGTTAAAGCAAAGTATGTACAACCTGTCGTTAGGTGTTCACAAGTACAAGAGTACACAAGAGTTAAGTTATTAAAGAAATTAATTTTCAGTAATTTCAATCAGCCTGTGTGACAAATGATCAAAATCCAGACACACAAAAAATGATATAAAATTAAACTTTTATGTTTCCATGGACAGGCTGATCCAAAACTTTTAACAAGGTCCCGATGAACCTGTTAAACTAATTAAATTTAGGATTAACAATGTTATTTTGTTTAACTTGAACTTTTTAACTTAAGCAACAACTACCTAGAAATTCCCTTCTGTCCCCGTCAATGTAGAAATTCTTGACAGGCAGCTCATGTCGAGTGGTGTCAACAGCTGTGGCAAAAGACGTGTAGTCCTTTGTGAACGTCTTGGCGGCCTCTGCCACAGGAGTCAGTGCAGCAATCTGACGGAAAATAATATTATTGGTAGGACGAGAATCTATTGTTTTAAAATAAAATGTGATAAAATTTAAAATATTATTCTTAAAAACATTTAAACCAGCTATTCACCAGATGCTTTGATCGGACCTATTTATTAGTCAGCACAGATTGGACCCAATGAGCCTCTATGGAGTATGTAAGAGCAAAAGGTCTCTAGTGATAAACGTCCCAGTTTTTGTGTTATGACACTGTGCCATTAAAAATGTAAAATTCACATTCTTCCTTGACTTAGCTATTTCAGCATGCATTGAATTAAAAACATACATATTTAAAAGGTCACTATAAAAAGGAGATTGTTTTCTGACCTGCAAATCCAGAATCTCATTCACTAGCCTTTCCTTCTCCATGAGGAGGTACTGGCGCTTCTTCTCTTGGACTTCATTGTGCAGTGCTTCTTCCTCCTCCATCTCCTGCAGGATCCTCACCTCTGCTTCAGCCTTAAGCTTCGCAGTATTGCTCTCCATCTTAAGTCAAACATAAAAGAGATTTGAGGCTGAACGGTTGGAAATATGATTATGGATCTGTTGGCGGTTGAATGATCCAAAAAAGTATCAACACTTTTGACAGCCTGATATCTGATATAATGGAAGACTGACTCACCTTAGCTGTGAGGTAGGCCAGTAGGAATGTTTGCATCTCAATGAGCCTCTTGTCATTCTCTGGATTTCTCTCAGGTTCGACTGCATTTTCAGTCACTTTCCCTTTAATGACTGAGATATCAAAATCTGGTCGAAAGCAGTGTCCATCAGAGAAAGTGGACTGCAGAATACTTTTTCCTAGCAGCGACGGTTCAGTTTCATGTGACATCATTGCTGTAAGGAAGACAACATGAAAATGTGCAACAGTTATTTATACTTCCCAGACAATGTTACAGGCTTAATCAGAACTACGGGAAAATAAGTTATCAAAAAGTTCTTATACTGCCGGGTTTCATCGCAAGATATCAACCGACTCATCTAGATCCAAAAATCAGCAACATACCGTTGCATACTCTTTTCCAAGTCCTTCTTTCAACCAGCTGAAATACTTATTATCATTACTGCTAGCACATACTGCAATTATCATACGTGTTTGACTTAAATTCACATGATCAAATTCATAAACAACTAACTGTGAAAAGACACATTAACAGTTATCACCATGGGAAGTACTTACATGATGCCAAAGCCTGAGGGGCCATTGAGCGTCTTGGTGGAGTGCCCACCCTTGGTTTGACACCACCGGGTTTAGGTGAGGAAGGCGCAGCAATCGACTCGTTGGTCAGGGAGTTACTCTGTTAATAGAGGTGTAATCAGATGTGTGCGTGGCAACAACATTAATTAACTTTTACAGCTTAGGTCCATATCCTATGTAGCAATACCTAACGGATGGATTACACGAAAGCAGGAAAAAAAGGAGTATTACCTTTGAAAGAGATGTCTTCTCAGCAGCCTGCATATACCGAGACTTGACAATAGTCCCAGCTGCTGAAGTTTGAGGAACACGTTTTGTTTTTATAGCGACAGCGCTACAAACATGATGGATTCATAACGTACAGACAGCTTCGTGATGTCGTGCTTATACTCACATTTCACACTTTTCTTCCCAGTTCCACTGTTGTTCGTTTTATTCGCATTGTTCACAACTTTCGAGCTGAAAACAAAAAACAAAAGCAGCTGTCAGAAGACAGAAGATATTTACATAAATACATTTTAAAAAAGGAGCTAAGCCGCTAAGCTACACCGTTAGCCTGAGTGCGTCGTCTCTACATCAGATTATACTAAAATTAAACTGCCTACAAATACACGACAGCGACTTTAAGTAAAATAAAACCATATGAATGCAGGATATGTACCTTTTAGCGTCGGTGGAGACACTTTTTAAACTCTTTGTTGTTGTTGTTGTTCTTCTCGACGCCATAGTGTTTTCAAGCAAACCGCCAGGACGCCGTTTTTTTGTAGACCGGCAGAAACAAGAAGTGATACTTTGGTTCCGCTTTTCTTCTTTCCATATTTCTGGCGGGTTGCACGGTAGTGTATGCTGACATCTACTGTAATGGAGTGATATTATCATGACATTAAAATATCTTTATACTTGGATCACAGATAAAGCTCCATCTAAGGCTCAGTGGCAAAGGGTTATATTTGAATATGTTGCATTGGACTACTTGACATGTAAACTTCAGAGCAACGATGATGCCTTTCGTAAAACATGAGAACCCTTTCTGTCATATGTTGGTTTGAATATTTCCACCATTCTCACAAGAGGGTTTGTATCATAGCTCTAAATGCTCTGCCTCAAAAGGGACACTCTGCTTTACCATTTAATTGATTTACTTTTATTTCTGTATATCTATCTATCTATCTATCTATCTATCTATATACATATCTCTCTCTCTCTCTCTCTCTCTCTCTCTCTCTCTCTCTCTCTCTCCCTATATATATATATATATCTTTGTACGGTTTGTAAATAAATAGCCCACTAATCTTGTCTCCACATAACTCCCCACCAAAGTTTAATAGACTTAACAACCCTGTAAAGGTTTGTAGCTGCCCGGCGCTATGCAAGTCCATAATCAAAACCAAACAGTTAATAATTATGCTGCAACCTCTTCATTCATAAAATGTTTACACACACCCCACACTGTGTTATTTTACTCATTTTACTTTTCACTGTGTTATTCGATCACTCATAGTCTTAAAAGGAAAACACATGTTTGTTTGCTTTAAATAATGTCTCAGTTATTTCTCTGATATTGGTAAACACAAGAGAGAGACAGACAGAATGGGGCATAACAGCACCCCTGATTATTTTATTTTTCTGATTCACAGCCATAAGTGTTACATTCCAATAACTATATATATAATTATTATATATAAAACTTCTAAACTGGTGCATTTGATCCCACAGTGCCACTCACTAAGTCATTGTCAATGGTCAGACTCAAAAAATGTAAGATGATGATGATGATGATGTCTTAATGTGATTTTTCTTTATGAAGACGTCAACAATCATTACATAAGCTCAGTTTTGTTTAAAGATTTTCCTTCTAACTTTGTGACAATGGTCTTCATCTACAGGATCCCTTCTGACTTACATAACAGTTAACAATTTTACCATACATAGTTGTTGTCAGGTCAATTATGACTTAGTAAAAATATTTCCTTTACTTACCCAATCTTTTTCTGATGTCTTCTTTCTTATATAGGGCATATACATAAGAATATGAACACCTGTACAATACAGCTAATGCAATCTTCAATCTTAGCAATGAAGCTTTTTTTTGTTTTGTTTTTTGCTTCTATGTTAACTTGTTTACTGAGACTACAACATAAAGGGTCTGATTGATGTATACTGGACTTTTACATTATATTGTACAGGTGTTCACATTATTGCATCCAGACTCTATAGGGGCAACAGTCATAAATATATGTTAGAGAAAGAATGCAACATCTGCTTTGCATTGACTTCAGGGGATGTCAAAAACTACAGTTATTCCAGTAACCACTAGATGGGTGTAAAGGTCTGTATTCACTGTCAGTGTTAACACTTTCAGTGACAATCTCTTGAATGCATTTTCAATCTGTAAAAGCTACGTATTGATTATATATCCCTGTCGTATGTTGACTGTAAATAAAATCAATAAACATTTATGTATAAATTAGTATTGTTTACCATTTATTCCCTTATCAGTGGCATGGGGTGTGTGGAGCCAATCACAGCCAACAATGCATGACACTGAGGGATAACACAGGAACAACAGAGATACATTAAGGCAATCTAAAGCATCCACCTAAGTTGCACATCTGTGAAACATATTAAACTGCAGTACCCAGATACAACACACATAAGAGAGCATGCAAAACTAACTCTTACTTATTTGGTCTTGTAAGCCAGTGAAAATGATCTGATCACTCATGTGCATTTACCTGCATGTGTGCATCTTCATCCCATGTGTGGGCATGCTTAGCAAGTTCTTTTACCGGTGCTGGACTTGTTTTCGTGTGTGCACGAGTCTTAAAGAACACAATGGGTGCTGACCCCACCTGTCTGAGCTGGACTTGGACAACAGGAGGGACAATAGGAAGAGAGCGGGTGTGGGACTGGGTGGTAAACATTGGTCAGCAACTTCAGTCCTAAGTCACTTCACAGACATGGATGGATAAACCACTGAGAGATTAGAGAGTCAGAAAAATGTAGGAAATTCTACAGTAGGTTTAATATTGGCTTTAACGTTTTTTACTCTGTATCCAGTGGTATGTCATAACAATATTTTAAATATAACATTTTAAGCAGGAGTTGAATTAGATTTTTATAACGTGTGTGTGCTGGATAGAATCCAGGTATTGAAACTAGTTTTATTCTGACCTTTCTGCTTTAATGAATTTTTACGATAAAGGTTGAACATTTGGTCTTGGCACTAAAACAAATCTCTCACAAATACACACCTGTATTTGTGTGTGTGTGTGTGTGTACCAAGATGTGATGTGTGTGTCCTACTTTATCAGTGTGAGTAAAGGCCGGGTCTTACAATTGCTCTCCTCTCTCTTTCTCTCAGTGTAATAAAGCCTTGAGGCTGCTGGCTGCTGTGCGTCCGCATGCTGGCTGTCCATCTCTCAGCACTAAGCAATGCCACGACCAAAAACAAGTGCTCTTGATGATGGTGATATGAGCAGTATTGACTATTTTGGATTCAATTAGTAATGCTTGGGATTAAATAAAAATGTTTCATTGGTAAGGTTGTTTACTTTTACTTTTCTCTGTAGTAAAGAATGAGATCCAGTCCAAGGCTGAAGCGCTGAAGTGAAATACTGAGAAGTGCATGTTGAAAGACAGCACTATAAGGACACATAGAGCCACTGAATGAAAGTCCTTGTCTCAGTTATGAGCCCACCTCTCTCGCCTTTCTCTCTGCTCCGAAACTCTGACGTCTAATGAAGGATTTGTCTATGTCACTGTGACCTCACTGATACTCTGCTTTGCTACTTGAGGACATTTTAGAGATAAAAATGTAAGATGAAACAGCTTCAATTCATGTTCTGAGTGAAGTGAAAAAAAAAAAGTTGTTATCAGCTCTCTTAACACATGTATGTACACATGATTACGCACACGCAGACAACCCACCCATGCAGCCCACACACCAGCCCTTCTTCCCTTTGCGGTAAGCTGTTACTCATCACTACCCAGTCGGCCAGTCTGGTCCACATAGCCTTCCTGGAATGCCTCAAACACACAGTGCCTCATACAGTAAAGCCAACAGGCACTATTTGCGGCATTCAGTTGGATAGCTGAACTAAATCTCACTGCTGGAAATCTGATTATAGTGCTTCGACTTGTGGGTATATGACTTAATTTGAATAATAATCAAATGTGGGTATTTGACCATTTACTGAAACTGGTTGTCTTTTAATTATTATATTATTTATCAACATCTCAATAGGCTGAGAGCATATTTTTCTGATTAAGGCATTTCCTTTCAATGCTTAGTATTGGGTACGCCAGCTCTCCAGGGCAGATGGGTGTATGATTTCCACTGTTTGTTCTCGTCTTGGTGACCCTTGTCATAGGAAGAACCAGTCACCCAGGAGATCCCAGTATTGAGCAGTTAAGCTTCTCTCTGTTGGCTAACCATGGTAACCAATGGAGTATTAGGACAGTGTTTACTTCTTAACCTTCACACTATCTGGGTGGCTCTGCTGGTCATTTTGTCCCTTTAAAATCTCCAAATCCAAACAGTTTGGGTGTGTCACTTTGGGTATTGTCATAATGACATACTGTAACTATTGTCGTAACTCTTCTCACCGAAAAGCAACATTGGAATCAACACTGGAAAACTGGCTGTGGAAGAATTTATTTTTAAAGGAAGAAATTCATGTTTTGGATAGAGTTTATTCACTTTGTAGCTGAGAGTTAAATGAGAAGATCAATATTACTCTTCATTCATATTCATCTGTTTGATATAAACCTGGAGCAAGGAGACAGAGCTTAGTTTAGCATAAAGATTGGAAACAGGGAAACAGCAAATATGGTTCTGACAAAAGCCGGAAATAACACGTTAAATTTGTGAGATTTAGAGGTGATTTTGAATCCTTTGGACAGAACAAGGCTATCTGTTTCCCCTTCAAACCGTCACCTGGTTCATGTTTAAGGGACAGAGATGACAGTGGCATCAATCTTCTCATCTTACACTCAGCAAGAAAGCAGGCAGGTCCAAAATGTTCAACAATAGACCCTTTTCACAGCAGCCTTTTGACATGAAATAGGGTAAACATAGGTGATATGGTTCCATTCCATTTAAATCAAAGAGAGTCAGGGTGCTGCTGTGCTGCGTGTTGCCTCACTGGAAAGGCTCTGCTGCAATAAATGGAACGGTACCTTAATTAGTATCATTGGTTGACTCTACTATTTCATGTCAAAATGACTGCTGTGAAAAGGGTCTACTCTTTGTGTTGCCCATGTTGCCCATCATTGCCATTTTGCCAACCTTTCGGTCACATGTCACAAATAAGAAGTATGAAGGTGAGAGACAGCTGAGATACCTGTCCTTTTCTTCCACAGTATCCTGCAGGACCAGCATGGTCTCAAAGCAACGCCACAGACTCCATCAAATGACCCGAAGCCTTGGGTTTAATTACTGTGCTTATCTGCAGAGGATGTGACCTCAGCTTGGTGTTCACTCTTGTGGATGAACCTTGTAGCATCCCTGGCTGCAGTGCTGGAGGCTTGGGGATTTCCTATAGGTGTCTAGAGGGCAGTGGGATGTTTATTCAGGCAGAAACTTTAAGAACAGTACATTCTTAATCACATCATTGCAGGTCAAATGTACAAATGTAGGATAAGTATATAGTGTATACCAAGTGGAGTCTGTTTCTCTTAAATGTAACATTTACCAATAAACCGAGGCAGAAAATGACACTAAAATTAAATGGGTATAACTTATATACTTCACAAATACCAGCGGTTTCACTTGTAGCAGCTTTTTCATAAAGTTATTAATTAATAAAAACACTGCATGTGAGTAATGGTCTTTTTGTACATATACTATATATGCATTAGGCGTCAATATGAATTTTTTGCCTATGAGATATGAGAACCATACAGCAAGCATGACTGGCTGGTGTGTGTGTGAGAACCATGTGCAGAGCTTTAGCAGAGCAGTGTAGCGTGCAGTGCAGGAGTGAGCAGAGGCGGCCCAGGCCAGGACAGCCCCAGTACCCTGGTAATCCCTGCGTTTTCAGGAGCCCTGGCCCGTACTTGATGAGCTTGAGCAAGAAAAAGGTTGCGCTCTCTCGTGCGTTTCTCTCTCACTGTCTCTTTCTGTCTATCACTCTTTTATTCCCCCTCTTTTTCTCATGCTCCCTCCTCCTCCCCGTCCCCTGGAGCCACTTTGCGAATGAATGGATTCCAAGTGTTTACTCAGCAACTCTGCCTGTCCCTCTACATTTCTCAGGATTTCATCAAAAAGAGGAAGAGAACTGCCACCAAAGACCACCAGAGACTTTAGGTTTCCATCTGACACAAAAGGGGAGAATATGTTAGGGGATGCATTGCTGCATCCCACATCTAACTACGAATGCACACGTGTAGACGGTAATGAACTCATTCTGGATTTTTGGAAAGACACACACGTCTTCTGTCTAGCACAAACACAACAGTTGTTTGAGTCATTTTTTCATGCTTTCAGGGACATTTTGACACTCACGTTAAATCGTTATCTTTTACAGTCCCGTCTTACCAGGCTTAAAATAAAAATAAACTAAAATGTGTGTGAATCAAGATATCAGATTTATGCTAAACAAAAGCAAAGCACATTCTGATGGATGGTAGGCTACCTCAATCATTGGCTGACAAAATGAGGACTACAAATTTTTAAAAGTCAGTTATTTTTGCACAAAATTCATCAAGGCATTAGCAGTATTTTTGAGAATTTCTCTCATCATGCCTACTGTAAAATGCCCCAAACCCATTGTCAGTCTAGTTGTTTTTGTTGAATTGATGTATTTGTAACTAACGATACGGTTTTTAATTCCTATATGCCAAAATGTTTTTGGCATTTCCTTGAATTTGATCTAGATTCTCTGATTCAGATTAAATGTGATTCAGATAACAATTAGAAATCAACAACCACTGCTTCTGAGAGAATAAAATATAATTGTCTAAAGCTACAGATTACTACAGATTACACAGAGGTAGAACCATAATACTCCAAGTTACAATTCTTATCAATATGAACCTGAACCAGCAGGCCCTAAACCCTTGCCGAGTTCAACTTCTGGGAATCCTACATCTTCTGACCGTCTGCAACCACACTGTTTATCCACCATAAAAAATAAAAAGTTTACAAAAACATGCATGTCTGCATGAATTTAGACGATTGCATTTTCAATTCAGTGTTTGCTGGTCAGCAGCATCATCCTGATATTGGGTAAGGGGGGGGACAATATCAACCATTTTATAATATAGAGTGGAACTGAAGCAAAAAACTGCATGTTGGTATGGATGTGCAGAGTACAGTGTATGTCCTTAAAACATAAACTGACCCCAGTCTAGGACAAGTGTGTAGGGAACACAGAGGTGCAGAGAGGTACAGGGAGGCTCTGGTGGGGTGGTGGGGAGGAGAGGGGATTAGTAAGAGGCCGCAGGCCCTGAGGCAGAGGGCCCGTTTCCTGGCCTGAGCCCCTGTTTGTCCTGCCTGACCTGGCAGCTCTGGGGGCAGATCCTGCTTGGATACAGCCCGCTCCCACGCCTGTCTGAAGCTGTTAGCCACTGGCTGTGAGTAGCTAGCTGGGCTTAGTGTTGTCTGAGCTGCGGCTGGGTTGGGAGGGGTCCAATCATCTGTCTGTGTGTGCATGTGTATGTGTGGGAGGGGGTGGCAGCTACTTTGTGTTGGTGGAATGAGGGTGAAACAGACATCCAGCAAGGCAGTGTGTGGTTATGTGGTTATGATTAATGATTTTGCACCACATATTTTCATATTAGGCCTTCTGTCCTCTTAAATACTGTGAACATCATCTATCTCTGTCTCTTCTCAGTTCTCTTAAACCATCCTTCTACATGAATGTGAACAAATGAGTGAGATATTACAGGATAAAACAAAGTTTCTTAAAGGAATAGTGGTGTTGTATGATGTACTTATGGTCAGTGTGCTCCCAGTTTGGAGAAGCAGACAGACGTCCTGGCTCAGACGTTGAGCACAGCACTGCTGTGGACGGGGTCAGCAGAAAAACATATTATAGCCAAATAAAAAAGGCCCACCTAAAAAAATGTCAATATCTGTTCAATTGTACACTATAGTGAATATATTCGTATCCCTTTATCTGGGCTTTTAATCGACGCCTAAGCACTAAGAACTGTGTATATTACACTGCAGATCTGACAGCAAGTATAAACAGTGAAAATATGCTAACTTCAGCATAACAGATTTTTTTATGTGGCTAAAATATGTTTTGTTGTTTTGTTGACCCTGTCCACAGCAGTCCTTGGCTTTACTTCCATGCCAGAACCTCCGTCTGCTTCTCCAAACTGGGAGCACGCTGACCGCTGTACCTCATACAACCCCATTTATATGATATCTGAACTACACCTTTGTTAAGGTGTTTGACCAATAGATATTGACTAGAACAGCTTCATTGTGCTGTCCACCCCATTCCTCTGAGAGATATTCCTTCATTGGGCGTTTTGTGGATGATGGTGGAAAACACCGAGATCTGGTGATTGTAAAGATTGCCCCATTTGATTCATGTAATTTTTAAACTCATCAAACACTGAGTGACCATTTTTAACTCTGCAATGCTGCTCCTTTTCTTTAATTTGTTACCCAATCAAGGGTTTAAAAACAGAGGTTGTTGTATGCTGGACAGATTGTAAAGTTTCTTTGTGATTGGTGATATTGGACTGTATGAATAAAATTAACTTACCTGTCCTCAGGTTATTAAATATCCATGCAGCATGAAGACAGTTGGCCTCACTTGGCTCAGTCCAGGCATCATGTCACCCACAACATCTCTCCCCATGTTGTTAAAAGTGATGGCAGCAGGTCAACTCTCTGTATCTCTTACCTTTTGTAATCAACGCCAACCATCTATTTGCCTAAATAACAATTAGAAG
The DNA here is from genome assembly GCA_033000465.1 of Sciaenops ocellatus. Taxonomy (NCBI): domain Eukaryota; kingdom Metazoa; phylum Chordata; class Actinopteri; family Sciaenidae; genus Sciaenops; species Sciaenops ocellatus. The sequence goes on along the minus strand of CP136882.1, from coordinate 13,958,800 downwards.
CACGATCACATGCTGTGTTTAAAGGGTGTATACCAACTGTGTGCACAACTGTGTTTTCACTTAAAAATCCATAAGATAACACCTCTCCTCTCTGGCCAGGGGACTGTTTGATTATCGCTCTCCAAAAATGAAAATGAAATGAAGGGATATTTACTTTTCTTCCCCAAAAGCTTTGATAGCTCAATTGCTTGTTTTCAGTGGCTTGTTATTATTTTTCAATTGGTGGATTGGCTGTTGGGTTTGGAGTAGCACAGAGCAGCTCTGTGAGTGTTGTTTCTGCACTGGATACACACAGAGCTGTCAGTGAAAGCACAGAGACAGACAGAGAGAGAAGGGGTCATCAGTAAATCAAACATTAAAGACTACAATCTAGTGATGTTCCAGCATGGCTTTCAACACATTATTAAGTCAGGCTTTATGAGTACTTACTAAACTACCCAAATACTTAAGGGCTATATGTGACCATGGACTTTTAAAAGGCCTTTTCAAAATAAAGTATTTTGTATTAACTATATCCTAAACTGACATCTGAGTAGGACAGAAATTAAATGACTGCAACAGTAAAAGAGAAATATCCCAAACTCCATAACTGTAAGATGATGTGATTCCTCTGTCTGTGAGTATGAAGGGTCAGAGGAATATTACTGTCTTTCTTTTGGGTTTTGTCCTCCTGCCTCCATCGTCACTGGCGTGCCAGTGGCGTCATTCCTGCCCTGCTTTATAAAACTGTCAACGCCTTTCTCTCACCTGGACTGACACACATACACACACACACACACACACCACCCCAAACTCCAGGGCAGGACAGGGGCTATTTTTGGCCAGAGCAGGGGGGATCAGTCACTGGTAAAATACGCACCTAACTTGCGTCTTTCCCGGGCATTTTCCCCAGCGGATCATTTCCACAAAAAGAAGAGCTTAATATTGTTTCTTTTATGAATCTGGCAAATTATTCTTACTTCTCTGGCATGTGCAACATGACCGCTGAGACGCAGCACTCGCCTGCCGAGGCGAGTCCTGTCGTCATGTCTCCAAACGTGAGCCTGGACTCGCCGTTGCCTCCGCCGCCTCTGATGCTGCAGGCCCGGTCAAAGGACAATGTTCTGATCAAGTCCGAGCCCCGGGGGAACAGTCCAAACACGGAGGATGGAGTCGCTCTGGGGCAGACTGAGGAGCACCTGCCTACCGGGAGTCGCCGGAGGAAGAGGCCCGTCCAGAGGGGGAAACCTCCCTACAGCTACATCGCTCTCATCGCCATGGCCATTGCCAACTCTCCCGAGAGAAAGCTCACCCTGGGGGGCATTTATAAGTTCATCATGGAGCGTTTTCCTTTCTACAGGGAGAACTCCAAAAAGTGGCAAAACTCCATCCGCCACAACCTCACCCTCAACGACTGTTTTGTGAAGATCCCCCGGGAGCCCGGCAGACCGGGTAAAGGCAACTACTGGACTTTGGACCCCGCCGCTGAAGACATGTTTGACAACGGGAGCTTTTTGAGGAGGAGGAAACGATTCAAGCGCACAGATGTGAGCACCTACCCTGGCTACATGCAAAGCTCCAGCGCGTTTACACCAACCCCAATGGGAAGGCCCTCATACCCAAACACCCTGTACGCTGGTTATGGTTCTCAGCTGACTGCCACATCCCCTCATCCGGCCATGCTGCATCACTACCAGACCTCTGCCGGGGTCAGCCAAGGACAGCCGCGCATGTTCAGCATCGACAACATCATCAGCCAGCAGTCGGTGGTGCAGGGAGGCCCGGGCGGAGAGCTCAACACCCAAGCGCTGGGGCTGGGTGGAGGTGACCTGGGCACCATGACCTCCAGCTGCTCGGTCACCGGCACCGACCCGTCTGCGTGCTTCCAGACCCAGACTGTAAACCCTTCAGCGAACATGCTGAGCAGAAACAGCGGGAACCTCTCATCCAACCTGGCAGCCGGCTACCCGTACTCCTCTTCGGCCTCTCCTCCACACCTGCCCGCCATGACCCAGTCCAGTTTCTCTCCGGGGAGCTCTCAAGTGTACTGCTCCGGCAACCGGCTGTCCCTGCCGGCCCTGCGCCCGGGCTCCTGCGCCGAGCACACGGAGCAGCTGCTGGGCCTCTCCAACCCCATGAACACCTACAACAATAGCTACATGAGACAAGCCAACTTTGCGTCGGGATTAGAGCGGTATATGTGAGACATTATTTACCAAAAACTAAATTAGGGTTACTAAATAGTCTTATGTTAATGGGATTTGCCCTCAGCTAGTCCCTAGAGATGAAACACATAGGTCAAGCATCATAATTTAAAATATTATTGCTGATACAAGGCCGATATTCCAAGATGCCACCACAGACTCCTGTGAGAAATTCGGTCATTTATTCTTTGCAAATATCAGAAAACATATGACCCAAAGTGACCGAGCCTCATGATAAAAACATTCCTCTTTTTAAAAAAGGTGTAAAGCCATTGAAGATCCGTTTGACACATTCCATGACTGTATCTCAGAGTATTTTATTGTGCAACATTTCGTTCATATTTCCTGTGTTTTAGAGTTTTGTTTTGAAGTTTACACGTGTTTGTTTTATCACTCAAAGTCTGCTGATGTTCATGTAAATAGTTTGTTGATGTATAAAAACTTTATTAATAGAAACAGAGCAAACAATGTGCTATTATTGCTGACGACAGGTCGCCTGAAATAAATTCATTTTTACAGTAAAATAAAAGTGGTCTTTCTTCGCACGCGTTTGTGAAAAACACTGAAGTTTATTCTGTTTGGTTTGGGTGTAGCTGCAGGATATTTGTGCGCAATCAATCAGTAAAAACATCTTTTTTTTCATGAATACAAAATGATAAACTCTCTGTTTAGAAGTGAAGCAGATTGTATTATAGATTAGTATTAATATTCAGAGGTATTCAAGACCAAAGCAGCTCAAAAATACGTCCTGATTCAATTCTTAATAATTTGTAACAATAAAATCAGACTTGAGCAAGCAGCAATTTTAATATTGCTCTCTTGGGTAAAATAAAAGTAGATTATGAATTTAATTTCACAAAATGACCCAATTGGGTCACATTTTGTGGTCATGTGGGTGATATTTTAAATATATTTTAGATTTTGTAGGTTAACATGCATTGATTTGATAGATTTAATTTAAAAGCCTGAATGTTTTTTATAGACAAAATGTCTTGTGACAAATTAGACAATGTACAAATGAAAATTAAACACAATGTCAATCTAAAAATAAAGAACACATTATTCACTAAAGTCATCACACATGAATTAAAAAGTAAATGAAATACAGAATTATTAAACAAATCAGTCATAACCAAATGGGTAGCGTACAAATAAAGCACAAATGACGCTGAAAATGGGTTTACAATCTGCAGTGCAGACCTTCTAGTCAAACTGAAACCAACAACATATAGTGACTAGTGAGTCAGGGATGTTAAGTACTTTTGCAATTTGAGTCTCATCTTCAACATCTCGAATCCTCATCACAGATAAGCTTGAAGGCTGAAGAACTAATTTGTTTTTCTACATAAAGAATTCCTTTAATTCAAACATATTAAGTTCTTATTCTGGTAATTTAACTTGTCTATGTCTCTTTTCTTAAATAAAGCACTTTATCATTACTTGTGAAATTGATGTTTTATGTTTCCTAAACACATTTTTTGTAATGGTGTGTATGCACATGCAACATACACTTTTTCAGTCTCAATAAACTCAATAAACTCAAAGATAGAAAGAAAAACAGACACAAAAATATACAAAAATATATTATTCAGAAATAAGTTCGCTTTTGCTCAGTATCAGCACATATCACCAACATGGCTGTGTAACTTACCAGACAGTTACAGGGGTGAAAATTATGGTTATTATGACAAGGCTACTTCCTCATCTGGTACTTAGACATTACATACTTTACTCACACTACTGATGCTTCAAAGCGATAGATGTTGTTTTGTATTGTATACTACAATTCCTGTGGGGCTACTGACACACTCATTACTGTTGTAAGTATTGTATTATATTTAGACTCCTATGTCGAGTCCCGTTGCAGTAGGAAGCATCATTCTTGCCTCAGGGCCACCTGGTGGGTCAGTCTGACCAACACATGATCAAACATGGGGCTGAAGCAATTTGTAGCTTTAAGTGAAAACTTAAAAAACTGGTTGTTCGGTTTGAAGACTGTCTCTGATAAATGGGACAGGATCTTAATAAAGAATAAACAGCAAGCACAACTGCCTTTGATAATCTACATCCATATATTTCATCATATGGGAGCATTAGATATTCTGTTCACCAGCATGATCAAATTCAAACTGTAGGTCTGTTCATAACAGCTCTGAACCTCATTACTCCTGTTTGATTCTTGATGAATGAATAAACTGTCATTGTAGTGAACAACATGTTAGTTTGTTATAAAATTCTGAATGAATTAGACAAGTTTAAACTTTCCACCACTAGATGGAAGCAAACGCAAGCTGTTCAACCAGTGGGCTTGTTTTCACTCTTTCACAAAGATTTTCATTATTATAATTAATCACACTCATTCTAGTTAAGCTGTGAAATCATTGCCAAGTAAGCAGATAGCAGATTCCTGTGTTGCTTATTTTGTATCTCAGGTTGGTTGGATCAGTACTTCAGGATCAGGATCAGTTCTGATTTGTGTTTTGATGAACTGATTTGACCTTTAAGTCTTTAAAGAGTTTTTATTGTGTGAGGAAGTATAGTTTGTTACATTTGGTCAGACTTCAGTTTGCAACTTCCACCTTTTCCCAGAATTACTGTTAATTGCTAAAGACTAGATGTGAGTTTGTTGCACTAATCTTTGGTTTCATATGAATAGCCGAGCATAAGACTGTAACTTTTTTCTGTCAAGAGAACAACTGAACACTAATGAGCTGCTGGTTATTCAGAAGTATTGATACAAGGAGAACATTTGAACAGTGTTTAAGATCATTAAGAAATGGATCAATATGAAATGACAATAAAGTCACCTTTTCATGTGCACAACCTGGACTCTGAATGGTCACGTCACATGTGGTCAGTTATTTGAATAACAATAAGATGCACAAACAACAAACATGCATGCAGATGTGCTTTGTGTGCTTCTTCCTTCAACTCAAAACAGCAGATAATCAAAACATCCTGGTGCTGCTGTATAACTTTCTATGCACTCTATCATAGTCAGAGTAATTGAACACTGTGTCTCTTACTGTTAAGTTTTCAGATGTTGTTTATTGATACTTACTGCTGCACTGTGATGAATTTAAAATATAATCACAAACTCAGTGTAATCTGCTCTTTTGGACAGTTTGCTTCATTTTAACCTCTTACTGTTGCAAGGTGCTTTATAACTGTGATCTCACAATCTGTCTGAAATGCAAATCTAGCAATGCCCATAATAGTTGTGCACACAGTTAACAATTTACATTCTTTATTCTTCTCTCTTTTTTTTTTTAAAGACAATACTTCCACATTGACATGGAGCTACTTCATTTTATGCTTACTGACTCTGAACTCTCAAAACCTCAACAGCTTTCAGTTAAGTGCAGTTTTATTTGGCTCATGTTGATAGGACACATCACTGCCGTTAACCGTCAGTTTAACAACCATTAACTGTTAGGGTGTTATTTGTATTACTTTACCAACAGCAGAGGGCGCTTCAGCACCACAAACTGCGCTGATGAGAAACTCCTCCGTGCGGGCACATCACGGATAATAAGAACCAAAACGCCACCAAACCTCTGGAAACTTGATGAACCTGAAATATATTACAGCGCGCGTTTGGTGGGGTTGTCAAATCTGAACTAATTTGATAAATTAAGTAAATAAGGAATCTGTTAAATAATGTTTTTTCCGCCACGTGTCATGACTAAATCAAATGCTGCGGATGTTTGATAATAAAAAGAACTTTAAATTAAAACAGGTTTATCATTTTGTAGCTACACTAAAAATGTTTAAGAAGGTCATGTAGGCCATCTTATCACATATAATACTGGCTAACCTGTTTATCTTTAAAGATACTCTAATAGAGTAGAAATAAACAAGTCCAGGCACTTCATCATGCAGGTATGGCCCAGCCTGTGAAAGACGGTGTGAGAGGACAAATGAATAAATAAAATGTGGACATTGTTTTCATCAGAAATATTTCATCATATGAGCTGCTTGTGAGTCCTGGGGAAAGTAACGTGTCATGTCTGTCGGGCAGCTGTCAGGCAGGTGTCAATGCGTCTATTTCAGACTTTAAAAGGCTCCTGTCAGGCAGCTCAGAGAGGAGAGCACACGGCTCGAGCAGGGCTTCTGTGGGGTGTTTAACAAGATGCATGCTTCACTTGCACTTGATTCCTCAGTGGAACAGTCATTTCCTTCAATAAAGAAAAAGCGTGCAAATACAAACTTTAAAAATAAACCTGCACTGTGCATGAAAACTATGACAACGATCCTTGATGAGTAAAAAATAAATAAAGAAAAAAATGAAACACAAAAATATGACATAACTGTGTGCTGTTTGACCCGTGAGATGAATGGGGTGCTGATGTACATGCCTTACAATAAATCGGTGTTTCTGCAGCGTAATGAACTGGAATGTCCGCCTGCTCTGAATAAGCCCGCACACATTACAGACACGTTACACTTTGTCATCTGCTGCCCTTTTCACTCCTGACGAAGACGAATTGGAGCAGGTTGCAGCTGACTGTACCAGTGTGCAGCCCCTGTGAATTATGCAGAAAATGCAGATGGATGATGTTGTGACTTCTTGACAAGGAAAACACAAAACCCGTGAGAAGTGATCATGGAATTAGGCTACCGGCCAAAAACCACTGAGAGGGGAATTCAATCCGGCCAAATCAGACAATTTATTAGGGAACAGAAAAGACGCAGGGTGGCTCCGTTTAACGGATTTATTCAACACCTTGAAGAGTTCAACAAAAACTGATGTAATGGATCAAAGTGTGTCATGTTGTCAACATTAAAAGCAGTAATTAAACGTCAAATGAAAAACAAAATGGCATATTTGAGTAAATTTGGCAACATCCTGACATTTATTATAAAATCATTTTTGTTTTAGAGATAATGGGCGTAAATTTTATGTATTTTATTTGTGAAATCAAGAAAATATATCACGTTCGAATAATAATAATAATAATAATAATAATAATAATAATAATAATAATAAGGACCACTGACTATATCTGCATATGGACATTTGACATGTTTGCACGTTACACGAGTTGTTTTGACCTCATTATTATCTGTTTTTGTCGATGACCGTTATGAGCTGATGAAATTTGTAAAACTCGTGAGCACATCATAAACAAATACGAAATTTGATTTGACTAAAAAAATACTGATACATGCTTTGTTTGTGTTTGATAAAGATCACAATCACCATGACTCGAGTACACCTTATACTCTCTCTTACCATACACTGCAAAAAAAAAAAGGTCTCTTTAAATGAGTCACGCAATCTCAAATTGAGAAATAAAACCGGATTTAAAATGATGAAATACGATTTTAATCCATATTCCTAATTTTCTTAATAAATTGTCAATATATTGACAAAATACAGGATAAATGAGATCGATCACTATATTAAGTCAATGAAAAACTTAAAAACAAGTTCATATACATTAGAGAAATAGATTTTACCCCGAAATATTTTGTAACGAAATATGATTTTTAAATTCAAGAGCAGATGCAAATATTACTTTTTGCAGGGTAATTTCGTCCAGTTCCTGGTAACAGTGACTCAAAGACCACGTGATCAGCGTGGTCCTATAAATACCTTTTGAGAGCTAAGGAGGATAGTGTGATAGTCTGGCTGGATACCTACCCAACCCCTTGCGTAAAAGATATTTTGGAAACTTGGATATCTATAAGTAGCTTTTTAAATGACCTACAACATAAACTGTTCAGATACGGAAACAACCGGATCTCAACACAACACGAGTCCAGACTGGTGCGAGATCAATGATCTTTGACTTTTTTTAATGCCTGAAAAACTGAAGTTTTCTGCTCGATGAGAACCTGCCCTTCCTGACCAGCCCCGGACGACCAGGAGTCGCCAAATCCACAGGTCAAAGAGTTATTTATCTTTTAAATAGATTCTAGCCATGTATGCATTCAGTAGTTGGAGATAAAGCTGCAGCAAAAGTCTGGTGCGGTTGTAAAGGGGAGAGGGAGAGTGTGTGTGCGCGCTCTCGCTCAGTAGCCTCACCGGACTCGAGGAGGAGGAAATCTGGGAGAGAAGGGGAAGAGAAGCGGCGTCTCCAAGGATGACTTTAGGGACGGATATGTCCGACAGCTCTGCATTGTCCGAAGATGTGGACATCGATGTGGTTGGGGGTGACATATCCGTTGGGAAGGACGGAAAGTACATTCACCACGAGTTCAACTTGGACAATGACTCGGACGATAATTACTCCCAGAACGCGGGTGAGAGAGTTTCCTCTCCCGGGCTCAGCAGCTCCGACTGTCCGTCAGACCAGATGGGGTCCAGCGCAGATGTCGGGACCGTGATCGGGGACAAACCCAGAAAAAGTGCACTTGTGAAGCCTCCTTACTCTTACATCGCCCTGATCACCATGGCCATCCTGCAGAGCCCTAAGAAACGCCTCACTCTCAGTGAGATCTGTGAGTTCATCAGCAATAGATTCCCTTACTACAGGGAGAAATTCCCCGCGTGGCAAAACTCTATTCGCCACAATCTTTCCTTAAACGACTGCTTCGTGAAAATCCCACGAGAACCTGGCAACCCCGGAAAGGGCAACTACTGGACCCTCGATCCGGATTCCGCAGACATGTTCGACAACGGGAGCTTCTTGCGCAGGAGGAAGCGCTTCAAGAGGCACCAGGCTAATGAAATCCTCAGGGACTCCGGTGGCTTTCTACCCGGGTTTGGATACGGCCCGTATGGATACAACTATGGACTTCAGCTGCAAAACTTCCACGCAGCGCACAACCCGTATCACCCACACCACACAGGTGGTTCATTCCCGTTCCCCAACGCCCCCTGCACCTTGCCCCCATCGGGCTCCATATTCCCTGCGCCGCATCCCCTGCCCACCCTTTTAGGGGCCGATTTAAGAAAGCCCTTTTACCCTCAACTAAGCCCGTCTCTACCGCCTCTCAAGACGGACTCCAGCGCCCCGAGTCGGCCTTCGTTCTCCATTGACAATATCATCGGTGCGGCCAACTCCACCGCCTCTTCCTACAGCGCACAGCCGGGCAGCCAGGCTCAGATCCTGGCCATGTTGACCCCAGCACTGGCCTCAGCTTCCAACCATTTGAACCTATCACAGGACAGCATATTGCAACCCGGGCCACAGGGTCAGACTTTTTCCAGCAAAACCCCGAATATGAACACTTGTCCTTTCTAGAAAAATGGTGAGGTTGCCCGCTGAAAAAAACTTTTATTAAAAAGCCACTTGTGGCGTCGTCCTGTGTGAAGGTAGGCTGTGTCCTCGGTGAAATAAGAGTGCTTTTGGCTCTCCCCGTTTCGTAACAATGTAAGAGGAGAGACAGGTTTATTTATGGATTGTAAATATGTGTATAATATTAACAGACAAAAGCGAGACACACTCTGAGAAGGATCTTTTTTTAAAACAGTGCTGGCCTGCAATCTGGCATGTGGCCTTCATTTGTCAGTGGGAGAAAAAAAAATCCTGTTATTTTAACATAAGTTAAAAGGTGTCACCCCGATTCTTTTTAAAAAAAACATAATTGATAATTTTATTATGATTTATATTGTTTTTATTTTGTGCGTCGTGAGAAAATGGCACTGTTGTTGTTGACATAGGTTTTGAGACGGCAAACTCAGGTTTTACTTAGAAAGCACATGGAGACAAAAAAACAAACAAAAATAACCATGTCCCACCATCACCCCTCCCTCTTCTACATGGTGAATTTGTGACAATATCATTTCCTGTTGTCGGTGGACACGTAGGCTATGTGGTTTTGGTATAAAAGAGCGCATTACCTCTCTCAACCTTTTAATTGTTGTTCGTTAATATTTCACAATTTAATCTGTGAAACATACAGTATGTCATGTGTTGCCAATAGAGAGAGACACCTAAATGTTCATAGGTCATTTTTTTTGTTGTAACGACAAGAATAATAAATGTTTGTGAATTTGAAAACAAAAAAAAATCGTTAATTTTTTTTATTGTATGGAAAGTTTTTTACTTCACAAAAAGGGTCAATATAAAATAGACTAAACAGCAGCACATGAGGTGAATTAATATAGATGTATGCTGTATTTAAACGTGCAAATGAACTGTTTTGAGAGGACTCACATGTCCTCAGCATGCATGATGCAGGGTTTCATTGTTTCACTTTAGAAAATGATTTTTATTTACCTATCTGCAGATTAAAGGTCAAACTTAAATATCTATTATTCTTCTAATCATGCAGCTTCTAGTATTAAGAAATTTAGGCGTGGGCACAAGATCACACAAAATATATCAGCCTCTCTTTTAGGTGTGAGAAACGCACAGTTTAAATATTTCAAATAGAGTTTGATGTATATAGCAGTCATGAATATCACGCAACAGTGCGCAAGTATTCCTCTTGTGTGGCTCTTGCTCGCTTGTAAAGGACCATTTTCTAGCACGTTACAAAGGGCCTAAAATGAATGGGGGACGTTAGCAGGCCTCGGCGGTCTGTAATTGAAAGTGAACAAGCATATACCCACGGTCTTTTGGGTTTTCGTTGCTAATTTGTAGCAGCATTTTTCATCAGGCTCCTAATCCACCATAATGCGGCTTTTTGGCCGTTTGTTGATGTTGTCAGTGTGGACCCCTGGCCCAAGGGAGTGAATGTGCGCACAGCGAGCGGTCCCCCTGTGAGACCAGCCACACACATTTAGACCCTGAAAAGCAATCTTCTCTAAAGGCCCTCGGTTTGCTCCGCTTTCATGTCATCTGTGTTGTCTCGGGATACATATAAAAGAAGCAGTGGGACTCGTCCGGCTACAGAAAACAGGCCCATTGGTCTTTTTCAGAGTTGTTGGAGCACATGTTTCCAGACAGAAGGGGGTGTAAAGCCTCCTTTATTTACTAGATCTGTGTGCAAATGGTTAAATTAGTTTGTGGGTGTTTTGACAGATGATTATTAAGGATGAAGGGTGGGAGGGCTGACTCCTCTGTTTTCCCTTAGCACAGCTCACTGAAAGTCTTTGAAACGAAAACCAACACATGACTACTTTCTTTATCCAGGCTCAGCCTCTTCTCTCCATCTTTTTCTTTCTTTCTCCCTCCTCGAAGTGCAAATTGGATAATTGATAAATATCGCAGGATTTTGGGAAATAATTCTGATTAGAGCTTCTCCTGCCGATGTAACCAGGATGTTAATTGATATCCTGCTCATATAATTTGCAGAGTAAATGAGAGGGAAAAAAACATTAGCAGACTATTGAAGTTTTTCTGCGCACACTCGCCCTGTCAGGGAGTCATTACTCACCGCATCAGTCCATTAAAATCCACATGAAGCGTTTGCAGAGGTGGTTAAAAAACCATTTAAATAACGGCAGGAACGAAAACTCAGCCAATAAAAATCATGAGACACAAAGCAGCACGCACACACGGTCTCTCTCTCTCACACACAGACACACACACACACACACACACACACACATATACACACACAGGATCTGCCATGTGGAGGTTCAGCCAAAGGCACCGGCTTTGAAAATGGACCATTTGAGACTGAACCCATTTTTACGGATTTTCAGCTCAAATTCGCACAAACTGTCCATCTCTGCTGTAAGATTACAGGCTTGTGACCAGAATAGACCTGGAACTTGCTCTTCCTCAAACCACCACAAACACTGAACACATTAGACACTCGGGGATCTTTCAAAATGCCCTTTAATTTGTTCATGTAAGTCCTAAAGGGGCTATATCATCACTGCTTATATATCGACACGTTAATACTGCAGAAAATAAATCCCTGTTTTCCGTGCGGGGTTGTCACTTGAAGACCACCCACAGTTGCAGCACCAGAGAAGTATGTCTTTATTTAGGCGACGACATTCGTCATTTTTCGTGACGTTTTCTCAAACGAAATAAGAAGTGAGTGATATGTGAAGTGACAGCCAAATGACTCAACAGTCACCAAAAACACATTCATACATTTCAAGGCAATTCCCATCTCTTTCTAACCGCTCCCATATGTTCTGTTTGGGCGTAAGCGGGATTAAAGCCGTATTTCGTGCCGCTATAATTTTATTTATAGACCGAGATGTCAACATACATTTAGATTTATCTCTTCTTTTCACTCGAAATATTTTATCCTTTTAGGAAAGTCCTACAAATGACAGGAAATGATTATAACAAGACCGCAGGCTATGCTTAAGTCTATTATTATTATTATCATTATTATTATTATTATTGTTGTTGTTATTATTATTACCACGTTCATTAGTTTCAACAGCGCGTGACAGCAGGGGATTAAATGAAATCGTTTTGTTTAAATCTTTCACTGCCTGGCCAATAACGTAACGTCCCTGATCGATTCATCCTGCAGTGTTGCGTCTTGAAGGACACGAGGACAGAAGCTGTGCTGACACCGCGAGGAAACAGTGTGTGTGTGTGTATGTGTGTGTGTGTGTTCAAGCATGATGTGTGTTGTGCATGCATGATATGTGTGTGCGCGCGCGTGGGGGAATAGAGATGACAGGGTACTACACTTCAAGGTCACGCTCGTCAATTGAAACTGTTGAAAGCCATTCTTCAATGACTGCATAGAACTCAAGAATATAATATAATATAATATAATATAATATAATATAATATAATATAATGTCCTACATGTCCTCTATTAATGAAGTTAAAAGTGTAGGTCTATAGCAATACCTAAATAAGATTCTTTTAATTAAATGTAACTGCAGGGCTTCATCAGTGGGAATAAACATGGATTCAGATCTGAGACCTGATGAAGATCTTTTGGGGTTTAGTCCTAATGAAATTAACCGTAGCTCCATAATTAATTTGCTTTTTAACGGACTGATTTATCGTGCAACAATAAGACGTTGTTCAATAAGAAATCAAAGACGCGCTGAAAGGACAGATGCCATGGTAACTGGTATAAACAATTTACAAAAGACCTAGATATAAGATTTTCATTTTAGCTTGGAGTTGTTTTTTTTTTTAAATCACAGCTGCGAAAAATGAAATTCGTTAGTTTTATCTGAACCTTAAGTCTCTTAAAATGAACACAGAGACACACCACGCCGCCCGCACATTTTTTTGTTCATCTGGATTTTTGGGTTGGAAACTGTTGTAGTTGGACTACATTTTAGAGGATATAGTAATAATCAAAACAAACCGCTAACATTTTATTTTTTGGGACATCCTGAAAACCCTCATCCCGCCCACACACTTGTCCACAAAGTCCTATTTGTGGTCCCCAGCTTTGGAGACCGTTGGGGACAGCCACTCTGCCTTTCTCCTCATAAACCAGCAACTTTTAGTCTAGAAACGTCCTTTGGCTGCGCACTTGTCTACTTCTTTCACTTTTCTATGAAACAAACAGGACTATATCTTATCCCCTGCACACCCTCCCCGCCTCCACCTCCCTCTGTCTCTCTCTCTCTCCTTCCTCAGTGTATGCTCGGCAGACGAGCCTCCTCGCCCCCACAGAGGAATGTTGGCCCGGTCCGCGGCTCCCGGCCCGGAGGAGAGGCGAGTCGCGGCCCTAGCTGCACAGCCGCTATAAATCACAGCCTCCCATCGCTGCTCCCAGTCTCCCTCCAGCCTCCATGTTTTTGCAACAGACAGAGGAATCCTTCGCTTAATTAATTTAGAATGTGTAAATAAAGAGAGGACAGTGAACTCCCCATCATCTCTGGAAACACAATATTAACTTTGGAAGATCTTCGCCTCGCCGACTCTGACACTCTAACCGAACACCTGCTGCACGGAGAAGAAAAAAGGATGAGGGTGCGCGCGTGATCGGGCACGCACACACACGTACAGAGTGTCGTGGCAGGGGTATCAGTGACTGCAGATATTATCCTGCAAAGATCACCAGAATATGATAGCAGGTGATAGCCGTCATTCAGGCCTGTTTTAGAAGAGTTGAGAATGTGCGTGTTTACTGTAAAGTCTGGTTGGTGTATTTTTAAAAAAGATCTGTTTTCATCGATGCCCTCTGAGCAGAATCATATTTGTTGATTCGGGTCAGATTTTTGTCTCTTAAATATGATCCATTCGGATCGGATGGATTGTGGCAGAGATCAAATGAAAATCTGTCTTTGGAGGACGCAAAGCTGCGTCTGCTTTACATGACAATGGAACATTCACGTTTTATCCTCATCTGAGTGTCCGCGCAAGTTGATTAAGATCAGCCATCTGATCTGACAGCAAATTACCACCGTAAAAACACATAAAAAACGCAGGAGGCATGTCTTCATCCATTGACCGATACGATATGCAACAAATGTCAGGAGATAAGTTAACAGAGAGGACTGGAGTGCGCAGAGCGCTGCGCACATTTAAAACTGACCAATGAGATGGAGAAGCAACAATAAAAGCTTAACAATGTGACCACTGAGGAGTGGTAAACAATTTAAAGCGTCTCAAATAACACAGACCTCGAAAATAAACACTCACTAATATAGTTTTATTTGCACAGACACCATGTCAGTTGCCTGTCAGCTGGAGAAATGGCATCATTTCCCGTTTGGGGCTCCTCTAAACATTTATTATATCAGTTTGCAGAGTTCTTTATTAAGTAATTTCTTTAATAACTTATTATTATAATCTTATTATTATTATATTATTATAATTATAATAAATTCTTATTAAAAAGGCAGGAGATTTTTTCTTTTTTTTTTTTTTTTTTTTTGCAAAAATGCAAACAGCTTTTTGTGACCCCTGCACTTGAACTGCATTAATGGGAGCTCATGTGTGTGTTTTGTTAAAACACTAACAAAAACTTTAATTTTAATTTTTTTTTTTCTCAATGGGGACCTACTGGGTGCCTTCCAACGTCCCCTCGTGGTCCTCGGATCTCATATTGGGCAGCATGAGTCTTCCCTATCAACCGCTCTCCACGGTTTGGCTTCACCAGGACTCACTGAAGGAAAGGAGAGTGTGCAGCACTTTTCTCTATTGCTTTGATAGAGAGGCGCAGCTGCTGTTTGCTCGCTCTCACACACACACACAATCAGCAGTGAGTCCTGCGGGCGCTTCCACGGGCTTCTTCCCATTTGACCTTTGATGCCAGCGCATTAGACTCACAGCTAGGATCCACTGCGATTAATGACCCATGTGTTATATCCCATAATTATTGATTTAGGATTTATTTTTTTTCTCTCTCCTTGTCGGTTCCTTGCATGAACTGTGCAGTGAAATAGTTTCCTTTTCTCCCCATTGGCCAAACAAAAGAAATCCATTAAAATGCCTTTATGGCTTGAATTTAAGTTACTCATTGAAGCTTTGAGCTGACAAAAGCAGAAGGCGATGTTTAGCTGTTTAAACTGAATGTCACAATACACCTTTGGACTGTCAATTCTGTCTATAAATAAATCGCTTTAAGTTTTCTTTCAAGACATTTGGAATAAAACATGCTCAAACACACACACACACACACACACACACACACACACACACACACACACACACACAGCTACTTATTCTAATTAATAGTCTAATTAAAATCCGAGAACAGCTGTTGCACATATCAAGTATTAAAGCATGTTCATAGACTAGATTGTCTGCTTTCTTAACTATCATAAGTATTTTAAGTGTAACGATCATACTTCAAACGTGGAGATAAATCAGTGAAGTAAAACAAGTCAGCTCGGGTGTGATATAAGAAATACCAAGGACACTGCAGCCTCCTGTGTCCCTTAAAAAAGGGTGAAAATGAAACTTTGTTTATCTAATCTTTTTCAGCGTGAAAGTGTGTTTTCGAAAAGTAGGGGAAAACCTCGCGATAAAATTGAAGTTTACTATCCAGAGTGAAATGCGATCATGCTGAGGTCGTGGGGCCAAACTTTTTAAGACTAATGTTTATTTAGAGAAGTGAGCGCTGTCTATGGGACTCCCCGTTCTCCCAGAATGCTGCACTAATGTCTTTACCAGGACTGAGCAGACCACCAGCAAGACAGCATGCAGCTCCCTGCAGCCTGTTGTGGCCTTTTTAAAACAGGGCTACATTCAGAGCCAGATACTATAACCCAACATTAAAACCAGGCTAAATATTAGCTGGTCAGAGTTTACCCTCATTCTGGATGAGATGCCTTTTAAATAAAACACCCAATGCGATGCAAAGTGTTGAACCACTGAGATGATATTTTGTTTTTTGTCAAATAAATATGACAGTCACTATTTTATCCACTTGCAGCTAAAAATTCTGATATGATATTTAGCTTTCATAGGCTTCCTGGCTGTTCTGCTTCATCTGTGATTTTGGACTTTGGACTCAGCATCTTTAGAAACAATGCCTTCCATCCAATAATAAGTCCCAAGCCTGTAGTTAGGCCTATTCTCCTGAAAAAACAAGATGTTGACTTTTATTTCTGTCGTCGTCTCCCTTACTTCAGAATATTGCTTGTTAAACTCGCCAAACTGCATTGGAAAAAAGCGGAATTATCTCACCAGACTTTGACTAATTTAAAAGATGAAAGTGTAAAAACGAACATATTTGCAGCGCATTTCCCCGGCGCTTGAAGAGCAGCAGCGTGTTTTCTTACAGTTTGTAAAATTGAATTAGATACGGTGGGGAATCTGACCTCCCGCCAGAGCCGCATATTTTTCACCCCTCAGGTTTTAGTGTTCCTTGGGTATTTTTTGTTTTCTCAGCTGGAACTGCCATTAGACATTGTGTCCGTGCCGTCCAGATTTCTATCTTTACCATCTCTCCTCTCTAACCCCCTCACCCGAACCACCTCCGCATCAGGGTCCCCCCCCCATCCCCAAAACACCCCACTTTCTCCTCCTCCGGGTAGCTCACACCTCGCCACCAACGTTGATCTGAGACGCAGACTGGACAAGACTGCAACACAGGCAGCTCTGCAGACCACGGGCATGCGCACTGTGCACACAAGTGTGCCCAGAGGAAAGCACATGTGTACACAGAGGAAAGTATGTAGGCCCTGGGCCTTCTGTCAAGTGATAGCGCTAATCACAACTGCACACTGCGACTTTGTTTCTTTATTTTCTGACAGATTAGAGAGGCCTAGTATAATTTTGGTGCCTGTAGAAGATGTATTTTCCATATATTAAGTGAGTGTGCATATTAGCAATCAAAATACGTAATCCGATCATTCTTTCAATCATTTGTGTGGTCCTATTTCTTTATTTTTAAAAGTTATTAAACATTGGCTCATAAGTTATTAAAATTGATTTAATGTTTCAATTGTCACAACAAAATTCTGTATGAAACAATATAAATTATTTGGCTGGATGTTGTATAATGATTTATATTTTGTTCAGTTTTGGTTAGCGCTGGAGTATGAAGCTCTTCAGTCAACAAAAGATGGATGCCTTTTTCTATGTGAGTTATTGACCAAAAGTGCCTGTACAATTGCCCACAATATAGCCCCATATGATTCTTCAGTGCATAAGAGCCCTGAGGAGATACAACAGCAGTTATAGAGTCGGCAGCATCGCAGCCACTTCACTGGAGAGGCAGAGTGTACACGAAGAGTCAAGGGAAAAACAGGGATAGATGTATAAAGAGAGATCAAGAATGAGTTAAAACAAGATATGTTGATATTACTGTATATTATTATTTTATAGCTGATGTTGGTCCAAAAGAGAATTATTTGCATCTGCAAGAAAAGACACTGCAGAGCATCTTATATGTTCTCATGTGCAGGAAGGTCGCATGCACTCACTGCATAGATACGCACACATATATTTTCCCTATGATGTGGATGATGTACTAAAATCAGTTCATAAACCTTCATATCAGTTCATGTTGAACTTGCTCAGCTTTTATGTGGTTAAGTGTAACCATGCATACAGGCAGGTAGACAAAACATAATAAAAGTCTTATGAACAGCAGCCTGTGCATTTTCCCTCTACAAAGAACTGCTCTTTAAATGCCACACACATGTCGACTCAGACTCAAACAGCAATTCCTGATATCAAACTGTGTTTCCAAAGCATTGATAATAAATGTCTTTGACAATTATTTTCTTGTTTCATGTTATCAATCCAAGTCTATTCATTCTTAATAATGTGCTAAAGACTGCTGCATCACTGTGTTTCATTGTAAGACTGTATTCCTTCTTAGGTTGGAATCCAATTAGTACTGATGTATCATAAATGGAGTGTATTTTTACATCTGTGAGTACATCTGTGTATGTGAGTGCAAGAGCAGACAGAACACCTAGGTTCAAAGGCGAAGTGAATAAAAGGGCCAAAGATGATAAGGCTACTCTGAGGCTCCTTATGGAGGAGCAATGTCACACATAAAGAAAGGAAAGCAGGGCAGAGAAACAACAGCCTCCACAGTGAGAGGCTGATGCTAGGGTGAAGTAGCCTGAGATTGCACTCTGAGTAGAGGTAAAGGGGCATCTGATCACATGTATGCATGTGTGTATGTGTGCATTTGGATGGGGGGAGGTTAATATTGTTCATGACTAGTAGAGTCATTTCAAAGGGCTAGAGGCGCGGCTGGATGATGGATTGGAAGCTGAAGGGGCGAGCACATGGGTAAGTAGAGAAAGTGAGGTTAAGTGGCAGTTAGATGTTGCAGATCTAAGCAGATCAAGAGTAGGGGAGTGTGTGTGTGTGTGTGTGTGTAGGTGTGTGTAGGTGTGTGTAAGAGAGCAAAAGCAGAGTTATAAAGACATGCTATCTTTCAGAGAGAGAGTGCCACCAAGAAATAATTGCAGTGTGAACTACACTACACTGTATTTGTGACAGATTTTAAACTTTTCAAACCAATATATTTGACGTTAGCTTTAGCTTCCCACCTGTGATGGTGTGTTGTCGCAGTGAGCAACAGGACAGTCAACTCATTTATTACAGTGGAAGTGAGTGACCAGTGTGTGGATGATTGTTAGCCATGTGTAAGATTTTCCCTGTTCATTCCATCTACAGCCTTAAAACGCCAGTCGTCACTCTGGTTTATATATTGGTGTCTGTTTGATGAACAAATCATTCCACCTGGCAGCAACAAAATGGAGGAGAAATTGGCTCATTCAAAGCTTTTCCAGCTACTGATCATGTTTGATTGATATGGTCTGAAGTCTGTATACTTTTTTGTTCTCCTGATTTTCAATAAATTTTGCCAACTCACATAAAATTCCAGTCCACTAAGGCTAAAAAATGATTGCATGTTAAAGTGGACACAAAGTACATGAACACTGTGTTCTGCCAACACAAACTTTTTCTACCAATACCCCTACTTCACTGTATTTCACTGTATTGTTTTCTAATGCTAAAATTTAACTTCAGTCAGAAACCATAAACTCAGATTAAAAGGTTAAAGAAATGTTTAGAATGAAAACTTTATGGAACTTGGTTTATGGTTTTGCAAAATAGTTAAAAACCTCCACTACAAATTAAAGGTTAACCAACAGTAGAAAACTCTTGGTTTGAACTGTAAGACAAAGCTACTGAAGAGCTACGTAAATTACTCAACAGCACATGAGAAAACAGCCTTAATAAGCACTTGCCACCTCGCTAATATAGCTTTGAAATGATGAAATATTATGAATGACAACATCCAAATGGGAATTCGGTTAAAAACCTGCAGTTTCATGATACCTTTAAATACAATGATACAATAACACTACTAAGAGACTACAGCCACACTATTGAGCAATGGCACTTTGAGCAATGACCATGCTAAAATGCTGATGATTAGGAGGTAATGTTTCACATATTAGAATGTTAAAATACTAAAAACTGCAAAACAAAAAGTACAGCTGAGGCTGAAATGTCATTAATTTTGCATTTTTTGGTCATAAATAAAATTTAACCTCATGATGACGCAAGTGGAAAAGAGGGAGGATCACCAAAGTCAGTAGGTGATTTTCTTTCCTCTGGAGACCATGAATATCAGTACAAACTTCCATGGTAAGCCATCCAATAGCTAGTCTGGACCAAAGCAATAAATTAACTGACATTATCATCGCAGGAGCCATGTGACTGTGCCTTTGAGAGGGAGGCGGAGAGGGTTGGGCCACACAGTCAGGCGCCATCAAGGTTTGGGGAGGAGGGAAGTGAGTTGTGCTCATGTTTGTTTGTCTTTTCTTATATTGTGGGCTGGCTGGAAGAAGCTGTCCTGGTGGTAGGCCTGTCATGGGCCTGTCGGTGCACTGTCACACACCATTGTGGCAGTGTGGGATTGATGAGGAGCAGCAACAGAATGACTAAGGGCTGCTGGGGAACAGGAAGAGGAGGAGATGAGAAGAGGAAGGAGGAAGAAGGAAGAGGAAGAGAACTCAGGTTGCAGATAGTGATGCAAAGCATAATGATGAGGTTTTGTGAGGCTTTGCAGAACATCAAAAGAAAATCAAGTCATGAAAATTTTAGAAATCAGTGTCTGTAGACTAGAAAATCAACCAGTTTTTCTAAACTTTAAAGCACTTTGTTGAATATTAGTGTCTGCTGGACATTGATAAAATGACAATGACTGCGCTCTTGGACGGAGGCTCTCCCAATACTCCCTCATCTTTTTCTTCATCTGTTATCAGGAAATTCCAGGCCGAGTGTCCTTCAATGTCAAGCTTGCTTTTAACATGCGTGGCAGAAGAGCTGTTGCTTCCCATCTGGTCTGACATTAAAAAAATACCAAAAAAAATGTTAGGCTAAAGTGCAAATAAATCATCCATACATCCATTATCTGTAACCGCTTATCCTCATCAGGGTCATGGTGGGGCTGGAGCCTATCCCAGCTGACTTTGGGTGAGAGGCAGGGTACACCCTGGACAAGCCGCCAGCTCATCACAGGGCACACAGAGACAAACAACCGTTCACATTCACACCTACAGGCCACTTAGAGTCACCAATTAACCTATTTTAAGTGCATGTTTTTGGACGATGGGAGGAAGCTGGAGTATCTGAACAGAACCCACACAGACGGTGAGAACATGCAAACTCCACACAGAAAGGCGACAGCCGAGGTTCGAACCAGGAACCTTCTTGCTGTGAGGTGACAGTGCTAACCATTGCACCACCGTAAATAAATCATACCATTTAAAAATGTTTAGACCACAACATCACAGCTGTGATGATATCATGTGAGTTATGTGGAGAAAGGGAAGGCGACTTTCTGACATTAATTATCTGACAAACGCCACCCAGGACCACCATCACAGATTGTGGACACCCTACCAAGCACTCAACAGTTCTGACACAATAAATATCTCTAATCTCTGGCATGTTCTGGGGCCTCTGTCCAGCTCTGGCCCCCCTATAATCTCTCAGTCCCCCCATCCCCCAGCAGTGCTTCACCCACCTGCTATTCAGAGAAGGTTAAAACAAACAGTATTTGCAAACAAAGTCTGGTCTTAACCTGACTTTCCGCTGAATCTGCTCTCCCTTTCTTACTCCTCTCCAATTATCCTAATCCTTCCATCCACTCTGTAATGTACCCCGCTCCCCTCCCCCTCCAACAGCCGCCAAGGGATGTAACGGCTGATGTACGAAGGGTAATGGTCCTCCTCTTCCTCCTTGCACCCCGGCTTTCCTCTCCTGTTGGTTTGCTCGGTGGCTCTCCCTCCCCTAATTCAATTCTACATGCTTTTCTTGGCTTGACCCACTCGTGTCTTCATTCAACAATTTTTCTCTCTGCCTTCTCTTTTTCTTCTTGACCTCCTTGTTTTCTCCATTAAATCATTCTTCACTCTTTTTTTAAATCCCTTTTTAGTCTCCTCTTTAACTCTCTCTCTCTCTCTCTCTCTCTCTCTCTCTCTCCTTTTCTCTTCTCTCTCTTCTTTCTGTCTCTCGGTTGCTGTGTTTTTAGTGCTGCCTCTGATTTGCAACCTCTGGATGTACCCCGTTTTGCTCTCCCTCTCCGGGCTGTCTGGCTCCCTCGGAGGGAGCTGTTCACTGGGGCTGAGAGGGGTCACGCCTGGGTGAGGGATATCACTTCTCCCCTATCTCCTATCTTTCCTTATTCACCCTTTAACTCCCTCTTTTGTCTCTCTTTTCTTCTTGCTCTCTCTAGATACCCCCCCTCCTTCTCTTTCTATTCTTCCTCCTTTTCCTTTCCTCAAGTGACATAATTGATTTGCTGAATCCCTCCAGAAGTACATCAAGCCAAAATCTCTTTCCAAGTCTACCTCTAAAAGTGTCATTTCACTATGAGAGGCATGTATTTGGAAATAAAATTATATTTATGCTTCCAACATCTCCCATATACTGCGTATGTATATATACGGGGTGTATTTAAAGCCATATACATGTGGATATGTCTTTTATGCCAACACAGGGATGATTTAGGCAAGAAAGTATGAGTGTAGGAGTGTATGAGAGTGCTGATGAATGATTGTACATGTGTCAAGGAGATGCTGTTGAAGAACTTTGTGTACACAGATGCACAAAGAGAAAGAAAGTGAATTACAAAGAGAGAGTGATGAGGATGGAGGAGACAAAAAGGGAGAGAAGATGGAGATAAAGAGAAAAAAAAGAAAAAAAAAAAGAAAAAAAGGCCGGCCGGTGTGTGTTCTTGTGGGGGGCAACTGAGAGGATCGTCTTCTCCCTCAGCCCCTCCCTGGCCCCAGCCAGAAGCCTCCGGGGGTCCCTGGGTTACTGAGGAAAAACATCTCGGCCCCCATCACCCCTGAACCCAGCGCTGGGCTGTTTACCTTGGCCTGGCTGCCTGACAGCTTTACTGATGTTACATACAGGCACACAGGGACCCTGAGTCAGAGAGGGAGAGGGAGCAGGAGTACAGGGAGAGGAGGGGAGGGAGGAGGAGAACGGAATAGATGAGGAATGGAGGAGTGATGAGGATGGAGGACGAGTGAGGAGGATAGAGGATGGAGTGGAGGAAGAATGGCACAAGTTGAGGTGAAAAGGAGAGATTATAGTGAAGTCGAGTGAGAGGTGTGAGGGAGCGAGAGTGTTAGCTTACTCTGATCTTAATCACCACGATCAGATCCATTTGGGGAGATCTCCAGAGGAGAGAGCTGTTCAGAGGGCAACAGAGTGCACACTGAGTACACACAGAGAAGAAATATTGCCGGCAAAAAGTCTGCGCTAGAAATCCAAGCATTAATTTTCATCAGCTTTCTAAGTAGATCACTGTGTATATAAAGCAATATTTTGTTTTTAGGATCATTGCTCAATCTAGTATGTGAGATTTGAAAAGCAAATGTGGAACGGAGACTCAATATTTTTATAGGAGGTAACGTTACTCATTACAGTGTGGTGTAGAAATGTATATACACTTTCCATACTGTTCATAGGGAGGGGGCCACTGCCACTCACTATACAAATGTTGACACAAGTATACTATATCTATTTTAAATAAATGAACATTATCAATTTGGAAACAAAGCTTTGCATCATGGAAACTCCCATATTCATTCAGCTAGAACACATGAATTATGAGGTAGGGAGGCTGATTGTGAAAGAGGGAACAGAATTTGGTAGAGATTCAGTAGAAACATCCCAGATGGCAAATTTCTTTACAGTCAGTGGAAGAACAAAAAAAACACGGAAACGTGCTGCTTTTGATGATGATTTGAATTTGTATTCATCCTTTCAGGACAAAACTTCCCCTCAAGTCTGGCAGTTTGTCTATTTGTAGGCGTTTGTTTGTCCATTTCTGAGCCATAATGCTGGGCTGGGCCGGGCCACAGGGGTTTGTGCGATGGGGTGGGAGGTCTGTGTTTTGCACTCAGAGCTCTAAGTCTTGTTTGTCTGTCCTGAGCAGCTGGACAAGCTGTAATAATACAAACGGGCCTTTGAACAGGCTGCTGTGTTGTGCCGCTCTGGCTTGGGTTACATCCCACACACGCACACTTGCTCGCTCAGAAACGCACACATGTGATGGGGCAGACAAATTCATAACAAAATGAATATGTTTACATGTTTCTTTATATGTTTACATGTTTCTTGAATGCAGGTGGATGTTCAGGAATGCATGCAAGCACTGATATGCAGATACACACTTGATCACAATTAAATAAGCCGGCACTGATCTCTGCCTAACTGTGATTGATCGTCTTAAACTCTGCCGTCACTCTGCTAATGGCCTGTTTGTTTGTTAGTTTGTTTATGTGGACAGACGGGTGGCTTGCTTGTTGTTTGTTTATGGCTGATCATTTGTCACAATAAATCATTAGGGAGGGAGGGAAACACACGCACACACACACAAACACACACACACACACACACACACACACACACACACACACACACACACACACACACACACACACACACACACACACACACACACACACACCTTTGAGCCCCCTGGATTGTTTCCACTCCTCGCAAACTGCTTTAGGCTTGCACAAACACTTCAGGCTCGCTGCTCTGTCACCCTCACACACTGGAAGCAGCAGCTCTCACAAAGAAAAAAAAAAAAAAAAATGGGACATAGTTGAGTGCCACCCTACGACACTACACTGACGGATGACTTCCTCTGTCATTATGTAATGGAGTTCAGGGCTTCACCTGCCCTGGCTGGGCCAGTGGCCTCTGTGCACACACCAGGATATGAGAGGATGGGGAATTGGCCTGTAGGTTGCTGGGTCACTACTCTGGGGATCTACCTCAATACTAGCGGGGAGGATGAGGAGGGGGTTGGGGCTGTCCACGTGTACAGTACGTCAACACAGATTTCATTGATGTACAAACTATACTGAGTGTAACATTTATCCACTCTCTTCTTGAATTATTTTCAAAGAGTATGACCTCTACAGCAAAAGTTGTGTTGTATTATGTCAGGCTAAGGCTGTATGCATACCAGTGAAACAACCTACATTATACAGTTTTTTGTACATGCTGGTTCACTGGAATGGATTACTGGTCCACCCCACCACTAAACAAAGCCATCATCATTGTTATTAGTTACACCTGTGCTTTTACTGCTACAACAAGTCAAAATGTTTATTGTGAAGTGTACCTCTAAGCTCTCAGATGTGGGAATTTTAATTAGTGCTTTATTAAGTACAGCTGCACTGAGTAGGCCAACCAGTTAACCCTGTACAGAATAAAAAAAACCTTGCTTGCACCAATTGTAAGCACGGTTGCTGCCACAGTGATAAAGATAGATAATTCTCAATAAATTACCACCACAAACAAACCTCAACCTCAATGCATTATGCCTTATTCTTTAGTTATATTTCCTGCTGCAACAGGAGTTCTCAGTCAAACTGTTTTCTGATATACCAAACATGGTGATATGATATAATCTTAAAACATTTTACCTTTTAGTTTTTCAGTTAAATGCAGCCATAACAATTCCCCCGAGCAAACTGTCCAGTTGACACAAAGGCATTTTGATTAGAGTTCCTTTTTTATTGTCACATCACAATATTTTATTCACAGCAGACATTTTGACTTGTCATAACAGCAAAAGTAAAATGTATCACACATAGTCATGGTGGTGTGGCAGTGATCCAGCATGAACAATACGAAGATCCTAAAAATGAAGCAGCTTTCCGGACTGCGACATGTCAAAATGTCATGTCCCAATAGGTGGGATTTAAAATAAATGTAAATATCTCCTAAATATGTGTTATTAGTGTTAATGCTCCAGAGTTTAAAAAAAGTAAAAAAAAAAAAACAATACTGAAAACTTGTGTGTGAGTGTACCGTGTGTGCGAAGGCCTTCAGCGATGTTGGATCAATTCTTGTATGCTGATAACAAGTGCTTAATATGATTTATATCACAAAGTGAACATCCTGCATTGGATGAAATGATTGGAAATTTGGAAATGTATTTAGAAGTGATTTAATAGTGTATTGGCTTTACCTGAATGAGGATATGACAGTGCCAATGAAGAGAGCGCAGAGGAGGGACTCTGATCTGCCTGGATAATCCGGCCATGGGTTATACAGAGTTGAACATCTGGTCACAAAGACAGCAGAGATAGAGTTACTCATCCCTGACAGAAAGAGAGACAGACAGATGAGTAGGCGAGACAGACAAGATTTTTTGCAAATTTTTCATGTGTTAAAAAGGATGTTAGTCTAAGTATCGTCTGTCCAACTGAAAGTCAAGATTAGAACATCTTGCAAGACAAAAAGCCATGTTTATCTGAAAAATTGTTCAGCACTAAAATGTCATTAATTCATGATGGCTGGTGAGAAAGAGGAATTCATATGATGTTCATGCAGCTCTAGCGGTGTCTGCTGAATATGCAGCTTTATTGCAAGATGTGCATTTAAATAAACATTTAGTTCACCCCAGCCACCTCTAATCTTAACTCCAACCCTGCTTCAATCCGTAACATTGGTGGGATTCTACATTTTGAATAATTATAATGGACATCACTTACTGTATGATGCACCTAAACACAGTGCAAATCTTTATTTTCAGATTGCCAAGTAGGGTATGAGCCAGTATTAAAAATTATAAATATATGTACAGTATGTTTTAAAATGAAAACAGCTGCATGTATTTGCCAGGTAATGTGCAAAAGTTCACAGTATGCAGAATATTTTAAATGTGCAAAAACAACGTAGACCAAAAGATGTTAAATTAAAGATGTGTGTTAATGTAACATTTTTGGATCAAAGGATAACACTGCCAACAGCTGACATAATAAATGACCCAATATACTGCCAATAAAAACACACAATAGCAGTCTATTTTTTGTGATATACTACATAGCATATATAGTATGCTGGTGTAATTCCTGTTACTGTTAATGACAAATCCATCTATCGCCAAAAGAATGACAGGCAGCAGGAGAGAGAAAACAGAAATGAAAACAAAAGGACAGCAAGCACGACATTGTAAAAACAAAAGTGCGTCTCTGTCCTGTCCTCCCAGCCCCTTGCTGCCCTCTGCTCCTGACCTCAAGGCCTTGGGGTGAGTTTGTAAACTGTTTCTCAGTGACCTCAACATCTGACCACCCTGTCCTCTACCTGCAATAAAACAGACTGAGGCACTATGACACAAGCCAGCCACTTTAGGAAAGACCAACAAGCAGGCCACACAGTGTCCGCTTCAGCAGAGAGAGAAACTGTTATCACAAGAGCGTGTTATCATGCTGTTTCTCTGTCTGCCTCTGTTTGCACTTCCTCATTTTTATGTTGAATTTATGTTGTGTGTATGTAGGTGCACATAGTCAAGTCCACGCGCCATTTATCAGCCACATATTTACTTATGTATTTTTGTGGGAGTGCACATGACACGGTTCATTTTTCTCCTTCTGCCAGTCTCTCTCCCCACGTTTTGTTTTTACATGACATGCTGGGATTTGTTGTTGTGTTTGGTTTGCAACTCCTCAACCACAGCCTTCATTAGATAATGGAGGGGAAGAGTATTTGTGGTGGGAAGGTCACAACTGTGTTTGGAATAAACACACGTGACTGGTCAGTCAGCCGTGTTGAGCTGTGCAGCCTCGTGAGTCAGCAAAAACAACTGTTGCATGTTTCCAGGACGAGACGCTATCCAGATGTCAGTTTCTGTTGTTTATTGTGATATTATTTGTTAGACTTAATTTGAGTTCTAGCAAGAAATCTAAATTGTTTTGAAGTGAATTTCTGACATTTCATCAAAATAAAGTGATTCAATGTCTTGTGTGAACATAGAGGAGCACATTACAAGATTACATAATCAATCAAGGACTGGTAGCTTACTGATTGCAGAGCATACATTTTGACATATAGCAGGAAACTCACAGGTGTATTAATTGCTGCTATTGTGCATGTTGGTCCATTGTCACACTTAAGGAACGGAGCCATCATTATTTTTCATTAAGAACACCTGCTGGGAAATCAGTACATTGCAGTTAATTAGATGTCCTTCACCCTGGCAAGTAAAATAGTTATGAGACACTAAAACTTAAAGATGAAAATTATTAAGAGACGCCTATATTCTAAAAGTCCATTAAACCATATTATTTGCCAAGAAATGTGCACAAGGTTTGGGTCACTTAAGTTAGGTTTATTCAGCAGGCTACTCACAGTTTGGTGTCCAGTTGATAAATGAGTAGAGGTATGTGCCTGTGTGTGTTAAACTACTAGCTATAGTAACAAGAAAATGAACGTCAAATTTCAAAACTATTCAAACTATTTAGGCTCTTTGCGTCCTGCGTGCACTGTGCACAGCTGCTACTAATTACAATGAGAATCAGCAGGTGTTAATTTTCAACCAATCACATGGTAGAACATAAAACTAATAATTATTTTTTGTTTTAAATATTCGATTCATACAGGACTGAATAAGTAAACAAAGGGAATAGGGAAATTTGGTTAAAAAATAAATAAAATAAATAAGTTTAGTTCAAACTCTTTCCATTTTATTGGTTATCATCAGTTGTCAGTCAGTGACAGCGGTTGTGACTCGCAGTGGGTGAGGAAGACAAACCCGGCAGGTAGGCAAGCAGAGCGCCGATGGAAACAGCCAGCAAGTGTGTAAAGGACCGAGAAAGAAGGACAGACAGTAACAATATGTTATACAACGCTAAGACGCACTTTTATCAACCAACTCAGTTACTTAGACCAAACGTTTGAGCTAATGTGCGTGTCCGAGTTACTGAAAATGCGCAGCAGCTGGCCGCTAAATTAGCGGGAGTAACGATGCTAACTGCTTAGCAACAGGTTGCTAAGCAACGGCTAGCAGTGGTTTGTAGAAGCTAGCTTGCGTGGGTCGGAGAGTGTTATCGTGGACCCCGAGCTGGCTGGATTAATGTTCAGACAGACCCCATGGTGAGCGGGAAAGCTGTGTGGGACATCTGATGAAGATATCGGACTGTTGGGATGTTAACTGACAAGTTCAGACAGCGCCATTGTTGACCGGAAAAGCCCTTTGTTGCCAGCGATGAAGCTGTCCGCCTCCACTGCTAGCTGCTATACTCATCTTTCCAGGACTGAAACAGAACTGTAAGTTTAACGTTTTAATCCCGTTCATCTCTGAGTTAAGATAATTATACTATCAAACCACATGTGTCCTTGCAACAGTTTTTATTTCAAGTATGCACTTGCATAAAAATGGTAGAGTTTGTGTAGTTATAACTTTAAAAAAAAAAGTAAGGACTGATAATTGTTTCCTTATTGGTTAAATTTATTGGTAGCTTAATTTATTTTTGTATATTTTAAAAGGTATCTATTTTGTGTTAAACAGGTTTGTGCCAATCTGTAAGTATAGGGTTCACACTGAGTAAACCCACCAACCAAAGTCATGTTGGATCATTTCAGTAAGCACACCACCATCATTCGACAATGATAATTCATTTCTTGATATATTCAATTAATGTATTTGGTTATATTCAACTTGACAAAATGGTACATGAGCTCTCTGCCTGTTACCTGCTGGTCATGGGTCCAAACAAGAAGTGAGAGCATCTAAAGGGCTTTATAGTAGAAGAGTCCAGACTGTACCATGTTGAGTAGACAGAGGGGTGTTTTCATTATTTATAAATATATTTATAAGTATATACATGTATATACCTTATACAACCTTTATTGTTATTTTTTTAGGACAGTTAGTATAATGATTAGAAATTGTTGTTGTTTTTATGTAGACCTGTTATTTTGCCTTATGAACTAATATTGGTTTGATGGTAGGAGAAGCTTTCTATTTTCTAAAAGCAACAGTATAGACAATAGCATACACTTGCTTGAATCCCCTCTCACCATGCCCTTGAACCTTCCCTAATGTCGAAGCCACCCTTCTTTCAGTAAAGTCTATTATGTGATTGTCTGTGTGAGAATGAGAAAATGTAACAAAGCCAATTCCTCCTGGGGTATTTTCACAATAGAAGCTAAATGAGGAAAGTGAAAAGTGCACCTTGTTCAGCTGTGGTATCGCATCAAACCATACTCTTCTCAAAATGGGTTCGTTTTGTTTTGTTAGCTTTTACCACATGCCAACACCCCAGTAGCTCTAGCAACTTTTCAGTTTTTTATGGTGCCATCATCGTCAACGCTCCCATGTCACAAAAACATTAAAGGGATAGTTTGGGTATTTTCAAGTCGTGTTGTATGAGGTGCTTATACATAGTGTACTGCCTACAGTGGATGATAGTCGTGCCAGCAGTTTGGAGAAGCATGAACAGGCGTTCCAGCGCAAAAGCAGAGCTATGCACTGCTGTGGACAGGGTCAGCAGAAAAATGTGTTTTAGCCACGTAAAAAAGGCCCACTGGCTCTTCTAGACTTTCTTAATGTTATAGCATGAATGGATCAAATTGTGATGGTGAAACAAGTCTTTTTGAGGGGATTGTGATGCTGAAAAAAAGTGTATCCATGGTTTTACCGCTTATTTCACAATGTAAGCATTGGAAAAGTCTTTCTGGGACGCTCTGCATCACATGATGTTGCATGGTTTAGCCACTATGTCAAATTGGCTTTGAAGCCTGGCACTGTTCCTGGGGGTTTGGGTTTAACTGACTCATGTTGTGCCCCCACACACTGTGCCCTGTGGTCTACAAGCTACAGCCGGACCCTTTTCGATATAGAAGCTGCTCAGGGGGGAATTTAGACAATTCAGTCCAAAAGAAGATGGTAGTTGAAGTTGAAGAAGGAGTTCCTCAAGTCAGTCCGTTGTTGGTTCAATTGAGGTGGAGACCTGCTGGAAGAGCTTGTAGCTAGACGAGATTTTTTCTTGTTTTTTCTCACCAAAACCAGCCTGAACTGCTTGTTGGTGTGATGATTTAAGGTATTAAGTCAAAGTAATATTTGTAAATTGACACTAAAGCAGACAGTGACAGTTCAGCTGAGAGTGTTTGCGAACGTTGAGTTTACTATGTAAAAATACCTAAACAAATCTTAAACCTTACACATTTCCTTATTGAACAGAAACTAGAGACTAGCTTAATTGTTTTGTTAACTCATCATAAAGCAGACTTTATTCAAATGACAGACAGAAACAAAATAAAACTCACCAAAAACCATCTTAGTTAGTCTTTTCACTGATCTAATTACCAACTCTGGTTTGGTTAAAATAAACCTTTAAAGGTCCAGTGTGTAAGATTTGGGGCCTCTATTTTCAGAATAAGGCAAACATGGAATATAATATTCATAACTATGTTTTCATGCATGTATAATCACCTGAAAATAAGAATCTTTTTATGTTTGTTACTTAAAAAATATCCTTTTATATCTACAGTGGGAGAGGGTCCCCTTTCATGGAGGCCACTATGTTGAAACACCTTATTTATACAGTAGTCCAGAACAGACAAACTAAATACTGACTCTAAACAGGGTCCTTAAAGTGTTGTTTCTCCTTTACACTAGGAAGGTGAGGGTGATGTGAGGCGATTGCAATGCAGTGATTGGACCACTAAATGCAACTAAATTCTACACACTGGACCTTTAATCCACTGAATTAAATATAAAAATATTCTTGCCCTAAAGCTGTTTTTCCTCTCACTCGCTCTTCGGCTGTTTGTGTGTACTGTGCCGCTGAATGAGAGTCTGTCACTGACCAGTGACTTTGAAGGCAGACCAATAAATTAGCAAAATAAAATGACAGAAATCACCCCCAAAAAACAACCAGTGGTGGATTCAGTGATAGCCAATATATTCGACTATCACCTTTTTCCCGCTAACCAGTTTGCATGCCTGTTCGAAATGCACACGGTGGATGGGAACACACCATGTGTGTCTATGAGTTGCAATGACAATGAATGAATGTATGTTAGTAAGTGTGTAGGGGTGGCATCAGTAGCATCATGCAGAAACATATCACATAAGTCTCTCACACACACACACACACACACACACACACACACAGTGATGCCTTTTGTTGGCCTCTTCCCGTCCAACTGGCCACCCCTGCTGTTTGTTTAGTGTTTGTCAAGTTTATGATTGCCATGTCTAATGCTCTGTCAAAACACGTGTGTTTCACATTAGAAAAAAGCAGATAGAGTGTATATAATGAGAAATGGACAGAGAGAGAAAGAAGGAAAGATATAATGAGAGAGGAAAAGAGGTTTTTCCAAAGCCTTGCTGAGCCCTGGTCTTGTAGTGGAGTGACAGATGAGACAAGGGAGGGAAAACAGAGCAAGAAGTGACGTAGAAATGAAATGGGAAATTACTATGAAAGAAGAGCAAAGAGGTGGAAAGAGGAGGATGAGTTGGTGGGAAAGAGCAAGAGGGCATGTGGAGGCCACGCGAACCACAAAAAATTGATTGAAATGAAAAATTTGATGAAGCCCAGCTGGCTAGTGGGGGCCAGATTGAGCGGGTGGAAGAAATGGGTGGAGATGGGGCTTTAGCGGGGCTATCGGGAGCAGCACATCTGCAGAAGCCATTAAGGAATGTGTATGTATGCGGCGTGACGCTGTGTTTTCTCTGCCAGGCCTGGCTTGGGCCTGCGCGGCAAAACTGGGATCGGGTTTCGTCAGTGTGCAGTGGGGGGCCGTCTCCAGTTGACGCGTGATGATTTAGTCAGGTGTGAGCGTGCACTTTCCAATTTGGAGGGAAATAAATTAGAAGTGATTTTTTATGAGGCCTCTGTCCCAGGCTGTCTTAAGGCTCTCTCTCCCTCCCGCTGTGCACTGTCAGCCCAACTGATGTGTTTATAAAGAGTCCTGCACTGGGAGCTACCTCCACATAAACACACACGCACACACTTGCACAGTAGATAGGACATACAAAAACACACATGTGTACGTCTAGACATTAGTAATGCAAACAATCACATTCAAGCAAAAATGTATGAACGAGCATAAGAAACACACAGTTTTGGGTGTCTTTGCACAGAAATACACATTTGCAAGCTGCACACAATATCACATTTTACATGCTTATCATAAATATTTACTTATGTGAAGCTGGCAGTGGTGGAGAGAGTGAGAAATGTAATTACTATTTCATTCTTGTGAACTCTACCCTGTAACATAATCACCAAACAGGGAAAACAAAGCGGAATAACCTGAACCACAGTCCTTATTCTCATCTTGTCGTCTCGTGTTCAGTAGCAGCATTTAGGCAGTTTTATTTAAAAAAAATAACCACTGCAAAATTCCTCCAGGTGCAGTTGCAGCCCTGGCTAATATTTAAATAAAAACAGAGAAACACAGGTGTGTTAGTAGTAGAGGATGCAGAGCAGAACAGATCCAGGCAGAGATGATGATTTTCTGAGGCGAGGGAGACGTGTTTGAGCTCCACTGGGGCCTAGAAGCCGGAAACCCAGATCCCACCTGACCTCTGACCTCTGTTTGGTTCCCCTGCTACTGCTCCCACACATGGCTCTGGCTGCCTTTGCTAAATGACTGCCTGACTTGTCTTGTCTGGTTGACTCTCTTCATGCATGTTTTTTTTGTTTTGTTTATCCCTGTCTTACTGACTGAATGACTGCCTGACTGCCTGTCTGTCTGTTGGCCTGCCTGCCCAATCCACACTTTATTGGATCATTTACATTACAGGATACAGGTGATAGATGGATATAAATGAATTTTTAAATTGTTCTAAACATATTAGTTTTGAACAATTGACTCCAGAAAAATTGCAACAAATACCAAATCTTACATAATGTTGCTTTATTGGTGACATACTTCAGCCTATTGATAATAAAAGCAGTTATTTTCAGTGTACTGAATCACTGGCCTTCGTTCATCAAAAATATGTGTTCAAAAGATTTGTTCACTGAATTGCTCAGCGCTTCACTGGAGCACAGACTATATATTCCCGCTCACTGAACTAAAACACAGCTCAATGTTATGTTCAGCTCATTGATTAGTGAGTGAACCGAAATCTTTTGTTCATGAAGAAAAAGCCAGTGAGTCCATCCTATTAACTACAGCACATATATTTTCATGACCCGGAATTGAGCGAGAGAGAAAGGGAGAAAGGCAGGCACCATCCCTCGCACTAGAAAAGATCTGAGACTGAGAAAAATGAAGTACTTTGTACTACTTTCGTCTTTGAGACTTCAAGACATGAGAGAAAGAGGGACGGGCTTGAGCGGCTCAGCGACCATGCATGCACCGTTCCCTAGCAGTGAAAAGATCTGAGTAAGGCAGTGAGGTAGTGTATCTCTGCACGTTCACTGTTCAACTGACTGAGAGCTCAAATGAACTGACCGAGAACAAAATTACTCCAGGAAGTGATTTAGTTCAGTTTGTTAACCCAAAACTTTTATTTTTTGAAACAAAATAACATTACCTCAGTTGAAATGAATTGGGATATGACACAAAATAAACCTAGCAACAAACCTGGCTGAAACAAGTATGTATCATCAGAGTAAAATGTGTCAGTACCATTTTCTAATAAACAATAAATATAACAACTTTATGAAAAACTTTTTTCATCTCATCTTTCCTTCCTTCTTTCCTTTTTTCTTTCTTTTATTTTTCCTTTCTTTCATCTTTTCTTAATTTCATTCCTTCCTTTTTTCTTCCTTCTCACTTCCTTCCTTCCTGACTTATTTTTCCTCCATGTTTCCTTTTCCTTCTTTATTTTCTGGCTTTCTTGTTTCCTTGTTTCTTTCCTCTATATTTCTCTTCTTCCTTCTCCTTGTTTTCTTCCTTTGATCTTGGTTTGTTTTCTTCTTTCTTTCCTTAATATTTTCCGTTATGATACAGTATGTACTACTACTAATAATAATGATAACAGTGTTGACTCTTTGATACAATATTTGCCAATATATATAATTTTGATTGATTATTCAGGGGCCTATGTTCAACGATATCATGAGCCCGTTTAAAACAATCAGTTACATGATGACCGGGATTGCTGTAGAGTGTAGCAGCTGTCACAACAGTCACAAATATGAGCAGTCAGTAACAGGTTTGAATTGGCATAGGAAAGGACGGAGGAGTCCAAAATCGGTCAGTTCCCAGCAGTCCAACCGAGCTGTCTAAGTGAAACACAAAATCATTCCTCATTTTCTCGCTGTTAGGTTGTTTACTAACTACCTTCATGCAAGACAAACAATAAAGTTGTTATACTTTTTTTTTGATAGTCAGTCCCTGCTGTGAGATTTTGACATGTTTTTTTGTTGTTTCTAAATACAGTAGAATTCAATACCGTGTGGTTTGATTAACAAATGTAACCTTTTACATGTTCTGCTTCAAATGTAATGGATTGCTGTTTTCCCTTGCACATTGGTTGGTTGATATGTATGTCACCAACAGTTTAGCCAACATAATTTCAGAATAAACAGTGGCATAATATTGGGTATAGCAAACCGTCTGGGACAATATATTGTTCAACAAAAGTAGCAGTCAGTCCTCCTCAGTGTCTGACTGATGAGGATTTTGCCCTTCTACTCTACAGCCCTCTTCTTTCCCAAAGGGGAAAATTTAGATGCAAGGATGTGGCTGAAGTTGGATATGCTTGGATGTGATCTTCTCTGTTCATGTGCAGTTCGTTTCCCCAGCCCTT
This sequence comes from Sciaenops ocellatus, assembly GCA_033000465.1. Taxonomy (NCBI): domain Eukaryota; kingdom Metazoa; phylum Chordata; class Actinopteri; family Sciaenidae; genus Sciaenops; species Sciaenops ocellatus. The sequence goes on along the minus strand of CP136882.1, from coordinate 13,923,377 downwards.
TGCTTTAGAGCCGGTGGGCACTTTGGGTTTTACCTCAATTGAAAAACATCCTGTTTGAATATCCAAGCAGTGGTGGTGACTTGAGAGTAAGTGTACATCAATAGACAGTATAGTGCAGTATCCAAGTTGGATGTTGCATTCAAATTTGAATCATCACCCTGATAATTCATTGATTTATTTTACTTATAATACTTTTGGGATAATAACAATACCAGTTTGGTAAAATCTGAAAGTACTTTGCTGGAATATTGCATGCATGTCAGGATTACAGTACAGTAAAAAAGTTTGTTGCAGGTTTTCTTTGCTTCAAAAGAAAGGCATTTAAATGAAGCCCTAAGCCTTTGCAGAAGGTTATAATACAAGTCATCAGTTTATTTTTCTAAAACCATTTTAAGGAGCTGGACATTTACAATGGAACTTTGAACAGGAAGTCAGTACACAGCCGTCATCTCCAGGAGAGGAGGTCTGAATTTGCCGAACCGTCGTACACAGAGCAGATGAACGAAAGAGATTGGGAACTTTTTACTGAGGGGGTCAAAGTCTCCTTCCTTTACGAGTTGTTACAACATGAATGGGAGCACTGAGAGTGGGAGGGAGGTAGGAACTAGGTTGGGAGGGAGGAAAAGCAGAGGAGGAGGGGACGGAGGGAAGGAAGTGAATGGTGTAGTTTTTCTCAGCTATAGCGCCCCTGAGCGAGGTGAGAGGTGGGGGCCAGGGGGCACTGGCTGGGTGGTCAGCATGATCAGCGACCTGTGTGTGTGTTTATGTGTGTGTTAATGGCTGTGTGTGCATGTAAGAAAGTCAGAAAGAGAAAGGTGTTCGGTATGCTAAGTATCTAACCATGGGAATAATCACAAGCATCCCATATTTTACTCAAGGCAGTTTGATCCTTCTTTTCTGTTCTTGTTTTTGATCAGTTTTCTTTTCCGCAGACTACTACTTCTATTCTTGTGTCATTGTTATTCCATGCCGAGCTTGCATATGCACATTCTCTGAGGTTTGCTCTTTATGGGCTGCAGAATGAGGTGTAGACCAAAATGACTACTCTAATCGAGTAGCCGTACGGGTCCTAAAACAACAGACTGCATTTAGCCAATGTAATTCATTCCTCTTGACCATAAAATATCCAGGCTTAATAAAAGAGGCAAGTCTTTAAAGTTCAAGTGTTTCATTTCATACAGACTGTTGCTGAGAAAAGAGTTTTATTCTGTTATTATTTTGGGATGTTGGATGATGTGATTAAAGGAATGGTTTGACATTTTGGGACTGTTCTCTACTCTCTTATCTGTATGATTAGTATAAAGCTGGGAGAAGAGCAGAAGATGGTTGGCTTAGCAAAAGGAAACACAAGGAACCCATAGCATGGCTCTGTCCAAAAGTGCCTACCAGGACCTCTAAAGTGCACTAATTGACAGTGTCTATCAAGTTGTCTATCATTGCGTTACTAATTACATAATCACAGTACCCAATGCTCAGGACAGCCCTGCCGAAGGTGCCTTTAAATAACCCTAAAGCCTCCACCCACATGTTGTGTATCCTGTATATAATGTGTAGAAATACAAAATAAAACTTTGTGGTTTAACAAGCAGTTAACCATTGTTTTTGGGGTGTTTACTGATTATCAAAAGCTGGCTTTACAGAGAACATGTACATTTGATAACCTTGAAGTGAGGAGTATTTCTCCTCATTTGGTACAGACTAAGTAACAGAGCTTTGCTGGGATATGTAAGTGCTAATCAGCTGATTATATCTTGTTTGTTTAAACTGTACAAAAGCAGGAGTATAAAAATGACATGAACAAAGTTTCCAGTATTTATGCTAAGCTTAAATAAACTGCTGGCTGTAGCTTTGTATTTACCATACATGACACTGGTATCAGTCTTATCATTTCACTTTTAGAAAGAAAGAAAGAAATGAAAGCATATTTCCTAAGATGTCAAACTGTTTCAAAGTTGTTCAGTGTTTTTCCCACATTGAAAGCTGATAGAATTAATGACACTCTGACTCACTTATTAATGCATTTACCCAGTCATAGTCATTATCAATCCATCCAGTCAATTGTCAGTCATGCTGTAGCATGCAGTGTTCCTGAAGTCTTTTGAGTCTTTGGTAATTCATATTCAGGCTGTAGCAGCAGTGTGGGCAGCTCGTAGCCACATTCAAGAACAGCTAGCTGTCATCAGACGCTGCTAAACCTAAACACTAGCAGCCACAGACCCTATTCCCTCTCACCCTGTTACTACACTCCTATCGGCTTCCCACACCAACATTAAACAAGCACACATGTTCTCGCTCCTTCGGTATTACTCTCAGAAATATTTTTTCATATCTTCCCACCCAGCTCTTTCTCTTATACCGTCCACACCCAGCATCTTTGATCTTCTGAAACTTTACTTCTCATGCTGTCTCTCAACTGGATAGCTCTGTCAAATGCACACATGGTAAATAGGCCTACATAAGTCAAACACAGTCAAAAGTGAAGCATTGTAAATTTATTAGGCTTTGATCCAGTGGGTTCATGTGTGACAAAATGTGTTTGTTAGAGGGGGTAAATCCAAACCTGGCAGGAGCAAGGGGATGGATCAGCAAGATCAAGCGATGTGGGGCAAGAACATTCATTTCAGATGGCCCGGGCCGTGACAGAATTGTTCCTGCATGCTGTTTTCCACCGAGTGCCGGTGTCATGTTCGCAGGTTCCATGTGTTGTAAAGTCAGAGTGGTTTTGGCATGGGGGGCGACGCCAGCTCCTGTTCTGAGGGTGAACCCCATCCTGCCCAATGCGTGGTGGGCTGCAGAGCGCCGTAAAGCCAGGCGAAAGGAGTGAAAGTGTTGACAACGCTGAAGCTGGAAATCTAACCCAACCCTGACACTGAATACTCAGTCTGCCACTTTATGTTCCCCTTCACAAACATCAACTCCCTCCATAGCTGCCTGTCTTCTCCTCACTCTTTGTCTGTCTTTTTGTCTTGCAAGCTATTTATTCTTATTTGCTGCTGCTTCTTGGATCAGGTTTCAAGTTTTTATAGTCAGTGTGTTCAGTGAGAGAAAAAGAAAACGCCAAAATTCTGTCAGAATTTCCCAAAATGTAAAAGTCTTTAAGTGCATGAAGCAGATTTTTTCCTCTGTGTCGTTTTCTTTTTTTTTCTTCCGACCACTCTTGCATCTTTGCTTCTTTTGTCATGGTGTCTCTCTCTGTCTGTCAATGTGCTTCACTCAGCAGTTTGCGCCTCATGTGCATCATAAAACTGCACAAATGTTGTATAACCTTGAAACACTGAATCATAAAAAGTCATAGCATAATATTTGCACTTGGCAGAGAAGTGCTGCTGGTGTTGGACCAATTTCTGTGGGTCCCTTCGGTTGATTTGGTGATTATATAAACTAGATAGATAAATGGAGAGACAAACAGACAGACGGATGTGACATTCCAGTGGGAATGAAAAGGGAAAGATGACGCCACAGCCATCACTCGACATGCTCCTCATTCCTGTCCACACAGAATTATTGTCCCTCAGAGAGAAAGGAGACAGGTGGTCACATTGATATGACACCCACCCAGATTCATGTAGCGTACATACCATGAGACACCCTTAGAGTGTAGTTTAAAGGCAGCTGGATGGATTAGAGAGCCAAAAGATAACCCTTCAAATGGAAGACAGTGCATCCTTACCAGCTGCAGTGGGCGCTGTTCTGTCACCAGCTCATACCTCCCCTATTGACACCTTCACGCAATGATGGCTTCTGATGACTGAAGGTGATGATGATGGTTGTGAAGGTGGAAATGGTTGCAAGGATTTATGTTTACTGGCATTGTAAACAGCTGATAAGGGGCAGCCAGACTTGGCATCTTATTCTGCAGTAGCTGCAGATTACTGTTGTTCACAGTATCAAAACCTGGTAAGGTTTAACCCTTTTAGCACCATAATAATACACAATTCACATCTTTCGGGCAGTTTGAAAAATGAAAATTGCACGAAGTAGTGAGGAGTTACGGTAATTTGAAATACACATGCGCCGCGGTGTCACCGGTGATCCCCGTGGTTGTAAAAGGGTTAAAACACACTTCATATCATGGTTAGATGAGGAGAGTAATGGGGATGGAGTAAAAAAGGAAAAATAAATGAGGAGTTGTGAGAGAGGCAATGAGAGTAGGATAGCAAGAGGAGGTCAGAAGAGTTAATGTTTAATTTAAAACAGCAATCAACTTGTTTCTTATAGATTTCCTCATCACTGCAGCACCCAGAGACATTGAAACTGCCACACACAGTACAAACATCCTGCATAACATTTACTTTTCTCACCACAAACTGTAACACTACTCTCCCAGTCTAAGTGATCATATAATCACTGTTTGCTGCTCCCCAAAATAACCCCATTCTCTAAGGGTACAGCTCAAAACTGTTATGGCTCATGTTATATCTAAAAACTATGATACAAACACTTGAATGCCTCCATTATGTGACTGTACTTTCATGCTTTGGATGAAGTGGATGAAACGCTGGTCATTAATGTGCACCAGCCCTCTCAAATCCATACCAGACACAAAGCCGACCTCTGACATTTTCCATCGACCTGTCCCTGCTTTTCCATTCCATAAATATATAACGGTAAGCTGTTTTCCTATATTCTTCAGTGTTATTCAAAATTGTTAACATATAATTTAAAGCGCACAAAAATTATGTAGCATTGCTGTGATTATCAGTGATTTTGAGCCGGTTCCCCATATGGCAAATCAACTTCAAACAAGGTCAACAGCTTTCTGTGAATAAGTGTCGGGGAAAAAAATTAATGCAAACTACTGATTTAGACATTAGCGCTTCTGTAAATCACTTAGAAATCAGAACTTTGACCTTGAGCAAATTTGCGCACAAGAGACGTTTATAAATGAGGATCCCGATCACTCGTTGAGCTCGAGTTTGTGTTGGGGCACGGAGAGAAATACATAACTGCACAACAGCTTAAGATAATCCCCAAGATGACTCTTCCCTCATCTTAGCGTCTCCTCTCCTTAATGAGACGTCTCTCCTCATATGTTTGAGACTCTGGTTTGATTAGCTAATGAGGCAGCGTTACATGTGCACTTGTGGCTAATGATTTGGTGTCATGCATAAACACTCAGAGGCAGCTGAGGGAAAGCTAGTTAGCTCTTTTGTTTTTTTGGAAATTCAGTTTATTTAGTGATTGTTATGTATGTTAAGAAACGGCATAAGGAAACAAGACGGAGACTTCAAATAATAATAAAATGATTCAGCATTTGACATTAAACAATAAGCTAAAAAACATAAAACTAAAAACATTCAGCTTAAAAAAAAACATATGTCATAAAGTGACAGTAGTGAGTAACAATTATTATATTGCTTGTAACCAGTTTGTCATATTAAGCTGCACTCTAACAAAAGGAATGCGCTGTATTTACACAGTCAGGTATGAGTGACAAAGAAATGACTAGGCTTTAGCAGTGGGGTCATTCAACTCAGCAGTGTCTCGCTCAAAGCACTGATTATCTGTGATAGGAGGCCCCTTTCTCTATATCACAGTGTTAATCTCAGCTATGTGTTTAGCTGAGAGCAGGTCAAGCTCTCTGTACTACAGTCTCCAGTCACTGCTGGTTCAGTGTCTCTTTCCCTGCAATCTCCAGACATGCTGTCCATTACACAAACACATACAGTATAATATTATAATATATTGCCGTTTTGCTCCAATCTTCACTTTAAAATGGTTTCAAAGATACACAAAGTGAAGGCTGTTATGCATGTCACACACTCACATAAAATTATCTGACATCAGGATCAGCCTAAGCATCTCACTTTATGTATAGAAAAGAGAAGGTTCATTATGTAAATATGATAACCTAAACAATATAAGTTCAATATAACTTCTATAAAACGTGTTTTCTTACCTCACTGTAAACTAGGCTTTCACTGGCTGTTGACATCTTTGCCTTTGTGCTGAATCTGTTATTCCATACTTAAGATGCAGGTTATACATTTCAAACATATTTTAGATGAGCCAAGCACCTTTTGCTGCCTTCAAATGGATCTTATGAGTTTGTGACATGTGAAGTAGAAGAACAGAGTGCCATTGTGGTTAACTTTTGAAAGCACTGTTGCAAGGCAACTGACCAACATAAAAGGAAACCCAAACAACTCTCCTGGTTCTCTTTTGAAAAGAGGACAAGACCAGTTTCTCTGCCCTTTGATCAGCAGAAAAAACTGTAAATGAAGAAGTATAAAGGAGTACGCTGACAGCATCCAGTATACATGTACCGATAGAAGAACATGTGGAAACGAAAAGAAAGAAAAGAAAAGGGGAGTCAGGAGTATTCTGGATATATTGTTTATAGATTTAGTAAAGGAAAAAATATGCTACGTTTTGCTAACATTACAAGATGACTGATCAGGCCAGGGCTGAAGTATTCCATCCAGATTATTTAAATATCTGAATAGCCTATGTGTTAATAATATACATACATTTGTACTGTTAATTGCACTCTATTGGGTAAAAAAAACAATAGAAACACATGAATAAATTAATAAATATTCTTTGTTTCCAAATGACAACAATATGTCTAATGCAAGCATTTTTTTCTTGTTCAAAGTAAGATTTCCTCCTCCTCTCTTTTCTCTCAGCTCAAAAATAAAACGAAATAAAGAACTTAAAAAACCCACTCTCAAAATCTCAAGCAGCCTTGACCTCCACCTTAGATTTCTGTGCTTCCCCTTGTGGCTCCACACACACACACACACTCACACACACACACACACACACACACACACCCTCATACAGTTACAGAACAAGAACAACAGCTTATGGTGGAAGTAGGTTGGCGGGGGGAAGAACAGGGTTTTACTGCTCTGACTAAAATAAAACATGAGGACTTTGTGGTCCACAGTGCAGTTGGAAAGACAAATATTATTTTTTTTACGAGCAAGAGAAGTCCGGGGACAGGCTGTATAAAACGCCTTAATGATTGAATGGCTGAAGTATTAAACCTTGTAACTTTGGCTGTGGGGTTCTGACCTGGATGAGGGGGAGGTGAGAGAAGAGAGACGAGTCCTGTCAGAGCAGTTTGATAGAGAAAAAAAAAAAAATCCTATTTAGACGCACGCACACACACATATCAACAAGCAAATATAGTGACACACGCCCCCTTACACTTATCTTGGCACAGGGGTTGCTCAGTAAATCTTTATGTTGGAGAGATATTGCAGTTTAATAATCAGTTCTGAATGAAGACTCTTGAATCCCTTAAAACCCAACAAACTATATTCAGGTATTTATTTTCATTTTGACCTTTCTACCCTTTTTATTTAGATTTTTATGCAGCCTAATATAAAATTTCAACAAGTTTAATACCTTACCAATGTTGCATTTCCAGACGTCCTGCCTTTTTGAGACGTTAAAAAGGAATATTTACCACTCACTGATTAAGCTTTTAAAGATTTTGTGACCATTTTTTTTGCGTTGCAACAATTATAAGTCCATAATCATTTTATAAAAGTATATCTTTCTAACAGAGCTATGAAGCACAGCCACTATGGGGCACCACCAGGTTCTTTGACCCCATTACAGTCAAATCTGAGATTTCCTCCAGCACTCAGGCACTTTGAACCCAGTATGCTAATGTTGACATACCAGACCGACAGCTCTCCGTCATAAGGCTCATTATCCGTCTGCTACCCTGTAGGATGATCACCATCATTACTTCGACGGAGCCGACACATCCATTCACGGCGCTGGTCAGCATTTCAGGAAGGGCTCAGATTCCAGGCGGGCTTTTCTCACGTGTCCCCCGGGGGGCGATGGAGGGATGGATAGGTGGATGGAGGGATGGGTGGTAGGAAGACAGGAGGCAGATGGGCCTGCAGGCATGTCAGATATGCCAGGACTGTGAAATGTAAGCACATACACAAATAAAGGCATGCATAGGGTATGCATGAAAACAATCTCTAACTGTCTTAGTCTTGTTTTCTCTCTCTTACACACACACACACACACACACACACACACACAAGATACATGCAGCCTCAACCACAAGAGGAAAAGAGCCACAGGTGGTCATGGCAGACATATATTTATACAATATTAATACTGATGCTAATATCACATTTTTGTTATTCCAAATAGTCTTCATAAAACAGATAAAATTAAAGAAATCGTCTCCCACATGTGTATCTGACATTTGAATGAAAGGCTGAATGTTCTCCGTTGCACATGCGCTCCACTTCAGTGTGTGTAGTTTGTGTCACTCTGTTTGTGTGCACTTATGTGTATGTCTATGTCCCGCTCTCTTTCCAGCTGCAGCTCTCATGCTGGGGCCTCCTCCTGGTAGCCATTATGGGTGTGTTTGTGTGTGTGTCTGTATGTGTGTCTGGGTGGTCTAGTCCCGTCTCCCTCCTTCTAATAGTTTTATACTGTTCTGCCCTGGCGGTGCCCGAGGGCAGGGGAGGGTTGGGAGGGGATAAGGTAGGGTGGTGGGTGTTGCAGGGGGGGTGTGAGCGGCCCTGTTGAGAAGAGCAGACGACAGGCCTAATAAAGCTTCACAGGGTCTAGGCCCATCGCTCTCAGCACTTCCTCCCCGCTGCCCTCTCTGCTCCCTGCTGCCCCCTCGGTTCGCCACTACCCCCCCTGCAGGCACATGTGGTCCGGCCCTAATGGGACCCAGCTGGACTCCCACCTTCCCTCTCTTACGGACCCCAGCTCCATCTCCCCTCTCTCCCTTTCAACATTCAGCCACAGATGGCACTCCTTCAGGCAGGATATTCAATGCTGGGGGATGTGTTTAGTATCCTTTTCTTTTTGTTTTCCTCTTGCTCGCCTCCCTGTCTTTCTCACTTTGTCTTCTTTTCTTGTCACAGTATATGGTGGCCGTGTGATGTGGCTAAAGTCGCGATTCAGCTTTCCAAGGAGGAGCAGTGAAATTAAACGAGGAGGAAAGAGGACAGATGAAGCTGTCTTGTCTTGCAGTAGACCTTCACTGATGCTTGGGATCCCTAGACTCTCCCCAGTCCCACCACAGCCAGTCGTTCACACGTCAGGCTCCCCATGGCTGCCCTAATCAGTGCCCCTCTGCGGTGAGGTAGCGTGGGGAAACATTTGTTCCCCAGACCTACTCTGCTTCATCTCTCTGGAGTCGCAGCCTCGGCATGTAAACAGGGCGGTGCCAATTGCCCGTCGCTGAGTTTTTATGGTACCAGGGCAGAGCAAACAAACAAACTGGAGAATTTTACGCAACAGCCTGCGAAACATTCTCACAGTGCTACGGGGGACAAGTGTTGCCAAGTCCCCTCAGCTGTAATTCAAGCACGTACACATGGAAGCATGCTGACATGAAAGCAAATGTGCATGAATTCGAACACACACATACCATAGCCTGTGTTCTTTTCAACACATGTGACAGGACTGCCAGAAGTTAATGATAGAAGTCTCTTGTCATGCAGCACTTAATCACTGTGGTAGTACCGAAGTGATCATGGCAGCCGTTTTTGGTTTTTAAAAATTGTTTTTGACAGTAAATATTTAGAACTTCAGAAAGAGCGATGGCTGGGTCATAATAGTTCTGTGGTTGGCAAACAATAAATTTTTTAAATGCTTCCTCTTTGCAGCTGTACGTGCAGAAAGAGAGACTTTTATCGTAATCGCATTGGGGACAGACAGCCCATAGTGCAGAGTTTACCATAACATCTTATCATTCTCAGACCATAACTAGATGTTCACACTGATGAATGGTTAAGCTGCTGCTGTGTGGTCCCTCTCTGGTCCCTTGCAGATGGTGTCAGTGGTTCCCCTCCATGTTAGAGATGAGAGGGAGTTGGGTGCGGCGACGCTGGTTTGTGCTCTTGAATTCATTATCTCTGACCAAATCCGTGCCTGTGATCAGAGCAGGAGTCAGGATGGTGGCGGAACAGGACAGGGAAGTTGTTCTTCCTGTTCATCTTTTGAAACTACAATCTGTGGTGCCCTCATGCACGCATGCACACACACGCACAGACACTTTTTTAGTGGCATTTGTATGGCATTTGCACTATTTTCTCTTTTTATCAAAACATATACATTTATCTTATGGTGATTTCTGAAGACAGACAGGTGAATTGAGATGCAGAAGTGTACCATGTCAGTTGGATAAGGTACAACAGCAGTCAAAGCAAATGTCGATTTAAATGAAATAGGTGTAATTTCCTCCCTTTTATTTAAATCGACATTTGCTTTGAGCATTGTTTCACACTATTCCACAATTGGAGGTGGTAATTCAGCAAGAAATGCAGCAAAGAGAAGACTAGAATGAGTATATGCACCTGTCAGTAAGACTTCATGGGCTGTAAGAACCTAAAAATTGTGTAAATTAAAAAAAAAATATTAAGAGGACAAAATGCATTCAGCACATAATTTAATGTTAAAATCATTTTTTTTTAAATTGTCATTAAATCCTGTGAAAAGGCCAGAACCAATGTAACTCTTTAAAAATAGGTCACAGATATATACTTTCATTTTTATAGACTGAATCATTTTTCTGCAGCAGCTGGGAACTATAAATTTTAGCAAATCCAAACAGGATTTAGTTAGCTTTGAGTTTTCATGGCAGAAAGACGTTTGGATTTCCCTGAAAAATAAACTACAGTGCCCTTGTTCATCGTAATCACCTATTTCAAAATTGTGGCTCATTTTTGGACAACAATTCAGCTCTATGATGGATTTGAAACAGACAATACTTGTTGGTAAGATCAAATCATTGTTGCTGTTGTTGACAACAAGAAAAATACACAATATCAGCAGACTTATCCTCTGTGTCTCAGGGTTGCACACAATGTGTTCGGTGAGAAACACTGGATGTAAACACGCTGTAACTTTGTTTGTTTATGAGGAAGTTCCATAAGGTATCTTTAAGCACCGAGGAAAGGGCGAGTTTAGTTTTGGGGTGAGCTTAGGTTAAGGATCCTCCTTCCACAATGCCCCCTCTAGTCAGTCTGTGTGCTGGCCTTCTCTAAGGTGGCTTTCTAGCGGGATTGAAACCATGACTCTTGCCCCCACCCTCATCTCCATACGTCCACATATCCTGGACCAGAGGAGGCCCCAGAGTGTTTATGTGCGGCAGACGCCCAGGCTAAACAGGAAGGGACAGGAGACCGTCACTGGGGACTCAGAATGCAGACCCACATCAGCAGACCCTCTCAGTGTGGATTAAGTTTGCCATTTCTCCTTTTAAATGAATATCACAAACATTACCGTAGGCCAAACGCCTATAAGTGACCACATACAGACCAGAGCACTGTGGGTGGCAAACGTGAAAGTCAGTACGGTGCTGTGAATGAATGTGTCTTCACACCTGCAGTATGTGTACGCTTGAATTTGCGTTTGTGTTTGAGTGTTGATGCGTGCCTTGGAGCAGGAGTATAGTAACATTCGTGACAACCCAGGCAGGAGGCAGACGCTACACTGTCCATGCAAGGCTTTATGTGAGCTGTTCAGACAGAAAAATAAATACTGCCAGAGGAGGAGAGGAGAGGAAAGCGAGTCTGTTTGAAGTCAGGGAGCTGCAGAGTGGAGCTGAGAGACAGATGAACCATCCTGTTTCAGAAACCTGAACGCACCCTTGTTAAGGACCAGTAATATGTGTTTGTGTGTGGCAGCAATAACACAGTTCCAAGACTTGGCTCTGTGTGTACACATAAGCCCGTGTAACCCTACACACCTCTCTGATGATGTCAGATTAGCATTAAGCGTGAGGTTGGGGCCTGTGTTTATATGCGTGTCAGTGTGTGTGTGTGTGTGTGTGTGTGTGTGTGTGCGTGTGCGTGCGTGCGTGTGTATTCAATGTGGCGAACAAGATGTCTGGTATTGTTTTTGTGCAGTAAGAGAAATGTAAACAGCGGAAGGTAGTGGCTAAGGGAGAGTGGAAGAGCAGAGGCGTCCCATGCGTGGGTTTGCGTGCATGCATGTGTGTGTGCGGCAGAGGGAGGATGACATCAGCGGCTGGCCGGGGAGCGGGCGAAGGGGCTCTGGTCAGTGTGAAAGTCAAGTCTGTCACACATACGTCGTCCGACTGCACGCCACGCTCACAACAGAGCACTCAGCCGCTGGCAGAGGCTTGAGGACTGGCTGACGGTGGTCTGCCAAAGCCTGTCAGCTCTGTGGCAGCTTAAATGTTTCAGCGTAGAAGTCTGGAAAGAGAAAAGTAACAGTCACAGCAAATGTTGGCATTGGATTTCTACATTAAAAGGTTTCCATCTCAGCGTCATGGGCACGCTGAAAGTAAATGGTGTGTACTTTTCTACGGTAAATTGAACATTTTAAGGTCAATTAGAACATAGTTGATTAGAGTTTTCTCTTTTAAGTAGATTTTAAATGAGTTCAGTTTAATTTCAAACAGACCTACTCCCTACAGGAAACCAAAGAAAAACAGAAATATAGTTGAGTGGTAAATCCCTGTAATCTGCAGCGTAGTTCTGTGTCTAGAGCAGCAGTACACATGTGGCTGTGTTCCAGGCTAGTGTGGATGCAGCCAATTCCCGCAGTGAGACATACGGAAATGCCCACCTGTTTCCTTTCCTTCAGTTTTTATTTTCATTAATACCAGACGCTACTGTGATGAGTGCTCATTTTGCACGCGTATCAGTTTTTGGGGAATAAAAATTCTCCCTTTTCTGTAACCTGTCATTTAAATCACAGTCCAGACAGTCATCTTTTCTCTTCACTGCCAAGTTTTTTTTTTTTTCTTCTCCCACCAGTGCCTCTGCACAAGCTGTCTGCTTACATAGTGTTTGCGGCATCTGCTGGGTGGCCAAGTAGTTAGAGGTTAACGTCAAGGAGGTGTTGCTCTGCAGCTGAACCAGTACCCTGACCTCCACGGGTGAGGGCAAGTATAAAGAATATTCCCAACAGGGATCAATGAAGTATCACTTTTACAGTAATGTTTCATTAAGTATTTTGGTAGGGACCACCAGTGAGGGACGCAACCCAACTGCAAACTGAGGAATGATGAAACTTCTCTCCGGCCAAGTCTCATCGGTTCTCTTTCTCCCTCCATCATAGGAGGTGGTCCTTGGTTTTTCTGTAGTCTGTCTTTGATCCCCGTCTCTCTTCTTTTCCTGCGATTCATCCTCCTGGCGCGGACAAAGACTGCCCTCCCAACAAACGCAGCCGCTGCCTTTCAGGGCCAAGCGTCAGGCTGTTGAGGAAAGGAGACAACAAGAGAGGAGCATGGAAGCTGGGAGGACAGAGAGGAGAGGTGAGGAGAGGAAAGGAGAGGAGAGCATGCAGTTTCACCCACCCCGGAGGTCTCTGGCAGCCCCCAGCTCTCAGTACCCTACCTCCAGAAGACCTTATTCAGAGACTCACCTAATGAACACTCCTGCCCTCATTCAGCCCCACAATGGAGCCCTCCACTGCCATTGAGCTTGCTCACAATGGAGAACATCGCTCCAATTAAACCCCAGAGACAATGAGCTGGGGTAGGTGAAGGGGTGGAGGTGTGTGTGTAATATGTGTGCGTATGAGGGGTCGAGCTGGGGGGTCAGCAGGGTAATGAACAGGCCCAACCTAGCGGATCTCTTCGGAGGGCCACTGAAGTGCCGTTGCCTCTGATGTGCTATTTGGATCAGTAAGAAGCAATTAGGTGCCCATTCCCAGCACATCCCAAACCCTTATCCTCCCCCAGGCACATCTAGTGTGTGTGTGTGTTTGAAGGACGAATAGGAAAGAAAAGGGAAAGGCAATGATGAAGTGCAGTCATGAGCTAGGTTTGTCCACCAGAGCAGGCAAGAAATCATGAATCGACAGGTGACTTGACCAGACCTGATAGCTTTAAAACAGAATTCTATGTTAAATAAATGTCTTAGTGTCATGATGATAGGTTTCTAATAGCTCTGGGGCTGTAAAATCAGTTTTTTTGTTACTTATACATACAAATAAATACATAGATTCTAACATGACTTGTGCATTATTTAAATTACATGTAGTACTGCGACTTTTTTCAGGACAGGGTAAGAAAAAAAGATGCAAGAGAGGAGGAATATGATGAGAAGGAACTGGCCAACAAAGGAAGAGAAAGAGGAAGAAAATAAAATAGTAATTTTTTAAATAACAAATATGACCCAATGACAAGCCGCTGTAACAGCCCCCACACACATACACACAGATACACACACAGTGATTTAGATGTGAGGTTGTGTTTGGGGATATGTGGAGAAAAAGGTAGAAACAAAGCACTAAACCACACACATAAAACATTTATCAATGTGTCTGTGAGCAAAGGGTCCACAGGCTTCCATAATGTTGTATGTCTAATTATTGACATTGATGCTCAAAATACAGAGTCTGCAGAGACGTGACATTTGACGGAGGCAGAGGCAGGCAGGAAAGCCAACAAAGACCAGAACAAAGGCAGGATCTGGGCCATGATAATGCAGCTCAGTGCAGATCCCACTCATGAATATGGCAGCTGTGGTGGTGACAGTGGTGACGGCGTTAGCGGGTGTGTGTGATGCATGCATACAGTGTATCTTGTTGCATGTGTTTGCTTGGGTGGCCATATAATTTGACCCAGAAATTATGCATGTCCTCACACGTCTGCTTTCTCACTGACATGTGCATGTATTACTAGATCAAGCCCACTGGTGTTAAGGCATCTACGTGCGTCTATCTGCCTGTGGCTGGCTCCCACTGGGGTTTAAAAGTCAATCAACTAGTCTGTCAGGGGAACAGGACACACACTCTGCCCAAGGATCAATGCCCTTCACCCCTGGGACTCTCGCTTAGTCAGTGGGGGCATCCAGAGCCCTACAAAGCTCCTTAAATCCCTTGTATTGCTCTGACAGCTGACTGCAGGGACACCTCTTTGTGTGTGTGTGACTGTGTTTAATGTGTATGCTTTCATGTGTGTCCAGGTGTCCTTTGCACAATTGATAAAGCAACATGGGTGCAGTGTCACTGTTATAATTAATTCTTTTTCACATTAAATTTGGTCTTTTCTTCATTTATGTGTGTAAATGCAGCATGTTGGTTGTGTGTATGCATGTGTATTTGTGACAGTGTATTTCCTATGTGGGGAAATAGGCCGTGCTTCTGTACTTTCTAATGTATAGATTAGGGTTGCAAAATTCTGGGAATTTTCAAAGTTGGAAACTTACCATGGGAATAAACAGGAATACACCAGGAATTTACAAAACTGAAGGCTGGGCCGTAACAGGGAACTTTAATATAGTTGGGAAAATATAAATATATCTAGGCCAAGCCCCCTACATGCACTGTGCATTTCTCCATCACATGCACAGATGATTTCTAGAACCCTGGACCACACTTTTGAGTCCAGAGCACAAGACTATTGAAGGCACACATTTGAGCCTGTGAACTACATAAACTGAAGTACGTTTGGATGATGTTATGGAGTAAATATATTTGATGTATGGTACTAATGTTTAAGTTGCAAATAGCACATGAAAATGTATTCATACAGTAGATAGCTAGCTGATAAGTTAGATGCTAAATAAGCTATAGCTAGCATCTAGCAGCTAGCTTACCCTCGATTACGAAATTACCCCCAATCTCCAGTTAATTCCCATAAATTTCTATAATTCCCATGGAATGTTTTTGGAAATTTACCAGAAATTTACTGGAAATTTTCCGCCCCTTTGCAACCCTAAGACAGATCTGATTTCTTTAGTATTTTACAGCATAAATTAGTTTAACAAACAGTATTTTGGCTGTCCTTAGAACCAAAGTCCTTTTAGAAAAGAGACAAGTGCTTAGCATGCTTGGACTCATTTGTTGTTGTTTATCCTCTAGTAGAAACATATGGCTTTGTCCTGGATTTTTGTATGAAAACCTCATCTCTCAGACAGAAGACAAATAGTTTTGTCTGTCTGTATGCATAGCCTACCTTCAAGCTGTTCAGGAGCACCAGACTCCATTCTCTACCGGGACAGTTTTTGTAGGGCCTAGCTTAGTTTTGTTCAGGATCTCATCTGCCCCCAATTTACTCTCCCAGTGACCTCCCAACCCTGACCTGTCAGGGCAGCGTTCCTTTCTTTATTACTGAAAGCCGTATTGTTTTCAAATGAAAAAGGACATAAATACTTGCTGATATTCTAGAGTCTCACTCGAGTGGAACTGAGAGTTGTAGTAAATCAAAGGCCAAGAAGAGGAGTCCCACCACTGTGTCCGTGTGTCCATACTGTGTGAGTGTGTGTGTGCTCTTTCTTTGTGTATACAAATGTGTTTTTGTTTGACTGACTGTGCATGTCTTTATGTGGGAGGGTGTTCCCTCCTTCTCTCTCTTTTTTTTTTTCTTAATCTCCATCGTCTTCCTTGCTGGTGTTGCCACAGACCTCCTTTTCTCTTCCTCTCCGGTTCCTGTGGCCTCCCAAGGCTTCCTCTAGTCGTCAAGACATAGGACTGCTGAGGGACTTGGATGATGGTGGTGGGGGTGGAGGTTTGGAGGAATAGGGTGGGTATCATGTTCTCTCTCTCTCCCCTACTACAGATTTATGGGGGCTCAGTCCTTCTCTAAATATTTGCCTTTCCCCCTGTACTGTGGGAGATTGATGGCCTTTGATGTGTGTGTGTGTGTGGGGGTGATGGAGGGTGGTGGTGCAGAGGCTCAGGGTGTTGGGATGGAGGACGGGAGGAGTGTATGGATAGGTAAAGACCAGGTTTAGGGCCACTGAGGGGGCCCAGTGGTTCTGGTGAGCATATGGTTGCTACATGTTCAGGTCAGTGTCTGCATGCATTTTCTGAAAAATCCTCATTTCTATCGGCTTACCCCTCCTGTGGTGGGTCGATATGAACATGGTTTATCCATCTTTACAGTCCAGTACATGATGGAACCAATGAACCGATCATTTTAACATAAATGTTTTGGAGTAATGGAACAAGGTCTGCCAATTACCTGTTCCGCGGAGGATTAAGCTGGAAAAACCTGAGTGGAGCTGCTAATAATAATCCTATCCAGAGTCAATCACGAGTTACAAAAACATCTGTTATAAAGCTAACTCTCAATCTCTCTGAATCTCCTTTGTAAATAATTGGTTTCAGATTCCCAAATCTATTTCCAGTTCCAACAAATGTTGCATCATCTGGAGTTAAATTTGTCGACGTCTGTTTTCTTTTTGAATACAACCCTCGCTTTCACTCCCCCAAAGCTAATTGCACGCTCCCCACAGCAAAGGCCAACTTATCCCCAGACAATGATGTTTATGTATACGTAATTGTCGTAACTGCGCAGCATAGTGGCCCCATTCTCTCTCTGTCTTGTTGTCTGATCAGTCCAAATAAATCTTATATAGACACACAGCCAAAGTAGTAACTGCGCTGTGAAAGCAAATAATTGCTTTGGTTATTAGAGCTGAAAGGAACATAAACAAGTAATTTCAGCTATCATGGTGGTGGTGACACAAACTTTCGGTCTCTCTCAGTTGCCTCCCCTCTGCTGTACATCTTTGTTTCCACAGCCGCCATCACACACACACACACACACACACTCTTCACCCACTCCACCCTGCACATCTCCTTTTCTACTTTTCGCAGTTAACAGCTCAGTGTCAGGGGGTAAGTACTGGGGCCCTACCTCTGCACCCCGCTGAGTGGGGGAGCTTCCACCTCATATCCCACACATCCATTTACTGTATACTCAGATCTTCATACACACACACAAATACACATACATGAAGGCACAATGGCAGATCTGCAACACATTCAGATAAACACAGAAAACACAAAGTGCACATGTGTACAGTAAATAGATGCTTTTAGACACATACTCGCACACACACACACACACTGAGGTCAGCTCTGGTTCCTATTTACCTCCTCCCCAGGCAGCCATTGCTCCATAGCAGCGCTGTGCTAGTGACACGGAAGGGAAAGGGGAGGAACAGAGAGGTCATTCGGATGACTAATGGTAGAATTCACAGGAAACTCCGGGAACATTCTTCCTCAAATTATGCTATTAGCTGCTTGGGGGAGCGAAGAGAGGGAGACAGAGGGTGAGAGAGATGGAGGGAGGGAAAGAAAAAAAATACAGGCAAGGATAGTGTGTGTGTGTGTGGGTAGGAGGAGGGGGCAGGCCTTAAAACAACAGAAACAGAAAGAGAAAGGAACTTGTAGCCGTTTGGCCTCCTGTTCTTTAGCGGAATGTGGCGCAGTGGCATTTACACGTTCGCAGTGATTTATCGGTGCTGGTGTCCCCCCCCCCCCCCCTCCGTCTCTGTCAATACAGGCCTCTCAGAGTCAGGAAAAGGCCCTAAGCCCAAGGAGACAGTGGGCCTGGACTATTCTCCCTCTGCCTCTGCACCTGTTCCCTCGGCGGGGGGAAATGAGAGCCTGTAATTATGTGTGAAAGGGGCTCTGCCGGATAGCCGGTGTGATAGTGTCAATCCGCTAATGTTTTGTATGGGGGACTATATGATCCTATGAGCATGAGGGGGGAGCTCTTTGAGGATTTGTCTCAGTATTGTGTCACACGGCAGGCATTTACATGTGTTTGGTTTGTGGGGTATTGAGATCACAATTATTGAACATTATTATTCATTTATTCATACTTTTTCATCTAAATAAAGAGAACACTTCCATGTTGTACTATATTTTTACACATCTTTCCATCAAAATAAGACTTCCCTCTTTCATTGGAGGGTACTGTGACCCCTTGTACAGCATCACTGTTATGGATGTCTCAGTTGACGCTGGACAAGGATGGGGATTCAGTGAGCGTTAGTGATGTTATTCTTCAGTTTGTAGTGTTTTTTTTCAGACCCAGGTCTAATGCTCTCGGCATATGATTTCCAAACAATAGACGATGATCTGTTCCGGGGGAGTAGTCTTCATCTCCTCCTCCTTTATTTTCCCTCACTTGCTATTCTAATCTGGACTGCAACCGCAACATCCAGGAAGTCTTTGCACAGGCTGTTACTGCAGGGTGCACATGCA
Source organism: Sciaenops ocellatus (assembly GCA_033000465.1). Classification (NCBI taxonomy): domain Eukaryota; kingdom Metazoa; phylum Chordata; class Actinopteri; family Sciaenidae; genus Sciaenops; species Sciaenops ocellatus. Next base: position 13,904,459 of record CP136882.1, on the reverse strand, counting down.
GCAGCATGACAGCTCCCCCAAATGTGAAGCCAAATCATCCCTAGTGGTTTGCTGTTAGTTTAGGAAGCCCTTGATTTGATTAATTTGATATGCAGCAGAGTTTTCTATGAGTGGAGCACACATTTTAAACATCAGTTTCGTAGTCGTCATGTCATGTTCGTTTAATTGTGGGAAACAAACGATCATGATCCCCATTAATATTTGATTAAATGTGGGGAGATGTTTCACCATATATATCAAGATTTCATACTTGTGCTGTGCCAGGTGAGATGAATACAGTCGCTGTGATGAGTACAGTTATTGTTTAAAGGTTTCTTTCTCTCGTGGTTTGTAACTTTCAGTGACTTTTATGATAAAATATTATTCATTCACTGTACAAACATTATTCTCACAACACTGTTCAAATATAAATACTGCATCCACAAAGCTGTATTGATGTTGTGGGATGTGTAATAAATGGAATGGTTCATTCAATGAATTGCATACATTCACATTAGTCAGTGTACAGCACAGCAAGATGGTAATGTTGTAAAATTATGTTTTGGTTGCACTTTTTGTGGTCTCTTTAAAAACATTTTACCAGATATTGACATCAATGTTACTTAGAAGATGTTTGTCATAGTCACTTTCAGATCCCAGCTATTTTTTTTTAAAGAAATGTTTTGGAATTTTACCTTTTAACACGACACACAGGAAACATTGGAAGCAAGAGAAGGGCATGACATGCAACACGAGTTCCCGGCCGGAACCGAACCGGAGATATTGTGGCTACCACCAGGCCAGTGAAGTCTCAGAACTCCTGGTTAAGTCCAACTTTTGAACCAAAGTGTGAGCTTTACGTCATACACTGGAAAAACGTCTATCATTTTACAATTTTCCCACTGAAAATATTGGATTATTTCTGTAGAAACGAATGGTTTACTGCTTCCAGCATTTGCAAGATAATTTAATAAGTGCTAAATCTGTGTGAATTTTTCAGCTGTAATGTCAGTTTTACGTCTGGGTCAGGTTTCCAAGCTTGAGTATGACTTAAGTTGAAAATGGCTGCAGTGGGAATAAGGTCAGTTATTAAATACCAATTTCTGTCCTCCAGGTAGCAGCCTCTATTTTCAGTGGTCTGAGGGCTGTGGCTAACTATAGAAGCTCTGATGTTTTTGCTTATGAAAATAAAAGGCAGGAGTAGGCACAGTGGAGGGAAGGGAAGGATTTAAGTGTGTGTAACTCTGCTGTGTCAGCCATAGAGTTGGAAAAGACTGTATTCTCTCTCTCATCCATGAGAGAGACAGAAAAGCTTATTTCACTTTTTCCAGGAAATGTGTCCGCATTGTGTACAAGTGTGTATGTGTGTGAGTGTCTCTACAGCAGTCAGCATATACAGGAAACCACAGAAAGCTAACATTTATCTCCATAAAATGAGGGAAAGGTTTTGCTCCACCTGCCTGATGTAGAGAAAATCACAAAGCACAGCGGTCAGACAAAATAACCAACGATTTCTACAGCCACCAATAACTTTATAAACCATCTGACCCGGTGTGTATGTGAGTGAGTGTGTGTGTGTGTGTGTGTGATTGTGGAGCGACACTGTGTGAGTCATAGCAAGGCTGCAGGTGATTGGTCAGGAAGTGGTCATGTTATTATCTCTAATTGAGGGGTAATTGTAGCGCTGAGTGTACCGTACTGTATGTGTGTGTGAATGTGTATGTGTATCTTTCTATGTGTCTGTGTTTGTGTTTAGGTGTATGCAGAGTGGAAAATTACATCTAGAGTTTAGGCTTGCTGTGATTAAAAACAAAACAGAGTAAACACTGGGCTTTAGTGGGCAGCAGTGGGAATGGCTGGATGTTCGGCATCCTGTGTGTGTGATGGTGTGCAACTATTGTCAGCCTGCAGACTGTGATGAAAAAAATCCGGCGCACAGGCAGCCAACTCGCCTACTGAGGCTGCCAACTACTTGTACAACTGGTCTATAAGTAGGGTATTATTTTAACCTGCGTTTTATTATTTTCAGCTAAATGATAATTCCTCAAATCCACTGACTAATAAACTAATGAAAAAAGAATGAAGCTAGAGTGAATTTGCCACTGATTCATAGGAAAAGGCCACCTGTTACTGCCATTTCAACTGGTGCATTATTCTCATTTCTGCTATTATTTATGTAATTATTAATGTAATTTAGGTTTTGAGAAAACCATCTCTGACATGCCTGCTTTACTCCTGTACAATGTACAGGGTACAGTGACCTTAAAAAACCCTCAGGCATGGGTTGTTAAATTAGATTTTTCTTTTAAATTTGTAAACGGATCCTTTAGGATGAAGGCCCTCTTACTATGCTTAACATTCTGTGCCAATATTTTCTCATACTAGGAGAAACCTTTCACATATAGAGATATATTATCGGTTGCCTCGCAGCAACAATACATTTTTAATGTCGACACAGGAGCAGAAGCAGCACGTTAGCAGAGCAACAGCAGCGGCTTCAGTAATCTGTCTGTGTCTACACAGGATGCGTTCAGGCACAGTTCTGAGTTTAGGTCACCAGCGTTGACTGGTGGCAGCTCAGGCTAAAACACATCACTGTACAGGTGTAAATGGGAAGAAAATACACTTAAAGCATAAAAATACAGTTTGTGTTGAGAAAGTGAATGAGCATATCTGATAGAAGAATGTCTGTTCTGTCATACATGAGTGAAACACCTCCTGTGTTCACACGCTGCAAGATGACCTTGATTATTGGCAAATGCCCATAGCTTTGACTGAAAACAAGGTCACACTCCATCCATTAGGGTAGTTAAGGCTTAACACAGTAATACACAGGAATTTAGTAATTGAAGCTAAAGTTTATGAGGCAGTTTTTGGTATGTCTGAGATGATGTGCGCTTATCTCCAGATTTGATATAACGTTAGCTGAAAATTATTGTGATTTATTCTGATAAATGTTTTTTAACACCATGGGAAAAAGTTGCTAATATTGAATCATCTTCCCAAATTTCCCATTAGTTCATTTCTACAGAGTAAAGGAAACTGTAAGTCTGAGTTCATGTAATTTTGTTAAATATTTGAAGGAAAATGGATCGTTTCCGAAGATAATATTACCACAATTTGCAATGCTTATTTCTATTTAATAAATAGTAATCCACATTATGTGTAGGTATTGAGCTAATGGACTAAGTGCTCGTTATTTATACATCAAAATCAAATAAAAAATCAAATTGAGCAGTCTGCTGTAAAACGAAGAATATTTTAAAAACAAACAAATTTCTTATGCATCTACATATTTTTTTATATTTGTGTTACTGCAAACTCACCATAACAATTGTTGGAGTAAGTGACTAAGTTCCCTCTCCTGCTCCAGCTGGCTCTCTTTTTTCTTTTCCCTCAGCGCGAGGAGGAGGTAGATTTTTTCTCCAATGTCTGACTCTCCATCCCTCCCTTCGTACCGTCTACTGGTTTGAACCCCCCAACCCTCCCCTCTCCAGATAGCTGTCTGTTCTCACCTACTCTGAGCGGGGATCTAATTGAGGGCAATCATTCAGATAAAAAGCCCCCTACAATGATGCTGCTGTGCTTGTGTGTACGTGCGTGTTTGTGTACGGTTGTGTGTGTGTGTGGGTGTGTATATATGTTAGAGTGAGTGAGAAGAGAGAGAGGGTGGGGGGGGGTCCTCTCTGCTTCTACCACCATCCCAACCCCACCACCCTCCTCTCCTCTCACTCTCTCCACCACCATTAAAATGCCATGCCGCTCTCTCGACCCATCTACCCTGCTACACCCCCCCCCCAATGAGCCTTTTGTCATGGCACAGAGAAGAGGCACTGAGGCTGGGAGGAAGAGAGAGAGAGAGAGACTGGGGGGGAGGCTCCTGTTGTTGACTGGTTGTCTCAGACCTCTGGGAGCACCTCCTTAACATCAGGAGCCAGGGGTGCTTCCAAAAGCGCTCCACTTTTCACTCCTCTCTGAGGTCCTCTTATCCCCCAACCACCACCCTGACCCCACCTCAATTCCAACCCATATCAATGACTTGTGCTATTTTATTGTTCTCCTGGAGTTATTTGGTGCCTTTTTATTTAGTCCACACTCTGTCAGTGTCTCTTTTTTTTTTACATTCACTTTGATTTATGATTTCCTACATTTCTGACATGTTGCTCTCAATAAAAGTAAAAGTTGGGAGTATGCACTACATTCTGGCTACTACCGGCACTAAAATTGGTGTTTCTGCCTCTTCTACGATGCTTTTCTCTGAGTAAGAGTGTTGAATTCTAGTATAAAATAGACTTTCTATCAAAGAGGTCCTCACTTTTTGATCCTCGTGGCCAGCCTCCAAATTCCAACTTAGCTGCAGCAGGATGTTACCTCACCTGTCAGTCAAACAGTTATTCGCTAGAAGGAGCAAAGTAGATGCAATCTAAGAAATGCCATGCAACATCTAATAAATCTGTAAGCATGATCTCCCGTATGATAGACACCCACAGATGTTACAATGACACTGCACCCATAAAATATGCGCAATGATTGCAAAGCCCTTCATGTGAAGAGCACCGCGCCGTCCTGTCTGTCTCTCTCTTTCTCATTCTCTCTGTCTCTCTTTCTCTCCATTCACCTAGTAAGAGCCAGTGATGGTGTCATTGTAGTGCGACTGGTGGTGTGACCCTACAGAGCTGGGGGGGGGGGGGGGGACCACGGTGGTGGTGGTGGTGGCGGTGGTGGTGGTGAGGAGGTTTGGAGAGGGTAGAGGTGGGGGAGCTCGGAGGGTAATAGGGTGGGACAGGCTGTTGTCGAGTGATCCAACCCCACTTGGCACCACTCTGCTCCCCATAGTGTCCGTGTCCCACTCAGGGTTCTTCTCATTCCTCTGACGCCCCTTCTCAATTCACTTTCAATTTTATTCAAGAAGTTTTATCAGCATGAGATCATTATAACATCTTTCCCATTTGTTCCATTGTGTTTTGGGGTTTCTTCACTTCACCACCATGACATATATTTTATAGATTACTAACCACAACTACTGAACAATCATTTATATAAACTTAGTGGAAAACAGAAAGAACTCTCAGCTCCTGATGTGACACATTTCTTTGTCCATCACAAAGTTTCCACATTCATTTTATCTTTCATTCAGTAAGAGTGAAATGTCACTCAAAGTCAGCTCCTGCAGTCAGACAATGTCATTTTTTATCAGGCTCTCCTACTCAATCTTAGTTCTGCTCAATCTTCTGCGTCCACTTTAGACAGGCTGCAGAAGTGAGTCAATATCCATAACTGCCCGTATTAAAATGAAATAAACATGTTTACAGTCTGGTTCAGGCAACGGTTTTGGCCTCTATAGCCAATTACACCGTCCATGACAACTGTGAGGGGGATGACATTTTTTTTTAACTCACCTGTTCAGACGATATTAAGGCTCGAAGTCGCGCATAGTTAACAGCGTGACTGCTTGATTGATGACCTATTCGGGCACCCAGGCATCATTCGGCCCGCCTCAGGTCCACCGTTGAGCCACATCTCCTATTTAGATTAACCGGGAGGCGGAAAGAAGCAGTACAGCCAACATGGCGGCGGCTTCAAAACAGTGCTTCGGAAACCTACGTGTGACGTCACTCAGGCTCCGTCCATTCTTTATATAATTATAATCCATAAAATGTTCATAGAATCAGACCTTGTTTTTTGATACTTTTAAGCCATTCAATTTACTCTCTATATAGAAGTTTCCATGGCAGGTGGTGGAATCCGCCATTGCTCCACTGGATTTAGATTGCCTTCACATGCAGAGGGAATTCACAGGAAATGACACAACATGTAACCCAGTAAATAATTTGATCTAATTCATATCAGACTTTTACGATTCACCCTCCAAGAGCTGTGTTCACTTCTGTGCTAATGCAAACTGAACATTTATTACTGCTGGTAATTCACATTAAAAGCATTCAGCTGGAAAACAACGAGGTAGCTGTTTTTTGTCACAGGAAACACAAAGTATTTGGCAAAGAGTTTAGCACTAACAACGGTTATTAATCAAATGTTACGCTAAAATGGTAATTTTCTGTCAGTAGATCAGTTTGAAATATTGCAGGGAGTCCTGGAACAAAAAGGAGATACCTGTTTTCTGACATCACAAGTAACCACAAATGCTGCTAAATCGACTAGGACTGAAATCTTCACGATTACAGCTTTAAAGTCTTCCTCCTTCTCTTCCGCTAATAGTAACTCCCTGCCACTCGTTTCATTTCTTTAAACGTCCTGCTGATGTTTAGTGTCTCTCAGAGGTATTGCGGCATTCCCCACAACTCTCGGTGCTCTCGACGTGGTTGGGAGTTCAAAGGTCTTCTCATGACCCTGGATCCTCTAACTTTGTGCCTTCCTGTGCTCCATCAGAGCTCCTTCTCAGACACCGTGAAGTTACTCCCGGGCGACTATTATGTTCGCTTTGTTTTGCGGTGTTTGCGTGCGCCTCATGTGTGCACCAAGTCATGTGTAAGTGAGAAAAAGGGAAAATAAAAAGGAGGAATGTTCAGGAATCTGAGGTGAAGGGCCTCTTTGGGAGCCTTATTCTGCATTTACTTACATTATAGTTGGCAAATGGAAGAGCCACTAAGTAGAGCTGAATGAAAGTTCTGCTTTAGCTCTAATGCGATTTGGAGCTCTGGCTTGTATGTGCATTTTGTGGGTGGCTACTGTACTTGTAATGTGGTTTTTGTGTGTGTGTGAGTGAGTGAGTGTGTTTGGCACTGTGGACTGGTGAGCAATCCAGCAAGAAGACCCCTCTCCAGTATCAATTAAAGTCACCAGCTCGCTCCACTTGCTTCTGTCACCCAGGTTTACCCAGCTCTCTACTGCAGCCAACACACTCGCAGGGAAAACATTAACATAAGTAAGCCCTCTACTGACAACTCTCTCCCTCTCTATTTCTCTCTCTTCTCATATTGCCCTCTTTTCCACGTTCTCTCTTCGGCTTTTCCTCTTTTGCAATCTCTCCCCCGTCTCTCTCTGACTCTCCATCCTTCTCTCTCTGTCTCTCCAGCAGGGAAAACATCATTGTCATGGAGAGAGGGATGACAACAATGAAGCGGCTGCAAATCACACTGATTGTTAGTGCTGGACCTGGTGGATGGGGAGAGGGCTAATGTAATTGTCCAGGCCCTTGTCACTGTTGATACAGGCTCTTCAGAAGGCGGGGTGATTTAGCTAAAAGCTATCTCTAGGCCAAGTAATTAGACACACCATTCAGGGTGGCATTAGCTCGGGCTGCTGCTTGCCACTGTATCCCTCGCACTGTGTGTGAATACACACACACAAACGCATCTCGCTAAGGCCTTATCACGCCACTCTGGGTGTTATTCAAACCATTAGCAGGGAGCATGGTGTTCTAGGCCGGGAACAAGTGTATGTTTATATGTGAGTGTGAAATTCATGCTCATTCTGCTTGTGTGCACTTGCCTGCTGTGTTTGCCTACATGTATCATCGCTATAGGCTGATTCTGCCAGCTGACACGGGCTGTCTAAGATCGAGTTGAGGTGGTGCAACACACTTGACTTCCCTAAAGCATCCTGTGTTACCCATCTCCCGCTGTGACTCCATGCTCCCCCATTAAATCAATTAAAGCAATCCAACACTCAGCTCAAAACAGACAGGGCAGAGTAGAGCAGGCACTGTGCCCCCCTGTTCAACGTGTACTTCAGCGGCATTCTAACCTAAAACCCATGGGAATTGGACTGAAGTGTGTTGGATTGTTTAGCTATACTCACTCCAGGATAATGCCTTCTGTAGAGGCCCGTTTTCATATGAGGCCTTGAGATGAATAACAATATGTCCATTCTTTCTGTTTTTTTACAGTTGTATGGTCAGTCCAGATTATTCTGAGCGTGAATGACAGTACAGTATATCGCCTGACAGAACACAGTCTCTTACTATCTGGTGAATCTGCTGTACTTTTACTGATTAAAACAATTCATTTTGTGCCCATCTATAATGTCAAATTATATCAATAAGACTAAGATGAAACTTGGATAAAATATGACCTAATTAATGATTTTATGAGGAAAATGGAGCAGTTATAGAATCGTGTGGACCTGCTACCCCTCCATGTTCATGATTGACTAATTGGTCTGTGGAACCTCCAACCTCATATACATAAACATATCCATGAAGACAAACAAGGAATAAAGCAGAAATTTACTTAAGTCACTATAGCTTTTCTTTCTACAGCGACCTTCTTGTGTGCATACTGTAGAAATGTCCACAGCCCTGAAGTGACTGAAAGCAATGACAACAGGGAGCATGCTGAGAGCTTGAAATGCCTCCACCTGGGCCCTGGACTGTACCAAACACCTGTGACCAGCTGTTTTGAGATACATTGTTTTTTGCATAGTTACTATTGAGGTAGTACGAAAAACAACTATCTGTTTAGTGTATGGCAGCTATTTGCTTGGTCACTCTATCCTTTTCTTGTCCTAGCTACCTCTGTCATCCTATTAGGCGTCTTTGCCTTTTAAATAAAAAGATTTGCTATTGTACTTGGGCAGATGCATTATTCAAAAATGAGATACTTTTCTATTTTTGATACATTTAGCTGATCCTCCTCCTCTCCTCTCAGTTACAGTTCAGATTTTAGTTTATCACACTGTGGTGTTGCCACTGTGCATTTGCTTCTTTCACCACTGACCACTACACAGCCAAATCTAAACATGTATTTTGCACTGATGTCAGCCTGTTAAGATGTCACGCATGAAGATTTTCACATATTTGGCTGTCTCAGGTGTCAACAGACAGTAAAACAGTGACAACCACTTTGTAATTCTAACAGCCATAAAAAAGACTGGTAGCTTTGCTGGTGAGTTAGCTTTACCCTGCAAGCATCCGGATGACCTGAGGGAGGTTTGTGTTTAAGTTAAGGCCAAATGGAAAGCACTAAAACTCCCTCCTAAAAATCATTCCGTCTCTCTGTTTTCCACCGTTCACCCCTCTCTCCGCTCTCCCCTCCTCTCCTCCTGCTCCGCTCCCTGTTTATGGGGACACCGGACTCCCTGACAGTTTGTTTTAAATTTGACCGTGCAGATGTTTCTCTGGGTGACTGACTTTTATAGTTTAGAAAAGATTATATCAGCTTTCCCTAAGATTGTGTTACTGTATTTAAAAATGGCTGGAGATTGAAGCAGGAGGGAAGGAGGGAGTGGGGGATTTGTGCAGTGGGAAAGGGAGGGGAGGATAAGGGGCTCATACTGTAGGTCTCTAAATCCTGGGTCTCCCTCTCGGTCTTAGCAGCGCAGACTGGACAGGGAGTTGCTGGGGAGGATGGAGGATAAAATGGGGGGGGGGGGGGACAGAGGTTAGAGTTCATGGCAGCAAGGTTTGGCTTATTGCATTAGACACAGATTCTTTCTAATTTCAAAGGACAACACCAGCGTTAAATTTGAGGATATTAGTTTTTGATAGGCAGCTGGGGCAATGCACACAGTAAGAGGGTGGGTGAGAAGGACAGGGTGAGTCCCATTTTTTCACATTACAGGCCACATAGCCCGAAGATCACTCCTCTTTCCCTCTGTTCCTTAAACATTTAAAAATTGTCTCTGTCTGCAGGAATATTTTTCTTTCCCTCTAGATATCTCTACACTTCCTCTCTCTTTTTTCCTGGTAACTATGGTAAAAAAAAAACAAACTATAAACTGTCAGGGAGTTGGGAAGGTGAAAATACACTTTTTGTGTTTCCAGCTTGACTGTCAAATAGTGAACAACTGTTTTCTATCTAGTAGTGTGAAGACTCGAGTGGTAAAACAATTTTAGCTGTGATACTGAAGCTGTAATTCAAATGTTTCACTGTAGTTTAAAGTAAGTTGCAGCCATTTTTTTTTAAAAGCCCCAAAAACGCTGCAATGTCCTCTACTGGGAGACAGGTTCAACTTTCTCTAATGGCCCAGCAGAAGGGGCCATTAGGGGTAGAAAAGAGAAGGGTTAAAATACGAGGTAGACAGACAGAAAGTGGGGAAAAAAAAGCATATCATTTATCAGTAATCTTTATATCAGACAGTCTTCCCCTTCCGTATCAGCGTCAGGATGAATCAGTTCAGTCATTCATCCACATTCTCACAAAGGGCAAAACCCATCAGCAGCAACTTCTAATGTTTCCTTATGAAAATATGCACAATAGCAACACTAACTGTAATTGAAAGATTAAAGAAATGGAAGGAGGCCATTAAGTCTGGCTCCTTGTGCAGGTCCAAGCGATTTTAATGAGAGATGAAGAAAGGGTGATGTGGAGGTTTTCTTCACAGGTTCAGCCTGTTTGTTTAACAGGGAGCTCGGGTTACGTTCATTAAACCACGGGCTGCTGCTCCACTGTAAGGGTGTAATGCATATGTTATCAGACTGCGTGGCAGGAACAGTTTTGAACTATGTCCTGTCTGACTGCCCGCCTGGTGCGCTGGCTGACTCCTTGCTTACTGGTTGAAAGATTATCTAATGACTAAAAGATCGAAAAGACCGGATATGAATGTTAACAATAACATGTCTTTTCAGGGTTTAAATTATTCTCTTTAAGGCATGAGTAATACAGGACAACAATGCTTCTCCAATGACAATTCAGCAGCAGTGCAGTCTGGGGTTAATTACAGTTAAGGTTAATCGTCCATCAGTTCCAGTTGTGGTTCTGGTGCATGTAACAGCATCAAAACAGCCCTTACCATTGGCCTTGTACTTACTTGCCGTATGAGAGGAAATTGGGCTTAGCGCTGGTAATTTTCTTCCTGCGGTGGCCTACCACTGCTGAGGAAATGCATAGGTAATGTCAAAGGACAAGACAGTGACTACATAGGCTGTGGTGGACTTACTGGCTCCCTGACTGACCTGATGTCTGACTGACTGGTGGGCAGTCTGACTAATCCATGTTGCTGAATCACCACTTCCTCCTTTCTCTCTGCTCGTGGGACGTGAGGATTACTTCACAATGCTCGACTTGGGATACGTGATACACGCACGAGGGGTGTGTGACGGAGTCACAAGGGCAGCTGGAGGTACTTCACATGATACCTCTCTAAAACACACAGGGACCTGTTGGCCCTGAAGTCTGCAAAACTCTGATCATTTATGTTAAATTATAGGAGGCTCCAAAACTGTTCAACTGAAGCTTAGCTGACCAAAAGATCTTACTGACAGCGTATGTGTTGTTCTATTATTCTTTAGTTCTCTCCAGAGATTGCATCCTGAGTCAACCGTGTGGTTCAGGCAACAAAAGCACTTTGGTAAAGTTTCGGATAAGATCACGGCTTCAGTTTAATGTTAATAAAGTAAACACTTCCTCTCTCATGCTTCAAGTCACTTTTGACTCTGTCAGTACTTAACCAAGATCACAATCTTTCCTTAACCTTAACAAATGTTTTCCTAAACATAAGGATACAAATGTGTAATGATGATTAAGCTGCTGCAAGGGAAATTTTGCAGACAGCTTCTCGTAAGAGCAATTTGGTTTGTCAGATACATGAATTTTGTTTCTTCATTATGCTGATCAAAAACAATTCATTACGTAAAAATGTATTTACTGTTGCAGTATGTAAGGATGGTGAAAACAAGACAGGGTTGAAGTGACTTGACAACAGTGTGACCTTTTACTCATATTTGACTTATTTTTACACAACCAAAGTAAGAAGAGAGAAAGTATTATGCGGGAGTTAGTTGTGCCACCACCTCTTCACTTCCTCCTGCCTTCTGCTCTGTCTGTCGGAAGCAAAGATTGGTAGTTTGCAGTAATGTACATGTAGAACCCAACATGATTGTCTTGAAATAGATGAAAGGGCACCTCTGCCTTGAACTTTGAGTGGCTTCCATCTTTTTATCATCTCCCGTTCTGTTCGCCCCTTCAGGCTACTCAGAGATGAGGAAGATGGCAGGGGAGACAAAGAGCCTGTACCTCCAACCACCTCGCCTTCACTTTGTAGCGCTCTCTCCATCACTGTTAGTCACACATGATTATGCCCTGTCGACTGCCGACCAAGTGTTGCTATTTGCCTGTAATAGCATGACAATCAGTGTCAATCTGTGCTGGGCTCCAAATGTTGTTCACACTGTGTGTCCATTGACTATGTGTTTTACATATGGTTAGCATACACAGATGTCGCCTTGTCTTCACTCTGTTGATGCTGTTTATACGCCTATTCAGTGTATGAGAAGATGTGCTGTACATATACACTGTTAATAGCGATCTACATTTTTCCATATAAATACCCACTCGCAAAATATTGTAGCCTACATCTAAAGGGTAAACAATTGACTGTTTGCACTTGTCAACTCAGTTATGTTTCATTGGTGAGTATGTTGTTTTGAATTGTTTTCCACGCTCGACACCAAAGATTAGAATGAGATGAAGGTTAAGAAAGAAAGGACTGCAGAAAGGACTAATGGAGGGTGTAGGCGATATAGAAAAGAGAAAAGAGAGGAGACAAGGCAATGAGGGATCGATGTTCATCTCCCTTAAGTATCCGTGCTTCACCTTTAATCTATGGAAATGTATGGAGCAGATGAAGTATAATTGTAAGGTGGACTTTGACCATTAAAATCTCTCAAGTGCTCGTTGCAGGAGGGGCCAGAGGGAGACCAGGCAGTAATCACTACAGGTTCACTCCGCTGATGATGGGGAGGGAATTAATTTACCCTGGAGAAAAACAAATTAAGGCTCTACTCAGCCCGGCGCTCCGTCACACAATAGCATATATAAATATTTTATCTTGGGCGATCCAGGTTAGCAAAGGTTTAGTACATCTCCATTTTCACAAGGGCCCGCTCTCCACACTGTGGCCTCCGTTCCCCTCTTGGCTCTCCTCCTGATGAGTGCCTGCTGTCCTCTCCTTCACCTCCCTGTCTTCCTCCTTTCACTTTCCTCTCCGGCCGCTCAATCTTCCACCAGTGTCTTTCTCACCCATGTATGTTACTTCTCCTCTCGCGCCCTCCTCCACTTGAACTCCCGCTGTCTCTTGTCTGCACTTCTCCTCCACCTCCTCCAGTTGTTGAATACAAAAAAACATCCAAATATTCCTTCTGAAGACCAACTTGCACGACTCCGATGTCTTAATCCTCTCTGACACAGACGTATCACTTGTTGACAGACAGTGTAGAGTACACCGTGAAAAACAGGATTCAGCTGACACAGTTGAAAATGTCACAGTGATTTATGGACCCGTGTATAAATCAAGTTTGGGGCTGCACTGTATTATAGAAACAACTTACTTTTCCTATTTAAAATGGAGCACCGATCCTGTTGGATGTTTTGGATCGCAATAAATTTGCCCTGGCAAAAAAATATGGGGTTTGTTATCTTAGCTTCCTTTTTCACTTGCCTTCCAATTGAACAATAAAACATAAGAGCGTGTCATACTATATTATAGGAAATAGAATAATACCGTAAAATAGCTTTCCACTGAATTGGACCTCACTAAGATTGCTGCTTGTAAAGAAATACCTTCAGTTATAGGTCCCCTGAATGCGTCTTCTAGCCTGCAGTTGGATAGGTCCAGTATTTATCAAATGAATAACAACTGCTGTGTTTATCTTAGAATAAAATCATTTTCTTTGTTTATATCATTAGAAGTTGGCCCTGTGATAGATTGGTGACCTATGCAGGGTGTTCTTTACCTCACCACAAATGCATGCTGGGATATAGTGGTAGAGAAATGGATGGTTCATGGATAGGAGGTCGTAGTTTACCCAGTATTTTTACTAAACACTGCTTCGCTTTCTGTGACAAATGATGGAATGTGTCTAAGTACATTTTTAAAAGTTACTTAGGATATTAGTTATGAGTTATTGGCATGAATGTTTCCATTTAATACAACTTTATACTTACACTGCCGTATATGGAAATATTACTATATTTCATTATTTTGACAACTACAGTAGAAATAGACGACATATGTTAAGCTTAAATGATTTTTTAAACTATGTAACCTTGATAAACTACAGCCATAAAATCCTACTTACCTATAATAATCTAATTAGCCTATAAAATATAATATTCACTCACAGAGGTTTTAATTGTCCATTAAATGCTTACATATTTTCATTTGTATAACATTTCAGGGCAGAACTTTTACGTGTAACAAAATAGTTTTACTTTGTTGTATTATGACTGTTACTTGAGTGAATGATCTCGGTATGCCATACTGTGTATGACAACCTCTGCTGGAGTTACACCAGTGTTGAAATGAGCGGAGCGCGTGTTGTTGCGCTGCCGTCCTGTTGTTGTTTTTCATGTCAACAAAATGAGGCAATTAGAGCCACAGCAAGCCGGTAATGACTGCGGTGCCGAGGGGAGCACGAGAGGGCAGGGCGACACCCGGTGTGAGAAACAGCACGCGCCCCTGCTCCGTGTCCCGCCTCGCAGCAATGAGGCTCGTGCTCTAATGAGAGGGATTTAATGGATTTATGGCAGTTAAGGATTCCTGTGTGTTCGCATGCTCTTGGCTTCGCTGACTAGAAATGTCAGTGTGTAATAATTGGTGAGCCGCCTCCACATTAACAGGAACCAGAGAGAGAGAGAGAAAAAAAAAAAACTGCATCTCCTCTTCACTGCTTTCCCACGGCCATGATGAAAACAGGTAGCCTAGGCCAACACAGATGCTGTGCAGTGAGAGGAGGATTGTGGGAGCAGTGTGAAAATCTGCGTGTGAGAATTTGTAGACGCAAAGGTTCATAATGAAGGTAATTTTCTCACATTTTTATTTGGACCATCGAAGTTTTGTAGCCTACAGAGAGAGATTTGTTAAGGGGGGAACCACTATTTTACACCGCAGTGTAAACATTAACATGCAGCAGGTGTATTAAAGAGAGGACGCTAATATTCTTCTATTAACCTTAATACATAAGCTGAAATGCTGCATAACATTTTAAAATGCACATTAGATATCTTTTAGGTTCAGATGTGGTCAGTAGTATTTGTTTGAGATTCTTTATAAACCATGAAATAAATGAAAAATGAATGGATTTTTATTTCTTTTGAAGAATGTAATGTAATTCTCAAATGAAGGTCACACTCTCCTTTTATATTTACTACAACATTATCCTAACCTGCCCTATATATCTGCCAATAATGCTTTGAATTTAGAGGCACAGTGGCTGCTTGTAATTCCTCTTTATCCAACCTTTTCAGACTGAGCTACTTGCCAGCTGTCACCGAGTCACGGTTTCCTCTGCTTTGTGAATCGATAGGCCTAGTCGGCTAATTTATTGTTAATATGTCCATTGATCAAGTGTCCTCTGGGACCAGATAGAGAAACAGCACTTAATCCTAGTTCAACTAAATCCCTAAGTTAAATCACATCAAACAAATACCATCAAGAGAAATTGCCACGGTGAGCCATGCCATTATAACTGAATAAATAGATTAAAGCGCCATTAAGAAAATATATCGCTACTTATTGTCTAACCGTAAAAAATATTATTGCTACATAGAGGTAATATAATACTATTCAAATAATTTAAAAGCTTTCATAAATATATTTTATAATACTGGATTACATTTTTGTATGTCAAGCTGGCATGAGCAGAAAATGTGATTTTCTGTTTCCACATGTGTCCATAATGGATAACAAACATGTCAACATTTATATCACATCTGACCCAAACATCCTGTCTCCCAAACCTCATCTGATTTTAATAAATCACAACAAAATGAAAACACCGGTTACAAAACCATGAGCACTTATTGAGTTAACAAGTCAAATTCTCCTTTCCCTCCAGCTCACCACTCGCAGGCTGAGGAGAATTTAAGGACAAAAGAAACATTTAGTGTCTGCTTGTTTATTCCTGTGCTCGCTCTGTATTTATTCACTCCTGTCACTCATCTTTTTTTTCCTCTCTCCACCTCGCTCTCCCCTGCGGCTTTCTCTCACACACAGGCAGTGTGATGGCGCTGCAGCAGAGAGAGAAGGATCTGGGTGACCATCTGAAACCAATTATGGCGGCGCTGCAGCCACCCAGAAACTCAGTGACGGATGGGGATCTTGTATTTATAGCTGGGGTAATTGGCAACACTCAGACACACACGTAACACGCACACACACACACACACGCACACAACACAAAGAAGTACAAAGAAATAGACACTTTTTTAAATGTACACACACAAGGCACAGTTTGTGTTTACACTTAGGGACAGACATCACACACACATAGACACACATGCACAGGCCTCACACAGGCAGCAAAAAAAGGTGCTCGCTCCCTCAGTGCATGTCTCACTTGCAGTCAAAGTGACTCAGACAGTGTATGAATCAAAGACCTTTGTCATGGGAAGACAAATAAGGCTCAGGGATGGCAAGAGAGGCATGTTTGTGTTTTCCACGGTCTAATCAGAGCTGATGTTTACAGCCGATACTGCAGTCGGGACAGAGGTTGTACATCTCAGCTATCTGTCTCGGCCTGTCAGCGCGTCAAACCTGCATGTGAAAACATATACAAAACACATCTGCCTCTTGTTAGGCGCCATAAATGGCTGCCATGTGGTCTGCTGATAAATAGGCCAGTATATTTATTGGAGCACAACAAATTGGCTACAAACACTGACAAGGAATCGAAGAACTATAAATATTGCGACGTGGTGAAATCTTTAAATGTGCTGCAGGTATTTTACGAGTGTCCCACTCCTTTGCCTTTTTTATGTAGTTGGAGGTATTTCTTTTGACTGCTTTCTTCTTTCACACACCGCCTTGTTAAATAGGTGGGGGGACAATGGCACTCTCACACTGAGCGGGTCCAGGGCTAAGTGTGTGTGTGTGTGTGTGTGTGTGTGTGTGCGCGTGCGTGCGTTCGTGTGTGTGTGGAAGGCTTGGCCGCAACTAAGCTGAGCAGATCCGCCACTTGAGAACGATAAAGAGCCCTGTTACACCCGAACTCTCAGAGAGACGTAACCAGAAATTCCTGAATGAATCGGCAACAGACAAGCCCTAAACCCCGTGTAATTACATATTTGGAGTTTATCAGGGTTTATGCGAAAATGCACAAGTTTCCCTTCCCTGGTGGTCCTTAAACACATCCATATGTTTCCATTTCTGCTCCTCCCTCTGCTCTCTCACCCTTTCTCTCTCTCTCCTCCTCTCTCTCTCTCTCTCTCTTCCCCGTTTTTAATCTTCCGCCTCCTATTTTCCCTCCATGAGAAATGGCTGTGGCGTACAGATGGATGATATGACCCGTTGGAGTGGTGTTTTCCTATTGTTAAGTTGTTGTTGACTCGCTAGACTCACAGTGGGACAGATCCAGTTTGGTGTTTTGGAGTGTGTCAAGGCCATCAGCACTGGGCCAGAGCTCTTGGTGGAACTGTGTGCAAACAGGGGAAGCCGCAGCCTGTCCACATCGCACAGAGTGGAACACACACACAAATCTGGGGAGGCCTTCTATCGTGTGTGGGCCAGTTTTTTCATTTCTTTTTCCTCCCTGTCTGCCTCTCTCTCTCTCTCTCTCTCTCTCTCACTCTCTCTCTCTCTCTCACTCTGCTTCTCCCTGCTTGAGAAAACTGATCTGTTTTAAAACACGTGCTAAATATTACCATATTTACATTTTCCTGTTTCAAGAAGGCAGAAAAGGGGGAGTGTATGGTGTGGATTTTTCTTTTCTTTTCTTTTTTTTTTTTTTTTTTTTTTGTAGTGGAAAGGTCTTGGTCCGGGGTTAGTCTCTGTTTGAAACCTTAAACCTTTTTCATGCTTATTTGTTTTATGATTCTGCAGGGCACTGTGTTTACACTAAGAGTGCAACATCTGGATTAGATAATTTGTTGGGAATTAACTGAGCCCGTATGCTTATCGACCTCATCTGATTACATCTGTTTGATGTTTGGAGCTTTTTTTCCCCGACCCTTCATTATTTTTCAGCCGGCTCACCGGTATTCAGTTTTTGCTGTACATTCTTGTTTGATATGTTTTCAGACAAATGGAGGATTAACATTGTACAGCATTAACCTCGCCTCTAATCAGCAGCAGGCCCTCCATGCACTGTCACATCTCTCCAGTCACAGCAGCGCTGGCCTTTCTGTAATGGCTTATTCCCAATTAAATCTCGCTGGTAATGTTTGACTTTCCAGTGACGCAAGAGGCTGCTGGAGTGGATGTGCCAGTAACGACTGCTGCCATGGTTGTGCATTGCATGAAGAGGACGATGGAGGATGTTAACTGATTTAAACAGTTCTCAAAGAATAATCTAGACCCTGATGATTTTAACAACATTTATATAAAATGCAAAAACAATAACTCAAATGTAAGGAATTGGTGACCACCACCACCATCAATACTTTCTTCAGGATTGTGTTTTATTCTCATAATAATTATGTCTCCATTCATACAGTACTCTCTCTTTTTCACTGTCCTTAATGTATATTTTACAGGATGCAAACAGCAGCTAGGATACTTCACTCTGTCACACAGTTAGTGAGTTGGTTGTCCCGATTAGTTCAACAAAGACTGCTTGAGCCTAACTGAGCCACTGAAAGTTTATTATTTTAAGCATAATATTACTACACTACAAATCTTAAATCCTCAGTGAGTCAGTTTAGCACCAATCTAATGTTTTATATACTGTATGGTTGGGTGATATGAGGAACATAAACGATGAGACAAACTATCACACATACTGTGGTAGGTATCCTTTTAATATCTCTGGGTCTGGTTGAGCAGCATAGGAAAATCTACACTAGTATTGGCTTAACATCAAAGTGATGAAATGGCTTGATTTAGCCATTAGCAAAAAAACATTAACTTGCATGAAGTTAGTGTTTTTTTGCTAATGAAATATATATGTATGTATTCAGAAACTGTTCAAATTTTCAATCTTCATTTATTTTTTTTTTTTAATCTCTCAACAGTAAGTTAATGATGAGACATATATCTGGCTCTTATCCTTGCTACTGACTTTATCTGGCTGAAACATGTCCCTCCCTGGCCTCTGTGGGGCTTTATCTCCCTTCTACGATCCATTACAAAGCTGCCTGCTGTCCCCTGGGTGATCTGCCCTGTCCCCGCTAATCTGGCCAAGCTGCTGTGATTCCATCACTCCCGATGAACCACACAGAAAGATTAGTCAGACTCTACGTACCACAGATGTGTCCAACACTTGATTTGTGTGTGTTTTATTGACTCTGGCCATCTGTTAATACAGTTGCTGGTTCCTCCTCTTGTGTTTGTTGATGCACACAGACAGGAGAGCTGAGTGCCAGAAGAAACATTCAGCAAAGGGGAGATGAGAGATAGAGACGGAAAGAGAGAGTGGAGTTGTGGGTAGGAGGGTAATATTTCATAAAAGGCTGCTGGTTTAGTGTTAACTTGCGGCCTGCTTTATTCCTGCGTATAGAACAGAAGCATTAGTTCTTGTTTTTAGTCAGAGCATTGATTCAGGATAGCTCACAAGCAGTGTTAGTTGATGAATGAGTCTCAGATGTTCGGTGCTTTCACAAAACAATAAGGGCCTAAATTCCTTCACTAGGAGGAAAGTGAAAGATTGCTTTAGATATCTGAAATTCCTCATGGTACCATTCCTTAGATTCCCTCTCAACACCGAAGGCGCATAAGAAGCAGTTGGTGTCAGCATTCCATGAATTGTCCATTTGTGTGTGCACGTATGTGCCTGTGCATGCAGGAATTTCTGGCCGTGCAAAAGGATGATAATGCCTAACAGTTGCAGTCACTTGTGTTGGGTTGTTGTCTCATTTTTTTCTTGGGCATTCCACCCAACTCTTAGTCTTCCTCCTTTCTGTGTCACTCCTCCTCACAGCCTTCACTCCCATGGTGTCTTTTTCCCTCTCCTCGTGTCTCACATAACATTTGTATGAATACCTTGGAAGCCACAGAGCTTATGAAAACTTTTGCCGATCATTAATTATCCCCCGTCTTACCAAAATGCCTAAAAGGTGAGATAGATTACATCTTAAAGCTTAACCTACTCACTCAGCAAGAATTACATCATTTTGTCATCGCAATCTCAGACAGTATTTTCACTCTGATCCGTTTTATCTGTCCTCTTCTCGCTGGCTGCCCTCCTTCCCTGCATTCCTCCCACCCGTCTCTTGTGAAGCTGCCTGTTTGCCCACTGAGTGGAAAGTTAAGAGTGGTCTGGATGTAGCCATCACGTTTTTTTTTTTTGTTTTTTTTTTAACGACAGTGGTGATGTTGCTTCTTGCTACCCTCTCTGCCGTGTCATGATGATGTGATTTCTTGACACAGGCGTCACTCGGCCAGTTGAAACCCCAGAACTCCATGTGAACCTGCTGAAAGGGAGGTGGCGTTCGGCCTGGGTAAACACAGTGTGAGAGGGGAGCCAGGGACACAGCCTGTTGGTCCTAAATGTGGAAGAAAAAACGTCCAATAACTGGGCCTGTGGGGAACAAGCCGGGGCCAAGGCTAACCTGAACACAGGCTCGCTGGGAGCAGGCATAGGAATGAAGTTGGATCACAGCTGCTCCAAGGGACGTATAGGTAACAGAAGGGATTTGGACTTGGGTCTTGCAAACAGGATATCATTTTCCAGAGGGCAGTATCCTTTTTGCAAGGCAGCACGGTTTAATTCACTTTTAAGTCTAACCTACCACGTAGATTTTCTTCAAAATAAAAGTTGAAAATAACCATAAAATTGCTGCAATAACCTTTAAGGAAGTGATTTGGAATTAAGTGTATTTTATCATTCAATGAATTACAGTTTTGAATTACATGTTGAACTGAGTAAACTGAGAGCAAATTGACCTCAACTCTACAAGGGAGACATTTGAGCTTTACATGGACATGCACTGCTACTTATGTATCCGCCTTTAGTCCCGTACATTCACCCCTCTGAAGAGGTATGGATATCGCCCTTCATGCTTTTTTTTTTTTTTTACCTCTTTGACTCACTGTTCCCCCCTTCAACTCTGACCGCTGAGGGTTTAAGTACAGTCTAGGCGAGCAGCAGGGGTTCATGGGAGAAAAAAAAAATCACACACAGAGAGAACACTGTATTCAGCACAGAGCTCGAGGTGTTAACAGTAGTTGTGTCTATGCGAGGGATAACACAGCCAGACTCTGGTCATATATTCAGAAATAATTCTTACTGCATATTTTAACCTGTATGAAGTGGCAGGTGGGCCGGGTTTACCCAGTCAGAATAACTCAGATGGTATCAGGAAGATAAGTATACTTAATTGACTCTCAAACTTTCCTATGTTTCTGTAAACTTGTGGGTACTGATGTTGATATATGAACACCAAGTACTGTTATTTATATCCATCTATGCCAGGTGAATAGAAAAAAAGTCATGTGTAATAAATTATAATACAGCTTTATAACAAGATTCATTTATTTGCAGATTGAGCAGCAGTTTGTCAAAGACAAAGCACCGTTCAGTGGTTGGAAATGTGTGTTTTATTTTACCATGCAGTGACGGCATGTTAAAATATACTGAAGTCATCCACTCTCCCCCGCAGTGGCCAACCTTCTTCTTTGTCATTGTGTTTTCGGAAATAAAAACTCTTTTGAACTTGTTCTGGTTCACCCCCGTGGCCACTTGCGCCAAGTCCCACCCCAGTGCTACCTCACAACCTCCGGGAAGCGGTTAATGCTTTAATTGGCACTTAATTAGTTAATTGACCCCAGCGTTGTTGGGAAGAGGGGGGTGTAACAGGGTGACAGAGGCTTGGGGGCGCAGGTGAGGCTGGAGAGGATTGGCCCAAGGTGCTTCCTGTGTCACATCACCAGTGGAGGTACCCATCAACCCCTTTGAACTGGGACACAAACACTGGAAACACTTTCATCGGGCCGATGTGTCATCACAGCCAGGTCCCATGTATATGTATGGGACTGTCTGAAAATATACAAAGTCCAATTTGCCCGGGACAGGCCAACCTCAGGATAATGAATCACATGTGATGTGTATCTGATATGCAGCCTGAGTCATCACCAGATGTTTCGACAGGATTACTTCCAGTTCTGGAGAAGAGCAGTGGATTTTCAAAGAGAAACCAACAACGCTTCATCAAGAAAGACAAAGAAAAGAAGTCAACAAACATTTGCCGCCACGATAAGTAAAACAGAATAGTTTATGAAAATCTTGTACTGGAATGCTCCCAGTGCCTCTGGAAGGCAGACCAAAGTGTTTCTTATGTCTATAATTGGGGGTACACATGCCAAATGAGAGGAGTTTTGAGGTCAAGTACAGAAGAGGAAGTAACTCGGGTACCAGGCCTTCAGATAAAAGCTTACAGGTGGAACTAAGTACAGTCCTACATATGTAAGCAAGCTGTGGTGCTTGTTTGTTCTGGTGTCTGTTTGTATGTGGAAAATGCAGCTCCCAGCGCATAATGTGTTTGCTCAGTCGAAGCATAGCATGCACTCTGGATAACATTCCCTGTCTCTTTCACTTGGCAAAAACACATATGAACCTGTGTGAATTTGTGAAACCTCAGCACACTGACATACCCACACAAACACAGAGAAACACGCACAAAGGCTCGCTGCATTCGTTCTCACATGTGCTTGTTGTTCCACCTCTGTAGTTCACTCACACGCATGCAAAAATCATTCACGTTTCTCGAGTTTACAACATCCTGCTTGCCGTTTCCTGAGAAATTAATAATATTTTTTTTTTTTTTTTGGGAGGGATCTGTGTGTGAATCTGTGTGTGGGTTCCTGCGTTTGCCCCTGTGTTTGCACCCATGTGTGTGCATCAGAGAGGGACGCCCAGCAGGCAGTGTTGTTGTAGGTGAGGGTGAGGAGCCCCCTGATGGGCAGCTGTGGCAGAGAGGCCAGCTTTGATCAAAGGCCCAAGAAGAGGAGGAGGAGGAGGAGGAGGAAGGAGGGAGGGAGGGAGGGGAGAGCAGCAAGCAGTCCAGAAGAGAGAAGAGGTGAAGCAGGGCTGCAGAATGGGGGACCCGAGATGACGGTTGATGGAGGGTCCCACCATGAGCTTAAGGACACCAAGAAAAAACACCTGCTTCTCTACCACCACCACTAGGTCAGAATTGCTGGAACATACTCCTCTTATTGTAAATGTTTATGGAGGTTAGTGTTGTAAAATAGCACCAAAGGTACACTAAGAAGTGAATTTTCTTTCTGAATTAATTTCCTTTAGTAACATTCGCAGCACCACAGAGAAGATGCCAAATCTGACTCAGTTTCTGCATTAGATTTCCTCCTCTGATGAGATGAAAAAAGGGGTGCATGCAGCTGAGTTTTCCAAATAATTGAATCATGTATTTATTCAATAGGCTCTGGGCAGCATATTGATTGTCGACAGATTGAGTTACGCCGAGAATCTGTGGGAAGTCTCACAAAAGGAGACAACCTAACCAAGGGCATGTGTGCAAGGAGCCGTGTGGCCAGACAAATGTATTCAGACGAGATTCGTGTCGCTTAGGTCATTCTGGCTTCACATTTGCCTTGAGGGAGACGTATTTAATTTAGGCTCTCAGTTCTTCCTAATCAGATGCTTTTGTTCTGACCTCTTGCTACTTCATTTTGCTTTCCTGTTCTGCTTGAGTGTAGCGGTACGATTTATGTTTAAAATAATGTCAAAATGTTTTACTTCAATACATTTTATTTCTCAAAAAAATGTTTCACCGAAGAATAACAACATAAAAAGTATATTTTTGTTAATAAAACGTCCACGAAACCAAAGGAGACACTGTCCAACACCGGTGTGAATTTGAATATTTCACTGTAATAAATATTGGCCTATATGGACTGGTGTATTTATAGCAGCTTCTTGGCACATTGAGGAAATTCTGCCAAGCTCGGGAGCTGAGAAATTATATTTAAAAAATGAAATAAAAGCAGCCTTTGAAACACGAGGTCATGCAATCTTAAAACAAGCCAGCTTTTCTCTGCCAAGCACAACTACAAACATCCCTCCAAATCCAGGCTTCATTGGCCTTGACGCACTCTGAGAGAAAATTAAATTTGACAAAATAAATTAATGCCAGCGCACCACTTCAACAGACCTCAGCTGAACTGACGTGCAGCTCATTCTGTTAGATGTAACATTTGTAAAATGTGTTGGCTATATTTTTCCTCTTTGGTATACGGGTGCTGAAGTTTTTAACACAAAGACAATAAGAAAAACAATAAAAACAACAATAAATTAACAACCAAAATGTATTATTTTCATTGTTATTATATTTTAACCTTGTTATAAGCTAATATATTTGAGTTATTAACACGTTTAACTAATAATAAATTTATTTGGATGTATTTTGCTCAATTAGTCAAACATTTGGATCAGATTCTTATTTTTTAAATAAATGATCTCAAGCAAATTAATGAAATTAAGATTTTTGTGTGTGTCTCATTTATGAAAGATTATGAATTATGTAATGGATGATGTTATTTGGTGGCCCATGAGTTGCTCTATGAATCACAGCACACAGCAGCGTCAGGGACTGTATGGAAATGGAGAACATGTGTTTCAGCTTTGACTGCATGATGCAGGTTTGTGCGCTTGGTACCATGATGGAGAATTGTTTTCTTAACCTCTTCATTCACCTGCATAATGTCGTTTTTTTTTCCCTGTCTTACAGTGAATGACATTTAAATACGGATAAATGCGGATTAGGGCCGGATAAAAAAAAAAAACAGAGTGAGATCCGGTTTGTGCTGGACCTTTTGAAAATGGGTGTTAAATGGTCAGATCAGCCTTTGTTGGCAGGAGAAATACTGAACGAGGGAGTGAAGTTATGACAAACGAGTTGGGGGGCAGCCTGGCAGCAAGCAGACAATTAAAGGCTGCCATTTCTCTTAGAGTTTCTCGCCTGTCATTAGTGTATCAGAGGAGGATAATGGCCGTATCATTGGGCTGTACACTTTCAAAGACTGGCTCAGATAGGGGAGGTTGTAAGTGTCACTCATCTGGCACTAAACCTTTCTTTAGTGAAACTTGGAGTGTGCTTTAGAGTTAAATTTGACTTAAATTTTCCCTGAACAAACATAGTTATTCATTTTTCTTACAAAAAAAAAAAAGAAATCAAAACAAGTCTGTGTGCATTACATAAAAAATGAAATCAGCCTCTTTTGCCATAATTCCACTTATTTTTCCAAACATTTTTTCACAATGAATGCGTGACTTAAACTGCTTGTATATTTTCTTCTGCATTGCTAAAAAGGACATTGATTTCCATTATAATTATGGCTGTGCTGATGATCTCCATAGAGAGAGAGAGAGAGAATGACGCTTGTTTGGGCCACAAGCTCGAGCCTGCTGCCTCTGCATGCAATGGGAAACGCTGGCCCTGCGCAGGGCTGTTTAGTGTGGTTTTAGAGGAGTACCGATGCCATATGCGCAGCCTGTCCTGCATGATGCATGTGCGCCTTGTGGGGTACACTAAAAAAGAAAAACAACAATTAGACATGAATGTGTGTGTCCAAACAAACGAATCAAAGGGCCGTTGTGTTTGTGGGAAGATGACTGGTGGGGGAAGAGATCTTCCCCCTTCTCTCTTTCTCTCTGGGCTGACCCCGCGTTTGAGTCCTGCGGTGCGAGGCCGAGACACACAGATGGGCTGCAGTCTCTCTTTCTTGTCGCTCCTCTCACTCTTTCATTATCTGCCCTTTTTTTTCTTACTCCCAGTTCAATTCATATGAATTCAGTGCAGTTTAATCCAGTCCAATAACTCAATTGGAGACTCTTTGGGGGGGGGGGGCTTATTTGTTGCCTCAGATGATGGTGTGAATTTAACAAAGCACAAGTGAAAAAAGAAGAAAAACATCCATTTATCTAAAAAGTTGCATTAAAAAAAAAAATCTTCCTGCCTGTCTCCCTCCCACAACAAACAAACAGCAGTCGGTCGGTCAGTCCACGCCTGTCCCAGACAAGCAAAAACACAGTGCTGTTCTGCTTTTCCTGCAGACACGTGAGGATGTGGTCGCGCTACATCAAATATAATAACAGGACCAAACAACTGTCATGCTTAGGTCATATTGTCCAAGAACAATATGACGCGTGATGATTTACTTAAGATGCTGCCACCATGTTTGAAAATGGAAAATGTCACAGGAATGAAAAACAAACCATACAACAACAACAAGGATGACAAAGTGGATTTTTTCTGATATCCCGCAGACGTTTTATAGAAATAGAAAATGACTACCTGGCCTGTGTTGAATAGGCGACTAATGTGTGTTTTGTGTGATTTATACTTTTATTTAGACAACATTTAAAAATTCAATGTAGTAGTTTTCAGGGGAAAATAAACTCCTAACTCTGGGTTTAGCTGTGTGTGTGTGTGTGCGTGTGTCGTTATTCTGACGCAGTAAACATGCGCATTTCACCCACAAACTTGCACTTGAAAAATGTGTGAACTCTCGTCGCAGCTTGTGTGGCCCTGCAGCGGTGCAAACCTCATGTCCGTTTAGCTCCACTGTCCCGACACCAAGCTGTCTGAGCCTCAAACCCTGCTCGGTTTCTTGTCCCTCTAACAACCTCCCAAGCTGCTCAGAGAAGGTATAAAGCTCCAGAAGTACATCGAGACTTGAATAGACCAAAGGGGAGGGAGAGAGAGAGGGAGAGAGAGAGAGAGAGAAGGGGTGGCGGGGGCTCTGTCCGTGCAGGGTCTGTGTTTGCAAGCCTCCGGTGGCTGAAGCGAGGCGGTGCATGGGGGCTGGTGGGGGGGCTCCCTGTGCATTAGGTAGTAATAGGTTTGGGATGACTTAAACGATTTGTTGACTGGGACAATAAATCTGTTGTGTGTTTCTTGGCATGCTGAGGGGAGGATTACAAGTTGTCACACAAAGGAATGCAAATTGCAAGCCAAACTCTCCGAGAGGCCTGTGGAGTAGCCAGCTATTTAGAGCATTTGTGCGGATCTGTGCTTCTCTCTCTCACTATTTTATGTTTCTCTATTAGTCCTAATAACTGTGAAGGGCCTGAGAGTAGCCACTGTATTCATCTCAAATCAATGGCTTTCCCGCACCAGGCCCTATAGACCTCCACATTTGCATTCTATCGAGTGAGATGACCAGCAGGACAATTGGCGTTAAGTCTCTTTCAGGCGGCCAAATGGAAACTTGAATCCTAAATGACATTTTCTAAAATCCACTCTGTGTATTATGATTATTTTCTGCGCAGAGTTTCTCACCCTGAAGAGACCAAAGCGATATTCAATTATAGATTTAAATAATTAAATTTATAAATACATATATTTTTATTCCTCTCTCTCGCTCTCTCTCTCTTTTTGCTTGACATTTTTTCTCATACTGAATTTGCATGAATTTATATGCTTATTCCTCTGGTCATTTTGTCACTTTTGGTTCAACTTCCACCCTTTTAATGGTTTCACTGGAGCTGAGTTTGCAGTTTTTTGCAGAGAAGAGCAGTCTGTCTTCAATCATACCCCCTCCTAGCGACTGCAGGGTGAAATTCAGGGATAGCAGAGTCCATCAAACCCCGTTTATATAAACAGTAGCAGGATTATTCTCAGCGATGTGTTTTTGTTTTTTTTTTTTTAATTTTTCATATTCTGCCATCGACAGACAATACAGGACTATACAGCAGGAGCAGAGCCACTTGAAAATAAGCTGTTTAAGCGCTCAGTGTTTCTCGGACTGGAGGTCCGTGCGCCAACTTTCTGTCAGGCTGCAGATGCCTGAGGCCGGGTGGACGAAACCGCAGGACGCGGATCAACACGGAGATAGCGGAATTATTCCTCTCAAATCTCAGCAGTAGTCGGTCTGACCTACCGCTACTCTGGAGCTGCAGAGGAATCACAGACGGCAGAAGCTGCCGGATCAAGTTTCTGCTCTGTATCAAGCGATCATCCTGACACAATCACCCATTAAAAGTCGTGATTAATTCAGCAATAAACCAAACACCCCCCTGTTCATTTGATTTACATATTTGACTCTTTCGTTATGGCGATATTTCAGGCGGTGTTAATGCGACTATAAGCCAGTGGATCAACATTCATATTTAGTTTTATGAATTAATTACTGCGAGAGTTACAGATGAGTTTACATGTGGATTTAGTAGGATTATAAGCTGTAAATATTTATGGCCTAAAGGCAGTTTTATGTTTCGCTGCATAGCTGTACATGCATAGTGAGAGGAGTAGACCCATAACGGTTTAAATCTCTATTAGAAATATAGAAATATAGCAACAAAAATAAAAGTGGCCCATTATGATTGTATTTATATTATTTTTTGTGCGCTCAAATATCAGCATTTACATACAGCAGATAGTTTAATATCTACACTATATAAAAAAAACATTTGAAAAATAATGTGTTTGAGTTGAAGCATTTATTTTCGGTCTGTGTAGCATATCTGCAGGCTCAACATACATAATAATTAATATACAGTGTGTCTTTATTATTTCTTATATCGACCCTTGTTGTGCACGGTATTTAGCTGATCACCTGACTCCTGTAATGAGCTCTGATGGTTGATTCATAACTGTGATTGCAAGAGTCAGTTTCATGTTTTGACTAAGGGGAGGCTTGTTTTAATTGGCGATCGGTCTGGAAAGTGTATACACACACACACCCACGCACACACACACACATATATATATTATTAATGCGCGCACACACACACACTACCACTACCACATAAAGAACCTACAATACTCCTCTCATTTCTGCAATCCATTGTTTTCAGCCCGTTTGCCCAAAGTTACCATACCTATGTGCCCTCTCCCCCGCGTCTTTACACGGCACAGCAGAGATAGTTTAATTAAAGAACAACATTATCTTAGAGCAGCAGCACTCCTTCCAGCGAGGAATTGTTTTCAATGCTGCGTCAGGAGAGAAAAGAGTGCACGCCGCCTACATCGACTGCTGCTTACCTTCCCCTAGCTTATATGGTCCATGCTCTCTCAATACCTTTTAATGGTGTGATTGTAAAACATCTTGTCACATGAGGGAGTTACAATAATGTTTTACAGCCCCCTGCTTTCAAAGATGAGCCATAATATTGCCCTCCGTAACTTTAAAAACAGGCTCAGTGTGTGCAAAGAGTTGCATAATGCCAAGGACCATTATTTTCAAATGCGCACTTCAAGACGGAGACCATATGCTCTGGTGTGTATCATAAACTGGGTACTTAAACACAAGGCCGCAGATATCGGACATAGATACATGCTGCACACAACACAGGCCTGAGCACACTTACAGGATGACTTACACATTAATGGATATGTAGCAGGAAAAGAAAGATATTATGTAGCTTGAATATTTGGGCCATACTTGAGCAACAGTGTCTGGACAGACATAAATACAGGTAGACAGTTAAGTTCATACAGGGGATATTTGGCCTCCACCTCCTCTTTTTTATGAATTATTTCACCAGGACAAATGTAGGGCTCGTGTTCACTGGTTATTAATTTGCTTTCCTTTATCTTCCTGTCTTCAATGAACGCTGGTGTTTGAATGCTGATCTGCTGGCCCGGCCGGCCACATGATGTCTGAGGCCAGCCGAGAGGGCGGGCCGTTTAAACAAGATTTTTTTTCACCCCCTAATCAACACGATCGTAACCCCTGCAGAACAAAAGCATGAATATCCATTTCCAAGGAAAAGGGTGAGTGCCCTCTCCATGCCCCCCTCGCCCTCCCCGCCCCTCGGTGTACTGTACTCGTTACCCTGGTAACCCCATGGGCAGAATGCAGATCAGGGGGACCAACGAAGCGGCCCCTTGTCTCCCCTCACAATTCACCCTGATGATGACTAACACTTTTGTTCATAGAGAGGGCAGGTGGGAGTTACAATACGCTTCAAATCATTGCCCACCCGAGATCTCCCCTTTACTCTCCCTCTCCCACCCCACATCCCTATATTTCTTTCTCATCATTCTAACACATTCGCTCCATCTTTAACTACATTTGCGAACAATCCGTTTTTTTTTTTTTCAAATCCCTCCTTTTCCCTTTTTTTTTTTTTGTTCATCCTTCCACTCAGAGCTCACAGTGAGTCTCACAAAGCTCACTCACAGCAGACGGTGGCGGTGGTTTGCGAGAGGTCAGTGTTATCTAAACAGACCCATTGGGCTATTTGCTATAGCACCCTCCATCAGGCAGGAAGCTCTGAGGAATCAGCCCATCACTTCAATCAGCCACGACAGCATACAATGAATTTATAATGGCCGGAGCAGGGGCGAGGAATGAAATCAGATGAAAACCCGAGAGAGAGGAAGGAGGGAAAGAGAGGGACAAAGAGGAAGAAGGAAGGAGAGAGCAAGAGACGGAGCGTAAGAGAGCGGAGCCAGAGTTCAGTCGCTGCCTGTGTCAATGACCACTATGCAGGGGAGTGTGTTGTTTGTTTGTGGTCTGAAACAAACAAGTGATTGTTGAAAGTGAGGAGATGGACTGTGACTGTGTTTGACAGTAAACCGTACAGTATACGTGGGTGTATGTGTGAGGTTACATGCAGTCATGTGTACTGTAATGTTTTTATTTGAGTATTTGCACAAACACACAGGTTCAGTGGAACTCCCAGGCAGAAGTTCACATGTATGCATTTGTGTGTGCGTGTACGAGTTTGTGCACATTTGTGTTTATTGGCCTGTGTGCAAAGAGAAGTAGTAATCTTATCTCTGTTCAGAGGGTAAGTACATGTGACAGTAGATATATACAAACTCTTGATCAATATCTTGATAGATTGTCAGATAATGACTCTTCAGGCAGATATGGACAATTGCTTCAATATGCGTGTTTTTCTGGCTTGTGCATAGACAGCTTGGCTAACGGCCACCATCTACAATTCACGGTCCAAAAGCTGAGCTCGGTCCGGTCTCTACTTGGACTGACTGACTGACTGCAGCCGGCCCCTCACTCCCCAGCACAGCCTCTGTGCCCTTTGACCACATTAACCAGTGCAGTCAGACTCATCTCCCAGTCTTCTCTTATCACCTGGAATCAAACATTAAAAGAGGGAGGGAGCCAGAGTTACTCATAAAGTCAGAGAAATATGGCCACTGAAGGGAGAAGGAGGGGGGGGAGGATTGAGAGATAAAGACAGTGAGAGGCAAAGATGGGGAATTCAAAAAAAGCAAACAAACAGAATAACTCATCAAAGGCCGGAAAGTGGAAACGAGGAGGGGAAGCAGACAGAAGAAGAGGAGTGAACACTGGTATGAAGGCAAAAGCAAGAAAAAAAGTTGGTGGGATGAAAAAAAAAAAAAAAGAGAACAAGAAAAAGACAGCAACACCACACCATGTCAATTCGTCCTATGAGCTGCCGTTTCCTGCATTTCCAAGTTTGGTGTCTAAACCAAGCGGGGCGGAGTTTAGCTGTAGGCAAACAGGCTGTTTTACGAGTACCATTCTGCAATTACCTGTTACCTTGACTGTCGTGGGTTTTAAGAGCGACCTGGCCTTGGAGTTACCTGGATACACCTGGAGGAGAGCGATAAAAAGAGGCAGGGGTTTTAGAAACACAGGGTGGGGATGATCTCCTATCTGAGCGGCCGCAGCTTGCCCCCAAAACTCCATCTGTCTGTCTGCTGTGCCACGACTGCTGGCGCCCACACACACACCCTGCCTATCTGTCTGTCTGCCTGCTTGTCTGCATGTCTGTCTCACTCACTGTGTGCTCTAATAAAGCCCAAGTTGTCTCAGTAGTTTCATCAGCTGAGCCTATATATGTTGCCCACCCTGTCCTTCGTGCACACACACACACACACACACACTCACACACGCACGCACGCATGTACACACAGTTCACGATTTCAGGCAGGTGGTTTGCTGATAGTGATGGGTAGGAAAATATTTGATGTCTCCAGCTTGCCCATTTAACATTCTCACCCTGTGCTCTGACCTTAAAGAGTGTGCATGCATGCATACAGCATGCATGGGTTTGTGTGTGTGTGTGTGGGTGTGGGTGTGTGTATTTTGTGCTCATGTGGATCGGCGTAGTGCATCGCTGTGTGTTTGTTCACTTAGCTTTTAGCCCCAGTTAGCAGGTCAGACCCCCACAACCTTATTCAGACACACACACACACATATACCGTCCTATTAGTAGGACTTATCAGAGCCCATTTGACCTCCACCTTCTCCCTGACCTCTAGAAGGTGGAGGTCTCCATCCCTTGGGAGAGCGGGTCAGCAAGGCGTAAGCGTGTGTGTGTGTGTGTGTGTGTGTATGACAGGATGGGGGCTGCTTTGCTGTCTGACTGTGAGCAAACACTGGTGGTCAAACGCACAGCCTCCTCCACCCCTTGTATTCTATCTTCCTCTCTCCATCCCTCTTCAGCGACTTCACCTGTTTTTATGTGAACAGAAAAAAAATAAATATCACTTTTTCATTGCAAAGTGATGATCATCATCGATAAGTGATGTTAAGGGGAGTTGGGAAACAGCTTCAGAAAATAAACTACAATAAATATCTAAACAAACTAAATATTAAAAAGTACTGTATGCATGACATTGTATTCCTTTGTCTTTATTGTTTTTAGTTGTAGATAAAATCCATATCCATATTTGGGCTGTATATATATCAATAAAACTGACATGACTAGACTTATCATAGCCTCTGCCAAGAATATTTTTTCCATTTTAGCAATTGAATACTTACAAATATGTCAGAGTTCACACTGCCTGACAATACTTGGCAACTAGAAGTGTTTTATGATATTCTAGCTTTAAAAAAAATGTGTTATGATAACAATTGAAACACTTACTTGGGCCATGCTGACTTTTCTTAGATATAGTTTATACTGACTGATCTGCGCTCAGCCATGCTGTGCTTTCCATGTCATCACTGCTTCTTTTCCCTGTTGCTCTCTACTGTATCTGTCCAGCTTCATCTCATGGGGTGTCTTTATCTGCAAGGAGGCCACTGGGACTCAAAAGCCAAATTGTTTCTCATTCATCTCCAACAAACCTACTGCCAAATTTACCATCCATTCAAATTTGCCCCACTCACCAGTTTCCAGCACAATCATACAACCATTTCCGTTTTCAAAAAGGAACTGACAGTATATCACGTAGTGGCCCTTCCCTGGTGAACTCTGATTTGCTTCTCTGTGTAATATCTGGCACCGTTTCACTTGACTGGAAAATGCAGGCACATTGCTCAGATTTCCATTGTGTAAACTTTAAGCATAATACTTTCCTTTAAATCTCTTACCTCCCACAATCAAGTTACCAGTTTTTCCACCAATGGGACTTCTGAGGCGTTCGATAGAGCCAAGTGTTTATGCTGTGGAGTTAGTTTTACAGTCCAGATTGGGTGAATTTCAAATCAGGAAGAAAATATCTGCTGCTGCAAAGAAAAGGGCCTAAGTTAGAGCAGCACAGCACAGCACAGCACATAGAGGACTCTATTTGGAGATCTTTTTTCACACTCCTTCATCCTGTGTTCTCCAGCAAACAGGGTATTCTATTGAAAGGGAACAATAGGGTTCTTAATCAGCGGACCTTTCCCCCTCGCCAGTTCCTGGGTCAACTGATGGCCCACACTGCTTTGTAGCAAGTGAACGGCATAAAATATATGTTTATGAAAAGGAGAATTAATCACAGTGGGTATCTTTGGATAAAGTCATATTTGTTGTTTTTTATACCCTTTCTCCAGCTCTGTCTAGGAGTGCTTTCATGTGGCTGTAATTACCATATTTCATTAGCGTGTGGAGTGTCACCGCTGGAGCATCAAAGCGGTTGGCTCTTCGCATGTGCGGCAACCACTGCCAGGGAAGTACACAACTATCTGTTTTTTTCCCAGAATAAATTCGCCCGCGCCTGTTTTTGAGTGCACTCTCTCCCTCAAGCTGCTGTCGATATCAAAGAGAACCCATTCCGCATGTGAAGTGCCCCTTGTGCAGAATAATAAAGCAGTGCATCATGGCAAAAAACTGTGAAACACAACACTCTCACCACCATCCTTCAATGCGCACACAAGGACACACATGCACATATACACATGGTATTCCTCTCTCCTTTGTACCTACTTTACTCTCCTTGGTACACATTCACTCCTTCTACCTCTGCACTCGAAAGCAAACTATTTTGGCCTACTGTATGTTGAAATACAGAACCAGGGGTGCAACACATCTGTATTTACTATTCACATACTTTAATTATTACAATACAGTTTTTATTTACTACAACACATAAATTAAATATACTCCTTAACTATCTTTGGAGATAAGGCATGGTTTATCTTCAAATATTATTATAAACCAAAGAAAAAAATCAAAACTAATCATAAGTGTATTTTAGTCAAACATAACATATCCACAGCCTGACATAGTTTATGCCTCCATGCTGTAGAACCCTACTGTTGTCCATAAAGTGCTAAAACACACATACAAGAGCCATATTGTTGCACTGGGTAACATATTCCTCTAGCACGGCTTGTCAAACCAAGGCAGTGTAAACATGGAGCTGTGTTTTGTGAGCATGCTCAGTGATGTCTTCCAGAGATCGCAAATGCAGTGACTGAGTTGTTACAGAATAATCGACACTGGTCGTGTTCATTATTAGTGAAAGAGTAAGTCACCCAATGCATCATTATGGCCCTTTTATTTGTGTCTGGGTAACACTTAGGGACTTATATGGCATGAAGTTACAATAATTAATAAAAAATGTATCATTGATTTTCTTGTCTTCATGGGATTTATATAAATAAAATAGCACCAGCTTTATCCTTTATTATTACCCCTCGTTTCATTTTTAATCATCATGAAGAGGCTCATTTACACAGTGAATATAATTAAGCAGAATTTAAACTACACAGTACAATATGACCCCTTTATTATGAACAGAGCTTTGATTTACCTTTACCAGACGCCGTCTTGCCTGGGAGACTTGCACCTGACCTGTTCAGGCACAACGAGGCCACAGAGCTCAATCCTATGGCTCAAAGCCACACATCTTCAAGGGGACTCGGACAATGGGAGAGAATAATGTCTCAACCAGCACAAACACTGATGAGCTGCGAGTTAGCAGAGCTCACCAAACAGCACTGCATTTCCTCTCACTATCAGCAGGATTATCTAAAGGGAGAAGAGCTATCTG
This sequence comes from Sciaenops ocellatus, assembly GCA_033000465.1. Lineage (NCBI taxonomy): Eukaryota > Metazoa > Chordata > Actinopteri > Sciaenidae > Sciaenops > Sciaenops ocellatus. The sequence goes on along the minus strand of CP136882.1, from coordinate 13,869,540 downwards.
CCCCGAGGCTAAACACACTTTTGTTTTCCCAAAGCTTTATGGCTTCCCTCGGCTAGACAGAGAATCAAAGCTTTCAGTGAAATATGTGGTAACGTTCACCACACAGGACATGGTTAGGGAAGACAGACGTTCCCTGTAACTCACAATTACAGATCCAGTGTTAAAAAATTACATTTTGAAAACATCCTTCAACAACAAGCAGACAAAGCCGCAGCTCCTTGCGTGGCTCTTTCGGTGCATACGTGTGTTGCTACAATAGATCTGAAAAGCTGAGAGACAACAATGCATTGTGTTTACCGTGTGATAAACTCCTCCGTGTGTTAATGCCGCGGTCGGTGTGTGAGCTGCAGCTCAACAATTAAAGCAGCACACACTTGAAATGCTCTTAAGAGCGCCAGCTGCCTGAGATCGATGTTCACCTTGACTCAGGTGACTTTCCCTCTCTGGGAGGTATTGATCAAAGATGACGCCACTGCACTGAAATGGGAAAACAACACTTGTGTGTTTCTTTCAGTATTGGGCACCGTTTCTTCTTTTTTCAGCTGTTAAGCCAACTGCGCCATACAATGTCATATAGATTGTAAAGTATATGTCAATAGAGGTAGCCTTTTGGTTCAAGACCTTGGAGAGAAGTTAACAAAGATCCCTTATCTATGCCCCCTCTATTTCTTCCTCCCCATCATTTTAGTGACTTGTTGAGATCGCCTTAACATCCTTCCGGGGCAAACACGGCAGTTTGGTTCTTAATCCTTTTACCAGAGGTGATTTTTAACAACTTCCTTTAAGTCAAGTCAATGGGTCTAAAGCCTGATCCACTGCAGAGGCTTCCTCATGCCCGGTAAGCCTTAACCTTGGAGCCCCCTCCTTCCCTCCCCATGAGGCCCAGGCCAACAGGGAAGGCGATGGGGAGGGGAGGCAGGCCGGGGGGTGCCGGAGGTGTGTGGAGAAACCAAGGACCTGCCACATTATATGCTTTAACATGACTGGCAAATCCACCACGGTTAAACAAACTTAACCTTCATTTGTGAAACGGTGCAAATCAAAGGGCAAAAAACGACTTGTGCAAGTAATTACCACCGGGGGAGAGCAACAGGGCAAAGGAAGGATGGAGGGAAGAGAGGTGGGAGGGATGGGATGAGGCGGTGGTGGGGATGTGGGGGTGGGGTGGTCGGTCTCAGGGACAGCTAGGCGTTAACAGGTTGAATGGAAGGAAATGGGAATCATTTAAGGTGAGGGGCATTTTTAATGAGTTTGCTCAGAAATTGATTTTCCACTGTAATCTTTTATTTATATGCGGCTGGCAGCGTGTCCTCGGCAGAGTGAGGGTCAGCCCTCAGAGTGCCCTGTCAAGGCCCCCACTCCTTCAAACAACACCCCAAAGTCCAGGGAAAATGGTATTCTAGCTAAGGCAAATATTGTCCTGTCTTGGCTTAAGGGGCGAAAAAGCTGTTTGTTCTAAAAAACTTGCTCTTCACTCTTTTTTTTTTTTTTTTTCTTTCAGCGTTTAAGAGGAGGCTGTTTAAGACAGGAAGGCTCTCTTGGAAGATAAGTGTAAAGTTAAAATTGAAACAAAATTTGCTCTGTAATTATTTAGACAGTTCAATTAATATTGATTAGAAGCATTTAATTCATCTTAAGAGGATTTTGTAGCATCGTACCAGAACCAGTTTAAAGCTATATCCAAATTACACTGACTCTACTTTAGACATAGTTAACCTACATATTTGATTTATTTCACTTTATTTGTACTGATTCATTTCTGAATAAGTGTCAGAGTCTGTAAAATATGTTTTAGTCATGGAGTTGACTATATTTATTTGCCCTGCTCTTTTTAAATATTGATATGTATCTTTTAAATGTTTTATGAAACATTTTGATTAATGTATATCACAGACACACATTGTAGTCGTAAAATGTAGTTTAATTTAAATCAAATGCTTTCAATTGATACATTTAAAAGACTGAAATAAAAAAAATAAGCCATGGTATTCTTATTGTTGTTGTTATTATTATTATTATTATTATTATTATTATTATTAACTTTTAATTATAATTTTAAACTTTTATTAATAATTGTATTATTATTATAATTATTAACATTAAACAGTCTGACATAAAATAACATTTGTTATTCTGAAAGTGCTCAGAAATCTGAACTGTAATGGCATAAAATACAATGTATACAATAAATGTTTTGTATCATTAAAATGTTCTTGCGATAGCATAACCTAAAATAATTAGACATTAAGTTTTTGCTGCTTTGCTTTTTCTGTCCATGATAATGTGATAAATATTGCAAAAACTGTACAGAGAAATTTATAATTTTTTATACTTAATTCTAGTTATTTTTTACACTTAATTCAAGTTATAATTTATTTGTGAATATTCTTATGTCTACATGTTTTGTAGTCATTTCAAAATATTATATAAACATTTCCTCTGAACTGTGTGCAGTTTGAATCAGATCAGTATGTCCAGCTTACATTACTTCATCTAAAATGTATTATTAAATATTATTTATTGGATTAATTATCACATGACATTTTATCGTAATATTTTTTTCATTAAATTCATGATTTAAGCATTCTGTATTCAGATGAGGTATCCAAAAAGAAATGCTTACCTCTGTGTGCAGGTCTGCAGTCTGTGGCTCTGGTCGTGAGGCCTTTAGACTGTTTCACAGAGAGCTCTTTGTGCCATTTGGTCTGTTGTTATTTTGTGACTCTGGCGCCACCTAGTGGTAAAACTACTAATTACAGCAGTGCAACTTATTTTGTGTGTTTTTGAAACCACCTTTTATATTTAAATATTCTGTGTGGTGAGTGACACTATATTGATAATTTATTCATTTATCTATAATATTCAACACAGATTTATTCTGTTCAGCCAGAGTATTCTTCTTATGATACTGTACTGGAACATATGGGTCAAGAGACTGTGCACAAGGGCCGCTAGATGATACTTGTAAGGCAAAAGCATTCATCTTTCATTTTTCTGTACTTTTGTGCAGACTCTTGAAACTGCTTCTCCACCTTTGTGTTGCTTCTCCAACCTGTCGGTTATATGGACGATGTGGACGGGTGTTTCTTGCCATATTTCTGTAGCCACTTTTTATAATAAATATATCATCTCGTTTACTTTAAGAGTGCTGTCTTGTTGATGTAATACATTTTCATATGACTGATTTTTATTATTGTTTCATGCATTAATAATAAGCCCAAACAGCCTTACAAAGCACTGTTATTTAGAAAAAACAGAGCAGAAACCAGAGTAACAACATAAAACATAAAATTACTAATAAACTGAAATACTGAAGGTTAAATAATGCTCTTTCTAGTAACAACCTTTCACGTGGAGAATGTATAAACTTTGTTAGAAGCAATTCTAAGCTAACTATACTTAGTGGTCTTCAGGCAAAATAATCTGTTAATGGCTCTGCAGACTCACCAAACAAGATCACAGCCAATAAATCTTCTACCTGTCACTGATATGAACATATACATTTAATGTACAGTAATACAATCAGCTGCCCTTATCCATGCCTTTAGTAAGCTTTCACTGGGCACTAAACTGTCATCACTTAACAGGTTTCACAAAATTCTGGTAAAAATGCAAAGTTACAGTATAGTAGACCAGTTTGTTCATAATGGCTCCTTTGACACATTTTAACTGGTCTCTTTACTGCAGTGATAAAGCATTAAGTAAGATGCGTTCACCTGAAGTTACATCATGCTCAGTACAGTGTGACAAACCAACTTCAACGTGAAAACTTTAGCATAATGACGCCGTTCACGTTATTAAAAAGTTGTGACTCAAGTCAGCCGATACAAACTTGTTAAAACAGTTATACATGTAAGATCAGAGCATTGTGGCTGTTTGTTAGTGACCGATAATCTGTGTGTTTTTCTTAACATCTGTGTTTTCTTTGTCACAACATCTTGACTCCCGACACTTGTCTTACCCTCTCAAGGAAAAAAAGATATGTGCCTTTATCCAACCTTCTTCACTGCATTTATCTTGAAAACTTTTAGCCTGATGTCTGAACATTTTGAATTCATGGTGCATTACCCTGACAGGCACTTGTAAAGCCTCTCGCAGTCCAATCTGGGAAGTGTCCAATGCAACTGAAGTACTTGGAGCAGAAACACGAGGCGAATGGTGTTGTATTACTTTTAGCCAGAAGGTGGCAGATTGGGATTACCTGTTGCATAGCGTTACCCCTTCTGCACAATAATCCAATCAATTTGCAAGTTGTTTTCAGTCAATAATTTCTGGGTGTTGGGTACTGTATACAAAAGTTGTTTATTTCATAGTCCATCAGGTACATTTACTTTTATTATTGTGTTTTATGACACATCTTAAGCTTCAGAATTTACTGATTTGTGATATACACACATCACTAAATTTAACTTTTAACAATGGCATATTTACCCTGGGGTCATGAATGAACCTTGTCAAAATAATTTAATATTATTATAAATAATACATTAATAATTAATCAGTATTCTAATAAAATGTCTTTAATTTCACAAATCATAAGAATCTACATATAAAGCAAATAATACAAAATACAAGGGGAGGCTGCTTTCGATTTATTCTGTTTACTTCTATCTTGCCTCCAAGATTTGGCTGTGAACATCCAGTCAAAATGATCTGAAGAAAGAAATCTTGAAACACTTTGATAGTTTTCAAAGTTTATTTTTTCATTTATCTTCAAAAAGCAAGAAAATATACTCTTTTCTTCCAGAAATAATAAATATACAATATTTCTTTATGAACAAAATGCACAATTTACAAAAGTGGCAACTGAGTGCTTCACCTCCTACACAGTACTGTCTGACTGTATGCATTCAACTCATTTATCAGAGAGTTATAACTGTTATTAGTATGTATTATTCTCATTATTAAAGTCTTCTATACAGTATTACAGCTTTTATTAGGTAGAAGGTTCCACCATACAAACGCTTCTAAATTACAGGTCTTCATTGTGCTATGTGTTTTTTATTTATTCTACCATAATACTTTCATGAGGTTTGAAGGCTCCACCCTTTAGAGTCCAACACAGTCCACTTGTTGCTTGTTTCATGGCTGAGAGCTTATTCCACACATTTGAGACGTGACAAGTTTGTAAAGACTTGGCATTTCGGCAGGCTGGAGCTGATCCCTCCCTGTAGGTGGAGGCCGACAGCAGGATTGTCCTGCCTCAGGACGTCGTGTCCTCCATCCCTTTTCTCCGTGTGCTGGCTGATGGTCATTCCTTGTTTATCAGGGACATTCCACTGCTCTGGTGTGGACGCAGTGGTGTCTTGAGTGTTTGTCTGTGAGATAATGTCGTCTTGTGGTCAGGAGGTGAACAGTGTGTGTGATAACAGCCAGGCTAAAATACAAGACAGCGCGAGTGTGCTGTGAACTAAGGTCGGTGGGGCTGAGCTCAGGTTAGGCGGAGTGGAGGCGGCCGAACTGGGATGTCGCTCTGTGGCGTAGACATCCATCTGTCTGCGCTGCTCTTGATGGGTCAGCGGAGGCTCGACTGTCACGTAGCCATTGATTATCCTCACATTGGGTGGTGAAGTAGTGCTGGAGTAGAGAGGACACAAGAAATCAATTGATCAATAGAAGAACAAAAATGCCATAAGTTCATTGATCCCAGCTTGTCAAATGTGAATATTTGTTGGATGTCTTTGTCCTATATGACAATAAACATAATATCTTGAGATTTGCTCTCAATTTGCGGACAAATACTACAGTAAACTGATATCTCACCTGTCTCCAATGCGGACCCACAGGTCACTGAAGAGACGAGGTCTGCCATGGCCGCGATGGGCTTTGCGAGGCCGTTTGTGTCGTCCAAATTCCTCCAGCTGGCTCAGGCTGTCGGGGAGCAGCATGTGGGGCAGCTCCTCATCTCCAAGGCCGGGCATGTTCTCTGGGTCCTCCAGCTCTACCTCTGTCTCTGGTGGACTGGTCAGCCAGCTGGTGGGAGATGTGTCAGTGGCCTCCTCACTGGACCTGGCTGCAGGCTCTTCAGCTGGTTTGCTGCTTGAACAAAGAAAATAAAAACAGATAGAGAAGGTATGGAGTCAGTTTACTCTTATATTAAAAGCTCATTCTTTGAATTTTTCTCCCATATAAATACAATCCTCTGTGTATTCAAAGGTATTACTTAAACATTTGACTTATAGATGTGTCTCTGGGCTGGTCAAAATATGGGCTGATATAAAAAATATTATATATATATATAATACATACTATTTTGCTTTTCTAAGATTTCAAAGAGGCTCAAATGTTATTGTTCGTGGTTTCTGACCACTCTATTGCTTTCCACTTACAGCTCTTAACTTCAATCAAGGACATGAACACCACATAGGGAGCCTTGCCCTATAAACACTGCACGGAGTGGCAGAAATACCCAGCAGGCAACATTATAGGAAGTTGTAACTCTTGTGGCCGTACCGTTGCGTCAAATCTGACATCTGTCCAAAGCAGACCACCCAGAAATAACCGGCCTCTCCTCGAAAAAACATTTGCCATGCTCTTCTTTCTTCCACCCATTACTCATACTTTCTCCCTTCTTGTTCTTTTTCTGTCAACATGGCTCGCATGTGACTTTGTGTTTCAAGGTAGAACATTAGAAAGAACCTACTGTACACATCATGTAGGGGAGTTGAAACGAGAAGTAGAAAATCAAGCAACATTTCCTATTCTCGTGTCTTTGAGATTACAAAATCATTTCTAAGCAAGATATTATTGACTCATGATCTGAGTCATGGTTTCCACTGCTAACTCATGATTAGTTTTGTCTCTCTGGTCATCATAAATTTGATGGTCTGCACTTCTACTTTTGCAGGCTAGAACCCCTCCGCCACTTCGGTCAGGGTGATGATAGCTCCGGGCCTGCGGTCAAGCTACTGTGAAGCCAGACCCAGCTGCTCCGTCTGTCAGTCATGTAATCACTCATGAAGACCTTTTGCCAATCGGTTCTGGTCTGAGGCTAACAGCTTTCATAAACACCTCTCATTCAGCCATCTTGTGGTGTTTTTCCTCGCTTGTCATGTCACCTTGTATCAGGGAGCTAAATGCGCCTGAGTGCATGCACACGTGTGAGTGTGTGGTCGTGTGGTTGCGTATGTGTGTGTGCGTGTGTGCAGCGTACGCAAGTGTTTTGTGACCACAGTAAGTCAGTCCACTTGTCAGCTTTTAAAACCAGAACCACTGGCTAAAGCCCACAACTCTGCAAACAGGGTGGAGGGACGTAGGGAGGCAGCTTTGCAGCTGGAGTTCGCAGTTAGAAGTTTCTACAAGACAGACGAATGGGGATGTATTTACTAGTTTTATAGAGATGCCACTTGTTTTGCCTTGTTTTTCCCTTTTCACCCTGATTCAAGTGGCTTTTGTTACTATTTTATGGGCCCGTGGATCAACCCCCTAGGTGAGACTGGAGCTGTTCCGTGCCAAGGAATGGGGGTACACACACTGGGATATTAAGAGGGATTGTAGAAATGCTGTAGGATGCCAAGCCTCTGTGTGAGTTTGAGTGTGTGCGCAACCCTGCTCCTTGGCACTGTGCATCACTCCACTCACCCTGCGTGCGCATGTGTTCGTGTGTGTGTTTGTGTTGATCGTGGTACCAGTGGCTGCTGAGTACAGGGCAGACACAACTGGCAGCTCGCCTTTGGCAGGCAGGGGAGAGAGAGGGAGAGGGAGAGGGGAAGGAAGGGAGCGAGGGAGGAAGGTGAGGGAGTTGATGAGGTATCAAAGGATTCCTGCATAGCTGAGCTTTATTTGCTACAGAGCACGATTATAATAGTGAAATAGCTCCACTCTAGAGAGAATAAGATGGATGTGGACTTCTTTCTTTCTTTCTCTGTTTAATGGGCTCTGTTGATATATGTCTACATGTATCTGCATGCCTGCCAAAATCTAAGAGTGCACAAATGCTCTGTTTAACAGACCTTATTACTATAACCTTGTCAGTGTCATGCTAGCATAAAATCACAGCCCCTTTGTCTTTTTACATTCATTATCATGTCAGGTTAACAGGATCTCAAGGTAAAGTGTAATCTGTGACTGATTACATGCACAAAACTGGAATCATCCAGCGTTAGCTTCCAAAATAAAATAATGCATATGTTCTGTCATCATTTACAACCTTATCAGATTCAGTCATGTCAAACAATTACTAGTCATGTTGGGCTGTGTCATGTGCTTACTCACTCTGTGACCGGCTCTTGGTGATCAGGGGGCATGTGGACAATCTCGTAGCCCTCCTGCCTCAGGATGTCCAGCACACTGTGGTTCCCCAGGAAGTGACCTAAAGGCAGAAAATACGGCAGAAATCACGATAGAGCCGAGAGAAGCAAGACAGAGTCAAAACCAGTTTTGTGGTGAGCATGCATTTTGTCTGCATAACTAAAACATTTAAACATTTTGGATGCTAATAGATAGATAGATACTTTATTGATCCCGAGGGAAATTCAAGTGCCAATAACAGATTAACAGATTAAAACCAGTAAGTCTTATTTTGTGTAAAAACCTTCACTATTTTTGAGGGTGGCAATGCTGTTGGCAAAATCCTGTGCAGCCATTCTTGGTCCCCGGAAGATAAATCCTTAAAACTTTCCTATATCCTTTAACTGTGGGCAATTAGGAGATATCACCATCATGATTGGTCCATGTTTGTTGTTTTGAGTGAAATGTCTCGACAACAATTGGATAGACTGATATTAAATTTCTGTACGTTCCTGTCCTCCACATAATGAGTTGTAATAACTTGTGGCCTAACATATTGACCTTTCTTTTTGCATCATCCTCAAACAACTCACCCACCAAAGATGATATTTTTCCATCCAAGGTGTAGGGATACTAATGATACATTGTTACAGTTACAGTCCTGCTGCAGATAGAAGTGAGAAATAGCATGGTGGAGGATCTGTCGCTCTTCATCTCCTGGGCCCACTTGTTGCTCTGTAATGACCCCATATTGTCAGCACTCAACCTCCTCCGCCGCTCACCCTCTTTCCTTCACCTTGTGTATGATTCCTTCAGACTAACATCAAACATGCAGGCCCCTGCCCCACACTGATAAAAAAAGCCTTTTTTTTCAATTTTTTTTATAAATTCTCCCATCAGCCGATAATCCTGCGTGTCACTCAACCCAGCAATAAGCTGTAATATAGCCTGACATCACTGTCACTAACTCAAGAACTCATATTTGGGCTCACACATATACACAAACCTGCACATGCAAACATTTGCACACACGCAGGAATTCACACACTAACACACCTCGGCTCTCTCCTGTAGCTTATTAACAACACGTTGACAATATTCAAGCCTCTTACTCGCTTTTTTGTCAGGGCCCTCTGCTCCCACTCAGCTCTTCACCTCCTGCCAATTTTATCATTATAATGTTCCTGATCATTCCTGCAAGTCAAAGAAAGAGGCACGCGGTGTTACACTTTCTTGGCAGCCGAGTTCAAAGGCAGCGCTGGGATAGGCTGCGGAGTGAAAGGGGGCTTCTAACAACAACAGAGTGTCGGCGAGATCAGATGGGATTACACAGAGGGGAGAGTGTGAGTTTTTGTCTGGGTGAGGGTGGGTGTGTGTGTTTGTCTGTGTGTGTGTATGTTCTTATTTGTATGCAGACTAAATATTCTCATAATGGCAGGAGTGAGGATTTATTTGATATCTTTATTTCTGTCTGAGAACTTTCTCAGTGTTAGGATGTTTAAACTGACCTGTGGGACAGCAAAAGAATAAAAGATGTTTATGAAGGACTACAGTTGCAAGTGATCTTGTCAGTGTAATAAAATATACAGAGTTGAGAAGAAAAAGATTATTATGGCGCTATGGATGGCAATGTTGGTCTGTCAGCGTCAATACCTTATCTCAATAACTATAGGCTGGATTACCATTAAGACCTTTCACAGAGAAGCAGGGTATCCAGAGGATGAATCCTTTTTTGAACCCTTAATTTTGTAGCTAGTAGCTGCAGCAGGTCAAAGTTTTCACCTATCAAGTGAAATATCTCACTATACTCTACCATCTACTGGATGGATTGGCACGACATTTTGTACAGACATTCATGGTTCCCAGATGATGTATCTTATTGACTTTGGTGATGCCCCTGGTGCCACCATAAGGTTGCTTTAGACTTAAATTACACAATAAGTGATGGATGGATTGCTATGAAATTTGGTGCAGATGTTCGTGTTACTATGGTGGAAAGCTGCTAGACTTCTATGTGGTCATGTAATCTCAATTTCTGTCCATGATAAATGATGAATTATGACTGATACTTGTTTGTGTGTGGTGGCATGATGTTGACCGAGTATCTCTCCCCAGCAGTGGGAGTACAAAATTATTAATTGAAGATAAACAAATTGTCAACAGACATGACTCTTATCAAGACAGAACAAACGGTCAGTAGCAGGTCCTTGTAGGTGACCATGTGAGAGGGGTGTACACTTAACAACAACAACAACTAGAGAATAGGTAAACCTCCGCCTGTGACATATGTTATAAATAATGTGATGCTTTGCAAACCACCTCAGGCTTTTGTTCTGCTGAATCAAATAAAAGTCTTTATTGCTCTGAAGACTTTGTCTCCATGTGTTGTGACCTTGAGTCTTTTGAACCACTTTATCCTGAGCATGAATTGTAATAATAACTATGATCAAAGTTTGAATTTGTCCAATACTTTGGTTTACTAAAAAAAAAAGTAATAATAATCAGCATGAACTTGATGGTGACCATGGTAATCACTATATCTGATTAGCATCATCATATCAGATTGACATTATGAGCATATTAGTGTAACGCTGGTTACTCTTAGCGTTAACTATAACTTGACTTTTACTAATTTAAATGAGTTTTGGGCTGTGGGTCAAGCGAAAGCACGGGGACAGCTTCTTCCATGTCACTTGAATACTTTAATGTTCGTCTCAACTGTAGGACAACTCAACACTGACCAACAATGTGACGATGTGTGTCACGTCAAGGTTGCACTTCATATCACTCTGCCCATATACACAATCACTTATGTTACGGCACGGTGTACTATGAAATGTAGTACCTTTACTGAAAGAACAGAATACAAATTGTTATCATTAATTAAATTATATTAATTTTCTAACTCAACCTGAGCAAAAATCATGTATTCTCTAAAATAAACCTTCATAAAAATAAATCTCATCTTACATTAGCATAGTGATGCTAGCATTGAATTCAAATCATGGCCTTACAGAGCCATTAGCACTTTTGCTCTTGTTTTACTAAAAAAATGACATATTTGACAAATTTATTTGCAGTAGCCAGTTTGTTTGTTTTGTTTTGTTTAAGTTAAAACATAATTAAGTATAAGTCCCGCTACACAAATACCTGCGAATAATTTCTCCTCTAGTTCTCTATCTTACATTCTTCTCTGTTTTCTTTCGACTCTTTCTCCAACAAGACACAGGGGCCAAAGTCAGCTCATTCAGTGACTGCATGCTGACAGATTCAACCACCCTCATATCTGTGTCAAGCAGCTATTTCATTAATTTCTGCAGGCCGGGGGCAGAGAAGAACACCTCCTGTGTGTTCTGCCGGGTGTGAGGTCAAGCTGACTGTTTGATGTGCTGACTTGATTTCCTCTGCTCTGCTGTCATGCATAACACACCCGGACAGAACCGTGTGCGTGTGTGCGCGTTTCTTTGTTTGTATGATGAAATTAGTAGTTTTCCTTCACAACCGGCAGACGACCACATGTTTTTAATTTCAAAGACACACCTGCTGTAAATCTGACTTTCTTTAAACATTCAATCTGCTGAGTATTCCTTCCAGTATACCCCATTTGTTGTTTCCAGGATGCTGTAAACAGGCACCCACTCCTTAAACAACCTACTGTACACACACACACACACACACACACACACAAACAGGCCAGCAGTGCAAACACTTTTGTCTGCAGCACAGGGCAAAAAAAAAAGGCACATATAAACTACAAACAGCTACAAACATACACTTATGCACACGTGCTCCCTAACATACACAAACAAACTGTCATTCTCATTGTGAAAACCACCATTTCTCAAATTTTGGTAACTTCCATGTTTGAACTTAAATTGAGGGATTGCACAGTTCCCCTTGAGTTGGTGCAATTTGTCAAACAAACAAAAATGTTTTTCTGAGTCCCTCAAAAATTGGACTTTTGGAAAAAAGCTTATTCACAAGCTTTTCATCTGTGTATTGTTTGTTTCTGTATGTTTTTGTGGTTCATCTCTGTGTCTGGGTGAGTGACGGGGTACAGAGATAATAGCTTTTTCCATACACAAGACTGTGTATATGTGTGTGTGTGTGTGTGTGTGTGTGTGTGTGTGGGGGGGGGAGGCTGGTCTAGTGTGTTTGTTTGCTGAGTATCCAGACAGTAAACAGTGTGGTGCTTCTGAAGAAGAGAGCAGGCCCAACAAACAGCTCCATTAGCCAAGATGTAATGAGAGGTCAGCTGACTCCTAATTGACTCCCCTGCTGCATGCTGCACTCGTAGGCTGACTGCACCAGCAATACACTGCGAAACATGCTGCTGCTGCCTTTGTGTGTGTGAAATACACATTACTAATTCAAGTTACTTAAACTATAATCTATGTCTCCTGAAAGTTTTTCATTTTCGGGTGTAAACATCAGGTGTCTGAGAAGTGTTTCCTTCTCGGCACACAGGAAAGGATGAGTACTTAAAGGTCCCCTGTGTATAATTTAGTGGCATCTAGTGGTGAAGCGGAAACTTCCCAATGCCAGCTAAGATAGGCTTCAGCCCCCTGCGACCGTGATAAGGATAAGAGGTCATAGGAAATGGATGGATGGATGGATAATGGTGAAGCCACCATTTGCAACCAACTGAATACCACTTCCCTTGCAAGCGTATCAGAGAAGGTACAATGGCTGCAAAATGTCCTATCTAGAGCCAGTGTTTGGTTTTTCTATTCTACTGTAGAAACATGGCAGTGCAACAAGAAAGAGGACCCACTCGATCTGTAGATATAAAAGGCTCATTCTAAGCTAACACAAACACAACAAATGTTATTTTCAGGTTACTGTACACTAATAAAACCATGCCTGTGAATATTATATTATTATATCTCCCTAAATCTTACACACTTGATCTTTAAATTTAAAAGAAAACAGCAAAGATGGTCATCGTGAAAAAAAGCAAATTATAACACATTCCATACTTTTATACGTTAATATAAAATGGCACACATCACCACCACCAATTAAACATAACAATACGAAAGCAAAATGTTATTCCAAAGATTTAATTCTTATTTTTTCCTTATGCTGTATCACCAGCAGTTTGCATGTTGTTTTGATGTTTTGCAGCTGTGAGCAGCTCCTCTATTCCCATGATGAATGTTTTTTATGGTTATGTTTAGGCATTCACTCAGAGCACTCGGTTAAGGTTAGGGAAAGATCGTGGTCTTGATTAAATATTGAAACAGTCAAAAGTGACTTGAAGCTTGAGAAAGGATGTGTTTACTTACTTATTAACATTTAATCGAAACCAAATTTTTTTCTTTAACCTTAATTAAAGAGAGTTTGTTGCCTAAACCTCACCACAGGCTGGACTGTAATGTGTGTGCCCACCATTAACCCCAAACAACCTCTATTCAGCACTTCCTTTTCTCAAAAAACATGCCATTGAATCCACAGTATTTATATTTTCCTCACAATATTTGGAGGAACAAATGTGTGGTATATGCCCTTGATTTTTCTCTATGCCATACAAATTACATACATATGTATATATGTGTATAGATCTATACTCTATACTCTATACACTTTATTGAGCAAATGTAAGTATTATTTTCTAGTGTGAACTACATAATCAAAGCTTGCTTAAAATGAATAATTAATATGTCATATGGGATTTGGACACAGCTTCAGTCTCCATCATCTACATCACGGTGTTTAATCTGGCAAGTGATCTGTGGCTCCAGCTACGACAGAAGCAACGTAACTTGTGGTAATGTGGCTTCAAACCACTTCCAGCCACTTTCACATATCACCCGACCCTCTGGTCTTTCTTGCCGTTCTGCTGTCAGCACTCTAATGAAGCAGATATGCCTTAAATATTTTTCTTTCCTTAAAATTAAAAAAAAAAAAAAGTCTGCAGTAGGAGGAACCGTGACTTTTTGCAGTGTGTACACTACCTTACAGGGTGTTTCCCCTCCTGTGGCTCCTGAGAGCAGAGTTAATGACCCAGTTACTCCTCTGTTTAATAACCTCTCCATCCTGATTTCCACTTCCAGTAGCAACTCACTTCTGCCTCGGTCTGTCTGTGTTTACCGTAGCCGCCTGTTGTCTCAGGACAATCTCTTTATCTGTCTGGTTTTCCAGACTTAATCATGTCCTCTCTGCTTGTCTTGTTGTCTTCCATCATATTTTTGTTTATGTGCTTCTTCTCTCTCCATCCAAGTTTGTTTATAAAGGCATTTGTGTGTGTTGCAAAAGAAGGCGTTGCTGCATGTCTCTCTGGTGGCCACCCAGGCTTGATTCCAACCATGTCAGCACCTCTTCATTCACACCTGGCTCGGGCCTGTACTCCTCCTTATATCTCTCTGGTCTCAATCATAGGGTCAGTCTGACCACGCCAACCTTTATGTCTATTCATCCTTTCCTCTCTACATCCCTCTGGACATCCTCCAAAGTGCAAAGAACAGCTGGTAGTAGTGCATGAGGAGAATGGAAACTGAAGATTGATCCAAAAATGAAGAAAACTCACAGGAAGAGAATTATGTTATTTTTCAGTTTTGCGCAAACAAATGTGTTCGCAATTAAGACTGTGTAAACAATGGATCAACTGATGCACACTCGTGGTTTTAAAAACTCCCACATGGCTTGCAAGCAGACCGCCTCGTATGAAGACTGCAATCAGAGCACAAAGAGTAAGAAAATAAAGAGAGAAAACATGAGGAAAGAGAGGAAAAAATGGGGAATTTACTGGTGGAATGAATGAATAATAAGAAGAAGGTCGCAGACAGGTTAGACGGAGAATGGGCTGAGAGAGTGGATGCAGTTAAGAGGACGAAAACGACGAGAGTGTGTGATCGTTCGGCAAGAAGGATTGCATTGACGTACATCCTCCGCCCAGCCAGAATGCATGCTGGGTACTGTTGCTACATGATGTATGATCTAAACAAACACAAGCTGTTGCCTCCCAGCTATTGAACAACAGATGAGAGAAGATGAGGGGAAAATGGAGAGAAAGAGAGAGAATAAAGTGAAGACACAAGCCGTGAACACAGAGGGAAAATAAAACTACTGTAGTTGACGAGGGTGTGTACCTTTTAGTTTTGTTTGGAAATGTGCTGCCGTGTGTGATGATGGGGAAATTCCTCTCATCTCCATGTGTTTGTGAATGCATGCGTAGGTGTCTAATGGGTGATAAATTAAAGGAAAAACTAACATGTGAGGTGTTGGACCACCATGAGCCACCAGAACAGCTTCAATGCTCCTCTTCTCTTAACTCCACTGAAGTGTAGAACACCAATCTTTCAGAAAATATTACCGCATTTGACGTTTTGAAGGTGAGAGTCAGGCCTAAATTTCCTGTAGTGTACCTGTAGTGCAGAATGGATTAAACAATGTGTTTATCTGGTCTAACCAAGTGTAAACCAACTGTGACGTGACCCATTGGTCTGTGAACAACTGCTCTGAAGCCTTGAGTTGGCATTATGGCTGCAGCTCTCTCTTTTTTTTTTTTTTTTTTTTTTGCAGAAATTACCACATTTGGACATGAGCATGAAGCTGGTGGGTGACACACAATGGCAGTCTGTTTGGTAACAAACATTCTTGTATTACAGCTAAACAGTAGGCTAAAAAAATATGTTTCTGAAAACATTTGAGGCGAGAATACGCCATGTAATAGCAGATTCATATTTCATCACCACTGACTAGTTTGACTTACAGTTTGATTTGAGTATCATGAGCCCCGTGTGTTGCACTGGACAGACTCAGTGAGAATGACTTGTCATTCACAACGTAGCATCTATTTTGAAACCATAAACTTATGAGGAAACTGTTTACCGGGGTAATTAATCAATGTGGGAAGTAGGCTCCGTAAGACTTCATACAATCTGACCTTTTTGCTATTGCTTATTGCTATTGCAGTCAGTGGAGCCGCCATCTGTTGACCTTTAGGAAAAAATGCAGGTTTAAGACACTTCCATGTTCACTTCACAGACCTGGAAGCTAATTCCACTAATTACATCTTTGAGTCTAATGTAAGCCGCAGTCATAGATAGATAGCATGTCCCGCTAATGTAGCCTGCTACCTGCAATGGTAATCTAGTGTCATTTGCAAAGGCAAGAGGCATGTCATTAACTTACTACACATAACACATTTTGTGGGGTTACAGGTTATGTGACAAAAAAAGCATTAGCATTCTAAAAAACTAAAACAAATCAGCTCGATGAGCTGGAGACTGGAAAGTTTTGAACCTGCATTAGTATTAGCATTGGTTTATTGGTTTATTGTATTTATTGGTTTAACCCTTAAAGGGGTTAAGGTTAGACCAAGACCGGTTGTTTTAAAAAATTACTGCATTTCAAGTTTTAAATCTGCCACCATACACCAGGAGTAGCAACTATAACTATTGTGAAGGGTCAATTAGGTTGAGATCTGGCGGTTTTCTAGATTTTCTAGACCTACATTCGTCATGGTTCTATTACTTGTGACATTAGGTGCACATGTGTATTTGTGTACCTGTATGTGGGTAAAGTCTCTCAGTGATTTATCCTGCGTAGCACGACGACTCTTTCCTTGAACAACACATGAGTAATGCTACAAGGATTTTAATAAGCCCAGCATCCCCGCGCCTTGCTGTGCATTTCCATTTACAGTTTTACAGTACTGGGATCCCTCTATAAATCACACAGCAGCCTTTGGATTAACAGAGTGGAGCCAGAGAAACAACTACCCATGGTACTTCAGAAATAGTTGAATCATTGCCTTGAAAACAGAGCACTGCTTTCACTTGATGTGTAAATCTAAAAAAGGCAGGATGGTAAATTCCACCTCTCAGTTCTGCTTCGGGTTTGTAAAAGAGGGATAATGGCAGTCTTTCCCCACACCCTCCCACATCTCTCACTCATTCCTCATCTCCATAATGACTTCACTTCCTATGCATGCGGCACGACGTCTGTCTGTCTCGCTGCACCATACTGAGGTGTTATGAGTGACAGCTGTTGACGGGGCTGTTAACGTCCAAGTTTTTGGTTCACGTTCCGGTCAAACACGGAGATAAAGAGAGCTGGGGTTCAGATCCAGAGGCAAACTGCTGCATGTGGTGGGCCTGACAATGGTCCATGTCAGACAGGACTGCAGGGTGGCTCAGTGGTTCAGTGTTGGAAGCTAGTGATTCCCTAATTCCCTACGTTTAAATATTTAGACTGCGTGAGCTTGCCGCTGCAGTCTGCACAGCTCTGGTGGTGGGCAGAACATGAAGAAAGTGGGTGAGGTGAGGGAAAAACAGAAGGGTGTAGAGAGAAATTTGGAAGAGGAATACAAAAGGCACAAAGTAATAGAGAGGAAGGAAGGTGAATGAAGCTGAGACTAGTGGCGCTAACAAATTTTAGTGAAAATTGCACCACTGTTTGTTTTTGTTCCTGTCAGCTGTAGTCTTCACCATGTCTCCCTGTAGCAGCTGGTCAATAGTGGAGAAAGACTCCTTTCTTGTGGACTCCCACACGTGATGGAAGAAGCCTTGGCATCCTCACGGCGTTCTGTCTCATGGCGGCCTTTATCTTTCTTCATCTCATTCTTGCACCATCGATTCATTTCCTCCCCTCGGGCCTTGAGTTAAAGTTGCAGTTGAGGAAGAAGCACATTGAGTTTTCATGCGAGCAGGTAGAAAATAATCACAGATTTCCTTTCAGTACAAAATACAAACGCTTATGTGCTTGTCATCTTGTTTATGCGTTTTAACTTAGCGCATATTTGCCTGCAAGTGTCAATGTGGTGTGTGTATGTGTTGCTGGCATACATTACACAAACATGCTGCCCAGCAGGCATAATCTCAGAGATAAAAGTAAGTGAGGTATGTGATCGTACATGCAGCCTACAGTATGTAAACAAGAGTGTGTGTGTAGGTGTGTCCATGTTTATCTGTTTTCTGTTTTCTTTCTTGCTATTTAATCAGGACCTGATTTACACCTGGGACACCAGGTGAATGCAATTAACTACCAAGGGGGAAAAACAGCAGTACTATGGGTTCCAAGAAGTGGACCTTTGTATTCTTTGGTCTACACAGGATTTTGTTGTGGTGCATGCAGGGTAATGCTCGAAAGATCAAAGAAAGCAAGACTGAAGCATCCATGTGTTTATGAAATGTAGCATTAAACTTATTGGCTCTCAAAAAGCTATGAGATGTTCTTTCAGCTGCTAATGAAGTGTGTAATCTGCGAACAAGCTAATGAGCTGTACTGATTTCATTAGAGCTAGAAATCAAACCGGCGTATCAAAGAGTTCCCATAAGAAGTTTTCACGCAAGCTTAAAAAAGGTTAGATTCCTGATCATTTAAACAACAATCACCTTACATGGGTACTGTGATAGAGCTAATTCTGTTGCTACAATAGTTACAAGGTATGTGCACTTACAGCTCAAATCAACTTTGCTCATATGGGGAGAAACAAATTGGGCTTATTTAATAAAAGAATAGGAGAAAACAATTTCTGCCAATACTAAAAAATAATTAGTAACAAATGGTGTAAAAACAGCACAGTGTGAATGTTTTAGGTGATGCACTACATAACAATTCACAGCTCAAGTGATTCAGATTACATGTACAGTTTATACTGTACTGTATTTGCATGAGGCATTCAAATGACATTTAATGAAACTACAATGTCCAGCATTGCTTTTTTTCAGTGCTTCAGTTCAGTTTATATACGTGTGCACACAAAGCATGCAAAGCATTCTAATACAGTAGACCTGCTAAAATTGTTTTGAAGTATAAAGACACAAATACAACAAAGAAACTGTGAAAGTATGAGCAAAAGTCAGTCAGATAGTTTAAATAGTACACTGTTGTGTGTACTGTGAACTGTACTGTAGGAGCAGACAGAGTAAGGAACATTTTAAGTACATATTTGTATGTTTTCATTTTCAATTACTTCGGTGATTTAAGTTTCATGAAACAGACGTTTAGTTTTTAAAATTCGATGCAGTACTTACAAAAGCCATATGTGTGTATTTATGTGTGAGTGAGAAGAGAAGGATAAAGTACTGCTGGAAGGGACATTTTTACTCCAGTGGACACTGGAGTAGCCCTACAATGCACCACACACTCGAGTGACACACACACACACACACACATTATCACCCTGCAGCAAACAATGCTAGCTTCTCGGCCAAACCGCACTCCTGTTAAAAATAAATTTAATGTGTGCTAAGCCCAAACTGTCAGTGGAAAGCACTAATAATATCTCTCTATCTCTCCCTCTCTACTCTGTTTTCTCCGCCGAGGAACAGGACATCACAATGACGCACATCCATGGCGTCTCTGTCACTTTGTAAAATGTTCCAGCGCTATGCTGAGGGGAAGGCAGCATGAAGCAGAAGAGACAGAGCTGGATGTCGTAAGTTCAAACTGTTAGTTTAATAAAGGTGACGTAGGTCAAATAGGACGGAGCAGAAAGATGGCAGCTTAGGACAGAGAAACAGGTAGAGAGATGGAGTAAGGAGACAAACTGGAGTGCAGACAGCAATAGAAAGACAGACAGACAGACAGACAGACAGACCGATGGACGGGGAAAAGGGCTGAGAAAAGCAGATATGCACGACGAGAGGAAGAGCCACGGAGACAAAGTGACATGCACGCCAAGCAGACTCTCTCCCTCAGTCATCACTTCAACACCACAACACCGCAAGCGACTGCAAAACACATGGGCCCGCTCTGCCTGCACAATGGGCTATTATAGGCCTGTAGGCCTACAGCAGAACGTATGCACAAAAATCAACTTTCAGCAAACAGATCTAAAGTGGTGCAGACATCAAAACAAACAAATACTACATGTGTATTTTTGACAGTAACTACTCTTTTCGGCGATAAATATCTCTGCAGATCATATGACTTTTGTGTCGCAATGATACACAGACACACGTGCAAGTGCGTATGTGTGTGAAGTGGTGTCTAGGCCGTGGCAGCATCAGGAAATTCCATGGGATGTTTTCAATAAGGCTGGGCAGCGGCAGCCAGAGAACTGGCAAATGAAAACCTGCTGAAGCACACCACAGAGCTTCAACAACACACTGCCTACCCTCTTAGCAATCCTCCACTCATCAGAAAAAATGATAACTGTGTGTACTTGCGTATAAAAATGACAGTGCGTGTTTATTGTCTGCGTGTGATCGGGAGAGAGGGGACTGAGTATGCATATTTTGCCTTGTGAGTGATGGAAAAAAGTGCACTGAGGCTTGTATCTGTTTACAATAGCAGCAGAACAAGTGTCCAATGTGTGTACAACGTGTCTGCGAGCATGCTTCCCCTTTACTGCTATCATCTGGTGTTGCTGTGTCGTTCTGTCCAAGGGGAAACAGTGATGCGTTTACTTGGCCTCACACAGAACACTAACGTCATGCTACAGTGGGTGCCTATGATTGGCCCCCATTACATAACGCTGATAGTAATAGTGAACAGCAGTGACCACAGTGGTGTAAAGGAACAGGATGTGAGACTGTGAGGAGACAGAAGGAAAGAAGATGGAAAAGCTGAATAGCATTTTTATAATGAATATTCATTCAGTAACACAATGTTGCTCACTTCAGCCAAAACAGTTTGACATTTTCCTCTCATTTCGAATCTGAACGCTAAACTAACTTACTGGCTGATGTCTAACAGACAGCTACGAGAGTGGGATTTCATCTAACTGAACTGGCTTATTTTGCTGAATGTCAAACAAGGCAACCGACACACAGATGTTATCAGATTATGAAGTTGCCTTTCAGACATTCAGCAGACGGAGAAACTTTCATTTGACGTCATGTTTCTGGTAACCTAACAAATGTCAATGCAAGTCAAGTATTCAGCCTCCTTTTAGCTGCCTCTGCTAGCTAAAGCCTGACGAAACAGAACCATATATATATATATATATATTCATTTTGGGGACTAAAACTGTAAACCAAATTTACCAGCTACTGTAAATGAAGGTTAATGGCTGCCTAGAGCTGCGGAGTTAAGTGAAAAGGTTTGTGATCTGCAAGCAACCTCTTTAAAAAAACGCTGATTAGTTTTGCTGATGTATTGTAGACTTGCAGTAATGTAAACTCCCTGCATAAGAGTTCAGCTATTCAAAATATATTCTGAATTACTGACTGAAACAGAGAGACTCAAGTTTGGACCGTCGATATCATAAAATCTTGGCCCAACTTCGGGCTCCAGCGAGAGAAATACTGCTCAGTCAGTCTCTTTTATACTGCCTGGGGTAATTCAATTATGCCAGGAGCTCTTTTACCTCTGTAATTTGTACTAATAACCTGTTGGTGAAAGTGAGGAAAATAAAAGAATGTCTGTTACAACATGCGTGTGTGCATGTACATGTGTGCAGGACTGAGGTAAAAGAGAAAGAAACTGCTTTAGCAAGTACAAAAGCATACATTTTGCACATAAAAGCACTTGTGCCACAGGAAGGTGTAGGTGTACGGCAAGAGGAAAGGGGGAGGCTGGGAAGTAAGGTGCTGAGCCGAGCAGAGATGGATTTCCTGCCTGAACCACTTTATACACACACCGTATAGTTTAATTACCCTGTGAAAAAACTCCTGGATTGGACTGCGACAATGGTAATTCTAGAGGGCCTTGACCTGAGCGCTGCCCTGGCTCTTTCCCGACAGTCCTGTTTTCCTTCTTCTGCTCTGGACATAGTTCAGGCTGGAAGAGAGGGATCCAAGGGAAAGGCAGCTAAAGGGCCCATTAATATTCATGTCTTGTTTGGCAGAAATGCAACCTGATGAATAACAAAAACAGCCACTTGACAGACATAAAAACACAATCAGGGGATTCTAGTAACAGAGACACTGACACTCAGGCAAACAGCGCCAGGATCATCACACGTTATCGCCCCGCGATATGACTATTCCGTTCCACAAGTATAAGCCATGTGCTGTAGTATGAGCCCACCGCCTGCAGTCACACACGTCATATCTGAGTGTGATTCTGAGATCTGACCATAAAGATTGGATTTTACGTGATCACATTATTGTACGCCCACATTTGGCCTGAAAGTGGCTGTTATACATCTCCCCAGGCTGTATTTATTTTAAAATATGTCTGGACAATTTTAACCCTCACACCTCCTGTCTTCTTTATTTCTCGTCATTATTCAGAATACACATTGCGGTTAGACTGTAATCAGACTATAAGCAGAACTCACAAAGCAAGCCTGACCACTTCCATAATTACTTTTTTTTTTTTTTTTTTTTTATCTCGAGGAGCTATGTGAGCACAGACAGATTTCTGGGAGTCCAGCCCGTCACTTAATACATCCTGGCATCATTGGATGATAAAATTTCATGGCTGGTTACGGCCAAAGGGAATCAGGGACCAGCAGGGACAGTTACAGGACCGTAAAGACGTGAGTCAGCGTCTTAAGGACAGAAGTAATGGATGAGAGAACGGAAGCTTTGTGATGGCAGAGGCTTTATTCAGGCTGATTTATGAAGCCTTTTTGCGTCTTGTTTTGGGTAAATCTGCCCAGTTTGTCATCTGAGACACAACTTATGTCTAATCATCAAAGTGCATCCTCTCTGTTTTTCCACATGCATTTACAGGAGGATAGAAACTACTGAGACATGATAAGTGTGGTACACAGATGTGCAGCTGGATTTACTGCTGTTACTCATTTTTGTTGGTATATTACGGAAACAATTTAGTTTTAATATCATGTATTCTATACAGATCTGGAATGAATTAGTTAGAAGTTTTAACTGTGTGGTCATAAACATGAGTTAATTGACAAAAGCGATGGCTCAGTGACTCATCAACAATTGAGTATTTTTATTCTCAGGAATGATTTAATTCTAGTATTAGTAAATGTTTTAAGATACCTTTAACAGGTTGTAATTGACAGTATATTTCTAGAAGTGGACCTAGAAGGCAGCCCCGGTAATTAGTTGCGTAATAAGTTTCTGACGTAGTAAATCAGACACTAATTAGATTCAGATTGTGAACACAAAACTGAATGAGCATGCGGCATGAATTTTTCCTGCTCTTTCATGTAAATCTGGCCCTCATTGACTGCTATCTGCTCTGCCTTCCTGAGGCCTTTACTGAGACCTCTGTGTTTACTGTATGTGTGTGTGAATTTGCTTATTTGTGCATGCTATAAAGTATGTGCACACGTACACACATGCGCAAGTATGAATACGTGAGTGTGAGCATGTGTGTGTGTGTGTGTGTGTGTGTGTGTGTGCACTCAGCAGGCTAAAACTGTAATGGCTCTTATCACTTCACACTAGCTGTCAGTACTCTCATACACAAACTGCAGCCTGTAGGTGACCCGACACACATGTTCACCTCCGGTCTGTGCAGGGCCAGGTCGGACACAAGAGAAAGCCTTACTGAGGGAATCCTGGAAAACAATTTTAATGGTAACAAGTCTCTGTTGGTTCACTTTAGTTCCCCTAATGACAAAAAATCACAAGACAATGCAAGTAGCAGCAAGGGATGAAAAATGTCAGTTTCATGTAGGTCGGTTTTGATCACTGTTGCATACCATCGTATCACTATCTATTCCAAGTTAAAATTCTTGTTGGTAGTCTGCTTTATGTAAGTTGATAAAGTCTGTGACTCGGACACAGTCACATATTTAACCACTGAAGATTTCTTGGCTGAACACCATCCTTTTTCTCAGCACACATTTAAACACATATACATATTCACGTTCAGGAGCTGCCCAGAAAAACAGCCTGAGTTAGCAAGGGAATTAGTCATAAGTGCCTTAATTGTAGTAGGTTCAGACATGAGAAAACTGTTTCTTTCACTGTCTTTATCTCGAGGGATTCAGCCGTTTAATCATCGAACTCCCACTCACGAGTCCAGTTTACTTTCTGCCCTCTGTGCTTTAGCTTAAACTGAGCTCTCACACACCAGTACAGTGCTGCGTCTAAAGATTTTACTTTGTCTTATTAGTATGCAAATCATACAGACCCTATCCTCCTTCATCTTAAAAGCAATACTCTGTATTTCCAGTATGTTTTATTCAGTCTTATTGCCTTAGAAAGATGTTTTTGTATGTCCATCACTGTTCATGTATTAAACAATGCAACATTGCTAACAACTTGTAATAAGAAACATGACTATTTTTTCTGTATTTCCGTGCTACTCCATCTCCAGCTCCTCAGTGCTTTTTTTAGCCTAAGGAGTTGGACCGAGTTCATTGGCTTTCTGAGGTTCACACGACTTTCAGTGTTTCATAAACACAGTGTGTAACAGGAGAGGGACGAATTATCAGCTCTCATCTACGTACACTTCAGATAAACACCACCACAAATTCCCAAAATTCATTTCTCCATTCACAGTCAGTATGTCTGACTTACAGTGTTCAGTCTGTTACACACACTCACGTAAACGTGCACACACGCACACGCATGGCAGCTGGATGGTGCAACACCAGCCTTGTCCAAACAGCACAAAGAGCAGAGGGAGCAGAAATGCTCAGAGGAAGGACGCAGGCATTCAGCATTAATCATACACTGTGGCACACACACACACACACACACACACACACACCTACGCACGCAGACACACACACATACAGGCACAAACCCTGGAGGCGGCACCACCCATTTTCAGATGCACATACACACAGTCATACAGTAAACAGACACACAGACACCCGCCCACCACCTGCTTTTGTGGGCAAACACACTTACATGCACGCGTATGTTGATACACGCACACACATACACACACACACTTCCCTCAGGACACACTACACCATTCAGGAAACATTAGCAGCATTAGCCAGGAATGCTAATTGAAACAAACAGCTCATGGTTTCTTCATTTCTGAGGTGGGAGCTGGCTGTAATTGAGACTTCTGTGCGTGTGTGAGTGTGTGTGAGTGTGTGAGTGTGTGTGTGTGTGTGTGTATACATGTATAGACACACGGTTGTTCATGCCAGAGATCTGGGAACCATTGTACACTATTATTGTCCTGCTTTTTCTCCAGCTTTGCTTTCAAACACGAAAGAGAGCAAATTGTTCACCATAAACACACATTAGTGCTGACAGGATCAGTGTTCCAGACCAAAGCAAACCTGATCTTTCTTTCACTTCACAATTACATGCAAACACACACTCTCAGCTCCAATCAGAACGTATTTGGAAAGACCTCATTTAATGCAAAATAGAGATTAAGGTTTGAATTGTTGCCATGATGGATTCTCATATATTTGGCCTGCAGTTTAGAGAGATATCCCATAACCAGCCGGGTTAGAGATCAGCCGCTGTGGCCGAGGGAGAGAAACTGAACCCTGAACGTCCCTCATACAGTATCTGAGACTCCCTTACCTGCACCGAAAGCAAAGAAGAACGTCTGGTTGGGATTTCTCTGCAGCAAGGCGGACACGCGGCGGGCCATTCGCTCGTTGCGTTTGTAGATGAGCTCCTGGCGGAAGTAGCTGTCAATCTGCAGGGCCGTCATGCGGTCATGAGCTGGCAGGGAGCTGTTGATGAAGTGAGGCAGCTGAGAGAAGGAAGGAAAATGTTATGGTGAAAATCCATCGCGGTAGAAAATGTTCATGAATCACTTACATCAAACACGCAAAAAGAAAGGACTGGTGTTAAAGAGACTGAGAGGGATAGAAAATGAGATGGATGAAAGAAGAGGACTGAATGGGGGTGTTGATGACAACCTGGCAAATGTGTGTGCCCGCATGAGTGTGAGACTTGGCAGCGGGGAGTGTTTGTGACATGGCGCTTGACAGAAAATGACCGATGCAATGCTCTGCTAGACAGGCTGGCTTTTAATGAGAGAGCATCATTGAATGAATGAGAGAAAAGTGTCAACAGCACGAGTGTGTGTGCAGCACATTTTTACATGACTGTGTACACTAATGTGTTTATATACGTGCATGCCTCATTGGGTGCACATGTAAGTTCAGTATATCCACTGGTGTGAGCGTGTGAATGTGTGTTTAATTGCTGCTTGATTTACTAAGAGCCAGACAGTCAAAGACAGACACGGTGGCTCTGTTCCACTCTTGGATGCGTCAGTAGATTCAACAGGCTGTTCGTCTGCGAGGATGAGTGGGGGTCTGTGATGGGGTAGCCTCGGGGTTTGGCATCGGGGTCTTAGCTGTCCAACTCAGACACACACAGTCTCATTTTCTTTGTCTTTCCCTTCCTGTCAGAGTATCACTGTACCTCTATTTGACTTTTTCTGGCAGTTTCTCTTGATATATACGCAATAAAATAAGAAATATCGGAGATAGGTGAAATCCCAATACACCAGAGCACGTCTATTTAGTCTGTTCCTTCCTCCTGGCATGCTGTCTGCTGCCAGTAATAAATACGTCTTTTCTTAACAGAGGCCTGTTTATACTATTGTGGCTCTGAAATTCTTTTCCATGTGTTGTACTTCCGATTTTGGACATAAAATAAAATTCTGATTTTGATCTTTCATCTATAGTTTAGATTTAGAATTGGACGAGGCGGGTGCAACGGCCTTCACTGCCTTTCACTCCGTGTTTTTTATCCTTCAAACTGACCTGTGAGCAGTCCTCCTCCCCCTGTTCATATTTCAGTGGGATCTCAATTTCTGCCCTGTCATCTCCCTTCACTGGTCTCCCTTGTACGACCAAGAGTCTACCTGAGGCTACGGAATCTTCGGTCTTTCTTCCCAAGCTGGAAAGAATCAAATGATGGCAGGATTAGAGACAGTTGTAGATGTTGCAGGATGTTTTTGTGTCTCCATGTATCTTGTGCACATTTGCAGATGTGTTTAATCTGGAATTGTATTTGAGTGTGACAAGAACACACACATTTATACACACAGTCATTGTCTAAATCAGAGTTACAAGTTGACACTGCAGTCGAACAGCTGCAAATGGTGCATAAATCAGTGCATGAGTGTGTGTTTGTGTGTGTGTGTGTGTGCGTCAGTGTGTGTTGTCTGAATACTGAATACATGGGGGGATTTATTGTACCACATGTGAACAAGGTGCTGCTCTCAGACATCCATCCAAAATCTGTATCTGACACATTTCCTCTCACTCCCCCGACCGCTCTACGTACACTCTGTTTCACATAAAGGTTGAAAGGTTCTAATCCACACCTCCGTCAGATATTTATTTATTTCATTTGTAAAAGAGAACTCCAGGATTTTACACATCAAAGTTTGTTTAGAAATCCTGTGAAATACTGATAGATATGTGGGGGAAAAAAAGTGTTTGTGGCTCCAGAGGGAAGCTGTGAGAAATCTGATAAATTGCTTCAAGTGATGTTGCTTCACGTGGTGCTGAAGACTACAAGTTTGAAAACAAGTGTGTAGTTAGAGTAGTTAGAAAGATGTGATCTTACCACTGTTGTCCACTCCTCCTTCATACAGGAGGCTAGCTGCTCAAGGGGATATCTGACATGAACTGTTGGTGGTTGAGTTGCATTGTGGGTAATGTAGGCACCAGGTTTTCACACAGAAGAAAAACATGTAGAATAAAAACTGATCCTGAAAAACTGTTCTTTGTAAGAGAATACTATAAAAATTCAATGCAACATCAGTTTAGAAGGTGACATTTTGTCAGGGAATATAGAATATATATATATATAATATAGATGTTAGATCAATTGCTCCACATTTCAGCTACAGGATGACCCGGTTATATGATGTGTCATAACAGTTTCTCCATGTTCTGTGTAGTTTCCTGTTTTTAACATGAGCTTCCTCTGTTTACAAAGATGAAACCATGTATGTAGATTCCATTTGAATTCTATAATCAAAAACATCAAATTATTTTAATAACAAACCCAATACAATAAAGTCTAACATGATTTTCCATAAACTATAATGCAGTCTAAATATGCTCAGAGTAAACGTGAGAGACAGAGAACTCTGATTTTGCGAGTAACGTAATGATGAAACCTGCCACAGTTAGTCTTTATTCACATTTGGCAGGTTGGTGGTTGTTAATTTCAAGACTTGACCTGGTTTGGATGACATAAGCCACATTACTCATTTATCTCATTTTTACATTGCATGTAGTTACTCAGTGGGGAAAGAAAGCCAGAAGGAAAGAAAGAAAGCTGCATTCACACAGATATTTGTAGCCTGAAGCCTCGTACTGTCTGTGCTTTTTCAGGGTGAATGACCCGGGTTCATCTGGATTGACAGGGGTTCATGATTCATACGTAAAATGAAGCAGAGTTGGACGGATACAGGGGGAAATACGTTAAAGAGAGAGGTGGAGAAGGAGTGCTTCATCATTGCTGTGATGCGTGAGGATAGGGTGAGTGTTTCATGACGAGAGTAAAAAGTGTTCGGTCGGAGAGGGGTCAAGGTGGGAGTGTAGCGGTAAATACAGATAACTTATCACAGCAAAGGCCATTAGCTGCGTTGTATCCCAACCTACACAGGAAATGTGAAGTGACAGGGAAATATATCCTCCCTTCCTCACTACTGGTATCGCTCTAACCTCACTCGCTCAGTCAGTCTGTCCTGCCAGCAATTTACTCTCTTCTATTGTTTCTTTATGATTTGGCTCTTTGAAGTCAGAAGACTTCTCTTATACTTTCCTTTCATCTATTTTCCATTTCCTTTCTTGTTCTCTTATTTCCCCTTTTGTGGAGCATATTCAGTTCCTATGCAAACATCAGAATAATCAAGTATTTAGGATAAATCTTACTTTACAAAACAATGTAGATAAAAGTTATGGATCCATTTTAACATTCATTTTCCAGTAATTTTGCAGTCAACTAACATAAATTCTTGCGGTTGCATCTTTCCAACTTGTCTTCATGGGTGTTTTTTTTTTTTACCTTTTGGGTTTTTTTCTATCTTCGATCCTGCAGCATTCTGCTGGGCTCTGCCCATCATCGACCTCTTTCTATTATGATGAACTGGGAGAGGATCAGGGGTGTTAGAGGCCTCTAGATTATGTCCCGTCTATCAAAAAACACCTGCTCTTTTACTGCTCTTAAAGTTCTCACACACAGACACTCACACACACAAATCTGCTATAGATCATCAGGAGGCAGGCACCGCAGTCAGGCGCCTGATTGCTCTAGCATGTGCTGGGGAATGTTAATACATGTTATTATGACACGAGGAGCAGGGGCGAACTGATGTGATTTAAAGCGCTCATGCAGGAAACGACTGTAGCCACGACTGCAGGTGAAACTGTGGCTAACAAGCTCTTCATGGCCCCCAGAGAGAAAGAGATGGATAGGCACAGACAACGAGGGAGACAGTGGGAGAACATAAGAAAAAAGAGACATGTGTGTCTTTTATCAAGGCTAAACAACAGAGGCAGGGTGAGATGTGTCTCAATAGTTATTTGTGCATACCTTCTCTTACTTTGTGTGTCTCTTGTGTAAATGATGTGGAATCTGTGCAGTTGAGCGGTGAGTTGAGGTTACATGGTGTGTTAGGTTTAATGAGACTTCAGGATCAGTGAGGGAGGTTGACACAGTATAATTGACTTATGTGGAGGGCTTTTCGAGTAAATCTTCATTTGAGGGTGAAGATGGAGTGAGGGCTACTGCACGCTATGCCTAGGTATGCGTGCTTACTATATATTGAATGGCCTTTTGACAGCTAGCGGAGCTGGGTGTGAAGACTGATGAGGGGGCCATCACTGAAGGAGCAGAGGCTATGTTAGGAAACGCAAAGTTAAAGGAGGTCAGATGGCGTATTTACAGCTGAGTCCAGAGCTATTAAAGTGTCAGACTATCAAGTAACTTGAGGTGGAGAGGGATTAAGATGGCAACGTGCAGTTTTGTGGAATTGATGCGCAAGCCTAAACGTTTGAGGTGATGATAGGGTGATGGCAGAGAAGTGGCTATGAGAGGGTTTGCCAACTCAAATCAAGGATCAGCCTGATTTGGATTTTTGAGTACTGTTACAGATGTTTTTGGATTAAAGCGGCAAGTAGCTGGCATTTTATGTGAATATTTTACTATATCAGAAACTTCACCATTCGTTTGTCCAACAAAACTAAACAAAACCAAAAACATTCACTTTCACTCCCGTAATTTAATTCTTGGCGGAGTGAAAAAACCTCTGAGCCAACACTAAAACTCTGCACTTGGTTAGACCTGTAAAATGAATACAAGCGGAAAAGTCGAGCCCAAATTTGCAGAGGTATTTCTAGATAGTCATTGAGCCAGATTAGTCGGCCACTGATAAACTCCTGCTGTGACTTGACAGAGAAACATGGCAGACTACCGACTGGCCCCACGACCAATCATAGCTCATCATGTTTTATAACTAGGGACCAGCTTCACTGATTCAACTGACAGCACCAACAACAAATGTCTAGGTATGTTAACATGTTTGTTAAAAATGAAAATAAATGAAAGTCAACCCAGAACCATTCATCATCATCAGTTGGCGGTCTGTCTTTTTTTTTTTTTTTTTTTTACTAGTTGTACGAAGTATGTGGATGCACAGCGTACACTGTGAGTGTGCAGAGGGTGATGTCACACCCGCACATGTGATTCATTTGTTATAATCCTCCTGAACCGAGTATCACCCTTGTGTGATGTTTTATTTCAATGAAATGAAATAAAACATAAATCTATAGTTGTGGGTGGAAGAGTGCTCTGTAGGTCACAGAAGGCTGATGCTGCACTGACTGTAGGAGCCAAAAACATGTGTATATAGTGTGTGTTGTTTTAAATCACAGGCCGTGTCACTATTTATTATCACGTTACGTATTATATCGTATAGTTTAGTTCATCGTGTTACGCCAATTTAAGTTTGTTGTTATTCTTTTTGGTTAATAAATGTGGACTTTGGATTTTCTTTGTAGCAGGAGCCGCCTCAGCCTCTCAGTGGCCTTTTTTTGGTTAGTTGCCGCTACATTGATTGTCTTGAAAAATTACACAAACACTTATCTCATAATTTAAATCTACATGGACCTCACAGGGTGTCATGTTAAAGGACCAAACCTCCAAGGATTGATGATGTATATGATGATGATCACCCTTTCATTTCTGACACCCCATGTCTGACAGGTCAAGCCATACATGCTGATATCATGTAGTCAGATGCTGACATAAAAGTAACTTAATGTGTGACATTGTTTGGTTATATATGTTGTTGGGAGCATAAAGAGGGCAAGCAATTTTGTAAGAGCAAAACTATTGTGCAATAATTGCATTAGATCATTGGTATTATGATGGTCAATGGTTCATACTTTATGGTTTTTATGTTGCCCTTTTTGAAACCAGCTGTTTTAATGAACAAAAGTAAACTCCATCTTATTTTACTTTGGGATCAACCATCCTTTAAATAAACATTTCTGCACGTTCTAAATCTAAAGAGACCAACCTGTGAGGTGTCATGGTTGAAGATGATAGAGCTGAGATCACCACAGTTGTAGTGGGTAATGAGGTCTTCAGTGGTGTAGGAGCCCTGCAGGCTGCCTGCTCGGACGCCCTCGTGCTGCAGCAGCGTCTGGTTCAAGGCAAACAGCACCTGCAGGGAGAGAGAGACAGAGAGACAGGAAGGGTGCTGTTACTTTCTGCATCCACAAACTCAGTTTTCTCCGCTCTGAGCTCAAGAGGAATGTGCCATGAAGGGGGAGAAATTGTGCAAGCATGGCCAGTGTTACTCTTTAAAAATATAATGTGATCTTAATATACAATGAGGCCGTTATTCCAGAGCGTTTTGATTTCTTTCAGGATATTTTCATACACTTTCCATACAAGCTGACTACAGGTAAAAGCAGACCACAAAAGACATGGCAAT
This sequence comes from Sciaenops ocellatus, assembly GCA_033000465.1. Lineage (NCBI taxonomy): Eukaryota > Metazoa > Chordata > Actinopteri > Sciaenidae > Sciaenops > Sciaenops ocellatus. The sequence goes on along the minus strand of CP136882.1, from coordinate 13,837,599 downwards.
ACTCCAATGACTTTCCTCTGAAGGAGGGAGAAAACGGGAAGAAAGGGAGAGCTGAGGAGAGCGAGAGAGAGACCCTTTAAAAATAACCCTTCTTTCTCTTTCACCAGGCCAGGGTGCCGTAAATTTACAGCACCCATTAAAATCAAAAGTAAACCCTCTTTAGAGAGAATTTATTGCGTGCAGCCGCCAGCCAGCCCAACGACTCCACAGCTGTCCTAGACACCAGGGGTTAACCTCCCTACTCCCGCCCTCTACAATCCCACGCCACCTCTGACTGGCCTGCCAACTGGGACCGAGTTGTCAATCACTGTTAAGCTCTCTTACAGGAACCAGAGGTGTGTTATAGGAGAAGAGTTTTTTCCTTTCTCTTTCCGTGTACAGCAGATTTCACACACCCAGTAAGACAGTTTCGGTTGACTTGATTAGAACATGTGACTCAGCTCATCATATCTTCAAACCACACCAGACTGATCCATGACTATGATCCCTATTACCAAGAAACCTGACTAGAGCTTCGGAAAATACTGCAGGGAGAACGTCAGCCCAGATGATTTGTGTAGCAGCTTAAGGCCGATACAGCTGCACAACTGATTGAGCCCGATGTCAGAAGTCTAGATCGTAATTCACGCAATTAAGTTATGTTTTTGCAATCATAAATGCCCATATCGTGCATATTAAATGTTTCAACTCCAGGTAACCTTTACGCTGGGATAATCACAACCAAGCTATAAGCTCAACCTTGTGACTCTCTCTCTCTCTCCCTCTTTCTGAGGTCATTGTGTTTGCTAACCAGTCTTGTGGGCTCATTTTGGCTTTGGCGTGCTTTTTTCATAATGCAAGGAGACAACTGATGAGCTAACGGCATACATTACTCTCTCATTATCCCCTCTTTCATGTCTTTACTTTTCTCTTCCCCTGCTCTTTCTCCACTTTGACTTCAGAAGGGCGTCCATCCTCTTCCAATCTCTCTGCCAACACCAAAATCCAGAGCCCTTCCTCCCACTGTAAAGCCAGAGTCTGATCTTATTTATTCCTTTCGACACGTTTAATCAAGCTTTTTCTCTGCTACGCCCACCGCCGTGCTGTCGCCCCACTAGAGGTGCATAATCCAGGAATGTGACCGTTTCAGTCCTGAAAAAAAAAAAGACTCTCGTGCTTTTCTCGGCTCCAGACTTCCCAAACTCAGAATCTCCCCTGCTGTTTTAACTAATGATTCTATACCTCATTTCAGTTTCTGTTTCCATCGCACGTGAGATTCTTTTATTGCTTTGAACTTCAGGTCATGTTGAGGTGTGATGCCAAGCCCAAAGATGCTAATACCTGCCTGGTGGCTAACTAGCCACAGTAGCTTATCCTGCTTCTGCAGTTGCTTATTCGGTGCCAGTAAGTTGCCACTGCCCCTAGTCCTTGACCCACAAGGCTCTCTGCCACGTCTCGAGGGTTTTTCCAAGAGAAACACCAGAGCAGGCCCTGGGCAGAGTCAGAGACCGGGGCTGGCAGAGCACACACACCTGCCAGGCTGTTTGTAACGTTGCCAGCTCCAGTAGTTTCCCTTTACATGGCAAACTGCACCAGACACGACAGACGTGAGTGCAGTAGAGGATGGATGGTAAGATGAGGGAGGGGGGTGGTTGTGTGTGGTTGGTTGTGTTGTTAAGGGAGTTGTTATTTCAATATTGTCCGTCTCCTGGGGAAAGAACATCTCTGCAGCTGTAACCATGGCGCCTGAGTTTGTGCTGAGCTGAATGAAAGAGCACGTCAATCACTGCAGAGGAGGCGAAGGGGGAGAGAGGGGGACAGAGAGGAAAAATGCAAACATTCCCAGTGTGTGCGTGCTTGCATGTATATGCATACGTGTGTTTGTGTATGTGTGTGTGCATGCATGCATGTGTTGACTGACAGAGTGGGTGTTCTCGTGCCGAAGTGGTCCACTCGCTCTGACAGACTGGCTCTTTTACAGCCAGGCCTTTTCAAAGTAACTAACGTTGACACCGTTTACCACATAGTTTACTACTGCAGGTCTCTCCTCTGTCTTTATTCCTCGTCTCATCTAATACATGCGTGAGAAACTCCCATTGTAATTAAATAAAAGCTTTATAAGAACAAAGCTGGAAGGAGCAGAGCCCTCGGATGGTTTTGGAACCTGCGATCTGAGTGCAGCACTCCAAAAATTCATTAGTGAGGGTTGGAAAGAAAACAGAAAAAAAGGGGGTAGGGCAGGATTGAAAGTTCAGAGAGATCTTTTATGTTTCAGAAAATGTCATTTATCAACATGTGTGTGCATTGCAGCAATTGACCTTGAAGTGCGTTAAATCCTGGCTTTTTGCTAGCAATAGTGTTAGCTTGTTTGAAGGTTTTACTGCTCTGAAGCATGAGTAGGTGCCGATGACAAGGTGCTGGAACTGAGAAAGCTCACTCTTGTCGACTACATCACTCCCCTATTATACCTCCTTAAATCTGAATCGGAGAATGTGAGTGATGGATAGAGCTAAAGGGCTTCGGGCTGTGATACAACAGAAGGAAGTGTCAAACTGTGGAGGCCAAATGCCGAACTCTGGCAAAGTGGAGAAATGCGATACCCGAGATTACTTTTTACTTGACAGCTGTAGGAGTCGGTACAAGCATGCCTGTTCGATAATCATTAATGAAAAGTACAGTTAATACACAGATTGAGACAAAACTGTCATGTATCAATCCTGTCTGCTTCAATATTTTTCCTGTTTTTTCCGAGCCACCCTTTTAATTTCTCTATCCATTACTCACTCCTTCACTCCTTCAAGTTGTGGTAAAACAATGAGACTATTTTACACTCCCGCAATCTCACTGAGAAAGAAGAAAGAAAGAACAAAGAGAGGGAGGAGTACCAGCATGAGGAAGACAGAGAGCTGAGAACAAAAGCCGGAGTGAGTTGAAAGTGTGAAAGAATGGTAGAAGACAAATAAAGCCTTGTTCTCTATGAGCGGAGCATGTGTTGTACAGATGGATGTGATTCTTCTCCATTTGTGCAGTGGAGAGTTGGAGTTTGGTGGTCTACACAGTGTATGGGTATAGCTCTGGCACGGGTACTGGGTATAACCAGGCAGTCAGGTGCATGAAAGCATGACGGTGCCTGCCAGCGTCAGACAGGAGATCTAAGAGCGTTTGTTCCTTCGCACATTACCCTCCTTCTCTACTCAAGCTATTCCTCTCAGTGGATCTATTCATCTCTTTTCTTCTCCTTGTCTCGCTAACTCAATTTTCGTCCACTCAGGTGTTGAGCGTAACATCATGACAGTAATAAATTATCACTAATTGAATTGTTACATGTGGCTGCCACTATAGGAAATCAGATGGATTACTTTACAACCAACCTTTTTTAGTTTGTGACCTTTCGATGAAATGAAGCAGTGTCTATTTGACAATCCTGTATATGTGAGATGTGAGCAGTTTCACTAATCCAACTAATGTAATTCCAGAAATTGGAACCGTCAAATCTAAAAAAAAAAAAAAAAAGGAACGAAAAGGAAAATAGTTGCTGAAAACATGTGAAAAAGACTTTGAACGATATATTACTGAAATGTGGAGTTAGAGGTTAAAACAGTTTTTCACCAGTTTCCAGACCAGGATTTTTTGGGCGGTCCTAAAGGGCGGCTCGATGACACACTGAGGCCACCCTGAGCAAACCCCTGCACCCCTAGCAGAGAGATAGAGATTAATTCATCTCGCTCAGAGTGTTTCAAAGTTAGTCATGTCATTTTCTGAACTCATCTGACATGTTTCAGTCGCTTCAAAATTGCTGCTTGACTGCTCCCGCGAGTGGGCGTGGCTTCAGCACATTCAACGGACACGCCCCCACAGTCCTGGAGCTGAGAATACTGCTCAGTTTTAGCCGATTTTGACACCTAATTTCATAAAACTGTCGATATTTTTAATCATTCAAATTTGGCTGGGAGGTCAATAACACTTTCTTCTTTGGTCTGACAAACTCAGAACACATATTTATTCTTACTTTACATGGACTTAAAGGAAAAGTCTGAAAACAAGAGTGACTAACAGTCGTGACAATGGCTCTGTGAGGCTATAATTATGCACAGTGGTGCACTAAGCTACACGCTAACATTGGCATGCTAACATTGGCATGCTAACATTATCTTTGGACAGGAAACACATTTCCTTCTTTCTGTGGTTAATGGGAAGTGTGGTCTTTATTTAAAGGTTAAATAGGAGCTACCAATCACCGAAACCACAATGGTGTGTTTTTGTTCATTACTGCCAGACATATAAATGAATTTATCATCAATCAGTTGATTCTTAAAAGCTTTGTAGCATCTTTGAATTCAGACCCTCCAAACAGGATGGAAACTGAGATCTTTCTGTGTCTGGTACCTCTGGTCATTTAATCACCCCATGATAAGGAAAACAGTACAAACAGTTTCAGGGTGGTGCGTTCCCCTCGACCGCTCACGTCTCCCTGAGAGCCGCTTGTGTTTCATCGTCCGAGAAAGAGAAGAGCTAGACCCCTGACCTGGGACACGCACCGCTGGGTTCCTCTGGGCCGAGCCAGCTTCCCCCTGTGGGCTCCGGCTACAGACGACAAGAGGGGATTGGGTTCACAGCACCCTGGGGTGACTGAAGGGAAGGAGGTAGTGAGTTGAAATAACATCCAGGGCAACCCAAGAATAGGAGAAGTGCGATAGCTCATCCCCGTTCCCCACAGAGCAGCCCTAAAAAAGGGTGGATACCAATTTGTGTGAGTGTACTTTCCACTTCATGGCCACAGTAGAAAACCATAAAAGAATTCATAAAAAACACCCCAGTGTCCATTTTCTTTTAACTGGTACTATCTCAGTATGACTTCATGCTTGAATGTGCATGGAGCAGTGGTAGGGGTATTTTAAAAGCCTGCTGTTGTCTGACCTTTTAGTCCAGCTAGCTCTGAAAAGCACCTTGAATACATTAGGGTGGAAAGATGGTGTCACACAAGACCACATCAAAGTTGTCTGGACAGTCTCACATGATAGCTTCGCTGTTGTCTCCTACAGTTTTATCAACAAGATCCTGAAGACTTGTTCTTTCTTTTTCTCTCTCTAAGGGAATCATATAACCTGTCAAGGGCTTTAAAGGCAACAATCGAGCATAAAAATGCCTCAAACTCGACCTCCAACGTCAGAGCTTTGCCAAAATAGTTTTACAGCCCTTCGGCGCCTTTCTGCGTATATCGTTTGCTTATTTGAAGGTGAGCAGCACTTTCAACTCATCACATCTGGCATGAGCTACAGCAAGCCAGAGCCATGCTTTCTTCCAACTCTTTATCCCTGTTAATACCCACAATACACACACACATGCGTGCACACTCACAAATACAACCACCCATAAGCACACACGCTAATAATTATACACACCACATTCCTCTTTGAGCAATACCTGTATACAAAACACATATTGTCGAAAATGAAAGAGAAGATCAGTTTTCCACTCAAGACAGCGTCATTATTGTGAATATTGTTTCTCCTTTGTCTCTGCCTCTCTTTCTCTTCCAACTTCCCTTCTCTCTTCTCTCATTTGCTCTCTTTCTCTATCTCACTAAGTCTCTCACCCTGCCTGGTCTACCTCCTGTCTCAGCCTAGGAAATCCAGGGATTACCAGAGGAACAATCCCAGTGGCAGAGGCCTGCTGCTCCCAGCTTCCACAGAAAGCTGACTATTCTTCCTCCTCCTTCTTCCTTCCGTCCTCTCTTATTTCCTTTTGAGACAGGGGGTGATGATGGGAGATATGTCTCTTTTAGCTTGAAATGGTAAAAGTCTTCGCAGCATACACCCCTTTTCTTTTTCTTATCCATCCTTCCGAATGGTGTAGTTGTGCCTAGAGAAGTGATACTCTTTATTTATGTTCCTAATTTGTTCTTTAAAGTGGCCCGTCCAGCACTGTGTTTTATAAACAGTGACATATAAGACTAGTTTTGCATATTAAGCTTTTGCACATTGTCACAACTTCTGCTGCTTGACTTCAGGCATTAAGGACCACTGTAAAATTGACATTAGCTAGAGAAAAGGTGCAGATTTCACAATCAATACTGACCCACAGACAGACGAGACAACGACATTCTTATGTATTTCGAGTGAAATATTCCATATATATTTTTATTACTATGAAAATTGGACAACTATGTCATGTCTTCATTATCCTAGGAAGAAAATATTCAGCTTGCACAACACTACTTAACAAAGAGCATCAGAGAGGATTTAGAAGTGGGTTTACTCAATGCTAACTAAAAACCGAGGCAGACTGCACTACACATCTGACTAAACTTTGTGCTCTCTACCATCCTCCTCTCTGCTTGCTCTTTTCCAATTCTTTATCCTCTTTCCTCAAATAAAACCAGTTCTATAGACACCCATACACACATACTGTATATACCCCTCGAGTCCCCAGAGCCTCCTCTCTCCTTAATAAGAGTCTCCAGTGAATGAGGGGGTGGGTGTCGCCCCTACACTTGTCCACAAATAAACCCTGCTGTTTGACTTGGCAGCGCTGCGGCTGGGGCCAGTCATCCCTGCTTTCCTGCCTCCTCAGAAAACAGAGAAAATAATAAAGTATCACTTGATCCAGAGTGAAAAAAGCGCCCAGCTGGTACCTCACCGTGAATATCCACAAGCAGGGGGTGTGAAAGAGTGGTGGAAAATTATAGAGGGAAATTGTGCTAATTTTTGTTTTCTTTCAACATCAGAGGCCCAGAGCTTTTGGACAGGAATGAGTCTGTGTGTCAGTTTATGAGGACAACACAGCTGAACATTACAGGAGTGATGACGGTGAAGGTGACAGGTGGAGAAGGGTCAGATTGCACCACCTTGCACTTTGCTTCTGATTTCTGACTAAAGTAAATACAGCCGAGATGAAGATGCAGTTTTTTTTTTAGATATCTCTTTTAGCATCTTTCAGTGCATTGCTTTGATTTTACAGCCCACAACATTTTAATGATTTGGTTCAGCCTCACTGCTCTCATCAACCTTGGTTCAAACCACTGCAGACAGTTGTTTTCAACAAAAAAAAAAAGCAAACAAACACCAAACAGCAGCAGACACATAAAGTTAGCCACTGGCTGGTGAACATATGTTTAGCAGCTAAAAGGTAAAAATATATTTCCCTCAGAAGTTGGTGGAGATGAAAACAGAGCTAAAACATGTCAGACTTACATCCATCAGGTGGCCAGCAGCACCTCTAAATGAATCTTAATGTTGCTCTGTTTCTTCTAGATATTGGCGACTGTTAACTAATCATCACTTCTTTAATTTGATTAAAATGCCAAATGCTTAGTCAAAGTTCATAACCTCAGTGGCCAAAATCAAAAGTCAGATAATTCCGTTTTGATGTTAATTAAATTAATGAATTCAGATACATTTATTTTAATGTAATACATTAATTTAGACAGGACCCAATACAGTGCATTGATCATCAAAAGGATGCTATAATTATTGCAAAATAAATTGCTGAAAGTGCAGCCATGTGTTAGGGCCTATAAAACTCTCCTTTGAATCACTGAGAAGAAAAACACCATGTGTTGGCTTCATAAGTAAAGTATCATTTATTATTTTATTGCTGTTTTTTCTGCTTTATTTTGATGTATGTAGTAGATCTATGTATCTATCACTCTAAATAAACTGCACCTGAAGGCAATGATCTCACCCACCATCGGATCCAACAGATTTCTTCAGTTGTTTTAAGGAAAATAAGATTAAAGGACTTTGTACACTAGATCAGGTCACTCTGACCTTATCTCCCTCAAAGCTCATAGTCCACCTCTAGCATCATGGCCTCCACTAATCCTAACACATTTCACAGTCTGCTTTTTTTCCGAGGGAAAAAACGCTCATTGAATTCCATCGGATTTATCCGGCTCCCATTATGATGTGTGATGCTATCCAAACCAGATGAGCTGGGTCTTCTCCACGGCATGAGAAAGGAGCAAGGAGAAAACAGCCGCGTATGTTTAAAACATGCCTCCACGGCCCCAAACCAGGGCCCGACCACTCTCTCTTATCTCCCCTAGTCTGCTTTGGTTGGACTAATGGCTTTAGACAGAATAATTCCCAAAGAATGATTTGTCCTTTGCAAAGTCCACATCTGAAGTCCGGCAGAAACATAAGAGCCAAACATAATCTCCTGCATGGACATAAATTGTGTAATGGAGGAAAAACCGGACCCAAATTGAGAAACAGCCAGTGTCCAAACAGTTAACTGCTACAGGTGAATTCATTCTTTTTAAAGAGACAAATCCTTGCAGAGGTTTCTGCGTGTGCGTGCGACTCAAGCACACATGCAGCCTTCAGTCATCACCCGTCAGTCTGATGATATTCAAATGATGTAATGCCAAAGTTGAGCCAAACTGGTGTTTCCTTAAATAAATCTCTATTTCAGCTCAGGTTTGTGTGTGCACCTAAGCAAGCATCGGAGCCTGAATTGTTCTTGTTTGCACAATTTGACAGGCGGATTTGATTTCTCCTGCAGAGTAGTGGACACTTTAGTAGCACAGAGTGAAACGCAGCAGACCATAGCTATAAAAACGGCATACTTTCATATCAAAGGGATATGATTGAGATGTTTTTATGTATAAGTTAACATCTGCATGTTGTGCATGTGTTTCAGTACAGTTTGTGTCAGCAGAGGAGTAGAAGGTAAAAAAGGAGGATGAGGAGGAGAGGAAAAATGAAGTGAGAGAGATAGAATAAAGTGAGAGAACGCATGAGAAGTAAAAAGGGAGAAAGAGAAAAAAGTTGAAGAAACATAGCGGGGGGTGTAATGTAAAAATATGTAAGAGTCCAAAAGAGAGACGACAAGGCCAGATGTTTACAGTTAACCAGGAGAGGTAGAGGGAAGAGGGAGGGAGCAGACCTTATGCCCCTCACCTCCTCCTCCTCCTCCTCCTCCTCCTCCTCCTCCTCCTCCTCCTCCTCTGTCTAACAGGTCTGGAGTACAGCTGGGCAGTTTTGTCCTCCACCATCTTCCCTTTTCATCCTCCCAAAACCTTTCCATCATCAGCCCTGTCCCCATCCCTCCAAAAACAACTCCTGTCTCTTCATCTTCCATGAATTCTCAAACCTTCAATCACCAGCCTTCCTCTCTTTCCCCACCCACGTTATGTGCTCTAAGTGACAAATCTCAAGATTATACAGTTCAGCAACATCCCTTCATCCCTCTCCCACCCATCCTTTTTTGGTCTCGTTCTCTCTATTCTTTCATTTGATGGCGGCTCTTCTTCCACCACTGTCACCGATCTCTATTTATTTAGCTTTCATGTCCTTCCTCCTTCCTGTACTCCACTCCTTACACACTCGGCATGTGTGCATGAGCATCCACATGTAACGCGATGCTTGTGTGCATGCATGTGGGTACTGTTTGTCTTTCCATATGTGTCTGTCTTCACTGCAGAGTTTGTCCAAATTGTACAGTGTGCTGACTATCTAATAGTCTGGCGCAACTGACAATACTTCCTCTCCTCTCCTCTCCTCTCCTCTCCTCTCCTCTCCTCTCCTCTCCTCTCCACAGTCATGGCTCTATTAGACTCTATGCTGAAGCTAACGCGGGGTAATCCCACACAAGTAAACCATTTCACGGCAAATCAGCGGGAGAAATGTTCAATTTCATGGAAGCGTATTCAGCCTGCAGAAAAACAGAAAGAGACAGAGATTGTAATGTATATCTTTCAGGCACAAAAGAGACAGTCTGTGAACAAGCATGTGTGTGAGTGAGTGTTAAATAAGGGTTTTCAGAGGTTGGGATATCACACTATGAGTGAGGGTCACGCTGCTCTGTCATTTCAAAACGTTCTGTCAGCACCTGCATGAGGAAGCAGAGTCCAAATCATCATACCCAATGAGAACAAGCTGCCCCAGATGAAGCGTGGAAAGGGACACACAAACACACACAAATTGTTCAACCTTCCCAAATATTGCCTGCCATGGTTTGCCAGCATTTAACAACTGTGGGACCACCAGAGAGACTTCTGATGTGTTTGACAGACAAAGTATTTTTAGTGGTGGAAAATGTTTATTGGCTGCATCTTTTCTTACAGTAATGAGAGGAAAGCACATTTTGTCCATTGTAATTTTACGTGTGTGTGTGTGTGTGTGTGTAATTTTGTCTCTGTTCAGTAGAGAGGCCAGCCCAGGACATGTTCTTTAGCTGCTGCCAAAAGAGGAGGAATTCACCTTCCAGTAACTCCTAAATTGTCTTTTTTGTATATTCTTATCTGGCCAGCTAGCCATTGCTAAGCCCACGTTCAGGAATCAGCTGGATTTTGAGTTGGAGGTTATGTGAACCCTGCAGAGCTCTGCGTGCAGTCCACAAGGCTAAGCTAGCTGTTGCTGGTGGTCTCTAAATGCCTTCAAAATTTAAGCAGGCTTCTTGTTTTCTATTTTTCCATTTTTTAAATACAGAAAATGTAAAGTGTGGGTGGCTTTGGAGCAGTTACGAGGCACCTTATCAGAGCTGAGCAGCTGAAATGAAGCAATTAATATAATTACCTATCAAACCTCTGTCACACACAAACATTCAAATGCATACATACCATATGACATCATTCAAACTCTTTCTCCATGTCTCTCCCTCCTGTGTTTCACTCTCTTACTGTGTGAATGAAAAGCAGATGAAGACTAACAGTCAGTCGACAAGGTTTCATGTGCCGGACTGACTGGGGAAATCTTGGGACACATGGACACTTCTTAATCCACTTCCACAGTGTCTGATCACACGGACAGATATCGCACACTCACAGGCATACACACACACACCCACATAAAACTCAACCATCCAAACAGAGGCCTTTAAATGGCAGCCAGCAGCCTTCACAGAGGAGTGAAAGCTGCAGCTGGTAAAAGAGACCAAACTACAGAAGAAGAAACATAAAATGACAACTGAGGGAAAAAAATGTGTTAGGGAGGGAAGCGAGTGTGTAAAACTGAAAATGAGGTATAAAGATATGGTATAATAAGAGTTCCTGATGTTATGAAGTGTTTGACTTATTCACTGCATACATACGGCACCAGTGGTATATGTAAAGGTCTGCTGAAAAGTATTTTCTTAAGAGCTGTATTGTTGCCTGAAAATGACAACTTTAAAGTCTGTGTAAAGTAAGAATAAATATTTGTTCTGGGTTTGTCAGACCGAAGTTTAGTTAAGTAAAGTTTATGAAATTAGGTGTCAAAATCGGGTATATATTTTACCAATAGCACATTTAAAGAAGCTTTTATTTAAATTTCAAAGTAAACAAATTACCAAATGCTATGATACTTCTTTATTTGGTTTATTTTCCTTAACTACTCAGTGAGCATAAATAAATCTGACCTCCCTTGATCACAAAATGTTAAGCAGGTATGATTTTAGGGGGAAAAACAGTTAGATTTATGAAGTTAGGACTTCAGCCAGCCGTGCTACTCTTACTGTGGTTCAGTTTTGGCCTCAATACACTGCAATTAATTAACAGAACCTGTTCATACTGACAGCTAAAGCAGACACCAGGCCTGTGCCGAAAACAGAACCAAGGAAGAAAGAATTAATCATGTTTACGAGCAACCCATGAATGAGCCTGCCTGCATCATCAGAGCAACTAATCAATGTTGGAGGAAGGAGGAGTATGAGAAAACAAGGATTTGTTTAAGTGCCTAAGTGTGTTTGCTTGTGTTAGTGTGTGAGAGACAGAGAAAATAGAGACAGAGGATAACAGTGTGTGTGTCAGGCAGACAGAGGCAGTGAAGCCAACATGGAGACAGAGCAAAACAAACAAACAGACAGGCAAAATCACAGAAGCACTAAGTGGGAGGCGGTGAAAGGGGGAGAGAGCCCAGCGATAGGATATGGGAAATAACTCCTCTATGCTGCCAGTGGCTTGGAGGTGGAAGGCAGAGACTTGACGGCATGTGGTGGAGGAGTTACAGTAACACTGGCCATAGATTAGTAGCTCTTCCTCTAGTTGGCCTTGAATATGAGCGGTGTTGGCTGTCGCATCAGAGACAGGGCATTTAACTGCCCTCATAAGACTCTCATTATTTCATAAATCTGCAGTTTAGGCGCTCAGCTCTGTTGATTTGAGCCTACGCCAAGGCTTAGAGAATGTTTTTACAATCTCCCTAATTTATTTACAACCTTGATTCATTTCTGTGCGTACAGTATACACGTGTATGTGTGAGAGAGAAAGAAGTCGAGAAATGTCTAAAGGCGAGAGATCCAGGTGAAAGCGATAGAGCTCATTCTCTGTGTGCTTGTTTTTTGCTTGGCTGCATTATGCAGAGTGTGTGTACGTGTGTGTTAATGTTGCATTGCTAATGTGATAATTCAAGCACAGCGCCAACGAAGAATTAAATTTCACCACGTCTGGTACACACATGAATTTATTCCTTCATGAATCAGTGACACATATTTACTTTAGCACTTTTTATTTTGCCGTGTCACATTCTTGGCAGTCCCCTTATGTCTGTGTTGTCTTTGTTATCAGGACTCTGGTGCTGTTACTGTACGCTTTTACTCTGACCTGAAGCCGCTCAGTGTCTGGATCCCTACTGTAGCTGCACCACAGTTTGCTACATGGCACCATCCACCTTACTGGAGAGCAACACATATACCCTTTCCTTCTCGCTTTCTTGCTTGCGAGGCACAGACTCTCATATACACTTCCATATTCATCTGACCTCCAGCCACCCAGGGCTTTCAGCCCCGTAGCCTCCCAGGGAAAGTGCTTGGTATGAAGAAATCCAATATGATTAAGACTATGATTGCTGCCTCTAATAGTTTTAGCACCCATACCCTCTATTAAGGAAAACATTGGGTTTGGACCACAGCACAGCACAGGCTTCTGACAGAGGGAATCAGCCTGTGGGAAAGACCCATAATTCAATGTTTGGGAGTGTGTGCAAGTGTGTGTACAGTAGGTGTGAGTTGTACATATGTAGACATATACATCTGTCTACGTGTGTCTTTTTTTTTTTCCTACAGTATGTCGTGTGTGTGTTGGTGTGTTGTTGTGCAGCCCACAGCGGCTCAAGGGCAGACTTGGTCGGCCATGCTGAGAGTTTGTGGTCGCCCTGACCAACAGATCACAGGATTGTGGCTTTAAATGGGCCGCAAATCATCAAACAGGCCACACGGATGGAGAGGAATGCTGAAGCAGACGGGAGGAGTCCTGGATAAACAAGATTACAACTTATGCAGTTTGTCTTCACTGGAAGAATACACATTTTTTGGAAGAAACAGCCAGTAGCAGAAATAGCAGAGATCAGTACAATGTTAAGTGTCTTATTTGCATAATACACCATAATTTATTAACTCCAGAAACTATTTCTGTGATTTGAAATAGAAGATTTCTTCAGTATATTTATACTGCGCACCCTTTTGCACACTTTTGGAAGGTAAATTCAGATATTTTAAGCTGTTGAAGAATACACCATTTCTCTCTCTATATATTTTTTTTAACATTTTAAAGAGTGTTTTAAACTTTTAAACCTTTTAAGCGTTTTCTTTAATTTATTTTTTTATTTATGTTACACCTCAATCTTAAGGCCTGGTCACACCAGAAAGTGGAAGAACAACATAGTTGCAGCTAACCAAGCTAACTGCTAACAGTTTAGCTGGCCAGGCTAGCACTAGTCTGTCATAATAACTCCTGGAGGTTCTCCGTGTTTTCTGTCTACTTTTTCCCCTGTTCAATAAAAAAGTTATTGAGAAGGAAAAGTAAAGCTCTCCAAGCTGAGCTCGTTAGCGTGTTAATTTAGCTTGGCCGCTAACAGCACAAAAAAATTTACACAGTTTATTCAAAAGACGTATTTGTACCATCAACTCCTGTCTAATAACTGCCAACCATCTGTCTTGACTAGTTTAAAGATCAGACAGAGGTGATTAAACAAAAGCAAACCATGAAAGAAAACCAATAAGCTATGATAGCTTGCTCCATTTTGGAGGACTGTCCACCAAAATGCCCCACGAGCAAATCCACTAATTGCAACATTTCCACTGGAATGAACTGAATCCGCCACGAGATTTCAACATTTGAAATCCTGGTGTGACCAGACGTTTAGGCTTAACCTTTGAGACAAACGTTTAGTGTTAAATTGCGAGTGCAGGATTGCACGTTTACTCATTTTGTGGACAAGTTCCAAGTTCTGAGTCGGAAGACTGAAGCTTGTATTGTGCCGTAGGAAAACACTAAGAACAGGAAGTGCAGTTCCTTTCAGACACAGAACAGTTTGGATGGAAATGATTGTGTGTGTGTGTGTGTGCAGGTACAACACATTTCATGTGGGGACAACATCCACATACATGTTCAGTGGTGCACTCTGAGCCGCATGGGATTGTCCCTTCTGCCCCCATCTGAGTCCATCAGTGCACACACTACTTCTTTGTGACCCTACCCTAACCTTAATGTTATCTCTCTCCTGATCACTGCCTGAGACTAGAGGCCAAATGTCTGCCTGAACGGGCACTGGAGCCATAGAAACAAACACAAACACATTCTCACAGTCTCACATCTACAGATGCTCACACACAGACACACACACATGTACACACCTCAGCTTAATGGGCCAAGTCTCACCACAGGGGAAACAATTTTCTATCAAAGCTGCAGTCTCTAAGACTGTTTATTTAGTTTTTTGTTGTAAGAGATGATATGCCCTCTATGCTCTCGGCTATAAAATAAACCAGTGTTTGGTCTGAGCTTAATCTTTGTGCATTAACATGTCCTGGAAACAAGAATTGCTTCACCATGCCACCAGTGTTACTGGTGTCATTGTCTAAACATACTAGAGCTTTTTTTCCACACCAAGCTCTCTGTTTCCATCTCACCACACACCCTGCTGGGCCAAAGCCTATCTTAATTAACACTAGGGTTTTACTAGATCAGTGTTGGTTTAATACCAGCTACACATCTTCGTTGACAGTAATTAAGTCCTGAAGTCGAGGCTGAGGCTCTAAGTGTGTTAAAATGTTATGTGTCTTAAACGCACACACACACACACACAGACGTGATGTTATCGACTCGAGGGTCACTGAAAACAATATCTGTCAAAGTCGATAGAGTAGAAATAGAGCCACATCAAGCAGTGCCACAGTCTCTTATGTGTGTGTGTGTCTCTGTGAGTGTTTATGTGTTCTCCTGCACGCATGAGTGTGTGCCAGTGACCCAATCGTCAGTGTGTGGTCACGGGTGAGTAGCCGTGGTTTCAATGGCTCCACACACACACAACACACACACACACACACACACACCCACACCCACAGAGGGGCTTGCTGACAGATGACTTACACAGTTCAGGGTTACAACAGAAGACTGGAAAAGAATTACTGTGCTCTGTAGCTTCCACAAATAAATACCCCGTCCACCACAGCCATTGTTGTGAAAATACCATAAAGGAAGTAAGACACAATCAAACACACACTGGTATAAACATGCATACACATACAAACATAAAACGACATAAAAGATTCAGAAAAGCCAACAAAAATACGCTGATGTTTGCAGTCTAGGGATGTTACCTTTTGAACAACAAGAACAAGCTCAAGAACGTTTACCCCTCCAAAATAAAACTCTCCTCTCTTTTCATTTCTTGTCTTTCTTCCCCTTTTCTCATGTCACCATCCCTTTCTCTCCAGCTCATTTCCTCTCCTTCACTGACCCCCTGCTCTCTCTGTCCACACCCCCACCCCCACCCTCATCAACACCCCCCACCTGGTTCATTTCAGGCCAGGCTGCCAGTGGCCATGGCAACACTCCAAGAAGGTGGGTGAGTCAACAGAGAGCCACAGAGGCCCTACTCTTAACCTCCGTCTCTGGGGGTGAGAGGGTGCAGTGAGGGGACCTCAACTTTTTACTGCAAAAATCCCTGAACGACTGAATTAGAGGAGAGGAGAGGAGATGGGAGGGAGAGTCTAGAAGGTAGACAAAATAATGTAAACACTTAAGAAAAAACGACATGTAAGAAATTAAGTTTTTTGATCTCAAGAGCAAACACTCCAGCACATGTGAGTCATATTAGGTTTGATGCCAGTAGCACTTTTGCTGTAAAATAAGTCTGGAAATCCAAACAGCTATATTATTGTGATGTAGACTCATGTTTCTCTGAGTTTTTAAAGTAATGTGAGACAACCAATAAAACTCCAAAGATGCCAAATCGCCTAAAACCAGCTAATTTATTTAATAGTTCAAGAGTAACAGTGTCAAAATGTATGACAAAATGTGCCAGAAACTCAGATTTAGGGGAATCAACGTGATCAGAGGAGTGATACACTGTGCTTTTGTGTAGAGGTCAAGATTCACTTACAATGCAAACCTTTACGAAAAGATTTATTTACAAGTTTCAAGAGTAGGGAAAATTTTGGAAGAGAAAGGGGGATGACATGCGACAAACCAAACAGGGATGTTGCAGTTATGTGGTATGCGTATAGACCCCCAGGCCACCGTGATGTCTTGCGAATTTGCAGCGTTGACCAACTGCAAATCATCTTGTCAGTGCCAAGTCCAAAATAGAAAGTAGTTATCATATAAGCAATGTCCTGCGAGCTGTCATTACGTTTAAGTGTTCAAGTTATTTTGTCCAACTCCCTAAGGGTGTAAGTGAGCAGCAAGTTAAAAGGCAGGTGAGGACAGGACTGAAGGAGAAGTGAGGAGCAGAGAGGAAGAGGAGATGCAATACTTTAATATCTGGCTCTAGCGCTGTGTTGAGGGTGTGATGGCTTGTGTCAGTTAACACTCAAGCGGTACGTTTTCCCTGCTGCTGCCAAAATGGTGGACGAGGTGTCTGTGTGTGTAAGTGTATATCATCATCTGCACTGTCAGTGTCAGGAGTCAGAGTGTCTGTAACAGTAAAGACACACACACACACACGAGCAGAGCAGAGAGTCCTGGGATGGGTGACACAGACACATGTTTATCATTGAGGAGATTGGCTGGATTCCTTTCATCTGAAAATGGCTGACTGTTCCCTCGCTCCCAGTCTGACCCCTCGGCAGCCTTTATCTCTCTATCGCTCTCACTTTCTCCTTAGCTCTCTATCTCACTCTGTCTCTGGGTGATTCTCCCTCCCTCTTTCTCCCTGGACAGTTTCTTTTAAGCGCTTTCTCGTCCCTCCTGTCTAACGCTGACCCCATGTCCTTCATCTGACTTAACACCCATTTTGTTCCTCTTTGTGTATTTCTTTCTGTCTCTCTTTTACTACCCTCTGACCCATCTGCTTTTCATCTGAGCCCACATCGACGGAGCAGAGATAGCTGGCGGTTACGGCAATGATGCATTTAGGTGGGGATGGGGGAGACTGACTGATTGATGTGTGCGTGTATGTATGTGTGTCTGTACGTGAGGCTGTGTGCAATTTAACACTCATCGTCACGTGTGTTTACGTGGGTGCATTCCTGCATGCATGTGTGTGAAAAAAAATGCGTGAGTTATTAAGCTTCACCGGCGATATTTGCCTTCTCATAATAAATGCACACAGCTATTTGGCACACTCTGACACCAACCCCCCAACCCTCACACACACACGTATACACACAGCGGTTCTCAGTGCGATGAGCTGTCAGTCCCTGTTAGGCTTGGCATTCTCGTTAGCACGCGGTTTGGATCCCGTTTCAGAGGAGCTGAACTCAGGACCTTTTCCCCCTCAGTATTCCAGAAAGCAGTGAACAAGAAGTAAAGACAGACAGGAAGTGAGAGCCAAGGACCTTTCATGATATTGGAGAGTTTGTATTTAATCATTTGTTGAAATGTCTCTCGTGCTGCGTGAGTTTTAAAATTCACAGAGTGTCTCTAAACAGTTTCAAAGGCTGTGCCTCCTCAAATGATTGTGTCTTCATCTAAACTGCTGCAAGATCACCCTCGGGTATATCAAAGGCCAGCTGTGGGAGAGTGAAATCAAGCTTAACAAAGCACATTTACCTTATGAATAACTTTACCTTAAGTTTCAATTACATTCCTTCCAAATGAGCCCCCGAAGAACCCATGGCTGATTAAAAGGAATTTATTTGCCTTTCTTTGGGAGAGAAAGTGGAATAGAGTTGCTTTTTACAAGATCCAGATCAGCAAGTCCTCCTGGGTGGGCAGTGCTTCCCCAGAAATTCTGAACCCAGACCAGACATCCTTCAAAATGATTTTGTCCACCAGTCACTGTTGCAGTGATAACTCCAACATATCCAAGATAAGCAAAAAAAAAAGTGAGAAAATTGTTTGAAATGGGTGGGAATGTCCACCATTTCTCCAAAAAACTTGGCACCCTCCCAACAAAAAACCTCCCGCCTCTACAGTCTGCACCATCCCAGGTTAGCCCAAGTGAAGACGGATGGAATTCCTGGACCATCTTGCAGACTTGAACCAGACTTCACACTTTCTGAATTCTTTTTTTTTCCTTCATAGATGATAGCTGCTGATGGTTTTGACAAATAATCTGTCTGTCCGGGGAGAGTGGATGTAGGTGAGGTGTGAGGAGGAGCAGTTTGAATACAGTATCTGCTACCACAAGGGTGAACAATTTAGGGGTCTTGGGGGGTTCAATCCTTCTGAAATTGGTCGCTCCGTTCAGGCAGACCATCGTGTTTGAATGGAAAGAATGAGGAGAGAAATGTTTTTAAGTTCTGTCTATGAATTACCTGATGTGATGCAGCTCTCGCAAACATTTCATGATAAATTAGTGATCACTTTCTTGCCAGGCTTTGGGGATGGTTCATATCAATGCCCAGAATGACTGCTTTAGTACTCCCTACCATACACAAGTAACAGGGAAAGTAAATACTTCAAAAATAATTAAACAAGTAGAGTGCATGAAACACTTTACCAGGCATTTCACCGTCCAACACTACAGATTGGACAAAGTCAAATGAAGCTCCAGGACTATTTTACTCTCTTTGAAAAACTGATCAAAATAAAAGAGCACTTTTTAATCTCTCTGTTTGTTTTTCTCTCTCCTCTTTCACCACCTTCTGTAATTTCGTTCTTTCTCTTTCCTCCCCTCATCATTCTCATCTTCTCTTCTCATGGTTTCCAGGGAGCCGTCCAGCTTTTGTTTGAGTCAGGGGCCGTTTTGTGTAAACAGCAGCCGAGTTGAGGTAAGATAGTGAAGTTCATGTGGTTTATTTGACCTGACCAGTTTCTTACATCAGTATTCCTCCTCTGACAAACATGATAAAATTCTTGCTCTCTGTGTTTTTTCTTTTACTGATACTCATTAAATATGCTGAGTTTTATGACACCGAGGCCAATAAACTGATTTACAAAACTCTTTGCTGCTGAGTCAAAGAGTAAGTACTCATTTATTGAAACCTTTTGGACGTGCAAGTTTGCTTTTGTTCAGCAGCAGCAATAGCCTCCTTTTATTTGGCTTAACTTGCGTCCTTGGCAATGCAGCACAAAACTAATCTATTACATGCAGCAAGAGACAGAACACACAAATTATTACGTGCTGTACTATTTGTAGAGCTATCATGCCATTTTTCATTATGAAAACCTATTAGTCAAGGTCAAAGGTCATGTTGTTTTTATAAATAAATGTGTCTTGCAGGGAGAATCATCATTTGGATATTCACAAATAGCCTCATGTAGACAAATGGGCAAACGCACACACAGTGTTTTTTTTTTTTGTTGTTTTTTTTTGCCATTAGTCTTTTAAATCACTGACGTCCACATTTATATCATATTGAACTCTATTGAACTTGGCCAGAAATTGGCCACAGGACAAAACACAAAATTAATTTTGCCATCATTTCACTCATACAGCCAGCTAGCCAGAGCGATTTCACTTTAATATTGAGGGAGTTGTAGGAAAATGTAAATCAGCGCAGCAGTCATGATCAACCTTGTCAACGCCAAGACCAAACAAAAGTTAAGTCCAAGTTAGTTTGAAGACAAGCCAATGCCTTCCTTCTGACCACTGCCACAATAGGGTGAAAATTTGTCAGGATCATTATTGATAGTATACTGCACTTTTTATTATACTTGTATTGGACAGCATTTCTCAACAGCATATAAATCCAGTTTCAGTCAGTGTATAATCAGTAGCCAGCTGGACATTCATCTATAGATAGCAGAGCAATAAAGGCAATTACGCCTGTGATTTCCACATAATTGAGACTTCATTTGTGTCAGTCTCAGGAAAAATAACAAGACCTCAAGAAAAATACAGAGACACGACCAAGATAAATGAGGTTGGAGACAGAGAAAAGACCACAGCTTTAAAAGCTGCGATCACTAGCAGCATGAAACCCAGACTGCGCTTGAGTCTGTAGCGAGGGCAGCGGTGTTGCAGTAGTGGTCAGTTGGGACCTAGCGTCCAAACATTGTCGTCACTCTCATCCTTTCTCGATCCCTCCCATCCTTCACCATTTCCCTTCATCCATCCCCCCATCCCACTAAATACCCCGGCTGTTAGCAGGCATTAAAAAGCCATTCACACTGCTCTCAAGTGCTTGGGTTGGCCGTCACCAGAGCTGACTACAGAGACTTTGAGGTGGCCTGGCCTCCCTCTCTCTGTCTCTCTTTCTCTGTGTCTCTCATGCACTCTCCCCTTTGCATTTTGGCAAGCCGATAAAATAGACTTGTGTTTCCATTCCAATACTCACTCGTTCTCTGTGAGCTTTTCGCAAAGATCTAGCTTTTGGCTGTCAACAATGGCACGCATGCCTGCACTGTCTGTCTGTCAGGCTTCTGTCGGCCGCCCGAGGCGTTGACACGATTACCTGAGAGAATCAACAGCAGAATAATCTATCAAAAACATGGGATTTGTTCATGCCGATCCAGAGAATTGCTTGGCTCACGCTGCGCCCACTCCATATTTTTCATATTATCAGATTCTGTAAAGTTGCAGTGTGATATAAGACGTTGAGGGCTACATCCATGTAGACACCAGTGGCAAGGAAACATCTCTCTGGACCCCTTTCACCACTGGCAGACACACCATTACAATAAAGACTGGAGGAACAGGGACCGATGCCATGCATGACAAAACCACATTCCACTGTGAACTATGAGGATGCAGCCAGACAAAACCAGTGGAAAAGTGACCTTAGAAAGTCATTTTCAAACTACACTCAATTTTTGACCACACAAGCTTGATCTGAAAACAAGAATATTTTCCTGAAATTATCATTTGATATCTTTCCAACTGAGATACTGTAGGCCAGAGATGTTCTGACACTGTGGACCCCGCTCAAATAAGATTCAGACAAATGTCTGAATGACAGCCTCAGAAAGTGTAAGTCACACTAACCCTATAAAATATGTGCTAGAGGTGTCCTGGGCCAATCACAATCCTCTTTATTGCACTCAATTGTGTTTTGTCCGCCTAAGCTGGCTACAGTTTCAGCACTACTGTCTTTAATGACAGCTGGTCTCTACACTGAAAGCATTTCACTACATGAATAAATGAAAATTTGTGTTTGAATGTGAAGAATTATTGAGGTGGAACAGTGATTGACTCTGTTCTGACACCACTGCTGTTATTCCAGTTTCTCAGATACGTATTTCAACATGTGAGTAAATATAAATATCAGCTGAGACTCTGTGTCAGCACATACTGAATATTCAGAGATTTGGATATGGTTCAGACTTGCCTGAATTATGACTTAGAGAAGGTGCATGAATTTGGTGTAAATCGCAGCTCATGTCAGGAGGTGCGCTTCACAGTTTGAAAACCTGCACTGTAGCCAACCTGCAAACATCCTTTAAAACTTAAGTCTTTTTCCCTTCATCAGTCATCATTATCAGATGTTTTATTTTTTGAGAGATTTGGAATAAATTATATATATATAATAATCTATTATAAGATATTATTTACAACATTTAAAACATATGTCACGGTTGCCATATTATAAAGTGCTACCAGAAACCCAACAAGAATTCTTTAAATATGTGATTCAAATATTTATATTCTGTGCTACAATGTGTTTTGGCCCGAACTAGACAACTTTTTAACAGTGAAAGGTAATATAGGCGTAAAGTGGTTGGAGTATTTCAGGACAAAATATGGTTGCTGTCCACATTGGGTGGTATATCATGAGATGCTGTTACTACCCGAAGGCAGGTGGTCTGGCACAGAGCTGACAGGGGCATCAGAAACCAATAACTGTGTCTGCTTACACACCGACTTTCTTCAGCCAAGTTAAACTCACATATCTGTCTGTTCCCAGAGTCAGCTTTAGCTGAGAGCACTGCTATACTTTAACTTAATGGGACAGTCTCTTTCTCTTTTGTGTTTAAAGGCTCATAATTACATTTTTACAATGAAGATGTGGATTGCTATTTTTGTTTCAGATTTCAATATTAAATTTGACTATTTTTCAATGAAAATATTTTAAAAGTATTCTCTGAATACGAATCAGAGGATCCTTAAAAGCATAGTTAGACATTTTGGGAAATACAGTTATTCACTTTCTTGCAGATAATTAGATGACATGTATGATACCACTCTCACATCTGTCTGTTAAATATAAAACGACATCCAGTAGCCGATTAGCTTAGTGTAAAGACTGGAAACATGTTATATCTCGTTCTTGTACCCAATGGTTGCCTGGCAACATCACGGTGATGCCAAGACTCCAGGAAGTCTCTTCTCCCAGCCAAGAAATAGTCTGGCACATAACCCCCCATAAAACCACCTTTTTTACACTCAGATTAAACAAATGAGATATAATGTGTTAATCAGCATGCTTTGGAGCCAGGCTCATTGTGTCCGTTTAAGCTACGCTAATTAGCTGCTGAGTGTTGCCCAAAAGTGAATGAGTGTATATCCTGAACTGCACAAACACCCCTTAAAACACCAAAAAGGTGTGAGTTGGTGTGTGTGCGAGCTACAAACTTGCTGTCAGAAGTTTTCGAAATACCACGCTGATCACACAATGAACTTCTGTTCAGTGTGTGCAGTAGTGCTGTATAGCCAAAAACCAAGATTTGTATCCTCAAGTGTCCTCAAACCACACTGAACCTCTGGAATATATGAGTAGAGTGCAAACATAATCTAATTTAGTGAATGCAAATGAAGCATTGAAAATCTGTGTATGGATGAATACGTCTGTATTCAATGCGCGCGTGTTACTGCACATAAAGGCTTGAGCTTTAGACGTTCCCCGCGTGCCCATGAGAACAAATTTGTCTGCGACAAAGTCAACTACCCCACCTGTTCACTATTAATATAGGTTTTACTCCATCAAACCATTTCCCACACAATCCCACATCTGTGATTCACACAACACACACATTCACCTCCGCAGCCCCTCAGGCTGACATGTTTCCCTGCTAATCTGTTTGCACAACTCTGGTGTGACCACAGGCCAATTACACATCGTCACATGATGCACACCCACAAGAGAGAACGAGGAAGAAAAACGAGGAAAGAGCCACCCACTAAGAGACCCTCTTTCTTAACTTCTCCCCCTTTTACCCCTCTTTTCTCCCCCCTTGGACCCTCTCCCCCATTCTCATCCTGGCTCTCTCTCACTCATTGCATTCCCTCCATCTACAGCTCTCCCACTCAGTTTGCGGCTGTAATTACAGCTGCCCATCATTTAAGCTCTCCCTAAACAACGGCACCCCTCAGAGACCACGGTCCCGCTACGACTCTCTAAGTAAATTTGATTTCTCATCTCATTTACATTCCATAAACTCTGCCATATGCTTGATATTATATTTAAACTGTTCCAGTGGACGCCAAGAGAGTGTACGCCCTGGGAAAGGTAGAAGAACTGTGCTGGAAAAACTACACTGGTGAATGACAGGTGAAATTGACCGTGATGTGAGGGAGCAGTAGGGGAAAAACTCCAAACCAACAGACGAGAAGAGAGAGAAACTTCACAGCAGCATCCTTTATTTTTTTTTTATTGTTGTCTTTTTTATTTTGGCACAGAGGAAACTGTCGAGTGGAGAAAGTGAAAGGTTTCCTGTGTTATTGTTACTTCTGCTCTCTTCCAGTACCACCAAATTGAACAATTTTATTTTCCTCTCCTCTCTTTCCCCTTTTGCCTGAGTGGCGTTGGGGTTATTCTGCTTCTCCCTGCTCCCTGCTTGTCCCTGTTCCTTGACTTCTTGTTCTCATAATCCCTTTTTATGTTTCGTTTCTTTTTTCTTTTGGTGCTTTCTCTCGTGGTAGGGATTGACCAGGTCATACGTCAACAGCAGGGCAGCCAATTTTATCATTATCTTTTATCCCTTTTTCGTGCCAGATGGATAGGAATTTTCACATAGGATTGTAGTAAGAATGCCAAATAGTTCAGTGACATATTAGGCCATTACATTTGTGTGCTTTTTGTCACTGTCCTAATATGGTTAACTCATATTATAGTGCAAAAACACTAAAAATAATCTCTATCCACCCATCCATGCATTCGCTAAACCGCTTATCTCGTTAAAACCAAATTTACAAAGACTAATTGACTCAGGCTTGTGTCGTTACAAGGAACTGAAGAAGTCATGTTCAACAGCAGTGCAGAGGGGGGTTGGGAGAGGGGGCTTCTGGGGCTTTAGCCAAAGGGATGAGGTCATCCAGAGGGTAAGGACGAGGGCAACCGGCTCCCTCAGTCAATCTGGCTCAGAGGAAGTTCTGGGAACTCTAATTTGAAAGGTGAAACAGAGGCCTGAATGCACAAATGCCTGAAATCCCCTGAGCTACTGAGGGCAGACGGGGGTAAAACAAATCTATTGACCAGGGAACTGAAGGATTTTGATGAAGGCTGCAGTAATATGAGGCCTATTATTGCCCATCCAGGTGGTCAACTGTTGGTTTTGGATCCATTTTTGAATGTGGGTCCAACAGCTTGCTGTTTTAATCACACTAACCTGGTTTAAAAAGTAGCAAAGCTTGGTTTAACCTGTTTAGTTCTGTGTTTGTGCTTTCACTTATTTCTGTAATCGATCCCTGCAAAACAGTTTGAGCTGGTATCAGAGCATCTGTGTCTGAAATCTTATTAATGGCACTGGAGCCTGTCTCCTGCCTCCTGCCGCTTCTCTGTCTGATTGTCTGCCTCCCCTCCAAGCCTGTCTGTTTACCCAGTGATCCACAGCGCTGCACCTCACTCTGTCTCCCTGCTGCGCTTCTCACCTGCCTGTCCTCATGCTTGTTTGTCTGCCTAGATGGAGAGGTGTGTAATGGGCATCACTCCATCCAATTGCAGGGTGGGGGGGATAGGACGAATGACAGGATTTATGTGCTCCCTAATAAAGTTTACAAGTGGACCCTTGTTTCAAGAGGTCCAACTGCCAGTTTTCACATTGGTCAGGGATTTGGGGACCAGCTTCAGGGCCCGGTCATGCACACCCAGTTAGTGGTAGCAAAAAAAAAATAGCTATATTTTTGAACAAGTATGAAATCATTTACAAGGCCAAGCAGGAATATAAACTGCTTCCTGACAAAGACAGTGTAATGTAACTCTGGCTCACCTGCTTCACACTTGAGCCTTTCACAGAGGTTTATGAAATTTTAATTTGGGCCAACAATGTCAAGTTTTTATGATGCTGGGAAAACTGATGATGGGAGTAGAGAGCAGACCAAGGCTTAAAAAATCTGTTATTGCTTATTGTTCTTCTCAGCTCTCCTATTTGACATTTGCAGAGTTACTACTCAGTGACTGATGTTTAACTACGAATAACCAACATCTGACCCAAATCAACACTTTTTCTACGAGACAATAGTAGAAAAGTGTTTTGATGCTCGACAAATGCCAAAAAAATGCCGTACATGTTCCCCTCCAGTCTGACTGGATAAATAAACACAAAAAGTAGAAAGTGAAAATTAGCGTGAACGTGTAGGTTTTTGGTGTACAGGAAGGTGAGAGGCGCAGGGGCCGAGGTGTAAACAGAGATGAAGTGCTCCACTGGGTTGTGTATAATGGGGACAGGGCGGAGGGGGCAGAGAAGACGCATGGGTCACATTAAAACCAGGTTCAGTGAGAGGGCTCCACTAATGCTACCTAATCCCCAACAAGCCTGACTCACACAGCGCACACACATGCACACAGTTGTTCTCGGCTGGCACCTATTTACGACAAGAGGTGTGGGAGTATGTGTAGCTGATGTCACAGGCAGGCCAGGACGCTGAGTTCATCTCAGACCACCAAGCTTCCGACATGGAAAGTTGCATGCCATGGCGTACTGGCAATCTTTTTTCCATGTTCTACCATTCCGGATGATATTGATACACCACATCGTCTGGTTACTTGTCGGCTGCTGCTCTTTCACTCTTTATGCTTGTTAGCACTAATATACAGTATTTTTATGGGTGGTGTGCGCTTAAATTTGGTTCCACAGTGATTTTAAAGATGGATGATGCGGATAGAAATCAGTGCATGGTACTCACACTACTTTGTCCCATTTAGCTCCAATTGTCTGTGTCAGTTTATGGGTAAAATTCTTGCTACTGCACACCCGAGGAAGAAGAACTCAGGATTACACACTCATAAAATACCAAAGCAGTACATGTTTGGATGCTGACTAACAGACTAGAGCTGTAACAAAGGAGTCGTTTAATTGATTAGCTGTCAACTATGAAATTATTTGCCAACTATTTATGCAATTAATTTAGTAGTTGGCTTATTAGTTAACTTGCGCTTTGGGAAACAGTGAACAATAAACATTTCACCATTTGCTGACATTTCATGGACCAAACAACAACTAATTGTTTAATCAAGAAACCGATCAATAGATTAATCGAAAAGAAAACTAATCGTTAGTTGCAGCCCTAATTCAAACATTGCCTAAAAGCTATATATCTTTAAATTCAAGTGACAAAGCCCTCTAGAGGACGTAGGAATTATGGCTGTTTTCCATCAAGAACAACAGAGGAAATAGTATGACAATGTAGAACCACAAAATCTCTAGTGTCAAGAGGTCAGGGTTGTTGGATGAGCCAACAAAATATTGGACTTTGACACGGGGGTCCCTTTCTGTTGCCTGCTAACAGTCAGTTTTGACCACTATTGCTCCCAAACCTTAACCATTTGATTTGTAACCGTGATTTTGGAACAGTAAAGTATATTGTCCTGCCAAAATGGCTGTCAGATGAGCATACAGCTTGTATGTATGAGGGCCGTTACATATGATGTGTTCTGTCACAAGCTGTTAGCTCTTGTGCTGCATTCAAACCGTATCTCAACGTCAAAACCGGATAAAGTATATCAGGGAAGAATGTGAATGAGCGATAGCACAAACCTCATCACATCACAGGTACAATGATTCTTGGTTTTAGCAGCGGTTAACCTGGTTAAACAA
The DNA here is from genome assembly GCA_033000465.1 of Sciaenops ocellatus. Taxonomy (NCBI): domain Eukaryota; kingdom Metazoa; phylum Chordata; class Actinopteri; family Sciaenidae; genus Sciaenops; species Sciaenops ocellatus. The sequence continues at coordinate 13,810,400 of CP136882.1, read as the reverse complement.
AGGTTATAAAACAACGACGTCCCAGAAGACAACAACATTCCAGAGGGGCCAAGTGTGTCTCTGAGGAAATCAGTCAGTCACATTCCTGTCTGTGATCAATCAGCCTCTGGCCCAGACAACCTGAGATTAGTCTCAGCCTTCCTGGAAACTACCTGCCCTTCCCATGGAAAACAACCTCCAGCTCCGTACAATTTACCGCATTTTCCCTTATTGTGATGAGCAAATATGTAATATAGAAATATAATGTGTGTGTGTGTTTCTTTGAAACTACCTGCCTGCAGGAAAACATGTTCAACCATCATTCACTTTACTGAAATTTCCACTGTTTGGATGACAAAATAATTATACAGAAACAGAGTACAGTTTAGGTGTGTGTGTGTGTGCTCGTGTAGGCGTGTGCAGCTTTGGTCCTCATTTGAAGAGAAGATGACTGCGCAGTGAAGATGGATCCACGGTCTGATGTGAGGCCATTTCAATTGAAGCAGAAAGGAACGCTCATTTTCTCCACCAAAGGGAGAACGTGGGCGAAGGAAGGAGGGAAGGTTTTTGGCACATTGAACACTAAAATATGGAGGAGCACTCTGGCCTGCCACGCTTAACTCACTACCTCAGCGGCATTCAGCTCAGTGACAATGTGGTGGAGTCATTAGTGCAGGTCTCTCAGGTACGGTGAGGAGGGATGTGACCTCTGTTGGATTCAATGAATGGAGACAAATCAGAGGAGCACGGAGAACACAGTGAAGTTAATATGTCAGAGTCGATTAATCAAGAACAAGCTCTGCAGAATTCGGTGTTCCCACTTTCCCTGCATGTTTTACGTCTACTTCAGCTGCTGGAATCACTTTCAACTTCACTTAAATTAGTTACTGGAGAAGAGTTATCATGATAACAGTGTTGACTTGGATTTTCCAGTAAAGAAAACACTAAAATTGTAGCACTTTGTTTAAGTGGAACATTTCTTGTAGCTGCGTCCTACCAGTTTCCTGTGAGCTCTTGTCTGCTTCCTGCTCTGCAATTTATTTCTTTTACCTCTCATTTTCTCTCACAGAATATAAATCCAGTAAAAGAAATAGTAATTTATTCATTTGTCAAGTGCACAGTGCCATTGTTTTCTCAGTGTCCGTATCTAGCCTCTCTGCCTCCCTCCATTTCGCCGTCTGCCTGCAGTGTTCTGGCCAGCACATAATTGTCTAAGTGCTTCTGGATGGCAGCAGGCTATTTGGTCATTAAGGGGCCTATTAAGTCATTAGTGCAACAGTGGGACTGCCGTCTGCCTGCCGACAGGACCAGATGATCGGCCTGATACGTGTTGCCTCGCAGTTTTCCACATATTTGCGCAGGTAATTATAGCTTAGATGTGAAACACCCTCAGATGTCACGCTTAAAGAGGGGCTACACATCGCCAGCACACTTTAAAGGTAATCTCCTCCTCCCCTTCTCCTCCTCCTCCTCCTCCTCTTTTTCCACTCAGGGTTGAGTGTTGGTGTGTGGAGATGAACAATGGGTTAGCAGTGGGACAACCAGAGCCTCAGGACATGTCAGAGAGAAAGATAGGGAGCGAGAAGGAGGGAACAGAGATCCAAAAAAGAAGTGAGGAGGTCAGAGAAAAGAAGAGCAGAGTGCAGACAAAGAATCGCTTTTTCCATCCGTCAGCCTATGCAGCCAACACATCACTTCAAACCCAAACTTACACACCCGTCACGGAATGTAAATATTTGGATATGGGTAAGATTGGATGTTACTTAATTCCTCCCTTTAAAGATGTCCTGTTTAGGTGAACATGGTCCAAAGAACACAACGCAAAGTATTCTGCATGATATGATACGACGGCATGAGAATCTTATTTTGATTTCAAGACTGCTGTTACTCTTAGCAACCCTTGCCCAGCCTTCAGAGACATTCACTACTCTGGGCTCACAATATTATATTCACCGCTTACCATAAACGCTCATCAAATCTGCCGTGCGCAGCCAGAAACCTCTGGATCTGTACAGAGAAAGACATTCCTCCTGTATACATGCTGTATTTTACTTTTAGTGTTTTTAAAACATTTTCAAATCACTCAGTTGTGTCCTAGGGCTATATACTTTATGAGGAATTGGAAAACCAAACACAAACACAAATCAAACTGAACTAATCATAGTTATAGTGACTTATGGGAATCACAGACTGTGTGGGTCTAAACGCAGAGAAATGCCTCTGACCCAGACAGACAAAACTCTCATTTTATGACCACTGTGTCTAAGTATCCTGACATCATGCACTTTATACAATATATTTTTATGCATATATTGGAAAAACTAGATGTCCTCATATTTCATATTAATTTACCATGAAAAAACACAAACACAAAACATGTTTTCGACGCATCTCCAGGCCTTCAAGTGGCATGCTGTGACCGCAGCATGTGTGAAGCTGCGGTGTCAGCACAACAGAAAGCCTCAGCCTGACATCCTCTCTCACAGAGGGATGGCACGGGAGGTTCACTGATCGAAATAGACATGTCAGATTGTCACTGAGGCTGTAAACAGGGCTCACCAAGAGGAGGGCGCCCTCCTGCTGAGAGGAAACCGGATTCTGTCGCCAACCACCCTCCCATCCCTTTATCTGCTCCCCTCTCCCCTCTGCCTGAGGTGACAGCACCCATGGTCAGCCATCTCTCTCTCAAGCACGTACACAAGCACCTACACATAAGTCGTAGCACAAAATAGTCAGAGCTGATGGAAACTCAGCCTGGTCAGAGGTTGAGCCAGGTACTCTATCAGATTGGGCGCTGCCTGCCTGCTCAGCAGTGCCCAGACTGACCCCAGCAGACTGCCAGTCTCCTTACCGCTCTGCTGCTCCACGGCTCCACTACCACCTCCCGCCGTAACCCTTGACCCCTGCCCAGGAGACAGGCGCCACCGATATGATGTAATTTCTCTCTGACATGGGCTAGTGGCCTCGGCTGCAATGCGACCCAGGGAAAATAAATATGGGTGTTTATTTGGTGGGAGTGTGAGAGGCCCACAGGCTGGAGCCGCCCTCAAGTTTCTCAAAAACAGCTTTGCACTAGAGACATTTTTGTTCCTCATCTTAACTCCAAGAACATACATTGCTGTTTCTCAATTTCAGTAGAGGCAAAAGCATCCTGCATCTTCTGATTTATTATTTATATGGACAACAGATAAAGTTTTGATGGTGTAATACCTGATAAGTCATTATGTGAATTCACTGATCCACCCTTGAGGGAAGAGGGCGTACAGGAGTTACGTCCCGTAGGTGTGATTGTGCAGCTCGCACCAGCTGAGTTGACTAATCTTTCTCCTGCCATTTGCTCTTTGTGTTCAAAGTACTCACAAAGAGTTTGGTGCTGGCCTGCCCACCCAGCTGTCAAGCTACATCAGTCTCCAAAGAACTGTAGAAGAACCATGCACCATGATCCGCCTTTGTTTCCACAGTCTCTAAACTGCCTCTCACAGAGACAGCAACACCTTTCTCTGATCTAAAGAGACCATAGAGATGTCTCAGACAGACAGAGCTCTTGTTAGACCACAATGGTCAATGCCTCTGGCACGCTTAATGTCTCCCTCCCACGCTACCACCAACAACACCTGCTCCACCACCTCCTACCACAGAGAGGATGATTTGCTCTACCACTTTTCGTGCAAAGACAACCTCCTCTGTACTGGCACCCCTATGACCAGGCGCCTATGAGAAACCTACAGTGAGACAAGTGATGAATCACCAGTGTTCACATTTCTAAGAGCCTCATGGTGAAATCAAAGTTACAGGATATTGTAAGCAACTACTTTTTATTGGGAACAAATAATATGTGAGCTGTCAGAGCTTGGAACCTTTCCAAACTCACATCTCTCTTTAAGCATTGCTCATGTTTCAGATTAGCGTTAGCGGTGAGACGATGAACATCAGTCCCACTGCATTTTCAACCCTGCCGCTGCCTTTACACTTTTTCTATTCCCCAGTCACTCTGTATCTCTGCCTTTGTTTCTGTGTGTCTCACTTTTCTTTCTTCTGACTCCCACCCACAGATTTTCTGTTTGACTCTTTCCCTATCCATCCTTCTGACCTCATCCTTGTTACAGTCATGCATGGAGGGAATCAATCAACCATAGTGTTCAGATTAAATCACAAATTATTATAATTGAGAATAATGGTTTCCATGTCAGTTTCAGTTCAGCTCTGAATTGTTCTCATACATATCTGAAAACGAGGGGGTTGGAAGCTCGGAAGTCCAACGGCGCTTGTGCTCTGCTGGGGTGAAATTCAAGTTATCCGTGATCCAATTTTGACTGAATTTCCATGGCAATAAAACTCTTATCTGAATTTGAGCACCTGTCTTGTAAAAATGTTACCATGGCTTGTAAATTTGGTGTATTCTTCCTGTTCTTTTCTCTGAAAAACAATGGATTGTTTTTCTTAAGTCGAAAAGAAGTTCTCAGGAAAAATAAACATTGCTTTCTAAAGTTGGACGCCGTACTGCTACTCAAGCCTGTTAGGATGTAACTTAAAACAGTGTTGTTTTTAGGGGCAACTGATGTGCCTGCTACACTAAATAAAGATCAGTGTCAGGGACAGTTAAACTGTGACTACTTTATAGATGAAAAAACATGAGGCATGAATACCTTTGAGGTAATAAGAAAACATCACATCTAGAGGACATAACACACCATACAAATTGCAAAGCCCTCCTAACGGCATTAGCACTTCTCCGCTTCATTACTGAGAAGCACAGTGTGCCTTGCTGAGCTTATTTCTAGTGGCAGTAAAGCTTTCTCCAGGCATTCGCAGGGCATGCAGGGCGACTTTGACAGCGTAGTTAGGAGGTGCTGATGAAAGAGGAGAGGCTCGGAGCCCACTGCCTCTCAAATTAGCCCCGGAGCCCTCCGACCTGTCACATGGAGGCATAGGCCGTCACAGATTCTGTTGCACCACACTGCCAAAGTGCGTGTATGGAGCTTTGCGTGCTTACAGTGTGCCTTTGTGTGTGGTGTGCTATACAGGCAAAGCACATGTGTTTGCTTGTGAGTACTGCATGAATATACATACTGAAATGTTTTCCCTCCTTAATGCAGATCAAAGGTTTTATCAGAGCATAAATAAGAGCAGAGCATCTTCCTCATGCTGTCGAGACTCATCATACATTCTTTGTCAGACCTCCCACAGTTTGAAAAACAATCCAAAGCCTCCAACTTAGGTGACCTCCAGACTAATTCTTTAAATAGATGCATGTTCCCTTCATTTCTTTATCATCAGACAAGAAACTGACGATGATATACTCCCCTGTGTTTTGCTCATCAAGCAATTAGGTTATTTAGTTCATCTTGCTGTCTCCGCTTACAGTGCAAACCCTGCAATACCGCAGAGAGCCAGACAGCCAGTCTGCATTAATGAAAGAGAGCTCTCCGCTCTTCTCACCTTCTCTAATCTGTTCTGCATGTGCATCGCTCATCCTGACACCCTCTGTGCAGATTCAGCTGATGAGTGTGTTTGTTTAGTGAGGTGGAAGGACATCCATAACCATAAAGCTGTCTCCAGCACAAAGGTTTTAATAACTTTTTTTTCCTCCTCATATTGTCTTTTCCCACATTCTCGAACTGTTTCTCACAGATTTAGGGTCCAACACCCAAAATCTGTGCACACACACTCAACTTTTACTAGCCCAACCTGCTTAGAGCTACTTTACTACAAGCTGAATGACACAGAGCACACAATCTTACATCAACTCATGCCCCCTCTAGGCCTGGCTTGTCCTTGCATTTTCTCCAGCTATTCCAGCTATGTGCACACAAGGAATCAAATACAGAAAGGAAAAAATAAACAAGTGTTCCTTTCTCCTTTTACCTGAGAGAAGTTGAGCCCGTTGAGGGGATGACACTGCTCCTCCACACGCTCCACTGCCCCTGTCATCTTTCCCATCCTCTCAGCCTCTTGAGCCAAGAACAGATCTAGCACAGGCGTCCCCCTGGACCGAACGTCCCACTCCGTCAACGAGTTGACCATCAGCATCACCCACACAGGCCTTTTCCTCTCCCAGTTTCCCGCAATGGCATTAAACAGGTAGTCAGCATACAGACCGCGCCCACGCTGGTCAGCGGTCATCCAGTAAGGCATCATGTGTTTGACATAGTCCAGGTGGCGTTTGAGGCGCCGGTACAGGTCTCGAGGTAGCAGAGTCTGCAGGTTTTCCCCGTGGGGCAGCAGCTGGCAGCTGGTCAGCTTGGAGATGGTAAGAGGGTCGGTCAGGTCCAGCTCAAAGAAAACATTGCGGCTGCTGTGGAAAGCCTGCTTAGACCTGTCTGGGATGAAGTCCCATACTCGAGTGTAAGGCACGTGGATGGTACCAAATAAGTATGAAGGTGGATGAGGAGGAGCTCGCTTTATTCTCCACAGGAAAGAGTTCATGTCACTTTGCTGGAGAAGAGGCAGAGGAAGGAGAGAGAAGCAAAGAAAATAAGATGGAGGTAAAGATTTTGAGAGCAAAAGGAAACAAAAATACCAGAACTATCATGTTAGAGCATTTCAACTTGCCTTAAAACTAAAGCTGACACATTTTTCCTCTGTTGTGGTTTACTGGCTCATAGGCTCAGGTCAACAAGTTAAACATTGAAATACCATTTTGAGATGACAGCAGGGGAAGCATGAAGTCTATAGCTCGGGGTTGTGCTGCGAGGGCTTGCTGCTGTGGTGCAGGCAGCGGGTTTATAGAGGGGCCTTCTGGGCTGTAAACAGACCCCCGTGTATTGTTGAGGTGCATACCTCGGTTGCCAAAGCCTCTTTTGGCCTGGGAAGCATTTTGAAGGCTGCAGTGCAAATATACTACACTGGAGCTCATAAAAGCCAAAAGCTGAAAGAAACCTGCTCTCCATTGTGACCCCACTGTGATACTTTTGTTTGTGAATTTTTTTACACCAGGCACGGAGATCTGGTGCTGACAGGCTTAAGTACAACACTGTTTCTGTCCCCAACGGTTTATATTACAGGAAGTGTTTGTCTGCTGTGGTTATCTTTATACAAAACAATGTCACAATGGAAATGAAATAATCACAGCCACTTTAAATGAACATAAGGACATATCACATTTAAAATATGTTTCCTGTTAAGAGCTTTGCAAATGTGCTGTGCATGTGCAATGACTTTGATGTTGGCATAATTTAAATATGAAAAAACGAATTAGCTTCTATAAACAATACCAAACTTCTGGCTTCTGACACACAGTGTAATCAGGCATTTGAGGGATGAAACCCATTACTGTAAAATAAAGTTATTCTTAGAAAATGTTTACTTCTAAAATTTAATCAAGATTTCCTTCAGCTGTGCTCCAATTATATCGCACTCTGCCAATGCTGCCTTTGTCATATAAAACTTTTCAAACAGCTGCCAGAAGTCAGTGAAGTCGTCTTGTGGGATGTTCTGTTATCGTCACAATTAACTACAATGAACATACAGTCATTTCTGGCACACGCTCCCTCTGTCTCTGACGAAATAAATCGAAAGTGCTATATTTGATTTCGGTGCAGCGTTTCTTCAGTGCAGATACACTGAAATGTTTAAACAGTTTGTTTCTAGGTTTCTAACTCGATTTTCACGTTGGCAGAGCGCAGTCGACACTGTAGACTGACGGGAAAAGTTTGGACGGCATTAGATGCATTAGTGCATTCTCCATCATAATTAAGAGACACGGAAACTTAAAGAGCAGAACTTTTTTTTTTTTTTTTTACGCATGTGATGTGCATTTTGTTATTCGTTAACTAGCAACTGCGCGCTTAGGCCCCATAAATGAAGACTTTTCGACATGGAAAGTGTGGTCGTGTCCTGAGGAGAGGCGAGATCCCCTCTTGCTAAGGCTGCGTGGACTTTTCTGGAGAGGCTCGACGCGCAGGGCTCCGTTTTATGGGGGTAATTACTCCTAACAGAAAACAGAGACCACTGTACTGACGCATTACAAATCACGTGAAGAGAGGGAGCACGAAGCTCTTCACTGATCTCTGACAACAGATCCATTATCCCATATCCTATAGAACATAATGCACTAAAGAAACAAAAGCCTGTGATCTTCAAATCACGCCCTAATGACATCCGCACCAACACAGCCAAGCGTCTTATTTAAAAAATGAGCCAGTTGCTGAGGTCATATGTTTGTTTTTCCATGTGATGTTTGATTTTAAAAACTTGTTTTTCCTTCATGTCAAGGATGCATTCACGGTGATGCAGAGCTGACAAACAGACAAACAGATCTGGACTGGCTGGCTGCACCTCAGACTTGAAGCAACATTCATAATTTTACCAATATGCCCCGATAAGTGTTTTAATAGGATCTGTGTTGCGCTGAAACATGATCACGTCTGAAAAGGTCATGGCAACTTTTTCCAAATGAAGTCAAGTCACCCGTGGGTGTTCCCCACTTGCATTTGTCACATAAACAGCCATAAACTTGGCGAGCGGTAACGATTTTTCTCGGCAACTGCTTTCATTTCAGGCCCAGATCCTTTTTTTAGAAGATATTTAATGAACCAGAAATATCTGAACTTCACACGTCTGACATAAGATACTTTATTTAATCACCTATTATTATTATTATTATTATTATTATTATTATTATTATTATACATTCAGGCTATCCACATTAAGCATGTAATTTTAACTTGTGCATCTAAACCAGCTTTTTGTTTTACCGTCTCTTCACCTCATTGCACATCAGTTTATTAGCTAAGAATAAATGTTTAAACGCTCGTAACCTTTGACCTCATTGTAGAACACAATGATAAATAATGAACTATATGAGCTGTGAAGTTTCCCCTACAATTACACCATAAAATCCCATAAAATACTAAAGTTTCACTGATATTTCTCCAGTAGTCTATCAAAAAAGAAGATTTTGACAAGTGTCACCGTGTTAACTGTGTCACTTCTTTAATAATATAATAAACTTGTCAGACAGCGTCATGTGTTATGTATCACATGCGGGTTTCATGCGTGTCTGTCTCGGGAGAAATGAAGCTGTTTGATTTGATAAGGTGTCCCAACACGACTCACCGACTTTGGTGCGTCGCACTGCCTCGGTCTCTCTGGTCGATGTGCGCCCCAGGGTGCCACAGTGTGCAGGAGAGCGCTCAGGAAGATCCAGCTGAATCCCGGCAGGCAGACCATCGTGTCGAGGTGACAGGACACTTCTGACAGTCAGATCTAGGAGACTTTTATGTCTCTCTTGTATGCTCTCTCCTCTCTCTGCCTTGTCACCGTCTCCTTTTGAAATTTAAAAAAAAAAAAAAAAAAAAAATGTTACCGGTGGCCTCTTGGCTCACATGTGCCGCTCGGCTGGAGGACCATTCTGCCTCTTCGCCATTCCCCGACGCTCTCCTCGGCTGCAGTCAACTTCTTTTCTATCTCAGACTTTTTTCCTGTTTTCTTTGACTCGGTGCTGAAGTCCTGAAGCTGGAGTCTCTTTGGAGAGTTTTCCGCGGTGCGCTCCGAAAGTTTGGAGCGTCTTAACTGGGAGAGAGGGAGGTGGGACGATTTGAGAACCCCCCCTTCCCCCTACCCCCACCAGAATACACTCACACACACACACACACAAACACACACACACACACCCCTGCTTCTTTTAAGAGGAGGGAGCGCAGGTTCAGAGAGAGATGACAGGTTTGCGTGAGTAAAGCCCCACAAGACAGACCCAAAAGAAGTGCGGACTGGTGAATGAATGTTCTTAAAATGTTCGTATAACGTCCTGTAGTGAGTTATCACTGCACGGCAGCATTTCATATAACATACTCGAATATCTCTGCTCAAGAATGAATATGATTACGAATATTTTTTGATCTTCCCTGGTATCATATTTTTAAATTAATTAAGTACTTAATTATTGAATTCATACTGAACTTTTTTTTTTTTTTTTTGCTTGATTATATTTCTCATATATTACTGCAGGTTTTTCTGTGGTGTTAATTGTTAAACTCTTGCAGCTTATGTATTTACAGTGAGACCAAAAAGACTTTTTCCAGGTCTTTCAGCCACATTTCAGTCTTCTTCCACACATAAAAGGCCTGATGTCCAGCCTGTATGTTCATTGTATTTTCTCACATCAATCTCACCACTGCGCTGTGACGTTTGTGTGATATTCTTTCTAGACACTATAATTTGGTTTCTGCAGCTCTTTACTTTAAAGAATACAAAATACACAGAAGTCAGGTGGCACAGACAGCACTGGCAGCCGAGCGTTTGATTTGGTTTGGTTTTCATCAGAGTCATTCCAAAGAAGTAAATGAACAATATTTCATAAGTTGTCATGTGCTTCCTCTTCAGGAGGATCACATTTATCTCTGTCCATCTCTGTTTGACAGCCCTGCAGGAATGAGAGGGTCTTGTTGCAGCAGAGAGCTCCAGACCTTATTTGTATGATTAATGGTCACAAATAAACAGGTCCAAGTAAAGACAACTGTGAGAAGTGTTTTGTTTATTTTCACTCCGGCGCTCTTCTTAAGATGTGTTGGTCATGATGTGGAGCAGGCGAATCTGAAGTAAATGCTTGTGTTGAGAGAAAGTGGCCCCTCTCTGTTCAGGCCGCGATGTCAACGCTTCGCTACTCTGCTATGACCTCAGTTATTGTCCAAGTGGCAGACAGTGTGACAGAGTCAAGTAGTGGGAAATTTATCATGGAGACCCCTCAAACAAGTGGCACCAGGCCCCTCCCTGCAGGCCTATAGCAGACGGACCTTGGACAAGCAGCTCTTTGTCCTCAGCCATGTTTTCCCTTCCTCTCCACTCCTCTTCTCACCACTCCATGCTCACTTCTGTTACTGGGCAGCTTTGTTAGCGGCCGACTGTCCCTGTACACTCATTGTATTTTCCATTCAGATGAGGCAGATTGGGTGTTTCTGTCGAGTGTCTTTGATCAGCTTGTCTTTTAACACAGTCTCACGTTGTAAAACTGTGACACCTCTGCCCTTTGACCCTTTGACTTCTTTTATTGGGCACCATTCATCAAGCTCTTAGAATATGAAAGGCTGAAAAGTCAATATTTCTTTGTTTTATACATCTGCACAACGGCCTACTTGAAGGCAGCCTCAGATGGTTTTAGATTCACGAAGGCAGCACATAAAGGTATAACACAATAGAACCATGTTGATCTAATCTAATCTTTTTATCCTCGCTACTCTGTTTCTCCCCTTTGTGGCTCCTGCTCTGAGACAGGTGTGGGATTTCAGTTAGCGGTTTCATCTGCTCTAATATGTCCACCTGTGGACTCAGGTACTTGTTTTAACCACACCTTGCAGAGAGGGCTTCTCTTTGAAGGAGCTTTTCACATTCTTGGCCGGTTAGAAGAGGGCTTATGAGCGGCTGGCTGCAGGAGATTCCTGGATGGGGGCCAGCGCTTACAGCATAGTGCACGTATAGCCGGGGACGAAAGAATACTTTAAAGTTAATGTTCTGTTAGCAGACCACAGAAACGCTCACTTATAGAACGCACATCTGGGGAGGCATTAGAAAGAAAGGTAGGCAGGAGAGAGCAATCTAAAGGTATTTTTTAAATGTTAAACAAAGGCTATCTGTTACTGGACCCTTTCAACATTGATGATTTCCTCCACTTTCATTGACTTTGCATATTTTTCTTGAATGTGTCCATTATACACAGTATGGACCCCGTATGGACAGATAGAGAAAAAACCCAGAGGGAGGTAGGGAGAAGGAAAAGAAAGAGTGAAGAGACCTTGTTAATGTTTGTGGCCCTGCAGCTCTAAGGATCCTGTGTCTACTTGTCCTTGTGGCTCCGCGGCTGCCTGTCGGTCTGATGTTGAGCAGAAGTCCTGCCACAAAACCCCAACATTAACTCACTGCCTGCGCCTCAGTATCATTACTTGTCTATTGGTATGTAATGATAGAGGTAATGCTTCTATTACAACTGCTACCACTGCTACTACACCACATGAAAAGGGAATATGAACTATTACAGAGAAGCGGTAACTGAAGCTTTGTTTATTATGCACACAGGGACCCCTAGTGGTGTGAGGAAGGATTAAGATGGTGCACAGTGTGGACAAAGGTAAGGGACACAGGGAGATGGTTGACCCGAGGCAGAAAGACAGTGCTTCTTCAAAGAAAATGTGAGTATGATGGATATGAAGGAGTGGCTCATAGCTTTAGGCAGCCATACCTCAGAGACTGGCTGTCAGACTGACTGTGAAGGCCACACTGAACACTCTCTCTGTCTCTGTCTGTTGTCTCTGCTCTCTGCTGGACTACACACTCACACACACACACACACACACACTCCCTCGCTATCTCCACTTGTCTCTTACTCTGGCTCCAATATCCTCCATCCCGCTTTGAAGATGTCGAGGAATAATATTGACTGAGTCTCTGGTGAAATGTTATTGTGGTTTCCCTTTCCGGACGTCCTGGGGAAAAGGGGGAGAGGGGGTGAAGGGACAGGATAGGAGGTGGTAGAGGAGTAGGAGAGTATGTTAGGGGGTGGAATATGTCAAAGAATGTCAGAAGGGGGTTCGAATTGAATCTGTTTAAGCCTAGTCACATAAGACAGATAGAGATAAGTGGGAGTAAGTTAAATCAGCCAAAGTCTGTAGCTCTTCACCACATTTGGTTTGTATCTGAGACTGAAGAAGTACACACTGATTTCGGTGTTCAGTGACAACAGATCTGAATTAAGTTGTTTTCTCCGTATTCTCTGCAGTGACGTCCCCTGTGGCGTGTTGACACATGCAGTGGATGGCTATCTGTCTATCTTCATCATCCAGAATGAGCAAAAGCAGGAGAGGAAAGATGAGAGGAAGAGATAATGTGACATGGGTCATGGTCAGGGTTGTTTTTCTGGAAGCAATGTCTCAAATGGGTTTCTTTTTTTCCCGTTTTTTTTTTTATTCATCTTCGTAATTGTTTTGGGGTGAGAGAACGAGGAACATGAATCAGAATTACATTGATTATTATTTACAGTCTTTTTACAGTCTCTTAGGTTGACTATTTTTTCGAACCCCCAAGCCAGGACCCTAAATTGTTCTGCAGGTCCATACTGACAGCTTCAGGTGTCATAAAGAGCAACAAGATGACTTATAGGCTAGCAACAGCCCTGACAATGACATTGCATGACACACATACTTGCAAATCAGTGTGGGATTCAGACGCATTGGTGAATTGTTTATATTGAGTGAGGTAATAATGAGTGTGACAGAACATGATAAATGTCTATGTAAGTATGTAAGACAGCCAGCTTGAAACCGTGATGATCCACGATGATCGTCTGGTCACGGAATCCATGTTCTCATTTAACTTTGCAAGACAGCGGAGCGGTATATCCCAAAAGTTTGCTTCAGATTTGATGATCTGCAAATGATTTAAATCGTCACTTTAACCCAATTAAACTCTTGTGGTTTATTTTAGATAGACATGTTAGATAGTGCCCTCCACCACCGTCATCAAAACAGTAAATGAGGGAATTCATCCAGTAGTGATCCAGAGACTTCGAGAATCTTTACAAAGGAGCATTGAAATTGTTCTGGAGGCTCGTGGTGACACTAAACACATCTAATTTATATTGAGGTTTCCTTTAACGTATCAACCACCTGTAGATGACTTTCCATTTAAAGGTAAAGGTGGCCTGTCTTGTGAGTCACAAACATAATGCTACACACATTGTCCAAATGTCTTCTGTCCTGAGATTTTATCCAAGCATCAGTTTTGATTATAGTTTTTATTTTTGCACAAATATACACACATACTTACTGACTCTCTTCAGAGATCCATATCTCGTATTTGTTTTCAAGAGCATATAATGCTTTCAACATCAAAGGCATGGCTGGCAAAGTCACCCCATGATGCATTGTGTTCTCTCCCCTTGGCATTGTAAGTAATTGTATTATCCATATCGGGAACCCCCCCTGCTGCCTTTTCTCTCATTCTACCCCATTTACCCCTGAGAGCCAAAGCAGGGGAGGTGGAGGAGTGAAAAGACCCCCCCTGCTGTTAAGTAGATTTACCTTTTGGCTATTCAAATAGTCAAAGAATTAGATATGAAGGAATAATGATGTCTCTCTCTTGTCATTTCAACAACCATAGTGACGCTGCTGCAAATCTCAGCACAGGACAATAGATGTATTCATATCATAATGTTATGGAAATAACATATATAATAACATATATAATGATTTAATAATAACATATATATATATATATATATATATATATATATATATATATATATATATATATATATATATATATATATATATAATATGTTACACAGTATAATACTTTTGGTGTTCATTGTCAATGTCCTGCTTGTGGTTTAACCAAGCAGGGGTTCAACAGAGACTGCCAGTGCCAAATAAGGCCTTTGGCGTTGACTGGGGAACACAGTATAAACAGCATGTGTTATGATACTATTAAATCAAAGCCTCTGGTCTGCACTGGAACCACACATGAATTCCAGCCCGACGGATCAGATGAGCTCTTCTTTAAGTCGACCAAAATCTGGATTTGGACTTGACCTTCTTTTGAAGACGGTCATCTACTCTAATGAGGTTCTTTGAAGATTATCTTATTGTCCAAGGTGCTTTTATGTCACATGTATAGTAAATTCATGGCATCAAAGCTTGGCTTTGTAAAAAGATATGCTTAAAGATCAACAGAGATGGACCACTGTCTGCCCACATCGTTTTCCTACACGGTGCTCTTCCTTGCTTGTATATCGTGAGTTTACAGGACTGACTAGAGAAAGCAAAGCCTGACGCCATGTCTGAGTCAGTGCAGTTTCTGTCTGCTTGAATGTATAAAGAGTTTAGTTTGGTGGCAGTGAAGCTCCAACTGTGTTTATCCAGAATTTACCCGAGATTTATTTGGTGTATGTCTAGCACATCTCTGTCTGAGGTGGAATTGTACCCCGGCTGCTGTGGCGTACGTCGGATGTGACCGTGTTTGAGGGGGTAGTCTTAGTCATACACCATCTTGGGCTTTTTTTAACCACATCTGTGAAGCCAGGTGTCCAAAATACCACACAGTGTGCGCCTGCATTTTGGCAGATACACAGCATAAAATGGCCACCGTCTCTGAAGTTAAATCAGCGGCTGTTTTAGAGGGACATGTGGCTTGAGCATGTGTTTGGAAGTATAAAAACACTTCAAATGCCTGACGTGTGTATTGCTTCCATTGGGTCAGTGTGGACAAATATGCACAGGAGGGTAAACATCTTGACTTAGTTGCCCTGTCAAAGAGAACCATATGATGCCTTCACATGTTCTTCCATCTCTGTCATTAATAATACTGGACTTGAGACAGTCAGGTCAGACCCAATGTAGGGCCATGGGAGAGAGGAACTGAATAATGTGAAAGGACTTTTTTTCCCCACTATGCATGTAATGTTGATTTGGTAACAAAATATGACATTTCATGCTTCCTCTCCATCATCTGCACTTTTCTGAGTCGCTATATCTTTTTTTCCCCCGCACATCTCCTTTGGTTTTCAGCTCTGTTTATTTTCAAGATCAATGTGCGGTTCTGTAACACTTGGCTGGTCTGCTCTCTCAAACCCAAAGACTTAAGTTCATGTGTCAGTGTGGCTATGCATTGGATATGCATTCATCTAAATATGAGACATGACGGGAGGAGAGCGAGAGAGAGATAGGGAGTAGAGAAAAATGAAAAGAAAGGAGACACAAAAGGAAAATGTGGTGATGGGAAGCACTTGATGTGAAGAGATGCAGGAATGCCAGAGAGGTAGATGATTAGCTCTGATTAATGACTCTGTATTGATACAACGCAGACATCATTTATTGCTTTAAGAGCATATTTCAAGTGTCTAGGATTAAGAGCTTGTAGAAAGAGGGCAGAAGAGGAGGAGGAGGAGGAGGAGGAGGAGGAGGTGGGAGCTTTGGAAATCTGTCTCTATAATAACAACCTGGCTGTGGAGTCTGATAAACACACAGGCACGCATAGACAGGACATAGGTACACACATTATGTACACACGCACCGCAGACTTCTCTCTGCTCTCTGGGCATCGCTCCTACAGCTACTCTTCACTCACACATAGAGCTGTTCTCGTGCTTGACAGGGAGCAGAGGAGCTGTCAACAGGCCCGGAGTCTGTCAAGAGGCAGGCTGCGCTACCACACTACACGGCTGAACACACTCACTCACACACACACGCATACACACACTGATATAAACACAGATCCATACATGCAGTTGAAACATGTCAGACAGCATGGCTTCTATGACAAAATACACACAAACACACATGTGTAGTAGGTCAAGAGACACACATTAAACAGCATGGCTTGTGTGACTAAACTGACTGTACTGTAACACACACATACACACACACACAAAGAACAGAAACACACCAAATAGTATGACCCTTATGACTGAATACACAAACACACACACACACACACACACACATACAGAGACAAATACACGAACAGTCTGCCCGGGAAAGATCTAGAGAGGTAATTTTCTGCTTCTTCAGCTGATCCCGAACATGTGTCAAGGTTTATACTGTAATCGACTGTAAGAGACTGAGAAAAGAAAATACACCAACCTCTCCACTCCTTTCATTTCTAAATTTATTTATTGTCTTGCCTGGAGCTCTGTTTGGGCTGCCATAGGACATGTGTGTTGTGCTGCCATGATGATATCCTTAACCATTTCCCACGACTTACCTTGGCATTAACTACTTCACTGCATCAGGCGCATGATCATTAAACATTGTCTTGGATTGGATCGCAAAACATTATCACAGAGTCATGATTTTTCTGGTGTAAACGTGCTTTCTTTTTAGCAAGCCAAGCTGAGAGTATAGCTCAGTTCCATGTGGCTCAAGTGCAACCCATCAATAACAACACGATGACAGGCTCTAGTCTCCACCTGGACTCATAGAAGATGAATTACAGCCCGAATCTGACTGAGCTATCATGCTCAGGCCCAGGTGGGGGGCATGCTGGGAGCCTTAACGCCCCACCAGGGAGGCCAATAATACATTTGGAGCAATGCAGATGCGTATACAAACTATATCACTAGACATACTGTATATACTCCAGTGTAACTTGCCAGCATTTGCAGTTATTCTGGACATAAACATTTGTGATACACTATGATTCAGTGATTTCTTTGCTACAGTTTTTCACTTTATTAAAGTTTAGAACACTATATAGCAAGAGCAGCAATGCTTGAACGAACGCTAGTTGGATTTAGTTACTGTCTTTTGAACAAGGCTAAAAGCAGACATCTATGCTAGCAGCTCGGAGGCCGTACTTAGGCACAGAGGTGCTTTAAGCTAAACGCTAACATGCGCACAGTGACAATGCTGATATGCTGATGTTTGACAGGTATTATGTACCTGTTCTTCTGCACCATTGCAGTTTAGCATGTTAGCATCCTAACATAACTTGCTAAATGGCACAAAACACAAAGTAAGCTGCAGTAGAGCTGAAGCTGATGGGAGTGTCAGCTATCCATCCAGGAGTCATTTATATTTACTAAAATTGTAAACATGAACCTCTTCTCTCCATCATTTGGGGGAAAACAAAGTTGTCACAGTTAATGTCAAACCACTGCACTCTTGCTTGCCTGCTGACAGACACCAGTCATATACATTACAGACATGAGGTGTATTACAAAGTGAGACTCTAGCAGCAACCTTGCTGACCACAGAGGCCTAAAGAGAGCAGTGTGGTCTGACTGCAGAGGGTTAAAACATACATTACGCTCTGGGGAGTTCAGAACTCTGCAGCCGACTCACTTAGACAGTCGGTTGATTTATGAGCCGAAGCTGAGCCTGGTGCAGTCTACTGGGTCGAGGCACGCCACCATGATTGAAAGTCACATCCAAGCCAATGTCCCAGCCACTCACTCACCACACTGCACACGCCCAGAGATAACTGTGTTCTGTTTTGATATCATACGGCCTCAAATGAAGTTGACAGAGTAGCATTTACAAAGTAATTTGAGCGCACAGGATACAGGGTCTACTGTTCTTGTGAAGTGGTGTTTGAATTTTGTCCCTCATAAGTTTTTCTTACCCTCCCTTCATCCTCTTTGCTGCCATTGTATCTTTGCCTTCCCCTCCCCTCACCCACACACTATCCTATCACTGAAATGCAGTTCTACTGATATACTGATTATACTGAATTTCATGCTTGTTTTCTAGTTGTACAGTGAATACTTCTGGCCTTCTACTTCTCTGTTGGTCTGTCACTTGATCGATCTGTCCATTACTTCATGCCCCCTCCGGATGAATATCAATGTAAGTGAGGACAAACACCATCTCACTCTGAGCCACGTTGTTTGTGTCCCATCAGTACTTGACGTCCTTGAAACAATCAACTGTCTTTCTCCAGTATGACTGACCCCACTTTTAAGTGATCAAACATGGAAGTCTCACATAAGCCAATTGATATAGTGTTATATAGTCTATGTACATGTGTGGGCGTTTAAATACTCTGCACTCTCAAACTGGAATGTATTACAGAAAATTATAAAAGTCAAAGATCTGATTTATTTGAATGCTTTTAAATCCACATGGAAAGACCTGGAGTCAGAATGGTTGGGGTGTTGTTTCTTGTTGGATTCACGGCTTGCATTTTTGTTTTTTGGGATGTCATGTGTTGTTATACTGCCTGATTTTTTTGTATGTGTTTTAATATACTTGTTCTTGGTTTGTGCTACCGCCTCTCTTGGCCAAGACTCCCTTGAAAAAGAGATTTTTAATCTCAACGGGACCTTTTCTGATTAAATAAAGGTTAAATAAAATACAACCATCGTGATGACATGAATGCTTGCATGTTGTTAGTATGGGAATCTTTCCCATTTCTGACTTTCTGACTCTATTTTTACACTATTGCTCAACCTGTAGTCGTCACTACAAACAGTAGGTTCTTGTCCAATTTAATTTCATGCTGCCGATATGAAATCTTGGCTCACAGTACATCTTGATACTCACCCTCATCTCCTGCGTAAGCTCATGTTATGTTTGCATGTGGTGAGAGCAGGTCATAACGGGAGTCAGCCACCGGTGTCTTAGCCAGCTATCTAGCAGCATACAGTGATAATATCTCAGATGATGGTAAATGGGGCATGGCACGTTGTCAGCCATGTGGTTTGGCAGACAGAAAGGGGGAGATAACAATAGGTGATGCAGGCCTCAGCAGACCACTCACACTGCAACCAAAGCCGATCCAAAATCAAATATTTTGCAACAACAACGACCGAAATGAGCCTCCTGTTTTGTAGTGAGTGGTTAGAATCCGATGACTGTGTTCAACAGATATTGTAACTTCAGTAAAGTTACTCTGGACATTTTGTGGCAATATTGTTTGGTTCAGTTCCAAAGGTTTGTTTGATTTTTCTTATTGATGGGACATTGGGAAAATTCATAAGTAGGTCACTCATGGGAAAAAAACATTTTATAATCACTCATGAGTGACTTTACAGTCCTAATTTTTATTCATTAGACATTTCTTTTATTATTCTGTCCTCAGTTGAACCTCATAAAAATGAAGGTATAAACACATTAATGCCTACCAGTTGGCTTACTATTAAAACTATAACTGTTGCTTGTAGCGCTATTACTGCCGACTGTTTTTCTACAGTACTTATTTTAGCTAGTTTTCTCAGTGTAATCTTTAGTTTCTTTCTACTATTATACTGTTGCCACGGCTTCTCTCGTTCTCAATGATGGTTCAGTCTTGCCTTTCACATCCTCTATGTGTTGTAACATCAAACGTTACACATAAAAGCGTCTCTGTAGCACTGGAAAGAGTCTCTCTCTTTAAAATGTGTTTCTCATTTCATGCTATTATCATATCACTGGACATGTCCACATGCAACTTTTGTTTTGAAGACTGTGGATTCAGAGAGTAAATGAGCCACAGAGTCAGTAATTTGAGCTCTAATCCTGTCGTAAGCCCTCACGGAGACTCGACTGTTTAGTGGAAATGTTTCCGAAGCCAGACATCATTCGGGGAAGGAAAGTGAAGAAGATGTCGATTCAAATGACTAAATAATCCTAGAGTTCCTGTTTGTCTTGGCTTTGTTGGTTGCTATGTGACAATGGTGTGTGTGTGTGTGTGAGGGAGAGAAAGAGAGAGCGAGCTGTAGAGATAGATGAAGAGAGTTTCTGGTGTAAGGGAGAAAGAAAATTCACAGTCAGAGTATTGAGGAGGGAAAAACTGATCTGCTAGAGTTGGCGTTAAAATAACGCACTGTTTTAGATGCGAGTGGGAGCCAAGTTGGTACAAAGCACATATTTGAACTTCCATCAAAAATAAAGTTGAGCAAATAAAAACAATAGGAAAATATACTTTTACAATGCTTTTTGCATAATAATGATAGTAAAATCTAAACATTCTTCACTGAAACTACCAGAAGAAGAAGAATTAAAGGATTTATGAGTGAACTGGATCACTGCATTTGTTTAAATTGTTTAAACAAAAGAAAAAAATTATTATATATATATATATATATATATATATATATATATATATATATATATATATATATATATATATATATATATATATATATATATATATATATATAATAATTTTTTTTTTTGGGTGTATTTGGTTTCAAATGATTTATTCACATTTTAAATAATGTCACATGGGCTAAAGGAAATTTTCAAAACTACTTTAAACTACTTCAGCCAAATTCAGATCAAACTCAGTCGTTCAGCGCACTGGTCGTTAACCCCATTTTAAAGGAAGTGCAATTTAAAGATTAAATGTTGCATTTTAAGAAGTTGATGTCTTTTTGGACATCTGTATATCCTCAGAGAGAACTTTTTATAAAAAGCTCTGCTGCCTTTACAGATGAATGGAACAGGAATGACTGAAGTTGCAGGATTATAAAAATGAAGAAGTAATCTTTATGATGAAAGCAATGCGGTGGTTTTGAATTACTGCACACTAAATCATTTTTATGCAAAGAAGTAACTCCAGCTCCATCATCACATAGCTGTGGATGAGCCCTGGGCTCAGACAAGGGCTTATGATTGCATCTTAATGGGTTTAGTGGGAACAGGGTGTCACAGAAAGTACTGGGAGATTAGTTATTAGAAAAATGTCTCCTCTGACACAAAGGTTTGGAATGAACTGCTAATGTGTACTTAAACGGAGCAAACCTGAGTCCTCTCTGTCCAATTTAAATGGATGTTCTGTCAAACACCGCAGAGCTGAGGTGCTGGAAAATCTACACCTGCTGATGAAATTACTGTAAAACCCAATTGGAGTTGCCAGGGTCAAATTTGTGTGTGAGTGTATTTTTCTATTAAACTCATTATGATACAATTATAGGCCTCTATATGTGTGTGTATGTTACTGTCTGTGGGTGAATGGTTCTACACAAAGTTTCCCAGTGTTTTCCATAGCAGGCTTGTTGGAGGTTTGACTAGAGGTCTGCCTTGTGGGCTCCCCCTGCAGCATCTGTGATTTATCAACCAGCCAGCCCTGATCTGCTCCTCGTGGGGCTTCCCAGCACCTCAACAAACCTCCATGAGCTTGTCCAAACCCAAGAGGCCAGCCTTCAGGCAGCAGGGCTGTATTGCGGTTAACCATCACTCTTTAAAACAAATCTTATAATGACCCATGCTGTGGCTGCTACAGAGGCGGCGGATTTGGATTTGAGCCACATTAACAATTGGCCCGGTCCCAGCCTGGAGCCAGCCTCTGCTCAGTGTATGACCCATGGTCCAAGCCTCAGCCTTGCCACCTAGTCTGAGCCAAGAACTGCTGCCCTAATCATGTACTGTACAAACAATACAGGGCAGCAATGGAGATCCAAGTCTGAACAACCTCAACCTCTACTCCAGTGTCAAATTGCTATCCATAACCCAATTTTAACCCCTGTGAAAAACTGGTCTGAACCTCAGCTTTTCAAAACCAATGTCCTGTAATCTCAAGGAACTCGGCCAAATCTTTACAGGCTTGCCCACTATTCAAAACATGTTCTAGCAATTACTACAAGGCTTTAACCTTTCTCAAAGAGCTCCATCGATCGCAACAATAGTTTCCCCAAACGTATCACAGACTGTACTGCTCTGGCACATTGTACTGTACAACCACACATGGACACAATGAAGCGGCATAATGAAACCATCTATCTTCTTGACACTAAAGGCTAGCATACAGAAGGAGCTTACTGTCTTATAAATCTTTCTCATAACCCCAGCCAGTTTGGTCTGTGCTGTTATTAGGACTCAGATAAAATGCACCATGCTTTCTTTCTCCTTGTTTTTCCATGTTGAGCAGGGAGGTCCAACTGAGAGACTTGGCAGGAGATGTAAGGGAGATGAGACAAAAACAGGCAGCGGAGGAAGAGGAGATGAAGTGTTTTGAAGTCGTCTTGAGAACCTCCCATAGCACCCCCCCCCCCTCGGGAGCTGACTCCATTTAACCCATAAAACCGGAGACCTCAAGTTCACTTGGTTAAGGATCAGCCGGCACACAGAGATGGCAGTGATGCTTGCACAGATATGCTTTGTGTCAACCAAACCCAAGAAGACCATAGTTTTATTGGCTGTGCTTATGTGTGTGTGTGTGTGTGTGTGTGAGAGGAGACAGAAGGAGACGGAAATAGAGAGACCAAACTCATAAATAGCATTTATATGTTTACGTGTGTGCATGTGTTTTACATCTGTGCATGTGCGTTCATGTGGTTCACCAAACGCATAGATAGCATGCAAATCTTGAATTGATTTCTGTGCATGTGTAGGTATGCTAGCTGCATTGTATTAACATGTCTTTGTGTCTGTGTGTGTGATCGTGTAAACCAAGCCTAAGATAGCCTGAACAGAAAACATAGTACAAGTTCTTCAGGTTTGGGTTCTGTGTGTACGTATGTGTGCACATTCATATGCCTGCTGGTGTGTGTGAGAGAGTGTGAGATAGCAATGAGCACTCAGTGTTCGGCCAAGGACAACAAGAAGTTCCTTTTGGACAGAGAAGCTAGTCATGAATCAGGTGTGATACCTGCACCCAGTGTCAGCAGAACGCCAAAACAAACACACCCAAAAGTGGAGCTGCGCTCCAGCTCACCTTCTGTCTGCGTGGAAGTAATTACTGAGGTGTTGAAGTTGTCACTTTTCCTTTGCTGTAAAACACATTCATTTGAACTCTCACACAGAAACACTTTTTCACTAAAGACTCATGCCCTCTACACATGCTTACCAGCTCACCTTTGTTGAGCTCTGAAATTTGCACGTGTTTTGGGTCATAATGCTGGACACACCAATTATTTCCAGTTCAGGCAACTTTAGTTTTTCACATAAAAATTTGACTTTCTGGTCGTTCAAGTCTCGCCTCTGCCAGCTGATTGCTGTTCAGCCTCATGGTGAGAGTTTTTCATAGCTGAAGTAGCTAAAATATTCAGCAAACAAGTTAAAATTAATTATTCTCCGCATATCTTCCAGTCTATATGGACGTCACAACACAAATATATTCCCAGTTTATGACATTACATATCAACAATTACAGGCAACCAAGTCAGAAGAACTACTTATGTTAGCATCAATGACCCACTACAATGGGCCGCAGTGTAAGCTATTGTCATTATCTGTAAATGACCACAATGAGAAAAGAAAATAAGGAATTTAATTGAATAGTTTCATATAGTTTTTTGTAAAATAAGCACATAATTTTGTAATAATAGAATAAAATAAAATAAAATAAAATAATGGGAAATATGCAGCAAATGGCATAACTTTGAATTTAATGTGACTGTATTTCTAAGGTGGCAGTTTTATCTCTCACAAGGGCCTGTTAACCGCCCAACACATTGTTGAAGGGTCTGTTCTCTCGATGGGCCCCCATATAGCCCAGGTCTCAAAAAACAAAACATACAAATAAAATCTAATTTAACACGTCGATGATGATGATTCAGCTAATTTAAAAGGAGCTGTACAGTATCTGTTTGAATCTGTTTTCGCTTCTTAACAAATCGCTCCAATAACGAAAAATTTTGCGGATTAGGGCTACTAAAATGAGGTGACTACAAGGCTAAAAGTGTAGGTATCATCTTAGAAAAATGCATGGACAGAATCAGAATAACAGGATGTTTTTACATGAATAACATTACTCATCGGGTTGCCATCTTTTGTTTGGTTCAAACACCTGTGATAGTTCCTGTGAGCAGAGTACAAACATTAGCAGATTGGACGTTAATTGTACACTAAGGGAATATTTTTGTACTAGCAGCAAATAGGAGTCTTTGAAGATAATGGGCATGTCTTCAAAAACACAGTAAGCTAAACATGGACAGGATTTTCCAAATTGTCCACCTGTTCATGTTTAACAAAAACAAAAACTGGCTTATTTCTGTGACTCCGATGCATGCACATATGTGAGAAAGCTGTAAAAGTGATGAGTAAGTATAAATTTTAAAAAGTGTGTTCATTTCAGAGTAATTGACCTGCATTCACTTAATAGATTGAAAGATGCATTGACCTGTACCGTTCATCAGTACATACGTGGACATGCCTAGTAATGATGTTAGAGTAATCTGATCCATCCATGTTTTACTGCACCTACTGGAGCTGTGATTTCACATTGTCAGGACTGATTTGCAGCTGGAGCTGTCTCTAGATGGTGTTTCCGTGGATGTCTGTCTATAAGCAAATGTATAGATTAATGAGTGAGTCTGTACCTAAGACCTATCTGACAGTTATGGGTTCAAAGCTGCTGGGTTTACAGGGTTGGGTAGCAGCAACCAGGCGTGACCCACGACTGGCTGAATTGGTCTGGATGGGCAGCTCTACGGTCCCCATCAGGGGTAGCCAAGCGGACACAGCCATTTTACAGGAGAGGAGGTAAGTGTTGAATTTCAGTGTCACACAGGGGTAACTCTTGCAACTACACTCCTCAACCCCTGCCCTCCTCACCCCTGCCTCCCTCATCACCAGTATCCATTATGTCCCAATATAAGCCTCACTCCCTTTCCCTCCCCAGTTGAGTTCTAGCTGCCATCATGGCCCAATGCACTCCCAGACCATTCGTACTCTGTTTCACTGCTGTAAATGTCACCTGAGTTACACTCTCTGCTTTCCACAGACGGCCCTTTATTCGCCACCCTTTTAAAAAGACCCCCGCTCACATTTCATGTTTTCTCATTTTTACTACGTGCCAGAGAACCCTTTTCCTCCCTATTCACTCAGCCATACGATAACACTCATATTTTTTTCTTTCGCATCATATTTTTGTTTTCTACTTTTCTACTAAAGACTTTGCAAAGCTTTGGTGTTGACTGTATTAAAATAAATACCCTCGACAGCTAGAGTGAGTGTTCCCATGTGCGTCTGAGGTTTTTCGTTAATCTAAATTTAAGCTAACCACTAGTTTATAGCTGTTTGATGTAGTAAAGTGAGCATTAAGCAAGTCTTGCTCCACTCATAACAGCATGCAGTACTCACAGTAAGAGATGCAGAAACATTTTTAATACTAGAGCAATCATTGCCTATCAAGTCATGTGAAAATATGAAATTTTAACTTAACTTTTAAATTGTCACATGCCAGATCAGATCAGATCCAAGCTGATGTTGTTCTACGTATGGTTCATGCTGGAAAGTGCACTTCCTCTTGTATCTTACAACATAAAATGCAAATCTCTCTGGTGTGTTTAAACTTCTTTAACATTAAGCATTACAGTATGTCTTTGAGTTCAGTAGGAATCTGGGCACGAGGCCGTAAGATCATTAAACACTTACGATCTTGGATTTTGACCGAACACGATACATTCACACTTCTTCCATGATGCAAGGTCCATATTCTGTAGAGGCTAAGAGAGGCCTGGTCTGACAGTGATGACAGCATGATTAATGCCCACCTCCGTTCCCACTCACACACTAACTTCTCACACAGCAAGTCTAAGTGACTTGAAGAAAAGCTGAAGAAAGCTGCCTACAGGGCCAACAAAAAGTAGCCAGTGTTCATCTGAAGATAAGAAACTGTTTGATGAGATACAGTCTGACATTGGCAGGAATTCTGTGTTCTATAGAGGCGGATACGAAGAAAATGTCAGCAAGTTTGGTTACCTTTACTTCAGAGGTTATTTCTGCGATATTTAATGCTTTACAGAAGTGCTTTACACTTTATACTAATAAAGTGGTTTAATTTACTCTTCTGATGTACCCACTATCCACTAAGCAGCCTCATTTGCTTATTTTATTTTTAAATTAAATTTAAATGTAATGCTTTCCATTGTTTTCTATTGTTAGTACTATAAATGATGCACTAACAAGCAAAAATGGAGCATGTAAAGAGGTTAATGTGAATTTTGTCGCCTCATGCATTGCTCTACTTCAGTTTAGATTTTAAAGAAATTTGACCGGAGAGAAACAGAAGGTAATTCACTGAATTCAAGAGCTGTTAATGTAGTTTGTATTGGTGAAACAAGACATTTATTTTGTTATATCATTCTGCAGAACAGACAACAAAATCTCATATTTAAATAGATAAAAATGTCCTCTGCTACATGCCAACGGTAGTGCAAATATATGACATACCATCCATATTATTAGTTATCAGTAGGAGTCAAGCAAAGAACGTCAAAGAAAATTGGGCCCAGACATGCAAGGTACATCACCAAAACACTTTGTGGTTGATTCATCCCTCAACAGTCAAAGTGAGCAGCTGAAGAGATGCAGTGATGTGACGGAGCTGCTTCTAAAACCACCTTTGTTCACCTCACCACCTTCATTAATCTTCCATAGGCGTCTATAAAGGAGCCTGTGTGGAGCATGAAGAGGTTGTTTGAATCAAATGCATGCCAGGGGCCAAATTGTAAGTCAAAGTAAGAGGAAACTCAGGTTGGCACACCAATTCCATGCCAGTCACTGCCAATACAAGCTATCAAGCCACATAGACAAGCCCCTTGATGAACATCCCGGGACTGCCAAGTCTTATGGCAAACTGAGGATAGCTTAATGGAAACCATGGATTAAAACTGCACCTCTGTGTTTTTCTTTCTCCATTTATATATTTTATGTGATCATGATATATGAAATCCCATATAATTTAGCCCAAGTGTCAGCAGTACACCTTGTACTTACATGTAAAAAGTTTCTCAATGTTTTTATCGTAGGAAATAGACGTTTTTCTTGAGTTTTACGGCCGTGTCATTAATTGTTACAATTTTAGCATTTTTCTTTTGATATTTCTATATAATCTATTGATAATGTGTGTCATATTTAATTATACACACTCACTACTTTAAAAATAATATCGTTTCCTCATTTTAATTTATCACAGGGAAATTATAATCTCAATAATCAATCAGTCTCAACAGTGATGCAACATTTGTCTGGTTTTTGTTGCATTATTTGTAACATATGTCTCACACAAAGAGTTTGTCAAAGCAAACCGAGCAGTATGGCTTCCCATTCTGCTCCTTGAAGATGCCTTGGCTGAGCTGCCGCAAACAGAAGGCGCACACAAAGTGCTCGGGGTGAAACTTGCGATCGAGAGCGGAGATGCAGCGACCCATGATGGGCTCACCGCAGCCACCGCACAGCGTGCCCTGTCGGGAGTGGAAGTGCAGTGAGCAGAGGGGCCGACCATCCAACTCCATGAAACAGCCGTCAGTAAAGGGCTTCAGGCAGTCCTGGATATAAGGACAGAAGAGAAAGATGGAGAAAGTGATGTGGGAAAAGATGGAAGGGAGGAGGGAGGACAAAGAGAGACAGAAAAAAAAGGTTAGAGATAGTAATGTGGTGGGAGAAGGATAATAGAATAAAATCTGGATAAGCGTGTTTGTTTTGAAAGGACCATACGAGTGATTTGATGATTTAGCCTTGTGTATACTAATATTACTGCTGAACCTTTTCCAAACCATACTATTGCTTTAGTACTCTATGAAATTAAACATATTGCAATAGGTAATCAACATTGTTTTTTCTATGTTAGATTGTCAACATATGGAAATATCCAAAACATGCTGACTAGGTTGGTTGCAGAAAAGGCGTGCTCAAGCTATCTTGCTGCAAAATCAAATATAAAAGAATCAAAGCAAAAGGGTATTATTAATATTGTTTCATGGAAAGAATAATGTGATGTTTTATAGCTACATGCATTAAGTGGTTGCTGTGTGGCAGCTGACTGAAATCTTGAAGTTTCCTTGGTTGACTAATGAAGCAAACGTTGAATGTAATTTGAATGATAATGTAACAAAATGTGTGATGGATTAATTCTATTTTAAAGTTCAAATGTATTTGACAATCTGCATCTGCTATCTGGCACTTACCTATAACCCTGTGGTTATTTCCTGCAAAATATTCAGCTGCAATATAAAGTATAGCTACAAAATCTGAAAAATTACTGACATGGACCATTAATATGTAATGAATAGAAGATTAAAACTGGTGTGTGTGTGTCTGTTAACAATCCATTAACAAAACCAAGTCTAGAGCCATGCTGTCTGCTCTGTGAGGCTGGCTTTAGTTTTGTGGGTATTTGGTTATAAACCAAAGTATTGGACAAATTTTTAACATTGACCACATCAAAGTTATCACAATTCAATAAAGAACTAGAATGTTAACCTTGTGGTGGTGCTGGAGAAAATGTCAGGGATCATTAATGTCTGTACAAAATGTCAACGCTATCCAGACAACAGTTGTTGAGATTTTTTTTTATAACCAAAGGCCAACAACAGACCAACATTGCAATGCTAGTGTAGTGTATATATATTTATATATACTCTATTTATATCTGTACATACTATTTTAATATTTATGTTTAACTTGTCAAGCTTGTTTTAGCTGCATGTATGCCTGTTTCTGTGTATGTACATGGAGAGCAATGTAAAACAGGTGCGTTAGGGGGTTGGTAGCCTCCGTGTGATCCATTTAACTTATGGAACATGCAACTGCTGGGTATTATCCCTTATCAGAACATGAACTAAATGTGTCTGCACAGCAGAGATGCTGCATATGGTCCTATGGTTGATTACAGATATTTCTCTTGGCAGACATCTTGACTTGTCATAGCAGTAAAAGCACAGGTGTAACGTCTAACATTAGTGATGGCTCTTTGTTCCCTTTATATGTGCCAGTAAGCCATGACCGTGCGCCAACATGTATAACTTTGGCACAAGAACACCTGAATGGAAAAATCTGTTAATGACATTAGTAACACCTGTGTTTAAACAAGTCAAAATGTCGCTGTGAGAAAGGTCTATTTGCTCAGTGTTGGTGACGACTGTTTCTTAGAACTTTATGTAGCTAAAAACTATAAATGTTGGATGATTTCAGAACATTATCATGCAGAATACAATCAAAATGCTTTAGTCTAAAGTCTCTCTAATAATTATCCTTTAAAAGAAAAATACTAGTACAGTCTGTTTTGTCGTAACATTTCATGGTTTGGATGGAAATCTCTCTACTGTTCTCTACAAGACCAGGCTGCAGCACAGCTTAGTGAGAGTGGCCACGAAGATCAAAGGTGCCACATTTTATGGTAACTACTTCATTTATTTTTAGCAGGAGGCTGATTAAAAATGCTCAGCTACTTTTGAGTGTCCACTCTCTTAATGGAGTGTTTGACCTCCTGCCCTCTGGAGTTAGAGTTAGGTTACCAAAGGCCAGGCAAAAATCAGACTTTGCTGATAATGACTGCTCCATGTCAAACAACGGGAGCTTGTGATCTTAATTGTATTTATGTAATTTGGAGTGGTAGGCTTTAAGAGCAATGTATTTTATGTATTTCATGTTCAGGTTTATGAACACTGTATTTTCAGTCAAGAATAGTTTGCTTTAGGAACCGTAAGATATGAAAAGTTGAAGCTTCTACCTTATGTTAGAACGTCTCTACTGAGAGCAGTTTATGTTTAACAACTGCTCATAGCTGAGTAAAGCAAAAGTGGAGCTGCACACTGAACCGTTTTTGACCAGATGCTGTATACAGAAGTAGGTTTGAAGAGAATGTAAAAGATACCCACACAGAGGAATATGGTTCCCTTGATTTATTTGCATCATTTCAACCGCAACGTATTCATCAGGCATAAGGTTTTCATCAGCCTTGTGGTCAAAATGTTGCAAATAAAGCAAATGTGTGGGTATCTTTCTCATTTATTCCCATGCTTGTGTGTGAGCCAGAGCTGTGTGTGTGGTCTGAGGTAAGAGGCTCACTGAGCAGACGAAGCACTCTGGATGCCAGGTGCCATTGGCTGCAGTCAGGTAGTTCTCCTTCACTGACTCCCCACAGCCTGAGCACTTGGGAGCAAAGAGGTGGTAGAAGTCCTTGGAACAATATGGCTTCCCATCCTTTTCGAGGAAGCCTGGGACAAGAATAAGACACATAAGATTAATTGTGATTTTTAATGGATACAATTTTTTCCAACTCTTTGCTGAAGTTGCGGTTTCCAGTGAAAAGAAATGAATGCACAAGCCTCTCACCTTCAGATCCAAACAGGCCTCCACAGTGTGTACAGAAGAAGTGCTCAGGGTGCCAGTTCTGGCCCAGAGCTGTCAGGATGTTCTGGTAAACCAGCCAAAAAATTGAAATATTACATCATGCTTTTACTTCCCTTAAGGATTAATAAGGTCTGTCTCATCTCACATGTTCAGATGTCAGGAAGAACAAAAATAATGATTGTGAACCACATAAAGTGAATCAGAGGAGAAGTTGCATTAGTTTCTGATAAATGAGTTTGGTCTGCAGACTGAAGAATCCCAGTATGGTTTTGTGCTTTATTTATTAAGATGACATGTGGGATATGTCTGGGAAAATTAACTACATCCTACTGTATGTCATCATCCAATCTTAAAAAGATTATTGTGCAAATAAATGGATATGATATATGACAGAACAAATTAGAGTCTGAATCAGGAAACAAAGGCAAGTTTTGACTTCATCAGCACACAGTAAACTAAAAAGATGTTTTCTCACTTGTAAAATGGCCGCCTTGCAGTAGGCACAACGGGGAGAGAAGAGCTCATGGTAGTCTTTGTCACAGTAGGGCCGTCCCTCTCTCTCAAAGAAGCCTGTGGTGCTCAGCTCCATGTTACAGGCAGTACACACAAAGTGTTCAGGGTGCCACACTTCACCCAGAGCGGTGATCATCTACAGAGCAGAGAAAAAAACAAGTGCAATGGAAACAAGAAGAGATGTGTATCTGTTTCATCTTGTTTCCTCTGGCTTAGGCTGACTTTGCATCTTTTTTAATGCAGATTTCAGAATCTACAATATTTCAATGCTTGTCCGTTTGTTTAATGTACCTTTCCCACAATGCATTTGTTGCAGGAAGCACAGTGGCCCTTGGCTGTGGTGCGTACGCCAATCTTCTCCAAGTCAGAGCTCAGCCCTCCTAGCAGGTCATCGATAGTATCTTTTTTCTTGCTCGTAGTCGAGGCCTTTGCATCTGAACCTGCTGCGCTGCTGCTGCTGCTGCTGCCGCTTTCCTTGTTATCTTGTTGCCCATCTGCTCTTTTTTTCTTCACAGACTGTTTCTGTGTAAGTGGTGGTGGGGTTGATGAAGGCGCCGGATCCTAAATGGTGATATAAATAAGCACACTGTTTTCATATTTGATGAATGCATGTTTTAAAGGTGCTCCTATACTAAAGTTATATTGACTGACTGAGGCTTGTATGATGCTGCCCTCTGCTGTTTCACTCATGTTTGGAAAGTTTCTTTCCTGCACAGCCACTATCCTTGAATACCATATTCTTTCCCAGTTTATATGGACAAAAAAGTAAAACTATAGAGTATTATGTTTGTTAACATGAAATAGATAAATATTGGCAATAAGATATGTGATTGCAGGCACTGTACTGACCCCTTGTCCCATAGTCATCAGATCCTGCAAGATGGAGTCAAGCTCCTGAGTGGGCGAGCTGGAGTTTGTGGAAGCTGCCACAGGAGCTGGCAGATCACTAAAAGCAGGAGAGGAACAAATAAAAAAGTAAATTATCTCAAATTAATCTCCAAGCACACTAACTACCCCAAAATAGCTGTCCAAATTCATGATGAGGGAAAACTGTGTCTCTGAACATAAGCTGAGGTCCAGGGTGATGTTTTACAGTAATGTAATGTGGAGGTATAAACACAGACACAGGGAATTGTCTTTATGCCATCTCCGGGGTTAGATATGAAACGTCATTTTAATCAATATTTAAATTAAGCTGTAATGTAACACAGTAAGATCGTTATACACCTTAAGATGGAATCATAATCATAGCATGTGTAATGAATTCCAAGTAATTTCCTGTTTCGTCTACATAGATTACACAATGATAATGTGAATCAGGCTTCAACAAAAGACTCAAGACTTCACCTGTAGACATTTGAGCAGCCTGGGCCTTTGCTTTTCTTGTTAAGTCCAGCATAAAGTATACCTGACACCTGTGGACACAACCAAAATATACTAGAGTTCCTGTGATTGAAGTAGCAAGATTACAAGTTAACGTCATCATATCATTTAAATGTAGAATGTAGTTAACCTCTCAACTATTTGGTTAAGAATATATTTCAAGGTCAGCTACAACTGAAAGGTGAAAATTAAGTAAGTTTGTAATTTCTGAGGCTTTGTTTTCACCT
Organism: Sciaenops ocellatus; assembly: GCA_033000465.1. Classification (NCBI taxonomy): domain Eukaryota; kingdom Metazoa; phylum Chordata; class Actinopteri; family Sciaenidae; genus Sciaenops; species Sciaenops ocellatus. The sequence goes on along the minus strand of CP136882.1, from coordinate 13,777,873 downwards.
CTCCATCAGCTGGATCATTGCTCCTGTTCTCATCGACACTCTGTGAACTTGCTGAATTCACAGCCAACTCCTCCAGCAGCAAATCTGTGGAGTCATACAGGCCATAAGTCTTCTAACCACACATAAAAACATAGGCATGCATGCATGCATACATACACTCACACATTGCAACCACTGAAATACATTGATTGTCCTTTCTATGTTAAAACCAGAATATGTACATACTTTATACTTATGAAATGTTTCCTGTGAAATGAGACGCCACAAGATCAAGGTGTTGGCGGATGACTTTAAGGTTGATTCATACAAGTCAGCTTCCTGAGGAAGTGACATGTTGCAGAAGTGAAACTTGAATCTATGTTGCAAGCCTCAAGGCTGGTGACAAATCTTAACACTACATGCAACTCTGTCCACACACAATGTGTTGTTAGATGTAATATCTAAGACAATAGATAGATTAAGATATTTTTACAAAAGTTTTTGTGAGGACGTGGCTGACAAGACAATAATAAATGTCCTGCTGCTTTTAGTACCACTACTGATCAGTCTATGTCTATGTACATCCTGTCATTTATTTTTAGAGCATAGTAAAATTAATTCAAATTGTATTTTTTCAATACATAGGTTTCACATATGTTTTGATGATCGGTAAAAAATAATCTTTGATTATATTTGGTTATATATCTGTCATTCATGTATACTTTGATTTAAAATGGCAGCATAATTTAGAAACAATAAACAGCAAGATTGAAATTTTAGTGCAAAATAAAACTAAGACACAGTAACAACACTGTGTTATTCAAATAATTACACTCAGTATATAATGTACTTGTATACTGTGCTTGGTGTGAGTCACAGAATACGTACTGTAAAACACTGTCATCTTATTCTACGATCTGTTCCTTTCAACACTATTAGCTATATTAATTGTAAATCATAGCACCTTGTACTGAATGTTTTATAATTACAATCATTTTTCCATATCTAACAATCTGCTAACTGATCAGTTTGAGGATGATGAGCAGTATAAAGCATGACAGACAGTTGTCTTACCGAGCTCTTCCATGTCGTCTCCTGCTCTCACTACTTGAGTGTGAGTGTGTGTTTTTTTGCAGCTGGTAAGTTACTAAGGTAACAAGCCCAATTTCTCATCTGGTCAAAACCGTCACTTCCTCTAACAAAAGTCTGTTTTCATTTGTTAGTGGATCAAACCAATTCATATGAGGTGCTGCTGTTTCCTCATAAAGAGGAAACCAAAGACGGTTTCTGAACAGTGAGATTTGAAAGTGAGATCTCAACCGAGATAATAACTGACTCCTGTGCTCAGTTAAGTGAAGAAAGCATGTTGATTATCCTTTTATGTTCATGACATATAGTATACATATTTTAATACAGTCATAGTATTAGAAACATGATCTCCACTTCAGATTACTGTTGGTAAGGCAAGTTTATTGTGTTTAGTAGTATATTTTCAGACACAGTGGCAATTCAAAATGCTTTACATTAATGAAATTAAATGCAAATAGATGCATTTAAAACAGAATGAAGTGGAAAATGAAAAAATGGCATAAAGAAGAAAAGAAATACAATTTCAGAGCTCTCTGAGGCACTTCACCACTGTTTTATACACAACTAATACAGATGATCAACATTTTTACACTAAACAAAGGCCACACTATATAGATTTAGAATAGTTCATTGCATGTTGTGAAGAAAGTTGAACCAAGATGATATACTGTGGTAGGGATGAGGGATGAAAAGTAGGTGGGTAGAGGCTAAGCGATGAGGGCCGAGGGAGGAAGGGAAATGAGTTTACCTAATGTAGACCAGAAAAAAATGCTTCACATGATTTCCTTTCTGGGCTCTTTATTTGCAGTTTTGCTCCAGTAAGTCTCTTAGGACTTTGCAGCTGATTTGATTTGATTTGATTTGACAAGTCTCTTAGGACTTTGCAGCTAATTCAGAATTCTGCTGCACGTGTTCTGACAGGAACCAAGATCAGAGATCACATCTCTCCCATTTTGGCTTCTTTGCATTGGCTACCTGTTAAATCTAGAATCGAATTTAAAATTCTTCTCCTTACATACAAAGCTCTTCATGGTCAGGCACCATCATATCTAAAAGAGCTCATAGTACCTTACTACCCCTCTAGAACGCTGCGCTCTCAGAATGCTGGGTTCCTTGTGGTTCCTATAGTTTCCAAAAGTAGACTGGGAGCCAGAGCTTTCAGCTACCAAGCTCCTCTTCTGTGGAACAAACTACCATTTTGGGTTCGGGAGGCAGACACGGTCAACACTTTTAAGAGTAGACTTAAGACTTTCCTTTTTGATAGAGCTTATAGTTAGGGCTGGCTCAGGTCATCCCTTAGTTATGCTGCTATAGGACTAGACTGCCGGGGGACTCCCTCTCCCTCCTCTCTCTCTCTCTCTCTCACTCTCTCTCTCTCTCTCCCCATCACCATCACCATCTGTAAACATACATGTCTCATTAATGCATGTTAATGCATGTTACTAACTAAACTTCTTCCCCGGAGTTTCTGTGCTCTCTCGTCCGGCAGGTTCTCATGGATCGTGGCTGCTGCTGTGGTCCTGCATGACGTCCACTACTTATATTATTACTGTCATTATTGTTACAATATCTCTGTGTACTCTGTATACTGTAATCATTTTATCATTCATTGTAATTGTACAATATGTCTCTGTTGATTTGTTCTGTACATGTGACATCTATTGCACGTCTGTCCGTCCTGGGAGAGGGATCCCTCCTCTGTGGCTCTTCCTGAGGTTTCTTCCACCTTTTTTCCTTGTTAAAAGGGTTTTTTGTGGGCAAGTTTTTCCTCACTCGAACCGAGGGTCTAAGGACAGAGGGTGTCACTCCCTGTACAGATTGTAAAGCCCTCTGAGGCAAATGTGTTTTGTGAATTTGGGCTATACAAATAAAATTTGATTTGATTTGATTTGGTGTGATGTGTGCACCAGCATTACATTAAAGCAGAATTATAAAGACCTGTCCCTTTAATCACTACCTTCATGAAGTTCATGACACTCAAAGAATTGACACCTGCCATGTGGCTGGGTTGACTTTTATACCACGGTTCATAAATAGCTTCCTATCTTTATCATTGTCTTTACCACAGACTCTTATTTCTCATGTCCGGGGTAGCTCGGGGTGATTTTAAGACAGACCATATGGTAGTCACCTGCGTTATCTCACACCACTTTGGTCGCAACCATTCGCTTTCAGAACAGGGGTGTTTGTGTATTTATGTCATTTTAAATCTTATTTTTAAGCCTATTAAAGTATTATTTTATGCTTAGGCGATATAAATATCTTCTATAATAACAGTCTCTTTCTAAAACCGTAAGATAACAAGCCTGAGTAGCTAATTTATAACATTTTTAAAAGTATGGTCGCCCGTGCTCGCTCCTGCGTCTTTTACCGGAAGAGTCCGTGTTTACAGCGCAGCTATTGCTCCACGTTAGCATCGTTGATTTGATTAGAAGTGACCAGGAGTCTGTTTTCTGCTTTTATAACCAACAGTTTGATCATTTTTTTAAAAATCACTTGGTCAATTTTGATTAGCATGATTGTTTGGAGGCGGAAGTGCTGCCGACAAGCATAGCAATGACAAGCTGGCTAACGTAGCGCCGTGGTTAGCCAGCCAGGCGTCTAACAACACGAGCTAAGTTCTCACGTAGCAACATCACATCCAACACAGTGACACAGGTATCAGTATGACGCGTTTATATTTGCATGTTAACGACTGACATCGTTGCATTGACTCATATTACGTTTGGCTTGCATGTATTACGTCCCCTCTCTGTCCCCTCCAGGACCAAGCGCGACCATGGGTGCGGAGAGCAGCGCGGTGCGGAGCTGTACCCTGGAGGAGCCACTCCTGACCCTGCCCTCCGGATTGACCATGTACTCGGCGATGCTCCAGGATGGAAAGCCCGCCTCTGTGTTTGTTCACAAGCAGGGTAACGAGGATAAAGTCAACAAAGCTGCCAAGGTAGTTACACTGAAGTCATATCACAATGGCTGGCTTACAGTAGGTGTAGTAGTGTACATTTAGTTGTCAAGTGTCATGCACATAAAAGTTCACAAGACATAATCACCCAACTTAACATTTTAAAAAAACGTATTGCCTCGTTGAACCTGCTAATCAGGTCTTTTATTACATGATCTATGCAGGATGTAGTTCTTAGAGGCAAATGTTGGATATTTGGACTGCAGTCAGGCAAAGTGCTCTACACTTCTATAGAACCAATGTCACCAAACTATATCTTTCTGCTTTCCATTGACAACAGTCAGTGTTTCATTTTAGTTGCTAAACAGCGGGTTTGGCTCAGACTCTGCATAACCAGCTCCTCCTTGTGGATTTTCCATCAGCTGTATGACATTCACTTTTCTGTTTTTTTAACTGCACCTATGTCTATATATGTTTGATGTTAGTACTACGAGAGCAAAGTGTAACCGGAGTCAAATTCCTCATGTGTGTACACATACCTGGCCGAATTAAAGTGATTCTGATTCTGATATTTTCATTTCCTGCAGCACCTGAAGACTTTGAGGCATCCATGTCTGCTACGCTTCCTGTCCTGCTCGGTACAGGACGGCGGCATCCACCTGGTGACGGAGCGTGTGCAGCCCCTGGAGCTGCTGCTGGACAGCCTCTCCCCAGAGGAAATCTGCGCAGGCATCTATGACCTCCTGCAGGCACTCATCTTTATGCACGAGAGGGTGAGCAGAAAACACAGTTATCTTAATGAACGAGAGAAAAAGTTGGTCTGAAGACATTATTTAAAAAAGATAAACTACTAAGGTGCCATTTCATGTTTCATATTATTCACATGTTATTTGTTGTCTGTCCATTTGTCTGTGTTAAACATACATGGATAAGTTCCTAACCTGTATTTCTTAACCACCAGGGCAAATCAAGCCACAACAACGTCTGCATTTCATCTGTATTTGTCAGTGAAGATGGTCATTGGAAACTGGGAGGAATGGAGACTGTCTGCAAGTTCTCTGAAGCAACGCCTGAGGTACGAGATTAAATCCTTAGCGATTGAAGCACCTAGGTGAAATGTCAGTTTTATGTTTTGATTTTTAATCTTCTTCAACTCCTCAGTTTCTCGCAAGCATTCAGAATGTGAGAGAGTCCAGCTGCATTCCTCCAGAAGAACAGGTAAGCAGAGTTGCTAATTAGTGGCTTTGGCTCAAAAGTCATGACAAAAAATGGAAGAGCCTCTCCTTTTGTTCATAAGTTCTCATGTTGTTTACAGGTTGAAGGCTTTAAAATGCTTCCAGAGAAAAATGCTCACTCTCGGGACTGTTACTCTTTTGGAATGATGGTGGAGACCTTCATCTCTCTCCTGAATGGCTACGGTGAGTAGAACGATGGCAACATTTTGCATCAAGTTTTACCAGTATGTATGTACAAGTACCTTCTCTTACACCTGCTCATCTTTCTTTCCTCTTTTGTTTCCAGTGTCAGAGGAGCTGTCTGACAGCCTGAAGAAGACCCTGCAGGCGGGCCTGCTGAACTCTGACCCCTTATCTCGAAGTCCTCTCAGCTCCCTGCTCACTCATGACTTCTTCAGGTAAGTGCAGTTAATTATGCTTGTTTTTGTTGTACATGCTGAAAATGATTCAATTTATAGACACTATGTATTTTTCTGTGAATAGGAACGACTTTCTCGAAGTGATGAATTTCCTGAAGAGCTTGACCTTGAAGACGGAAGAAGAGAAGAATGAATTTTTTAAGTAAGAAACCATATGGTCCTGCCTTTTACATGTTCATTTTCTTCAGTGCACTCTTTTGGAATTGGCACATTGTATTCATGCAAAACATATCGTCATATACATATAATCATATATTGTTTTTCCAAGGCAGTCCACATGTTTGGACAATTAAAAATAGTGTTTCTTTGCTATTACACAGTCTAATTTACACAGTACACCTTATTTTGCCTTGGATATCCTCAACTCAGCTCATTGTGTGTGTGTTTTTTGTTTTTTTTGTAGGTTTCTTCTGGACCGGGTCCAGAGCCTCCCTGAAGAGCTGGTAGCTGCACGCCTTGTCCCCAAACTCCTCAACTCTCTAGTTTTTGCAGAACCCATGGCTGTCAAAAGCTTCCTGCCTCATCTTTTAAGGCCAAAGAAGGGTAAGATGGATCTCTTGCTAATAATATCTTGGATCTTTTAATGTCCTATCAAAGAGAAAGAAATGTATTTTTGTAATGTAATTTTGTCTGTGTGCACAGATTCCAATGGTGGTGGTAGCAATGAAGAGTGCCTGCTGTCGCTGTCCCTTTACCGTAAACACGTGATTCCTCAGCTTCTCAAGCTCTTCAAGGTCAACGAGGAACACATCCGGATCGTGTTGCTGGCTCACATCCACATCTACGCTGAGTTCTTCTCCCATGATGAACTAAAAAACCAGATCCTACCTCAGGTAGAGTTTTGACATAACTTTGATGTGTTGAACAGTACTGAGAGTTAGATTGATACCACTCTTATGTTTGAACCTTTACTTGTGGAGCTAGCCTGTCTCACTCCAGAAATGTTGAACTATCCCTTCAGTATCTAAAAATGGATTTTGATACATAAGATGTCTGGAACAAGCAGAATGTAAGATGTGTGTGTGTGTTTTTTTTTGTTTGTTTGTTTTTTGTTGTTTTTTTATCTGAAAATTATTGTTGAAATGAAAATAGTCTTTTATTTGAGGATAGACATAATGGCAAATTCTCTCTTTGTTACATACTATTGTTGTTTGTTGCTGGCTGCAGGTTTTGTTAGGAATGAGAGACACCAATGATTCTCTGGTTGCCATGACGCTGCAGAGTCTGGCGGTGTTGGTGCCCTTGCTGGGGGCTCAAGTGGTGGTTGGTGGAGAGAGAACCAAGGTCTTTAAACGCACCACACCCAACTTCACCAAGTCTACAGAGGTCACCCCTGAAAGTAAGCAACACTGACCTAAAAATGATAATTACAATAAATGCTGCCATATCAGTAATGTTCATATTATCAATTACTAATACTGTGTGTACACCTTAGAGATGTGCATTGCACAAGTTCTGCTGTGGTTTCATCATATTCATTTTTCAGACATAAAACCTGCAAGTCATGGTTCCTCTTCAAAGATCCTGCCTCTAATTCAAACAAGATATTAAGAACTGGCAGTAGTAGACAACAAAACAATTATAGACCTGTTAACAGAAAGCAAGTTTATAAAAAGTTTTGAGAATTGATGTAAGATTGGAGTCATTTACACTGTCAAGCCTCCTCAGGTGCCACTTTTTTCAGTCTGTAATATGAGACAGATGCGAGATTTTTCTCTGTTTTGCGTTATATGACTAAAACTTTGAATTCAATTCAACTGAATTTATAATTGTCAGTTAATCAGTATAGGCAGGGTCAAGCTGATATGATTGTTTGACTACAGGGCAACCTAGCAGTATTTTAGATCAGCTGAAGGCATGACGTAGTACAGGTCAATGGGATCGTCATGCTATCACCATGTTTGTGTCTGTCAAAGAATGCCTCATTGTTCTTCTGAAGCAGGGGTGGGGAACCTGTTCCACAAAGGGCCGGTGTGGCTGCAGGTTTTCTTTCCAACCAAGCAGCAGCACACCAGACTTGACTCATTTAATCAACTGATCTCAGTCTTCAGAGGGTTGATTGGTCAAACTGTGTGCTCTTGGTTGGTTGGAACAAAAACCTGCAGCCACACCGGCCCTTTGTGGAACAGGTTCCCCACCCCTGTTCTAAAGGATGGAGAAACAGGTTTTATGAGTGTGTAAATTCAAGTTAGAAAATCTAGTTTTAAAACATGCTTTTTATCTTCTCTAGCTTCGCCTGTCCATATAGTTGGAGGCTCCCACCCTCAGGTGGCCCAGCCTTCGAAAGTCTTGAATTTGTTTCCCAAACCGCCTGGGACTGAGGGTCTGGTGCTGGGTGACATGGATAGCTTAGCGGGTAGCAAGGAGACTCCAAGAAGTTATCCTCTGGCATCAAAGTCAGGTATGACCACACCTCACATATTAATAATTTGAATTCACAGTGTGGTCTTCTTGTGCTTGAAGCTCAGTCAGTCTGTTCTGACCTGTTTCAGATGTCACTAGACAGATGTCTCTACCTTTGAACGACTTTCATCAGGACCATGCGATGGAGCCGTTGTCATACAGCCCAGAGCAGGCTAACAGACGAGAAGGCCCTGTGGAAGACTGGCCTGACTGGAGTGACCCTGAAGAGAGCGAGAAAAGAGATGGACAGTCAGTCCAGATCCACATTGAGACCTCAGAGAGAGAAGATCCAGTCAGCAGCAGACTGCCACTCTCACACCCTAACATGGAAGAGGAGCCGTGGGACGACTTTGAGGACACTGAACCTACCTCAGATCTCTCCCCTACAGCTCCTTTATCAGACCCAGTTATACTCGCACCACCCACAGGGGGCACCACTACACCCGTAAAAGAGAGGCTGGGTTCCTCCAAACCCCTCCAACTGACGTCAGCACCGCGACAATCCACACAGAGCAAGACCACTTCCTCATGGGATGATGGCTGGGCTCAAGAAGAGAGAGACTCAGAGAAATCACACAACCCATTAAACCCCAAACCTACAGTGCCACAAAAGAATGGTGGGATAGGAGGTCTGGGGGAGGAGTTTACCATTAAAGTGAAGAAAAAGGTAGAGCTAGACCCAGAGCTGGATTTGTTTGCGGACATGGTGCCGGACATCAAACTGTCCTCCTCAGCTCTGTTGCCACTGGAGGAGAGCAGTGTGAGTGACATTAAATCTCTGCAGGTTGACTCGTCCATTGATACTCTAACACTCACTGCCAAGTTTGCAGCTGCCAACCTGGCTGAGGTGAGTGTGTGTGTGTGTGTGTGTTGGGTGGGTCAAATCTCCTGGGATCTCAACTAGATCAGGTTTCTAAGGTAGAAGAAGGGCTAGTTAATCTGCCTCAATCGTTTTTAGGCTTTCACAGTAATCTTTTATCTACAAATGGAGACTTGAAGACATTAAATATCAGGCTCCACCTTTTCTTCCTTTGTGAAAATCAAGCAACATTGCAGCAGTTTCTTCTCCGATCGCTTAGTTTTAATAGTTTTGAGGCCCGAAGTGAGAGAACTATATAGGACAAACCTACATTTATATAAGATTAGAAGTAGTGTTATGTATAAAAGGTAAACTAAATAAAAACATTAAAAATTCAAATGAAGTGAACCATGAGTGACACAAGTTTGTACATAGTTATATAATCTGTTTAGAAAATCACCTTTTTTTTGATGATTGTATCCTATGAGAATTTCTCTTTCTTACAAACTTACCTTTCTGTGATAATTTTGTTTTTGATTGAATTTTTTTATTCTTCTTCTCAAAGACTGAGACAGACGGCTGGGGAGATGGAGATGACCTGAACTGGGAGGACGAGAATGCCTGGTGATGATGTTTGATCCGTGTGTTTCATTTGGAGCTAAAGATTTGAACACTGGAAAACTCAAATCCTCAACACACACCATCTCAGACGGCCTGTGAGCTGAAAGCTCCTCCGGCCATATAACAGCATGATGCAGTAAGAATGTGATGATAGGAAGAGACTTTTTATATCCTGTTATGTGGGTTCCCAGACATTTATATCAGTCTGTTTATTAGGATAACTTGGTCTTGAACTTGAAGGATTGGAAGCTTGTTAGACGGTGCTGGACTTGGACAAACAAAGCCATTCTTAATTGTTTGCCAACTGATACTAGTCATCTCGAGATGAACGAGGTTCTTAATCATAGGTGAAGGTCATCCTGATTTTATCTGCTTCTCTATTTTTTTTTTGTTGTTTTTTTTTTTTTTTAAATGTGCCAACTTCACTACTGGCATGAAGATCAAGGTACACTTTTTGGCAAGACAGCTTGTTCAAAATGTGTTGAGTTTGATTTACAGAAAGCTTGCACTTTGAATGAATGTGAAATACAAATTACATAATTTATTAGTAGCTTTTTGGTTGCTGGTGAAGTAAAGATTTTACTGTATTAAATCTGACCCTGTTCTGTTTTATAATGAGTTTGTTAGATTTAGCTTTTGAAGTAATTGCATTTGTTTAGGGCAAACAAACCACAGAAAAAACCTCCATCCATTATGGGTACTAAAAGGAGTTTCTAACAACACAATTTTGCTAACTGAGTTAGTGAAGACTCCTGTTTGAGTGCTAAATACAAACAAATGAGCAATGATATATTCAAACAAGTTTAATATACAACATCAATCAATCATCGATTTAAAAAAAAAAAAAAGAAAAATGAAGAGAAACATTGAGCCAGCCAAGTGAATACAGCTTTCCACAGGCGCAGACTGTGTTTAAATAATTTTTCTGTACATAAAGTAAATAATCTGGGGCTAGAAAACAAATTGGAGCAGCTAGGTTGTGTGTCTGGTTGTACGGATGTGGGTTATGAGTGTCTGCAGCTCCTGTAGTCTGGATTCCAGCCACTGTGGAGGTGGTGTAGTAGTGTTGGCTTTACCCTCGGCGAGAGCCTGAAGGGCTTTCAAAGCACTCTCAGCTGTCTGGATGTAGCGGCTGTACTCCTCCTCTGCACTGGTCTCCTGCCGAGCTCTCTTTGGGCATGGCTGAGAGAGAAGGAGGGATAATTACAGGGAAAATACAGATTTTTATGAATTAAATATTCACTCACACATGATTGATTTTTACAGATGAGGCAGAAATCTTGCATGTACAAGTAAAATTTTGACTTGCTGATCAGGACATTATGTAATAGTTTTTAATGGGAAGTATTTTTGCTAAATAAATATACTATTTTACAGTACTTGTTATTGCTAAGTTTGGACTGAGTATACACTAGTGTTGTACTGGCCAGCTGCTACTCAGAGTGACTTGGACAGTATGAATGTGGAGCAATGCTGTGCAGAAGTATATTCAAGGAGGCCGTAAGTGAAGTTTAAATTTAACTTAACAGCACTAACCTCTGAATCTGAAACCGCATCCGCAGCCACTTTGTTGGAAGCATTTTCTGTGTTATTCTCCAACCTCTCATTGTGTTGCTCAATAAGCACCTTCTCCAGTTTGAGCCTCTGTAGCCGTGACTCCACATCTTCCTGTGCATTCACAGTCTGCAACAAAACACACACTCATTTACATCAATCTGTTTCATCCAAGACTGATCTTCACTACAATATGTAGGCATCCCTTACCTTGCTAAGATAGTTGACCACTTTTGTCTTGGTATCTTCTTCAGACAAACTCTGGGAAATGACCTCTTCATGGTTTGTAATCTAAAATACCAAATGGATATATATACTCATTACTCATTGTTTGACAGACAGTATATAAGATAATATTTGAAAGACCTGTTGTGTTCCTGCTGTACCTCTGCAAATTGAGAAAAGGCCTCTAGGGCGTGCTGATGTAGCAGCCATGATCTGTCAGACAACATGACTCCAAACAGGCTGCTCAGCCTCGGCAGAATTTGATTCTGAGGGACAAAAAAGAAAAGTTGGCGTGAAAGAGAAAATTAGATATGTAGACTTCAGAATTAAATACAGAATTTAAATCTCTTTAGTTTCAAATAATGACATTATTTTTCATATAAGAGCTTATTGTTTTAGTCTATGAAATGTCAAAAATAATGACAGATGCACATCACAAGAGTTGTTTCAAACTGAGTAATTGGCAACACAAAAATATAAATTTCATGAATATATGAAAGATGTAAAAAAAAAAAAAAAAAAAAAAGCTACTAAATTGGTGAACATCAAATGATTGGTATTATTTGGTAAATAAACAGAAGATCATCATTTTTATCCTGACCTCTTGAACCTCATATGGACTCACTTGTGGGTCAAAGATGTTTACAGTGAGAGAATAGCAGTAGAGTAATCATCCATGAGAAACCATACGTAAGGAGTGCAAGGAACTAAGAAGGGAAGATTTGTAGTAGTCTGGTGTTCTTACCTGTCTGTCAGGAGGGATGAAGATCTTCCCTAGGGAGGAGAGGAACTCCAGAGCAGCCAGCAGCAGCTGATCTGCACACTCCTGAGACACCACAGTATGCACACACAACAGAGCCTGGGACAGACAAACACACACACAGAATCAATAAGTATTCTTAATTCTTCATCTGTTTAATGTGAACTGTGAAAACTGACAACATACCTGAAGGATGACTTGATGTTCAATGTTTTTCACTAAAATGGCTGAAATTGACAGGAGCAGCTGCAGAGTACACTGGAGCACAGGGTGGGTCTGCACCTGTATGGATGGATGGGGAGTATGACGGGTTACAGGGATAATAGTCATGTATTAACACTACTGTGTGTGTGTGTGTGCGCATTTGGATCTCACCTGCTCTGGACTCATTCGTATCCAGAGCTGTGTGATTACCCTCACTGCTGACAACACACACTGTTCCTCAGGAGACGAGTGCCCCCGAACCACTGCTAGGAGGGATAACAGCACCACGTTCTGCACAAAGTAGAGATTTTGTAAATATTACATTTGTATATTTTTTCCTTTTTGAAAACTCCCCACCCTGCTTCCTTGCATTGTTTTCTTCTCTGGGTGGAGAAGACCACTTCTGTTAACAAATTGACTCAGCAGCTGGCCAAACAAACACCCTGCAGAGATTAATATTGAAGGTCGGATCATTCATGTATCACGCCTAAATTAAATCATGCAGCTAAATTCTCACTTCGTTTGAGTCAAACAGCTTTTAAAAAAGTATGTTCTTGCATTAAGTACCCCAAGGGCACTGTATTCTGTCAGACCCTGTGACAAATAATAAAAGGTCAGGAAAAATAAACAACGTGATTAAACATAAAGACAACAAACTTGTGGATCAGTGCAACAAGAAGTATTTTGCTGTCAAGACATAAAATAGGGATGTCAAATTAATTTACTGAATATGTAAAAAAAAAAAAAAAAAAGCAGGGACACAGACACAACTTTCCTACCGGAAAATCAAAATCATCTTGAGGGCTGGGAAAATATATAAAAACATTAATGTAACATCAAAACCAAAATGAAAGAGGAGAATGTTATCAGTACTGTTTTCAACCAAGCCTATCTTACTCCTGATACAGTATCACTTGCTGTGGGTATTTTTCACAAATTCTGAGTGCCCAAGGACAGAAACTACGCTGTAGCACTTGATATTTGTACAGCTCCTGTTCACACCATGTATTTAGTATCACAGTCACTACATTTTACTTGTTAAATACACATTAATGCCATTTACCCTCATCTCACAATCTGAAATAACATCTATGTGGTGTTGACACGAGTAAGTGTAATATTGTTCCCACTTCCTTTTAGAGTTTACTTGTTTTGTTTTTGTGCAATCATGGCGTTTTAACTTAAGTACAAAGCAGAGATTAAAGCGCCACTCATTCGAGCAAACAATTGAATGCTGATTATGTTTATCAGCCATGGGCAGCTAGTGTTAGTGGGCGCTCAGACAGGGACGGGCAAACCGGACGGCGGCGGCATTTTTAAATACATTTCACTGGGGGTCGTGCGTTTCCGCACTGGCAGCCCGCAACGCATGCGTTGCCGCAAAAAATGTTGCCGGTGTCCGGCGAGAGAAGTTGAGCCAGATGTGTGTGTGTGTGTTCTGACTTTGTTTATTTCATGTACCAGCTTCTAAATCGGAGTTCGACTCGCAATTTACGCCGCAAAATAGAGACGCGAAGAAGTTTAATTTGATTGATTGATTGAGATTGAGACTGAGAGAGAGAGAGAGAGAGAGAGAGAGAGAGCGCTTTGGTAGAGAGACATAGAGTTACAACAACAGAGAGCAGGCACCGGCCTCGATAAAGCTGTTATTAATCAGCAAAATAAAAAGTTATTTCCTCATTGTTTCACAGCGGTTACATTCAGCAGGTATAGACACGCCCACGGCAACACACCTCAGCTCCCCCCACCACCGGTTGCCGGTTTGCCTGTCCCTGTCTGAACGCCCACTTACAGGGAAGCAAGTGGTAGCAGGGAGATAAGCCATTCATCTGCTTTGTGTGGTGTTGAAAAGTGAAAAGTGACTACATAGTCAGTGTCTCTATTCATCATTTTTCTCCATGCCCTCATAAGTGCATAATCTGCAAGTTCTGTGTTGTTTTTGACTATTTAAATTAAATAGACTATATGTCTTATAATCATTTAAAAATTAAAATAAGAAGAAATAATAGATTATGACAGTATTTTTATGACCCCGTCTGTCAAAATGATAAACAACATGAACACAACTTCTGCTAAGGTTGTCCTCACCACTTTGTCCACTTGTCCTAGTTTGTACCCTCCATTCTGCCAGTCGGTCAGAGCTTTTTGAGAAAGGCCAATGATGTCTGTCTCTACACGGTGACGGGCCTCTTGTGAAAGAGCTCTGAGGAGGACATGTCGCCACACTGGAAGGTTTTCCACTTCAGAGGGTGGGAAACGCACCACCAGCTCCATCTGGAAACACAAACACTTTGCATTAATGAAGAACCACCTTATATCAAGGTTATGAATTTGTATAGTTCAAGTTTCACTTGTGGGTTTTAGCACTGTGGCTGCTCTGTTGGCCCAGCAACTTACTTTGCTGATTTTTCATGTCACCTATATCTATACTATTGGATAAACATAAGTGTGATCCCCCCATGCCTCTACCATAACAAGAGAATGCAAGCTCTTAAACCCCTACTATTTTGAAACTCATAAAATAATACACTGTTTGCATGTTCACAGTTATTAACTACACTGTCAAATGTGTGAGCAGTTTATGAGTTACAAAAAATGTACATTTCAGTTACCGGGGTTTCTAACCTGGTGGTTCGGTGTCATGAGGAAAACCATGCGTTTGAGCAGCAGGCCCAGGTGGTACGACTGGTAACACTCAGTGGTGCAAGCTTTCACCTGAAGGAGAAGAGGGGGAAGCAGGGAGGAGGTGAGGGATGGTGTGAGTGTCAGTGTGAAAGCTCAGGAGGAGTAAAATCACCAGGACATCAGGATTGTAGAAAGGTGCAGAACTGAAGGAGGGGGACATGTATGGAAATGAGTGGGATCCAGCTCAATGTGATGACATAATGACGTAACAGGTTATGAAAAGGTGGCCCCAAGGTCCAATAACACCAATTGTCACCTCTGTTGGGGTGCCACAGAAAACAGGGAGGACCCCATACTAATAAATAACCCTACAGAGAGAGATTAAGGGGATTTAGAGTTATTTTAGAAAGTGCTCAGGAAGAGGTCATAGACATGCAGACAAATCCATGACCTTGTGGTGTCCATCAATAACAAGATTTCAGAAGTGAGGATGAGATCCTGAAAACTGTCTGCAAAATATAACCAGGCAACAATACGATGGTCTACTGAGCATCTTTATAACTCTTGTCAGAATATGGGTGGTAAAGTATCCGTTTGCAGTGACCTGCCTTTTATTTTAAATCAGAAAATCTATTCTCTCAACTGTATTGAGTGATTTTCTGGTCTCTACCCACCAGCTGAGCGATGAGGAGGGCATGATGTAGACAAAGTTCCGCTGTCCCATATCTGGAAGCAGAAAAGACAAAATCGGCCTATAGAAAGAAATGTGTACAAAAAATACAGCAGCACGACAGAGTGTGTGAAAGTTTTTTTTTTATTGTGTTGACGCTCTCACCGCGCTGTAAAGCACCACACATCTGCTGCCAGCAGAGCTGTTTGAGTATCAGCCTGCAGTACCGCATCAACCAAACAACGCTCCTGTAAAAGAGCGAAAGTTAAAGAAAAGGGGAAATTAGAGTCAGGAAGAAGAGGATGAAAGGAGGGGAGGGAACTGGAAGGGGATGTAGGGGAAAAAAGAAATTATCAGTGAACTAAATAGAAATAGTGAAAGTGAAAGAATAATATGTATGAAATGACGGGAAATCCTGGACCAAAATCTGGTATAATGTCAACCAAACAACACTTCTGAAAAAGCGAGATAAAACAAGAGGGGAAATCAGTGAGACACAATGATGCAAATCATTTGTTTTACACAGGGTCCCTTTTTTAGAAAGAGAGTTTATTAAGAGAGTATATTTACCACTATTACTACTGCTTTTTGAAGGAAGATGTACAAAAAGAGGTTGGAAGACAAAACGCAGGACATTAGTTATCCTGCTGCTCGATCCTTGTGGAAGGAAAAGTAGATAGACATGATGCCTAAACCAAAACATACATGATGGAACATATATGTGATGTGGCTTATGATACAAAGTGGTCAAAGTGGTGTGTAGAGCTCACCAATACAGGGAAGTACACTGGAGACAGTGCAGCCACACTAGCACAGAGTTGCACACAGATGTGGTGGTGCAGAGTGACCTGGACCTGGGCCTGACCCTTCATCATCACTCCTGGCAACAGCACCGGAACCTGACGCTCAGTATAACAACGCCTGAAACCAGCGAACAAGGCCTGGTAGAGAGGAAGCCTGGAGACAGGGATGGAAAAAAAAATGCACTCTAGACATATACTGAGACAGATTATCTTAAATCCATAACATAATCTAAACTTTTTCATGACTGCTGAATGATACATAGATTTTT